>OU426893.1:10525000-11775000 GCA_911387775.1 Thymelicus sylvestris
AAAAAGTTTAAGTACCTTTGAATTATGCCGTCTAAATTCGAAGTTCGAATTTTGTTAATTTAAGGTATATTATATTTTTCTGAATCGTTTTCTTGGCTATGTATTTTGAGTGTTTTTAATGTTTAATTTAATACAATTTTAGTATGAGTTTGATGAAGATTTTAAAAATTTGTAAGTACCGAAAGGGCAACAGAACTAATGCCAGTTTTTTCTTTTAATTTTTACAAAGAATCTTTTTTTAGCACAAAATTGAGAACATTGATCATTAGATTTTTTTGCATTGCACCGAATCTGTGGTTTGCAATAAAAGCCTTGTAACTACTCTATGGTTAGTTATAGAGAATGTCTAAAAAAAGTCTTCCTTCCTCTGTTCGCACCCTCGCTTGCTAACTGTCGCGTTAGAGCCCAATCTCTCCTCTTCCAGCAGTATTCGGGATGTTAACTCATCTACTGTCTGATTCTCAAGTGGCACAGATTCCCACGCTGAACGAAAATGTTTATATGGTTCAGGCTGTTTAGGCGTGAAAGGTGTGGGTTTTGCGGTTTAGTAAAATGCATGGTAGTTAACCTGTTGTCTGGTTCTTGTTGGCCATATTGACCATATGCCCATATATTAGTTATATTTTTTCACAATCCATAGATTATGCACACAGAGTGTCTTTCAAAATGAAGGAGTGAATCATGTCTCCTTTCACATCTTTTACAGCATAACGGTTGGCGACATTTAATCACTGAATGTGTAGGTGCAAGACAGTTGAAACATAGTTTCGTCTGTTCAAAATCTTGCCTCTCTTTGGCTGACATTTCTCCAAATTTTTTACAATAATAAATGTAGTGTTCTTCACTGCACAGTGCAAATTTGATTTCATTCCTCTTGTTATCCTTGGTAATGTTTGAATGAAAAACTTTAGGCTTGACTAAAGGCTTCAGTTGTCCTGATCGCACTCTGTTGCTCTCAATCATTTCGAGGGATCTGAATCTCGATTCTAAAAAACTTGATAACTGTGACCACGTAGGGAGACCATAGTCACTGATGCTAAGGTGTTGTTCCCATAGTTTCTTTGTTTCGCCATCAAGTTTTGACATAATTAAATAATTTATGAACAAATCCCAATTGGCAGTTTCGATTCCGATGCTACTTAATGATTTAATACAGGATGAAGTTGTATCCACAAGCTGTTTTATTGAATTTGGTGATTCATTGACGATAGGCTTCTGTGAAAACAATACTTTTAAGATAGCGTTGCAGTTGAACCTCTTGTTATTATACCGCTTCACAAGTTGATTCCAAGCTTCTATGTAATTTGCATTGGTTATGGTATAATTTCGTAAAAGAACTTCTGGCTCCCCAGACAATTAACTTTTTAAATAATGTAATTTTTGCACAGGTGACAACGTATTGTTTTCATGGATCAAGGAAGAAAATAGGTCATAGAAGGTCTGCCCCTCCTCATATCTACCACTAAATGTTGGTAATTGTATAGTTGGTAATTTAATATCGGTGTTCCCAGACTTATCGCCTTCTATTATAGATGTTACACACTGGATGCCAAGAGATTTTGTGTTGTATAACAACAATGTATACCAACAATGGTTGGAGAGAGCTCCCTTCAGCGACGATTTATAATTAATATATAACTCTTCGAAGGTTTCATTTATGTCATCATCAAAATATGTAATTATCATCTCTTATTTGTTCTGAGCTTGATCTTAACACAATATTTTTGTGCCCTTCTTTGAAACCTTTTCTTAACTGTTCCAAGGACTCAATCTTGTTTCCAAGTATAACCTTTTTAATCTCTCTTTCGGCGATTCTTTAAAGTTCACCTCTGCTTTTCTCAAATTTTCTAGAAGTTCCTTTTGATAATTTATAAGATCTTCCATTGTGCAGAGAATAAATAACTTGAGTTATTTTTCAAAAGGCATGCGGCTTTTATGTAGGTTATGTACCGGCGCGCGAGGTACCTACATCTAATCTTTTGTCAAACGACGTAATTAGTAGTTAGTTGTAATAATTAAAATGTTTTTGTTTAGGTATATCACAACACAATTATCATTCACAACTAGATTGTTCACGTTGTACACGTTGTAAACTCGTAGGTATTGTAGTAAACTCCACGCCTCGTGATGGCGGAATTTGCGCAGCAAAACGAGCAAAACCCTTGTTACACAGAAATCCTTATTTCACGCAGATTCTTTTCTCGCTGTCAATATACGTATTATCCGGCTCGAAGGACCAATATGTTTAGGCGTGACGACACAGATTAAGCAATACATTTTTAGACACAGGCAGTGCCATTAGGATTTTCGTAATCATCATTTTATCAGAGATACCTTCTCCAGCTTGCTTGAGCTTCATCCTTATTTCTTCCAGCTTGGAGATAAAAACAGATACGGAATCACCGTTGAACTCACACAAAAATAATTTTTGTTGCAGTAGATGCACACATACGACAGATTCTTTATCATATATTGATCTCAATTCCGACCACATCTCTTGAGCAGTTGTACACGACAAGAGATACGTCATTGGCGCCTGCTCCAATCTTGTGACTATGATTTCTTGAGCTTTAGCATCATTTTTGTTCCATTTGATCAAAGCGCCCCTCAGTTCATTGAAAGCCTTTTCTTGTTCCTCACCCCATTTCCACGCAACATTAGCCTTCGTCAATAAAGTTAGTGGCCTAGCAATTGTTGCAAATCCAGCAACAAATCGCCTAAAGAAACTGGCCAAATCTATAAACTGTCGTAGCTCGTGAACATTTTTTGGTGTTTTGAATGTAGTGACGGCTTCAATCTTCCTAGATCCAGGACGTACCCTTAACGGTATCACCCGTAGATGCCTTCGTACATTTGCCAGTCACCACATCATGCAACCCTCTTCCTCTTAGGATCACTTCCGTTTGGAATTTCCATACAGACCAGTTTTCTGCGCCCGTTAGCTTAAAAGCCAAACTTTGATCCATCTTACTATATTTTTTTAAATCTTGCTTATCCGGATCAAACTTAGTATTTGTCCGGTTCAAACCGGTAAGGTAATGGCGTCGCGTCGTCACGTCGCCGTCGAAGAAAAAATTACCTTGACAATTTTTCTACCACCACAAATTTTACCATCAGCAGTCTGGGCTCATAACCTGTGGACAGGGTAGCACGCAGGAAAGACTATAGTGGTAAAATAATATATTTATTGTAGTATTTGTAGTAGAACGCGACAGTTAGCAAGCGAGGGTGCGAACAGAGGATGGAAGACATTTTTTTAGACATTCTCTATAACTAAACTAATCATAGAGTAGTTACAATGCTTTTATTCCAAACCACAGATTCGATACAATACAACAGATTTTTTAACCTGACTTTTAATATCATCGTGAATAACAACATTCTCTGCACACGGCGTATTTTTACGAGTAAACGCCTCTGCCGCCTCGTCATTTGCAGCGGGGAAAACACGCAGATTCCGCGCGTTTGCATCGGATGCACTTTAAAAACGCGCCGTGTGCAAAGGCTCTTAACACGTTAATTGACTGCAATAATAATATATTTTGTTGTTTCATATATGTTCTCATCCATTCACGGCGAAAACTGAATCGTGGAAACTGATTTTTATATCTATGACATACCTACTTAGTGAAAAAAAGACCCGATTAATGCTGATGAAGAAGCCGCCTTTTTTGTGACTACTCATTTTATATTACAATCAGAAATTGTTTTCTATGCATGTTCCTTACACTTAAATTAAAAAAAATGTGTAATTTGATTTAGATTTTTATACTATGAATACTTTTTTTACGACAGTTGTGATTTACTTTGAAAATGAGGCACACAAAATAATAATATAGGTATTGCACAATTGAGCTTAAATTTGCATGGCTGGAAATCGTAAGGCAGGTTGAACTACATTGGTCAAGTGCGATATTCGTACTATAGTTGAAAAAAATGTGTACTATAAATCTCGACATTCAATGTAGTGCTAGATTCCTGACTGACCACTAATATCCCCTCCACTGTATGAGCAATGTGGCCGAATGTGATACTTCATCATTGAGCCGCTATAGGGTTGTTAAGTAGATTTTTAGCTAATACGGCAAGATAATACAGAAAAATGAAATTTTATTGTAACAGTATTAAAACCAAAAATTACAAGATTAATAAATAATTAAATTAATTTTATTTAATCATAATATTATACAAGTAATAAAACTGTAACTGATCTATATCTGTGGGGATATTTATTAACACAATAGATTCCATGACAATGATTTTTAGTTACATTGCTTTGAGCCAAAGTGTATGACGTCTCTCGTGAGGTATAATTTAATTTTGAATTTAAGCCGGAAAATGTAACCGCCAACTAACAAACTTTATCCACTTGAACTTGTATGAGAGTGTGTATCTATATACAGTCGAATTGAATACTTCCTGTTTTTTATATTATTTTTATTAAAAATGAATAGATATGAAGTTAAATCTGTTATGTCATTATGATATAGGTATGAAATCCTGACGGATAACTCTTCAATTATTTTGCAAAAAACATGTGAAAACGTCTTAAGAAGAACATAGAATAATACAATTTGTTTCGATTGTTCTTTAGCACGGAATTGGACTTAATTTTTACCCATTTAATAATTTAAGTTAAAAACCGATATATAAAATGTGTATTGGAAATGAAGTCAGGTGCTTTGTAACATTTCCTTGTTTCATATTTTTTATAAATCGATTATGTCATTTGCTTCTGTATATAACATAACGCAGTGCTAGTCAACATATACAGGGTGACTGGTAAGACACTTGTGATATTGATAGGGCATACTCAGTACTCGATTCTCGATCCAAATATGTAATTAAAAAGGGTGCTTAAAATTTGACCTAATTATCCATTAAAAACAAAAAGTGTGGACACTCGGGACGCACACGGTTAATAAATAATATTACACCAAAAACGTGTTGAAACACGTGGTGATCAGGTCTAAGATCATAACATCAATTAATTAACAAAGTAATACCTCCAATAAATCACAGTTTAAGAGCTTACTTTTGTATTTTTGCCTGTTATAAGCTAGGAAAAGTATTAAAAGAAAAGGAATCATATGTTGCCCTTATCAAAGGTCATTGATCCCACCAGCTGATCGCGCGGCACCGCGGTGTAGCGACTTTAGACCGAGGCGTTTCGAGCGTGTGTACACGGTGTCCACGCTTCCGGAGTATTTTGAGATTAATTTGATTAAAGTTAATTTACGGGCTGTGAGGATAATTTTGATTTTGATTTTTTTAATCATTAACTATGACCATGTACTATCTTATCCTTGAGTATCTAAAGTCTTTTACCAGTCACACTGTATAACAATATTGTAGTAATAACACAATCGTACTATAAATAATAATCATTAATCGTAATTTAGACATAATATTGCCCAAGATCACTTTTTTTACGTTTGAAAGTAGTTCCTGTATGAATTATTTATTGTTAATTGTCTTTATCCCGAAGATATGAGGCTAATTTAATTTATGATGCTTATAAATGGAAGTATATATAAAAATACTTCAAACTACTCCTCATCTACTCAAATGATGACATATTTTTATAATGTAATGCAGTTGGTTAAGTTATATTCACTCAAGTATAAAATAGTGGCGTAAAATAAAGTAGTAACTATGTATATTATTATGCAATTGATAAAATTACTGAAAGACAATAATTTATTTATTCTGGGCTTATAACGCATGGCTACGATGATAATAAAAAAAAATATGTAATTTTCTACCATAATTTATCATAATTTTATAATTTATTTGTTTATTTTTGTAACATTTGATGTCAATGCAACGAAAATGATTTGTAGTTAATAATGGTATTACATATTTATATAATGGCTTTTATCACGTATCGAAGTTCTTTCTTTCTTTTTCTTCCCACTTTCTTGGCCGGCAACTCATCAGTGATGCCTTTGGTGTTGCTGATGTCCATGGGCGACGATAACCACTTACCATCAGGTGGATCGTCAGCTCGTTTGCCGGCTGTTTCCATAATAAACCGATTTTAACTGGATTACTTTAAGATTTGTATTTGTAGTGAAATTTATGTTTTTTTTATTGAAATTATTTTATTCTTGTATAGTTCAAATCTATTATATATGCACTATATGCACTATCGATTTTTATTAAACTTGAGATTTCCAGAGCAAAATTAAGTGTTATCTCAAAATCAAACCTTAATCAAATTTTCAAATATCCAATGTAAAACTCAATAAATGGTAAAGTCTTGCATTTAAATATTTGTAACTCGGTACGAGAAATAACAATAGGATATGTGCATGTAGTCTGAATAAAATTGTCACAATGCAAAGTAAAATTTAGTTGGCATTAAGTATAGACAGTAAATAGGTACACGTTGTATTTGGTTTATTGTTTATTTTCAAGTAAATACATGTGATATAAATGCATTTGGGAAAGTTAATACAAAGTACTAATAAAAATCTTGGTTACAAATGAGTTTCACTTTCAAGACATGCTTCAGTAACTAACTAAACTTTACAACTCATCTCTGACTAATAACTCTAGCAAAATCTTTTGTACGTTTTCTAATATCTATATTTTGTAAAAATAAATAAAAATATGGCCCTAAAGATTATTACATAATTATCATTAAAATTGTTCTATATACAAAATGTACATCGAGATGATGTGTTGATTCTCTTTCAGTCTTTGAATTGGAGGATGTTAGCGAGAGACTAACCGACCATTACTATAAATGCAATAAACATCTACTCAAAACTAATTCACATAAAGATACACAAATGATCCAGAAGGTGAAATAACTTCTTGCATACTTTTTAACTTCAAAAACATTTGAACAAAAATAAGTTGCATGTTTTCTTAGATTTCGAATGTCAAAATTTCTTACAATGCCTTGATATATTAATTGCGTATACAATTTTTAAAATCTTGGTTTCTGTATATTTTTTTTCATTTCAGTATAATTAAAGAAGTAAATGCTAGGTAAATGTATTCACACGGAATACCTATTCATTTACGTAAATAATAGGTATCTACTTTTTTATTACTTTTAACAATCTTAAAAAGATTGTAGTCGCTCTCTATTCATATGTATCATCTGTTTGTTGGTAACTCCATGGTAGAACAGGGAACGGATTTCAAAATTTTATAATGTTATCCAAGTTAATGTGAAGCGGATATATTCATATACATGTGTGCATCTCGTTCGGGTGCGTGTGTGTGTCGGTCGCGCGCGAACCGCAGACGTAAGTGCGTGTCGTGCGCGCCCTCGTCGTCCAGGCGTTCGCGGGACGCTGACGCCTCGCGTTCTACTATCGTTGCCATGTGGCTTCTGGAATCATAAGGGAATTTATGTCTTAAGGTATTGATATAGAGTGATTAAGAGAGCTCTGGTTGCACTATGATTTATGTCAGCATAGATGTCAAGAAGTTACAACCCATAATTAATTGTCCCACTGATGGGCTCGGGTCTCCTCTCACAACATACCAGCTTGGATGGTTACCTTTTAAAGGATTTAACTGCTTAGGAGAGGGAAGCGTATTTCCTGGTGCGATGCTTACACTGACTTTGATTTAAGACTTACCTATTATCGTGTTTAGGATGTCCGAAGGTAGTGAACTGGGGAGATCCGTTGAGCGGTCGCGGGGGCGGCGGGATCAAATAATCGTCTAGCCTGTTGTCGCCATCGCAAGCTGAATTCATAGTCAACGTGCTTGAGGATATCTGAAAAGAAACAGTGGGTAAGTATGTGCCTCAAGTTAACCTAATTTAAGTGTCCATGATACCCACCATCTTTAAGTGCATCTTTAAGTCTATATATAAAAAATCTTATAATATTCTCACTCACAATTGATTTGGCCTTTTCGTCAAACTCCGATTGGACGCTATTGGTTTCCCCTACGCTGCCACCACTAACAGTGCTTAGTCTGCCCGATGACGAGGAACCTGAATTAAAAAATATAAATTATGTCTGTTTTCGTAGGAAATTAAGAATTTAATTATTCATTTTATTGAGATAACGTACTGTCGCTTAGGCTGCTGTTTGGTCTGGTGCTTCCATTACGTTTTTCTATTGTACCGGTTCCTGCATTGCTCTCCGTGTGATCTGAAATTATAATTTTACTAGAATATGTGAAATTTAAGATTTCACCTTTGTACAATTTCATACTGTTTGTTACTATTATCTACTCACGTTTGGTTTTGCTCTTAGAAAACATTTTCTTTACTCGTTCAAAAGGTGTAGGCCTTTTCAAGTTGTCTTTTATCTTCTGTTGAATCTTGTCATATTCTTCTCGCATTTTATTCAATTGTTCTTGTTTTTCTTTAAGGGACTGCTGCGTTTCATTTCTATTTTTCCATTCCATGACGAGTTTTTCGACTTCTGATATTGTGAAAACATTATTTTTAAAATCATTTATTATTTCCGCTAACTCCTCTTGTCCAGTAAGAGGATAGGTTTCTTTGCCTGATTTAACACTGCCGCTGCTACGTATTATAATATCTTTGGTGTTCAAGTTTATTTGGCTTATATCGCTGGTGGGAGTGTCAATATTAAACGTTTTGGATTCTTCTGTAGGTGAATATAAGAATATGTCGGATTGCTGCGGCATAAGTCGAGAACTGTTAGCATATAGATTGTTTGGCCGGAATTTGGGGCTCTCAACCTTGATATTTGAAGGTTGAACCAAGTAATCATGTTCAATAGCTTGTTGAATCCTGTCTGCTGTGTCATCACGAGCGGTGAAGTCGTTTTGGTAGAATTGCTCCTTCATTTGAGGCAAGTTCAGAGTAGGTCGATGCTTCTTTCCATTGTCTCCGTTGAGTGTAAAATTTTCTTCCAAATTCTGCGTGCACTCTTCACTAAACGGATCGATGGTTTCCTCTTCAGATTGCTTAACGTCCTTTCGAGTAGGGGAGTCGACGGTATCAATATTTTCAACTATGCGCAACTCAGCATCCTGTTTGTCCTCTTCTACGTTATCTTCCTTGTCGTTATCAGACATATTCTTCAAGTAGTAATACATGTTTGAGAACTCGTTAATTTTCTGAAACAACCAATAAAGTAGTTTTTAACAACCACACTCAGTAGGGATTCAAATTAAACGGGTCTTTGCATTGATTACAATGATGTTGTATGTATATTGATTACCTAAATTCAATTCAAATGTATTGCATCTACTGGAGAGGAAGTAAACATTTCTGAATTTTTTAAGTTTCATTCATTACATTTGTAGGAATAGACAAATAGGGCTAATCAGCTATTTATAGAACCATTTTCCCTATTACAATCATAAGTCACACATTCAAGTCACATTACTCCTCAGTGCTGACTGATTGGATGACTATGACTATGTAACAATGTAACCTTACCATATGGTCAGCAAGCATGTCAGCTAGACGATAGTGTTTGTGGTCGCGCGCCAGATCGGCTGGTGTCCGTTGTCTTGCGTTCCGTAACGCGACCGCCGCGCCCCCTCCCGGACACTCCAGCAACTGCCAGCACACGCGCTCCAGACCGAACCGCGCCGCCCAGTGCAGGAGTGTCGGGTACTCCTCGCCACCTGAGGATAAGTTTTTTTATGAGGACTGTGAAAACAATTGCTGAGTTAGTGCGCTCACTATCTTTGACTTCATCGCATATTCGCCACTTATCATCAGGAAAATTGTTGTCAACTAATAGCTTATTTTATATTTTTATCTTTATCGTTTTTTGTAAGAGTGAAAGAAACGAAACACTTTTAACTTTGCTTATTTTATGGACGAGGGGGTAAGACTATAAACTTACTAGATACGTCTGCTTTCGGGTTGAACTGATCCATTGATGAGAGCAAGTTAAAATGTGGTGGAATATTCTTCTGAAACGCGTTCAGCATCCAACTGTCTAGTTGCTCTTTATTGGTCGTCTTAAAACCCAAAGTCTGAAAAAATATTTGTTTTTTATAATTCAATCGTTAAATCATAATAATACATTAAGCTAAGTATTCTTTTTATTTGATAGGTACCTGGCACATAAATTCCAATGGGTGGTCCGAAGCTCGCAGCAATTGATCGAGTTCCCTCAGTCGACTCTCACATTTTATCTGCCGCCTCCCTAATGACTGCCCATTTTTGCTCACTCGTACCCAAACTAGCATTGATACTTCTAAACATGACTCTGAAAAAATATAATTAATAATTTATTAAAGGATTTTAGTAAGTCATTGCGTTTACCATCCTTCATCGACACAGCACCAGATGGGATGTGGTCAAATAGTAGCTTGTCTTACGTTAGTAAAAAAACATTTTTTTTAACTTACCCGGTATATCAAATTGTAGCGTATAAGGATTCCTTTTCTTGAAAGTCGGTATATGTATAACTTCTCCTTTTTTGTCCACCATTATCTTTATACTGTCTTCCTCCCTAATGGGGTCGTTGAGAAGCGCTATCACTCGACTCTGACCCTGGGTGTACACAAAGATAACTATTACAAGAGCCTATTGTTTTTCTTATAAATTAAGTTAATGTTGATATCTACGTTTACACGCTGCTTTTCAGAGAAACAGCAACAGTATTATTAATACACCGATAGATTGTGTAGTTATGAATGAAGGAGTCTATGAGAGTAGGCACAGAAAAATAATTTGAGCATGTTGCAATAACGATAATCATGCAACTACTGTGCAAATTATTTTGAACATTCGGCAAGTGGTAGGTACTTTTTTTACCTTTGCCATACATTACTATTGTGGTTTTTAATACAGAATCAGGCATCTCTGATTAAATTTTACCGAAGTTATTTTTAATTTAAGCTTCATGATTAAATTGATTAAATTATACTTATTATTGATTATATTAAAGTATTCATTAAATTAAATTTACTTACAATTTTCACCTTTTTCGGTACAATGGAGAAGCTAGTTCGGTCGGTAGCGGTGTCTTTACAATCTTTGGTTCGTAATATCCCCACGGCCGCTGTTAGGAAAGTGTCCACGAATGAAGTGTCTTTTTCGCGCACTGACATCATCTGCCACTGGTCTACCATGGGGTAATCTGGAAATATTCATACAAAATTTGTATATCGAATACAATTGATCGAATTATTATCTACCAATTTCTACAAAAAAAAAAAAATTCTCAAGCACGAAAATCAATATTCCTACCTAAACGTAGGTACACAACTTTATAATTTTCTAGTTTACATATTTTTTTGTTTAGATATGTTTCTAAAATTCACTTACCATCACAATTGTTACTGATGACATGGTTTTTCTCGACTCCCAACAACATCACTAAAACCTTATCAACTTTGATGAGCGTATCAAATTGTATGTCTTTCTTCAAATCCGACATCTTTGAAGCAAGATTTGGGCAAAGGATTACTATTTGTAGTTGAGCTTTGGAGAGCTTGTCCAGTTTTTCTTGTGCGTCCGAAGAAACTAACTCCTCTGCAGTGACTGGTGTTACCCTAAAAAAATATTTACTGGTCAGACCTTGTTCCCACACACCTATCTACATATAATTCGTAGCGTGACACTAAAATATTGTTTTGTGTTATATACTATGTAATACCTATAGTGATGCCTGGCTCTCTGTGACATGATCTTGTCAAAGCTCGCGACGAGGTAATCGGACCACAACGCGCTTTCGGGAGAGCCTGAGCTCCACACTATTGCTATATCTTCCATCTCTGTAACAAAGATAGATACATTTTATAAGACTTGCCTACCTATCTACTTCATATCGTCTTCAGTCATATCATACTCATTGGTTTTATTTAAAACGCTTTACAAAAAGGAAAACCATAACGCATACTCATATACTTACTTAACATTTGTTTTAAGAGAAGGTATTCCTTGCGAACATAATATTGAATTACATGGTTATCTAATAAGGAAGTCTTTCAGATAATACGAGATAACAAGTGTGATTGATGCACTGTCAAGCTATACAGCCGCCCTGCAAGAGCTTATACGATACTTTACACTGAAAGGAAGTGTTGTCAAGGGATAATCAAAGTATGAATGATGTCGTTCACATTATATCACATGGGGGTCAATGGCTGGACCGTAGTTCATGGTTCTTGTCATCATAAATTTTATTACCTAACTATTTATGGCGACGCGACGGTCTGTTTGCTCAACTGTCCACTGCACTGAAGGCATGGAAATATACAATTTTATAGTAGGTATATTTGTCGGTATCTAATAGGTACGCATTCAAGAAACAATTCCTGCGTTTAAAATGCATCTGAATTGAAAAAATGTGGTAAGTAAATAAAGTTGAAAAATGTACTGACGAATTATTATGGTCGTAAAAAACGAGCAGCCGTTCTCGTGCTACAGACATACAAAAAACAATAAAGATTGGTTGCAATGCAAGGAGAGGCCATCTGCGTAGAAACGGGATGCAGCAGCTGCCGTAATTTGACCTGCAGCCTCTTGTACCAATGCTACCTAATGGCACTTGAAATCAATTAATATAATTACTGACAAGCGGATTGCTTCTACATACTAATACGGGATAACACCACGACGTAAAGCTTAGCTAATGTCAGTGACGGATTAAGACTACTTGATGCCCTAAGCAATTCACGCCTGTGGGCCCCCCTATCCGTATGTCAACGTGGTTTTTTGTGCTTTTTGTGCTTCTTCTGGTGCCCCCCCAGACGTGATGCCCTAGGCAATTGCTTAATTTGATTAAGGGTTAATCCGTCACTGGCTAATGTGGGTTACATTTCCATGTTATGTGGAACAAAGAAGCCGCCCTAAAAACACATTTCTTCCTTCCCTTTCATGCACGTGACTTAAACATACGTTGGTTGTTAAAATTTTTATTGCATCCAACGCAGCGCATACGCGGGGCCTGCTTACAAAATATGCTATGCACCGCGCGCGCCGGAAACTCATACGGATTTATACTTACCCACCTCTGCCGCCAAATGAAGACCCGACTAAATGTAATATCCGTTTCCTAAATAGACAAACGTCTATCAGCGTCGCCCGGAATAACTATAGCCGATTAGATGCGGCGAGAACTAAGCCGCAGCGTTTACATTAATAGAAAGTATGATATAGAACAGCGGTTATTGGTAAAGTTGAGAAAACTGAACTTATTGACAAGTTCAGGAGGAAACAGACAAGAATATTTTTGGAATTTGTAAAATTAATTGGTAAGTATTTATTCACTGATCGTTCAATTTCTCAATCGAGGTATAAATTAATTTAATGAAATTTTCTTTATATTTGAATTTTCATTACAAAACATATTTGAATGAAAAAGCTTTCCATTCTTAAGTAGGTATAGTTTTCAATTTCATCCTAAGCTATAACCACCCTAGTGGACCTACGAGTAGTTAGGTACCTACTAACTACTATTATACTACAGACGACCGAAGATAAATGAACATCATTCCAAAGAAAATCCATTAAGAGTAATCTTAATGTAAGAACCTGAAGTGGGACGCCATTATAATAATAAATATTGCATTGCATACATTGATACTGAAACTCCATTTCAGTCGTAACATTTATGTCGTAATAGATGGAATGGATGGCCTTTTGGTCGGATGTTCCGTAATACTGTTTCATAAATAGGGTAGAGGTACTTCGGTACTTCACTTCCCGTAGACGAACCCGTACCTATAGGTAAGTACCTAATTATTTGGGCCACAAGACGGTTCCTCGCTCATCGCTTCAGTTTTCAGTTCAATGGCCGACGTCTTTGAAGTGCCGAGTGAAATAATGTAGATTCCAATAACTGTTTCCAGTTAGCCAGGTGGTTGTTTGATCTAGTACCTACCTACATTATAGGAATAATGCCTGAATAGGGACTGCCCTATTCACAGATGGTGCTTTACTGAATAACATGAGGGCGACATTTTGTTTACGCTAAGCGTCGGGAATACATATTATTTGGAACTTACATATTATTATTGGGCAGGGACCTAGGAACTAGGTGAACCTTTTATCAATCACCTACTAAATAGAATAACAAATATGTAGATATTTGTCTGGAAAACTTACTTGTCTAACCCAGATTACCCAGATTGTAGCGTATTGTTTATTTTAAATTTAGTAACTGGCTCGGATCAATATTTAACTTGATGTCTGTTAATTTACAAGTTTCCGGGAAACAGTTCCTCCGGTAGTAACGCAAACAAAAGTTTACAGGATAGTTTCATTAGTGCTTAGTTTCAAACACGTTAGCGAGTAAACAATTTTGTCATTAGTTTAAATGGTAGAGTTTAGAATAGGCGATCTATTTGCTTTTCCACTTCAATAATTCCTATATAGGTACCTATTTATCCAATAAAAATAGGTACTTCTATAGTTTATTAAATAAATATTAATGTAGAATTTATTATTAAGTTATTGTTAATAGGTATGGTACCTATTACCTTTAAAGGTTCAGAGATTGATTTTAAAACATATGCAGTGACAACGATAAAGAAATATTCTTAAACAACTCTTTACTTAGGTAAATAAAGTTACAGTACTTGTGTCAAATATTTTTTAGAATAGTTTTAATAATACCATACATTCTTGCTTGTACATACATAAAATTAAATCTTATTGTAGAGTCTGGGCTTTACAAAAAAAAACCTTTTAAATTAAACTAAACTCGCATTTTTACATTAAATATTAAGGTGGAACGCCTTACAAGATGTTTTTGTAAAAGCAATTATAAGGACTTAACATCAACACATTTGTAATTAAAACAGGATGTGATGCATTGGAATAACATTCGCGACGGTGCCGTACATCTCCCGTATTGAAAGTTAAGTATGACTTAATGGAACGATTAGGTAAACGACTTGCTACTTAAGTAGGTAGGTATACCGACTAACTTAATATTTAACAAGATGTTTTATTATTAAGTAGATAAAAATTAAATAAAATAAAATTATAAAATATAAATTAAGTAGATAATTACATAAAATTAAAAATCATATTCTCCGTATCATTTATTATAGTAACATAATTTTTATTTCTTTCGTACCTTATGAAAGCTTTTCTTTCAATTGGTCTCTTGGTCCCTTCTTTATTTCTAAGGAGCGCAATTTTTGAGCTTGTAGTGAGTTTCAATAAAGCTTTTCTCTAGAATAGATATTTTATCAAAATTTTTAGTCTCAGTAGAACGTTTCTTTGGCAAAAACTGTTTCAGACATTTTACAGTCAAAATGGTTTTAGCGCGTGTCGATACCTTTCTTAACAAGGTAACTTTAGGTACCTATAAGTACAATTAATTGAACTGTCAAATTAAATAATAATATTAGTTAATAACATACACCGGATTATATTAACTACCTACATTTTATCGAAGGAGGAGCAATGTAAAACGAACACGGGTGACATACTTATTGTATTAATGTACCGACATTTAATAGTAGCACCAATAAGTACCTACTATTATTTCTTCTGTAGTAGCACGAAAGCATTAAAGAAGTGACACTGTGACATGGCAAGATATTGATAGTAATTAGCATGCACATGTGCGGGCTTGAAGAGGACTTTTAATAAGTACCTTATAATACACTTGCATAATATTTTTATATTAATAGGTAACAAAATACGAAATATAAATTTTACTGACATTGGTAGATAATTTTGCACCACGCATTTGTGGACCACGACTTTGAATTGTTTTTTTTTCTTTCGGTATTGTGCTGTAACGATTTTTATATTTGTCTCATTTATGTATATGTTATAATGATTTAGTCATAATGGTAGACTGCGCCATGCGGTGCTGGCGCTACTCGCATACTCCGCGTGATTCACGTTATCAAAATAAACATTATTCTTCTTTTTAGCCCTCTGTCTGGTTCGCGCTACTTAATCATAAATCCGGCTCTGGCTCGGCAATTAACACAGTTTTTCCATATTTTAACATTACTCACTCACTGTGCTCAATGCTCACGTCTGCGTAATTTGTCAGTTGTGTGAAATATATTGAAGCGGTTGCTACTAAATCACTTTCTTACATTTGTTATGCAATTTTTTTACGGTTAATATTATAATTTGATAGTCAATAAATTTGTTGAATATATTATTAAATCACTTTATAACATTCAATTTCTTTCTTTCTTTTTCTTCTCTCTTTCTTGACCGGCAAATCATCGGTGATGCCTTTGGTGTTGCTGATATCCATGGGCGACGATAGCCACTTACCATCAGGTGGATCGTCAGCTCGTTTGCCGGCTTTTTCCGTAAAAAAAATTCAATAAATTGGGAAAATTATTATTTTTTATAATACACTTTCACTAATATTAGATATGAATTTATAAAGAAAATTTTTCCTTCGCACATTTGCACTATTGCCTAATAATATCACAGTCATGCCAGTAGATAACTTACTATTCTAAGTAAATAAATTAACATATTGTTAGATAAGGATCCTTGTCCGTCACAGTATCAAGTCGGTAAATGAACTTTCAGTTATGATAATACGCTTGTGTTACCTATATAAATTTTATGTAGGTATGTATAAACGTTTACGCATTTGTATAAAACCGGCAGTCTGCGGCTTTACCCACGTTTTCCGAAATAATAAGTACATACCTACCCTATAGGTATGTATGTTATTCCAGACCATGGTCTAAAATACAATACAAATTATCTTTATTGTACACAAAATTACAAAAGAAAATACGCATTTGAACATAAACATACAATTGTCTACCTATGTGCTAAACATGAAATTCCATTCCAAACAAATTTCACATTTTTATAACATTAGTAAATTAACTTCTACGGTTCAGTATATACATACCTACATCACTAAATAAATAAGAGGTACCAGAACGATGTTACAACAGTCGCTCTTTCAAAAAGATATTCATGTCAGTCATGAAAATGTTAATAAGTAATATTATGTTAGATAGTAGGTGCATAGTTATAGTTTAAAGACAAGTTTCATTGGAACTCTGTTGGTTCCAGAATTCCCGCCTACTGTTTGTTTCATTTAACAAATATTTGTTACTTTTAGACATAATAATGTGTATAACAATAAAACTAAACTATATACATATTTATCTAATTATCTATCATGTTTAATGTGTCGTAAAGTATTATTACCTAACAATATTATAATAAAAACCCATATAAAAAGACAATGTTAGCAAATTGTTAATTAACCGAAATTGTTTTATGAGCCCTTTGCATGATGAATTTCCTCATTACCCAGCCCTTTCATTACATTAATCAAATGTGCTGGCTTTCACATAACAGCATAACACTCATCATAACCCATATGGAATAGAGTTCTGTTGGTAGCTTGGTAGAGTAAGGACGATGGTAGGTAGCTCTACCTAGCTGTTTATGTTAATTTGTTTTAATTAGTTTAATTTTATTACATTACTTTATTTAAAACGCTCATAATACTATTCATTAAATTAAGTACGTATAGTGGCATTAATGTTTTAATATTTCAGATTATTTAAATGAAGGTAAAACAGCATAGCTTAATAAAGTAAGGGACAAACGATATGCAAATACATATGTACCTACTCCATAAGAATTCTCCTACCCTCATAATAATACCTCTCCTAAGATAACAATCCGCGGATGCCATAAAGTGCGAGTAGTATAGTATTGGGCATTCTGCCCCACTTGTTCGCTCAGGCGTCTGCCTTCGCGTCGTGGGGCAGAATGCCCAATAAGATTTCTGGTAATGTGGGACAGAAAGCTTCATTAAAATTTCATAATTAGAAATGCAAAATAACTGTTTGTTGTTGTAAAGAACGCGGTTTCAGCTGAGAAAGGAAACAAAACAATATGTAAAAATTATTTATTCATAGTTATAATATTAATGTTAATTACAGGTTACAATCATTTGATATAAATGTAGGATGGTCCTCACACAGTTCATCCACCGAGTGCACCAAAGATTGAAGCTTACGCCATTGCGGTGTATCGTCTTGAGTCTGGAATTTTATCCGTACTAGCGCTTTCTTCCAGAGCTCTTGTGCATCAGTATTGCGCGCATCGTTGGTTTGGTAGACTTTCAAATCGATAAGGTAGTCCCCCGTTGTGTTGATCGCCCGACGTTCGTTGCCGTTTGCAACTCTGTTGACGAAGTACGTGGACAGCACGCGCGATGGAGGATCTTTGGATTTGCCGCCATCACGAGTAAGATTGAAGATGTCCACAGTCTTCCCTTTCTTTCTGTAACAAACATAAATAACCCATATAAGTATAAAATTACTTACTGATGGTGTCGGTTTTCAAAATCATTACGAAAAATAACACAATAAATACAAAAATTGTATTAATTTACATACTGCATGGTCATGTAAATAAAATGTTGTTACTTGTAAATGAGAGTAACAATTTAATTATATTAAGAATCAATATAGTCTATCTCAAAAGTCAAGTTTACCGAAGAATAAATAAATTTTTACTCTGCAATCATAAGATTAGTGAAATATATTAAAATAAATCATGAACAAGAATAAATATAAACTTGATCGACATTTGCAGCAATAACCAGTGCCTATTACTGGTTATTTCAAAATAAATAAAAAATATCTCCCATAATTTATATATCATAAACTATTTCAGTAACAGAAAGTGAATGTGTGTAATAAAAAATCAACTACTGACCGCAACGCCACATAAATATATCGAACGTAAGTACAAAATTTGAAATATTATAATTTAAATATAACGAGTAGATGTAAATTTAGTATGATTACCTTATAATGGCAGGCGATTTCTTCGTAGATTTACGCTTGCTTGTAGGAGTAGAATGTTTCCGCAGGAGCTCGGCACTGTGTTCAACATCTGTAGAGTTGCTGCGTTGATCGCACTCAGAGTCCGACCTGTAAATTGTTAAATTTTAATTAGATATTATTACTTGAAATACCTATGCTGAAAAAGGATTAAATGTTAAGTTAATGTTTATCTACTTGGAATGAACTAGTAATAATAAAACTATTAACTCGCACTTATAATTAATCTATTGACGATTATAACAATTATGAGTAAATTAAGTTAGTGAAAAATGTCAAAGTATTTGGCTACATGTTGTATCTGAAATATAAATTGGTTGAAGTAAAATATGAAAATTAATAAAAATTATAAAGACTTACATTTTAAATGGCAGCCACTTGAAGTATAATTACCAATACAACCACTGTTTGGATGGACTGAACTGCAGAGTGGAGGCACTCGGCGCTGGTTGCACTGTAGTCGTTGTAGGAGTACTTTGTTCCTATCCGAGGCTCGAATTTGATGTACCGAGCTCCGAAAACGTTAGCTTATAAGTCAGAAAAGACATGTAAATTTGGTAAAATGAAATGTAAGTGTGTTTAATAAAAATAATACACAAATTAGACATTTCTTATTTGTACGTATTACATTTGTACAAAAATGATAACTAAGAATGTTCTAGAATCATTATTTGCTAACGCAACACAAAGACTTAGGGCTACCAAAATAATTGTCATACATGTTACATACTATGTATAGACTGATGATCCCATTTTTATATAAAAATATGTGGAAGTGACATCCATAACCAAATTAGCTGCGTAGTAATAAAAATTCGTATTGCTGAATAACACTTTTAAATAGGTGTGCAATAATCACAAGTATTGTGTTGAGAAATATGATATTTTTGTTAGGGTTGACAAACGATATAAATTTAAAACATTCCAACTTAAATTGTAAAAATAAAAATATATGATTAAAAGGACTTGTTATTTACGTTTCATTGGGTCTTTTGTATTCTAGTTTAGGTAATTACATATCGAGAAAATATTGAATAATCCGGTAAATTAACAGACCATTAGCACTCTTAAATAAATATTCTATACCTATTTTTAACGTAGATAACTTTGTATGTAATAATTAAGTAATAAATACAACATTTTGTTCCAGTAAATAGGTAATAATAATACATAATTATTTGCATTTGGATGTCAACCCTGATCGAAATGAAAAATCTTGCAAAATACCGTTAAGTAATGCAACCGGATGGAACACGACACTTTTGTTTTGACAAAACACAATAGGTATTGGTACTATTTGCACGCAAAATGTGTATTTTAATTTAAATTTAATTCGATTACTGAGTACAAGTTATAGGTATATATTAATGGTAAAATCGATAGCAAAATTATTATAAGGTAATTATTATGTTAAATATTATAGTCTATTATATTTCATTCAAGTTTTGTTGTCATTATCAGTATTATTATAATAATTTTGTGTTTTTTTTTATTTCAGACCATCACTTATTATGAACTGTGAGGCAGCAGAGGTGCTGGTTTGAAGCAAATATTTTATTTGTTGACTAAATTTGCAGGTATAGAAATACCTACTTAATGAGGGAATGCTAATACTTTGGACATAATTAACAGAGACGACATTATTTTATTGTGAATATTGGGTATGTATTTAGTTGTTATTTCATATTACTATGATAGTTTTCATTATTTTTATCTGATTGAAAGAAAGAAATTATCCATTCTATGATGAATGACAAAGTGGCTTCTAATAATATTATTATCTGCTCGCCCTGCTCGTGGGCTAAGTATTAATTGTTGGTTCGATCTCCACAATAAAATAATATTAATGTTCTTAGATCTATTCTATTACAAAATCAATTGTAGATGTGTCTTAGTGATTATTTTTGTATCTGTTGTTAAAGATTTATTCCCGTAACAAAATAATTAAAAGTGTATTAAAATTATTATTTAATATGTGTTATTAAATTATGATCGTATCTTATTCCAGAGCACGTCACTTTGATGAGAGATTGAGAGATGCAATTGAAGATGTGAAGTTTTGAAGACCTACGGCAGTAATTGGTAATAAAGTCTGATATACTTAGCAGCTAACTCAATATTTCTGAATTATATAATAATTTTATTGTTATTGTGATTCTAAAAATGCCATTCTGTTCGGTTTGCAACATTGATGTGAATTCACGCTGTTGGATTAGCCATTTGCGAAGTAACAGACATAAAAATAATAGTACTATTCGTATCAATGACAACGTTGAAATTATACATTCCTGCTTCAAAGGACGTATTACAAGTTATCGGATTACTACAACTAAACCCGAAGCAAATATTTACCCAGAATGTTTCTTAAAAAATATTCATGATCAAGTTAAATCTTTAATAGATAGCTCGCTTCAAAAACATTATTCTGTTAAAATAAATTTTGAATATTTCGGAGTCTTTTTAATGCTGAAGAATGATCTACAAGAGTTGAAATCTTTTGCGACAAAAAATTTTATCATTCATTTAAATTACAGTTTCAAGTCCACCTATGAAAAAGTTATAATAATATTATTAAAAAAAATTGAAGAGTTTCAAGAAAGAGATAGTGGATGGACGTTTTTAAATAATTCACATTTAGAAATTAATATTAACAAATATCAACCTCTTAGTGGATCACGATTTATAGATTTACCGAAATATATAAAGAGTAAGAAAGCGTGTTTGAATATTCAAAACGATGACAGGTATTGTTTTTTGTGGTGTGTAGTTGCTGCTTTGTATCCAAGTACTCGGCATCCTGAGAGAGTCACGTCATATCCTCATTTTCGTGATGTCTTGAACTTAAATGATATTTCATTTCCAATCACTTTTTCAGATATAAACATTTTTGAAAGAAACAATCCTTTTTTGAATATTTATATTTACGGGTTAAGAGGTAGTAAGACTATAACGGGTCCTCTGTATAAACCCGATAAAATCTATCATAAATCCAAAATAATTCACCTACTATTTTTAGAAAATGGTAATTCATCTCATTATTGCCTCATTAAAGATCTACCTCGTCTCGTTAAAAGTCAAATAACTAAGCATCACGGCAAGCTATACTTTTGCGAAACCTGTTTAGTGTTTTTTCCTAGTGAAGATCAATTTGATAGTCATTTGTGTGGAGGGGTTGCTACTATTCTGCCTGAAAAAGGTTCATATTTACAATTTAAAAATTATAATAGAAAACAAGACGTTCCATTCACTATCTATGCCGATTTCGAAACATTACTTGAACCAATTTCCAACCATGAATCTGATACCACAAATACCTTTCGCTTACAACGACACATTCCTTCAGCTTTTGCGTATAATATTGTTTCATCGTGCAATGACAATTTCAATGAATTTAAAACGTATCGTGGAATTGATTGTGTTTCCAAATTTATAGATTTTCTTACTGAAGACATTAAGAGAATTTACAATATATTGACTCAAAATGTCTCGATTATATTTTCAGAAAAAGACGTTATTGATTTTAAAAAAGCTAGGAAATGTCACATATGTGAAAATCTGTTATGGAATAATAAAGTCAGAGATCATTGTCATATTACTGGTCGATACCGTGGTGCAGCCCATCGACATTGTAATTTACAATATAAGATACCAATGTTCATACCCATATTTTTTCATAATTTGTCAGGATACGACTGTCACTTATTTATTAAAAAATTAGGCGAAACGCCTGGCAAATTAAATATCATACCTAAAAGCAAAGAAAAATATATTTCATTTTCAAAATTTATGCATATCAACGATAACGATTATGTACAGATTAGATTTTTAGATTCATTTCATTTCTTAGGCACTAGTTTAGATAAACTGTCGAAAACTATGCAAACTGAGGATTTTATTAATTTGCGCTATCATTTCCCTGATAATCATCAGTTTCAACTACTTACACGAAAAGGCATTTATCCCTACGATTATGTAAGCAATTGGAAATGTTATGAAGAAAAAACATTACCAGCGAAACATTTATTTTTCAATTCGATAAGCAATGAACATATTTCACAGGAGGACTATGACCACGCTAAATTGGTATGGCACAAATTTAACATAAAGACATTGGGTGAATATACTGATTTGTATTTAAAGACTGACGTACTTTTACTTACCGACATATTTGAAAATTTTCGAAAAACTTGTAAGTTGCATTATAAGCTCGATCCTGCGTTTTATATTACTGCACCTAGTTTATCATTTGATGCAATGCTTTTAAAAACAGGAGTTAAATTAGAACTCTTAACAGACTTGTCTATGGTACGAATGATTCAGAGCGGTATTAGGGGAGGTTTATGTATGTGTTCTCATCGCTATGCAAAAGCTAATAATAAATATATGCCTTCGTGTGATGCTACAAAACCTTCCTGTTTCATAACTTATTTGGACTGTAACAATCTTTACGGCTATAGTATGGGTCAATATTTACCTCACTCAGGTTTTCGATTTTTAAATCAAAACGAAATAGATCAGATAGATATAGTAAATATCAGCGACAACGCAGAATGGGGTTTTATACTAGAAGTAGATATTTTGTATCCTGAAACCTTACATATATTACACAACGATTTACCTTTTTGTGCTGAAAAATGCATACCGCCAGGGGGCAAAACAGAAAAACTTATTTCAAATCTTTACAATAAGTATAACTATGTGATTCATTATGTTCATTTAAAGAAATGTATTGAACATGGGTTAAAATTACGTAAAATACACAGAGCCATTACGTTTCGACAAAGTGCTTATTTGAAGGAATATATCGAATTAAATACGCAACTACGACAAAACGCAAAAAGTGTATTTGAACAGGATTTTTTCAAATTATTAAACAACAGCGTTTTTGGGAAAACATTAGAAAATACCGAAAAAAGAGTGAGTGTTCATTTAATTAACTCTTGGAATAGCACAAATAATAAAACAAAAAAAACTACCTGTGCTGAAAAACTCGTAAGCAATCCTTATTTTCATAGTGCATCAGTTTTATCGGAAAACTTAGTTGCAATACAAATGAACCCCGATCATTTCATTTTGGATAAACCAATTTATATAGGTTTTACTGTTTTAGAGCTATCCAAATCACATATGTATCATTTTCATTATAATATAGTTAAACCTTTTTATGGCGACAGAGTAAAATTATGCTACACCGATACGGATTCTTTTGTTTATTCAATATACACAGAAGATTTCTACAAAGACTTAAAATGTAATTTTTTAGAGTACTTTGATACTAGTAACTATACCGTACAAAATGAATTCATGATACCTCAGATTAATAAAAAAGTGCCAGGATTGTTTAAGGATGAAATGGGAGGCAAACTTATTACTGAATTTGTTGGCTTGCGGTCCAAGTTATATTCATTAAAAACTATGAATAATGTAATTAAAAAAGCAAAAGGAATTAAATCCTGCGTGGTACGTGATTTAACTATAGATGATTACCAGAATGTATTATTTAATAGAGATGTTATCCATCGAAAAAATATCTTATTTAAATCAATTAAGCATGAAATATTTACACAAAGTGTGAATAAAATAGCACTATCAAGTAATGATGATAAACGTGTTATATCAAATTGCAATGTTGCAACCCGAGCGTGGGGGCATTCTTCAATTTTAAAAGGATCTTTCAATCCTAAATATTGATATTCGTAATTGGTTTTAATGGGCATGTAAATATAATTTATTTTATATTACTATAATAATATGTAGAGATTATGTAAATGTTCTTAGTAAAATATGTACTTAGGTAAATATAAAAAATAATAAAGTTAATAAACATTTCTGTAATTGATTTTGTAATAACTATAAGTAACCTATGATTTGTATTCAGTTAGTGTCCATGTTTCATTACAACTTAAAAATGTACATAAATAAGATTGTAAATTATAGAATTTATTAGTAAGTTTTTATGTACTATTATATACTTATAAATAAACAACCTTTGTTAAATATAAACTTTGTTTTATTGATCTATTTAAACTAATAATATTATAGTTTTTTTTTTACCGAAGGTGGCTTCTACCTATGTCTTTAGAAGGATTTCCTTGATATTTTTTTTGTATTTTATTCTTAATACCTAAATATTTAGCTTTTACAATTCATGACAATAACTTATACTTGCGTAATAATAATAATGCTCCGGAATGGTAGGTATTATTGATACACGCAACATGTTATAACATGTTACAGTTCATCGCACTTTATGAGAAGGTATAATATATTTATGCAGACTTGCAGTTTACAATTCATACTAAATTATTTTAATATATTGAACTATAAAACTATATCTGAAAGAGTGATTTTCAAACAACTAATCCATATCCTTGATTGAATGCTAAGTTAACAATTTTGGATTGATTTGAATATATAAAGTTGATAGTTAGTTTATTTTTTATTATTTACGGAATATTAATAGAATTGAGAAGTTGTTTTTACAGTATTATACCTAGTACTTGTGTATTATAATAATTATGTGCACGGTAAGTAAAGTACCTATTTGAATCTGATATAATATTAGTGATTTTTGTGTGTGCACATCAGATTTTAAAATGGATAATTATTTTTGTTTCAGGTATCTGATTCAGAGATTGTGTTTAGCCAGTATGCTCAGGATCCTTACGAAGGATTTTCCGAGCTGAATCGCTGGGAACCCGAACAATACAAACTAACGAAAGAGAAAAAGTCCAAGCAACGTCGCCGAGAAACTTTGAAAAAACATAACGCTACACAATCTTTTGTAATGAGCCGATTACAACGACGAGGCATTAGGTTAATAAAAATTTCTGTTACTGATCTCTGCAGCAACAATTCTCAAACAAGCTGCAGCGATAGTGAAAGTGAGAACGTTGTGATAAGTGCGCAGTACATTGTTAAGGATGCCATGGATAGTGTTATGGACGATACAGAATCGCTAGTTAAGAAAATATCGAAATCTTTAATAGACAATGATTTTTAATAAAGATACTATTGTTATTGTAAGTTATTATTTTATTATGTTTAAAAAATAAAAATGCATTTTTACTGAAGAAATTATTTTTATTTATAAAACCAAAACAAAACATTTTAGTGCCACCCTAAATGCTTTTTTATACATAACACATTTTTTAAAGCACAATGATTTGTGTGTACATTACAATTTAAATTGTTATCACAGAATTTTTTATGTAATTCAAACATGTTAGGACACTGGTCTTCACCAAGATCTGACACTTCACAATTTTCGCAAATGTTTTTTATCCACGTAACCTTCTCCAAACCTTTCACTAAGATATTTTTGTTTTCTAGATAGGGAACGATTATACGATGAAATTCTCTATAGTCAATATGTCCTTCGTTCCAATGAATACCTCTATTGTTTTCCAGCCACTTTACTTGTCTTTTTTCATCAGTTGTTAAATATTTGAATAAATATGGGGGTTTTATTAAGAATAATTGCGTATAATCACGTGTTGCGAACGCTAATTCTTTTACTATAAAATTATTGTACTGATCTTTAAATCCTTGAATATCCACTATGATGGTATCCTGCTTCATGATAATTTTTTTACAGTATTACTCAGTGGCTTATATTCAATTATACAGTCGTTTAATATAAGACAGTACGCGCCGGTTTGATCTGGTATATCAGAATCACTTTCAATTTCCACTCTAACGTCCACAACCGGACCTGTCTTCAAATTGTCTACTTGTCTAGAGCAGTCGACAACAAATAACGGCGCTAAATCTTTAAATTGTTTCTCACTCAACAAGGGCTCTGGACGACGACCATAATATGACTGTTGAAATCTAACATATTGTTCGTATAATAAGGCAATGTTGTTGTTTGCGAAGTTAACGTTTAGGTTCTCATAAGGGAAGTATGTTGAATTGAGATAGACTCTAACGCTGCGAAGAAGACAGTGATCGAACTGAGACATGTCAGAACTTGCATTATTTTTTCTATTTGTTTGTAGACCAATAATAATATATCTTGGTTTTTCTATTTGTGACGAAGTTTTAATTGCCCAAGTATGTTTTGTAGTTTTAGGTAAAGCTGGATATTCATACAGATCCCAATTTCTAAATATCATTTGAAGCGGTTTATCTCTTTCTAACAGTTTCAAAAAATTAAGCTTTTCTTTGTCAGATATTTTAATGTGTGGTACACGCCAAATAATTTTATTTATTTGAACGTCTTCTACAAATTCACCGGTATTGAGTTTCACAGCATTCAAGTTTGTGTTACTTCTTAGTAATATTAGTTCGTGTCTACTATTTATCACAACTTTTTTAAAATCTTCTGCAAAGCCCATTATGTTACAGAGTGGTATAGAAGCAGAAAATTTACCTCCATTTTTTATACCATCAATATTCCACCCCCAAGAATAAGCTATCTTAGATTCACTTTCGTTCATTGATATTAAAGATTTCATGGTGGTCGTAACGCCTGCATTCTTTATTTTATCAATCTCCACTCCGTTTAGCTCATACCTTATATCTTGAAATAAGTACAATAAAGCGTTATTTGTAAATTGAACACTGGTGACAGGATCCTTAGAATCTCGTTTTTTAACGATAACATTCCCTTCCAAATACAAGGTGCTTGCTGATGGTAGTACATATAAATCCTGTTGATTGATTGGTATGCGGATTTCATCATTTCTATTAAAACTAGTAATGTAGGGTTTGTAAGAATGATATTCAATTCCTTCCACACTATTGTCGTAAGACGGAGTCGATAAAACGTCTAAAATATTCATTTTAATAAGCCGATCGCTTTTAAGAATGCCTTATTGCTTTTCGTTAATTTTATTTTCTTTTTATTACGACTTCTTGTATGATTGATTTCTTGAGTCAAACTGATACGTGTAGTTGGTTGTTGCGTATATTTATTATAGTCAATCATTTCTTCTTCTAAGATGTAAATACAGCTGTACCTCTTCACCACGTAAATTTATTAAATGATTATTTATATCTAAAAGTCTAATATTAATGCAGCTTATGTTGCTCTGGTTAATGGGGAAGTAAATTGCGTTTTTAGGTATTTCTATAATCCTATATCCAGGTGGTACGTTTAGTGCAAATTCATGAATAATATGACTTGATTCGCCGTTTATGTATGAGCCGCTTACGATATCACATTCAACCCTGATCACGGTTGTTGGTAAAATGTTTACTGGAAACTGTGACACATGCCATTTATTTGCTTTCAATATTTGTTTTTTAAACCCTAACAAGTTTCTAAAGGTATTTTCCTCAGAAAAATTAATATCTTTTGTACAGTACAAAGTTGCTTTCAATGTGTTGTTATTACACTGTAGATTGATTGATGCATCCTTTATTTCAGATTTTAAATAATCATTGATATCTTGTAATTCATAAGTCCCTTCAGGGATTTCAATAACTTCATTAGATCCATAGAATAACTTATTATTAGTTTTATCAATATTCGGAATGGAATTAAATGTTGAGATATGCAATAAAGCACATTCATACTGTCCATCTAATTGCAGAGTGTTTGGATAGTACGTGGATAAACTTGACGAATTTCCTGTTATCGACAAAGTGAGTGACATATTGCAAATGGTGAAAATAAAAGAATGATACATATTTTATACATTTTTATTCCAAAATTGCCATAGATATTTTAAGCATAAATGACCACAATTAACTGTATTAAATGACTGATATCTTGTGTAGTTATAACAAACATTACAATTCTTAAAATACCGAATTATTTCTTTAGGCGGTTTCAGATCGCCAAAACTATCAAAATATTCACAATAGTCATATATTTTAACATAAGCCACCCAATGCGTCCCCTTGTTCTTAGACTCATCCAAATTAACAATACCACATTCGATCTCCTTTGGTGTTCTTGGTAATTGATCTCGCATAAAAACTCCTCTGAAGTGGGGGATGTCACATGCGTACTTTATTATATCTATATTACTTAGAGGACGATTAGGTAGCTTACAATTCAGTTTTTTGAGGGCTTTATAAATAATCCGTGACCATTTCTGTGCGGTTTAATGTATAGACCCTTGCCTAATACTACACCTTCCATAGCTTTGTTATGTCGTTGTGTTTCTTGCAAATTTTTCTGAGCGGATTTGTAATCATTAATGGTTTTCGCAATGCCAGCTGCACCGCCAGCTAAGGTCCCTAATGCCGATAAACCAGCAAATATTGGAATCAAAGGTAGAATACCTCCAGTTTTTGGTATGGGTATTACACGTGGTATTCGA
Organism: Thymelicus sylvestris; assembly: GCA_911387775.1. Classification (NCBI taxonomy): domain Eukaryota; kingdom Metazoa; phylum Arthropoda; class Insecta; order Lepidoptera; family Hesperiidae; genus Thymelicus; species Thymelicus sylvestris. The sequence continues at coordinate 10,554,001 of OU426893.1, forward strand.
ATTTTCTTTTTATTTGGAAATACTTTTTTAGCTGCTAAATAAGCAGCGTCGATTAAAGATTTACTATCATTGTGTTGAAATTTCTTGATTTTTGATCTTATTTTAGATACAAAATTTTTAAACGTTTTGACGCCAGCACCGGTTTTAAGTTTGGCTTTCATAACTTTACTCACTAACCATGAACTTAGTTTTTCGCCTTTGCAAGCATCTTTTGACTTAATGCGTTGTTTTGCCATATTTAGAAGTTGTAAATCTGCTTTATGACGATTAGGTAGGTCTGTATGTTTTGCATATGCTATGTCGTGTTGCATACAAGCGTCGTCTAGCTTATTCACCCCTCTATCACCCCGTAGTAAACGTTTCTGAAGTTTTGTGCCAGGTCCACAGTAATTATAACCAGGCAAATGAAGTTCAAACGGTAAATTATTAATGATACTATTAACTAGCCCACCTCCTTGCATCGCCAAAGTTGCAATGAAACAAATACGACTAAACTTCTTATTTAATAACAATTTTAGCCTTGAATTGCAGTTTTCTCAATCCAACTATTTTCATCATTGCTTAAACCTAACCATTTCACAAACAGCTTATTTCCTTTCTTTTTTATAACTTTTTCAATCAAATAAGCATCAGGATATTTAGTCTTTTGCAACTCGTGTTCGTAAAATGTTCCCAATATAGTTTGCTTACGTTGATCTTCTAAGTGATACGTAACTGGAACTGTGTTATTAATATTTTTTATCGTAAATAGTTCAGTTGACCAATTTGGAGTATACCCTTTCTCAAAATGCTGTTTGTATTTACTTATTCGAACATAGTCACCGACTTTAAACTTTGGTCCTGTCCTTGATGATATATATTTGTGGGTTTTTTTAATATTTTGTTTAATTAGAGGTTCCTTAGATTTATCTACATCGATTGGTTTACAATTGATAGTACGATGTTTCGTATTATTGTATTTTTTTAAGACAACTTCTAGTAATCCTAACCACCGATAACTTCCATTTAAACTAAAATATTTATATAATTTATTTTTGATAGTTTTAATTAATCGTTCGACAATCGAAGCCTTTTTGGTAGAAAAAGTTGAATAATGGTTTATATTGTTTGTCTTCATGAGATTCCGAAATACGTTATTATAAAATTCTGTCCCTAGATCAGTTTGCAAATTAATCGGTTTTCGATGACTATTGTATAATATAGATTCGAATGCATTGGTAACACAAATTTTATTTTTTGATTTGATTGGCACCGCCCAAGCGTATTTAGAAAAGCAGTCAATCACAATTAAAATGTAGTTGAAACCTTTATTAAACTTTGTTAAATTTTGCATGTCTATCAGATCGGCTTGCCATAAGTCATCTATTCCCTTTAGAATAACAGGTCTTCGAAGAAAATTTCTTCGTGCTTGTTTGTGTATTTCGTTAACTATTTGTTGTTTCATCATTACGAAGATTTCTTAAGTAATTTATCAATTTCTGATTTGGTATAAAACTTATCTTCCAAATGAGCCAAAACGTCTGATATCTTTGTTTTTATAGTAGCTTGAACAAAATTTTGAATATATGTCATGGTTTGTAAACGCAATGTCTCATTCAGTTTATGTAATTCTTTTATCAAATTATCCTGAAAATTATCAACATAATCCTTATTCACAGCATCGTCTGCTTCTATGGGTAATTTAATTCCTCTAAGTCTTGACGATTTTAAATCAAACTCTCCGTTTTCTGTTTTTGTTAAAGCGTTATCATAAACGTCAAATAGTTCTGACAAACGCATTCTTTTATGAATATAGTGCCCGAATTTATCCACATTCATGTTGAAAGTGTACTTTATTCGAAGGTTAGTAGTGTAATGAAAAAACATCCATCATCAGCAAACATTTATTTACTTATTTATAATTTTACTTTCACGCAATTCTTCAATAATTGATATAATTTCATTGTCTAATCCAGTATTGCCAGCATCTCGAGACGCAATTAATAATTTCAACCTCTCCACCAATTCATTTGGATCATCCCAATACACATAATCTATGTTTGTTTTCCATGTTTTCATTAAAGGTAGACCTTTTCCTTTGTGTTGTGTTTGAAGTTTAAATAGGGGTTTTACAATTTGTAAATATTTTTGTCCTTTATTACTCTTTATTGGTTTACTTGGATCACAGTCCCGTCGATGTGCATTGGTGTCAAGTAACATTGATTTATAATTTTGCATATCATTGTCTGTGACTAAACTTAAATCAACGTCTTTTTTTAGCAGCAACTGTTTTATACCTGGTGTACTATGATATTTGCGTCCAGCTACTGTGATATAATCATCACCAATTGCTACGCTAGCTGAACCTAACATTAATTTTCCGTTTTCTATTCTGACGCCAAATGGAATATCTTCTAATGCTTCTGATGATACTGACCAGGATGATGTATCGCGGTCTGATTTGCTTTCTTCTATTGATTGATATGAATAATCACTTTCGGTGTCAGATTGAGATTCGTCTGGATCGATGACTTTTCCAGTGTTAATTTTAGGGGTAACATTTTCTTCAATAATGCTTTTTATGGATGGTGTTTTAGTTTTTTCGTCGTCTATAGTAGGAAGGAGAGAATGATTATTTGCGTTTGCAATTAAGTTGAGAGGTTTAGTCACAGGCTTGAAAACTGTCTCCAATGCTTGCTTATTATCGATGTCAATATTCCTCATAATTTTTACTTTTTTCTTTACAGCTGCTGCAGCCTTCACAATTTTTCTTTTCATTGATTGTTCCATAATGACAGCAAGATAGTGATCGATTGAGCGTCGTATAAAGAATAACGATTTCATAAAAGTAATTTATTTAAATATTTTTTGTTTCAATCAAACACCACAAAAGTGTCAAATTTATTTCTGTAACATCCTTTATTTTTAGAACAATCTTTATTAATTACAACATAATTAAAGGGTTCTTTCCAAATTTCTGAACACATTTCGCGGAATTCAGTCCATGTCATATCTGTGTTAACATGCTCCTCATAAACGTGTTTTAAATTTATTTCGTCTTGCTTAAAAAGGATAATCAAGTTCGCATTGTCTCTAACTAACTGTTTAGGAATTTTACTATACGTTTGGTTCAGATAAAAAGCATCAATATTTTTGTGTCTTCCCATCGCAAAGTAATCACGCATATTATTTTGATTTTCACAAGCAACATCATCAAAAATAATAATTGAATTTGGTTTTGCGTCCTGAACCCTTAATACTTCCTCATTTCCCTGATATTTATGAAGCGAAATAACAGGTATAAGATTTAAAACATTTTCTAAAAATATGTACTTCGGTTGTTGTAAAGTTTTCGAATAAATATAAACATTTTGAAATCTCAATCCATTTTCATGTAAAAGGAGACCAATTAACAAATTTGTTTTTCCACAATTGGAGGGCCCGCATATGATGCATCGTATTGAATTAGGCAATAATTCGCCATGACGAGAATCAGCCTTACAAACTTCCTCACAGATTGTGTTAAAACTCAGCGATTGTGGTTGTTTTACAAATTTCATGATTTGAGTGGACGGTAGTTTGATTGATAATGAGTAATTATACTCATCACATTAACATTTATTAGCGTATGTAGTAAGTAGACTGAATATCTCATCCATCGACAACGCGGTATAACGCTTTACTACCAGAAACAGTGTCAGGCATTCTGTTCCACGTGGAGGAGGCGTATAGAAGAGTGAAACAGTGGAAAAAATGTACCTATAAGCCCTAATTACCAGAAATCTTATTGGGCATTCTGCCCCACGACGCGAAGGCAGACGCCTGAGCGAACAAGTGGGGCAGAATGCCCAATACTATACTACTAGTGCGTTATACGAACAACAAAGAATATTATATGGAGGCACAATGCATGGGAGCGATCCTTGTTCGTTTAACCGAGAACAAAATAGGCGTCACGCATTTACATTCCCACTGCGAACACATTACGGGAGTCACTCTGATGCATGTAAAGTATACCATGTTTATTCTGTCAGTCTTGCCACCCTGCATAACTAATGGGAACACAACACTAAAGCTTCTGACGCTGGCAAGATGCACCTCTATACCACAATGATTAAGGAGTAAATTCCTTCGCATTTTCTCCCTGACGACAGTAAAATCAGTTTCCTAATGTTGTATTGTACTTTGTCTCTTTGACATTGATTTTTGACAGAACTGGACATTTGGAAACCCTGCGATGTAGCTCTATTACAGCAGGAGTGTTGTTATTAACAAAAAAAAAAATCTGTCCTATTTTTTTAGGCTTCCGAAGTAAAAGCGGAACCCTTACAGTTTCGTCATGTGCGTCCGTCTGTCCGTCTGTCCGAAGCAAAGCGCCGAGACACTTAATGCAAGAAAGCTGTAATTAGGCATGGATATACATATACAAAATCGTAGAATAAAATATTGAAAATCCTATAGTGTGGGGTATGGTTGAAAAGGTCTTCCAAAAATATGATGGGTCTTGTAAGACCATTTTTGGAATTAGGGGTCCGTTTGCTTTAAAATGCTAATTTTGGTTAGAGTCAAGTGTCCCCTCCCCCCCTGCTGGCTAAACGGTTGGAGACCCAGGTTTTAGTCTTCATAGTTATTCTGGGGTTTTATAATTAGGCTTAGGTACCTATTTACGGGAACATCCAGGTACCTACGTGTTAAGTACTTAGGTACCTGTCCAAGTGAAACAAAAGAACACTAACAAAAAAATAAAGTAGTGTTTTGTTCGTTTAATAATTAAACTACGTTTCCAAATAATCATGCATTGAAACTAATTTAACGCTAAAAATGCACTATGTAAAGAAAATTTTGCACTACTCTACCGATTTACTTTTTTCTAGATCAAGAAAACATGTTATCTTTTATTGTTAAATATTTATGTTAGTGTCGTTTAAGCACAGTTTAAATAAGCGATTATTCGACACTTAAACATTTACCCTTCATTAAAGAAGCCTTAATATGATATAATTTCCTAACAACTCAATTAAAAACAATAAAATATACTAAATAATAGCTAACACTTACTCGTGTCCGCCATGATTTCCATTTGATCGTTTATAATTATTATTGTTATCGAACTAAGAAGAGCACTGGTCGGTCCCGTCCCGGCTCAAAGGTCCGACATTGCACTGAATCGCAGGGGCACTTGAATGCGCGCGGAATAACCAAACCGAAGGGGCTTGAGAAGAGCGGTTACAACGAGCGCGGCGCGAAGTGTCCGAGTCCGAGTTGGATCGCAACGAACCGAAGCCCCGTCGGCGTCGCGCCGTCACTGCCGCCGGGCGCTGCGCTGGCGTCAGGCGGCGCACGCGCACGCACTTCGCATACTAAACCGCGAGTACCGCGACGCGACGACCATAATCGCACATCGTCACCATCGCCCATTACCAATGCCTAATCTCCTAGTACAAATTTGGGTTTCTGTGTAAATATTCCCCCGGCGATATCGATTACCAAATACGACGCGTAAATACTGGACACGTTCCGATTATATTCCTTTCGTGTTTCGCAGATAAGCTTGCGACAACGTCATGGTCAGAAAACTAACAAACGAGCTTATCGATAAAGGTGTGATAGGACAATTAGCTAATGTCCACATGTACCTATACCCTGTGTGTATCTACTTACCAATGCCATTTCATCTTATCTAACAATAAGACTAATAACCCACCCTCACTTCGCTTTGAATATAGACTGCCTATAGTACCTACCCAACTATCCACTCCCGAAATGATTGCTACTTAGTACTAACAGACATTGTTAAAACTTCATAATTTAAAATTTCATGTTTTCTGATATAGTTAAAGAGTTAAGACGCAATACTTCCAGTGACCCCATGGAACTATTTTGATATGATATCGTATAAAGAAATGCCGCTTCATAAATTTACTTATTTTTGTTACTAACCCCTAGCTACTAAGTCTTACTAACACAATATGGGCCTGTAGAAATTGTTGCCTTAATAAAAAGTCAAATAAAAAAAAAAAAAAAAAAAAATAAACCAAAACTGCTTTCCTTATTAGGAACACATTTCGGACAATGCATCGTTATCAGAAAGGGCTGCGAGGTCGGGTGCAATGCTCTCCTTGCCGCTAGATATCGGCCCTACGTCTTCGCCCGATTGTTTACGGTCATATATCAAATTGTTCATTTCCATACGATATACTGATACTATTATCTAATAATAGGTTGAATGACTACATATACTTCCTTCTGAATCTGAATAAGTTATGCTGTGCTTCTTTCAAAGTTTCTTCTAAAACTTATATTTTTCAATAAAATATTCAAGGATATTCATAAGTTTTTACATAACTAATCTGGTAGACAATATGCCTAAATATTAAAATTAGTCTTGAAATAAATGCTCTTAAAACAATAAAACTATTGTACGCAAAAAATGAGATCTTTTAATGTAGCTATCAGTAGGAGAAATGCATTTCTTATCAATTTTAAATAGGACTGCACGACTGTTGTCTAGTTTTACCCTGGTTATCATATTCTAACTTTGATTTATTAATAAAGACAATTTGACAGTGATAAATGATTAAGTATGTACCTCTAGAATTACAGTGACGAAACATGAATCATTTTAATTTACTTGGAGCTGAAATAAATTCTCAAAATTTAGATTACGTATGAAAAGTCAAGATAAAAACAACGAACTTACCTTTAAACGAAAAATTTCTTGGTCGTCTTCTTTTCACGGCTTCGTCATCTTGGTTGAACCTCGGTGGTGGCATCTTGGGCACTTCACTAGGTACGGTAGTGACCTCCCCTCCCCCTGCCCCCGCGGCTCCCGTCGTCAGGTACCCGCCCACAGAGTGACGTCTTCTGCCCTGAAGCGGAATCGTGTAGAACACTTCTTCCCGCTCCCTAGGGCCCTCGGGAGTCACTACTGTGGCACTAATCTTGCCCTTCCTGTGCAATAAATGACTTGTAAGCAAATCCCCTAGGGGAACTTGTTGCTGAGTATTTACGCTTTTAAAGTATCGAATTTATGGAATAATGGAATTATATCTTTAACGTTGTAGAATATGCTACATGGTATATTTTGTAGATGTACAATTCCCAGAATTATCTCAATTGTCGTTTGAATTTGGAAAAAAAATATTATATGATGAAAAACCTGGTGCACAAATAAAAACATAATAGAAATGTCGACTGTTCCCTACTATTTACAGATATCTATACATTAAATTAATATTACTACACGATTGTAGATACTCATGAATTAATCAATAATACACTTAAAATAATTAATATAGTAAACTTACTTTATCCTTGGAGCAGTGAAAGTATGTCTCATGTCTCCCGGTGCGCAATCTCCAGGCCTTGGTTCACCTTTTAGAAACCTTTCAGCTTGTTCGGGTTCCTTGGCAGATAGGGATCGTAGGAGAGCTCTGAATTCCTTTCTTCTGGGGCTTTCCGGCTCTCTTCTGCGAGGTGAAGTGAGCGGTCGAACGCCATCAGTCCAGGTCCTAGCTGGAGCCGAACGAGAGTACTGCTCAGCTCCCGAGGCAAGGGAGCCAGCGTTGTCAGGTACATCTTTATCCGGGAACGCGAAGTACGATGGGTTATCTGAAACAATGACATATTACAATAACAATACAGTTAGTCTTGAATTGTTCGGAGCTCCTATTGCTACGAATAGCTCCTTATCAGCAATCAACAGGATGAGAGTGATCTAATGTACCGAGGATCATAGCGAGGGGACAGGACCTCAAGAGCGATGTCGTGCAGTGGCCAGTGGCGTGCGACTGCGCCACGCGAGAATTATTCAATAACGCCAATGGACTAACGTAACGGCTCTCCATTACGTCCACTGCGGGCTGAGTACAGCAACCTACTTTTGTGAGCCGGAAAATGTGAATTGAAAGCAATCTTCGTCCCGACTCCGCCATACTTAGCCACCGTTCTCATAAGGGATAGTCTCTGATAAAATTTAGTAATTAGGTACACTAGTCACACACCTACTCAGTTTGAGGAAATGCATGTTATGTAGTTATGTACGTATCTGTTTAATCTTGTACTCTTCTATTTTTAACCTGTGTTTTGTTTTGGTATAAGGTATGCGTAAATAACTGAAGGATTTAGCAACTACGGGTAACATAAAATAATTATGAGCATATTATAATACACAGTCCTCAATTATGTTCAAATTTAACTAAATTCGATATCCGAATTTTTTATATGTATTATTTAAAACTTTATTACAAAATTATGACCCTTTTGTATATAGAAAAAGTTTTGTGTTGCTCTACACTCTCTACAGTATTATTGAATAGTTACAGTCTTCGATCATTAATAACAGAATGTTTCAGTAAAGTAATAGGTAGGGATGTCAGTAATATTTGAAACTGATTTTGTTGCCTATATATCAAGAGCTTTTTGATATTTCTGAATGGTTTTTGTGCCCGCATGTGTGGCGATTATATTTGTCCCATAATGTCGAGGGCAGGATCGAGGATGAAAGGGCAGTGCTCGCCCTGAGGACATGTGGCGCACAAAAACTAAGCGAACAATGCTGGACAAACATCCAGACCATTAATGTATCTAAATTTAGTTAAATGCTTGACGAATGTCTACACTGGTTTGATTTATGCGGCGAGAGTGGTACACTGTTCTACCACGGAGCAGTAGTGTAGCTCTGAAAACTGAAATTAAAGCAATAGATGCCTATATTTTAATTTAGTAAAAGGGTAGGTACTTAATTGTAATTAGTAACATAACGTAAACTACCCAGTAATGGACGAGGCTCCAGTAATGGACGAAAAAAAAAGAAATCATCTAGAATATGGTTATGAACGAGTTTTTTATTTATTGGCAACACTGTTTCATATACTATAGTCATCGGACTGCCTAAGTTTTACATTTTATTCAATTCGGTCTGTTAGAACACAAGTTAGCGCGAACTATAAATTGTTCGTCATCGTAAATTTATAATTACGGACTTTTCTTAAGGAAATCGTTAGTGCGGTAAGTAAAAAGTTTCTTCTGTAAATTTGTATTGCTTTATTTATATCAAAATGTGTTCTGTTTGTTTGGTTAACCATGAAATTAAGTCTACAACACACAGTGTTGTTACTCTAGAGAAGTTATATTTGTTGATATTTTGTTGGTGTTCATTACTGGTGCACTATAATTGTATAGCTCCAGTAATGGACATAATTTTATCGAAATTTATCTTTGCTATTATGTATCCAGAATTTGAACTAATTTTACTCCTAGTATTATTTTTTTACTATGAGCTTGCTGCAAATTATGAAAATGTTGCTATTATTGGGTATTTTACAGATATCCAGTAATGACACTGATATAAAATGATACATACTGAATGATTCTAGCGTATAGAACCGACACCGCGAACCCGAAATTTTCTCAATGAACTGTAGCCAACTGGCAACTGTTTTCAGTGGATCCTGTCGATTTTGAAAAGAGAACGAGGGCTCAATTTTGAAAATTGAACCTCCCGGCGCGACACAAATTTTACAGTGTAAAAGAAATGAAAAAAATACTAAATTTTTGCTATTTAAATTGTTACCTAGTGTTTTAAAAATATTTTTGATTTTTATTACTTTACAGAGACTAATAATACTGATAATCTGATATATTATAAGTGCATGCCAAAATTCTTTACTTACAGATATATCTCATTACAAAAATTGATAGCAGAAAATTATAATTGTTTTTGATTAATTAATTTAATAGACTAGCCGTCCCGGCGATCTTTGTAAAGCCGGACAAATTAATGCCATGTTACTAAATTTTAACTAAACTTGTGTACGTGTCTCTCTCTCCTGCTCCATCTCACTCTCCTCCCTCTCTCTTTTTCTATCAATTAATTAATTAATTCTTAACCAATTCACTCATACACCCATTCATTCATTCCTTCGTTCACTCATAAATTAATTATTTCACTTGTTCATTCAAATTCATTCACTCGTTCTTTCATTCATTCATTCGTTCATTTTTCATTCACTCCTTCATTATTTCATTCAATTACTCATTCATTCGTTCATTCATTCAATTAATCATTCATTCATTCAGTGTTCATTGATCAACATTCGATTTCGCAGTTTTTATTTGTTTATTTCCATTCATATTTATTAATATTTGTAAATTATTTTAATTTAGTTTAGGTAGTTAATAATTAATGCATACCTATATAAAAAGCTGATAATGTTGACATTCATAAATTGCGTATCCATACTAATATTATAAATGCGAAAGTGTTTGTCCCTCTTTCACGTCGTAACTAAGCGATGTAATGGTATGATTTTTTGTGTGGAGATAGTTAGGATGCTGGAGAATAACATAGGTAACTCTTTACCGCGGTAAAACAATATGTCATTCCCATGGGAAGATCCATTATGATGCGTTTTGAATTACTCCATACTAAAAGTAACAAAGTGATGGTCCTCTACTCCTCTATATGTATAAGTTCGTAAAGTATCTATGGACTGATATAAATTTATAGTTAGAAATATTAATATTTTTTATATCTTATAAGTTAATGCTTGACTACAATCCCACCCATATATAAATATTGATATAACTTTATATTTATAGTTGGAAGGTCAAGGAGGGTCATAGGTTCTACAGTTGGTTCCTCTTAGTAACTTTTAAATTTTGGATTTGTTACTTATTTATTCTTGCACTAGTCATGCATGTAAAACCACTCATTGTTACTTCCCTGTGAACATGCGGGTGAAGCCGCGGGTAATAGCTAGTTAATAAATGAAAAGCTTAATATGAGTACAATTTTAATTATTTTCTCTTCCTTAATGCTAACCTCATTGTCAATTTAGAAAACTTACAAGTAACCAAGTTCCTTAATGTGAATGTTACATGTAAAGTTGATTAAAGCTAAGTAGGTCAGTTTATGCCATTAGAAAGATAAGACAGTTTACTGATGTAGAAACTGCTAAACTTGTTTATTTTGCATACTTTCATAGTCTCATGTCCTATGGTATATTGATGTGGGGCTCAGCGGCTAACGTTAACGTTGATGCTATATTTATTTTGCAGAAAAGGGCAATCAGAGCCATTTATAAATTAAAATCACGCGAATCCCTGCGTGAGAAATTTAAAGAAATAGGCATATTAACAGTAGCCTCTCAATTTATTTACAGCAATATTATTTTCGTAAAAAACAACTTAGGTATGTTCAAGCAGAATAGTGATACGCATAATCATTTAACTAGAAACAGACATAATTTGGTTACGTCATCTTTTCGCCTAAGTAGGGTACAACGTTCTTATATGGGGCTCGGTGTACGTTTTTTCAATAAATTACCTAGGTCAATACGTGATTTACCTATCCAAATGTTTAAGAGATATGTGAAATCTCAGCTAGTAGGCAAAGGATACTATAGTATAAATACTATCCAGGCGTCTTTGTCATTAATATACTATAGTATAGTATATTAATGACAAAGACGCCTTTGTCATTATTATTGTCCAGGCGTCTTTGTCATTAATATACTATAGTATAGTATATTAATGACAAAGACGCCTGGAAACTAATGCCGCATCCAGTTCCGCGTAGGTTAGAACATAATATTATGTAACCTTCCATGATTTTAAAAAATGTGCTGAGGAGTTTCTTTCGGCTTTTCTTCTCCTCCTTGACAAAGCACCTTTCCGAAAAGCTGGTAGATTAAAAAATGACGTGCATAAGTGTATCAGTGATACCTATATGAATAAAAGATTTTGATTTGATTTGATTTTAAACAAGTGCTTGTCAGGCCAAGCGCAATTTAGGGTTCTGAAGTAGTAAGTTCATCGACTATTACTTATTGACTACACAAAATAACATAGCCGGAATAGTTTTTCTTGTAAATTCATCATATAAACTATTTTTCACAATTGTTTCACTTGTCCAACTCTAACAGTTTAGCCAGCACTCCCCTACTTGACTCTAACCAAAATTAGCTCTTTAAAGCCAAATATTTTGCAAACGAACCCCTAATTCCAAAAATGGTCTTTGAAGAACCATAATATTTTTGGAATTCCTTTTCAACGATACCCCACACTATAGGGTACACGAAGAATAAAAAAATCATCCTCACGTTATCTGTAGGGGAGGTACCCTAAAAAAAAAGTTTTTCAGTATTTTATTCCACTGTTCTGGAGTTTTAATAAATAGGTATATTCATGTCAAATTACAGCTTTCTAGCACTAAGGGTCTCGGCGCTTTGCTTCGGACAGATGGACGGACATGACGAAACTATAAGGGTTCCGATTTTACTTCGGAACCCTAGAAAGATATTAATAATTATTATTCTTTTGGATTTCCATCATAGATTAGTCGATAACTAGCCTAACTAGTTTTATATGATTCGTGTCCATTACTGGGTGTCCATGACTGGGGTATGTCCATTACTGGGTGTCCATGACTGGGTTTTTGCTGTCCATAACTGGGTAAAAAAATGATAATTTTTATTTGTTAATTAAATTTAAACCAATTGCAATATCTCACGCGTGACACAACAGAAATGTTGAATAAGAACAGGACTTTACACTTTAAGTACTTTCAGGTTCTGAACTTTCACAATATAGGTAAAATTTCACAAATACCACAAATTTGCTGTTAAACCGTCCATAATTGGGGTGTTTACCTTATAATTTAGTTTTTTATTATGTAAACGTAATTAAAGTAATTTATATTTTCGGAAGTCAATTCATTAAATAAAGAAAATATTAAAATTATGTCATTTAAAGCTGCAATAAAATAAGTACACGAGTATTAAAATCACTTTATGTATTTTAAAATGCACGAAATATTTTTGGTTTCTATATTCATAATGAAATATATAGTCATTTCGATATATTATTCTGATTAGACCTAATTTTATGTACAACTGACAAGCGATCTCACAGGTGTCCTTCACGTGCGTCCTCTGATTCAGTCTGAATTCTCGGAAAGTATAACAAAATATGTCTGAAGAATAATTGGCGGGAAAGACGCAGATACGCAGATACGCTTCAGTTTCAGGTAGTGAGTAATTCGATAAATTCGTCTTACTACGAACAAACTATATAAATCTCATATCAGTCAACTACATTCTATGACAATTATTAGTAATGCTACATCCTTCATCTATGCATTTCCATAAAGGTAGTAAGCAATAAAAATACACACAAGTAAATATGATTATACACAAATTGTATAGTCCACACTTTTAATAGATTGTAGAGGAAATAGGAACATCATACATAAATGTTTTTTTTTATTAGCTACAGATGTAAATTATTATTATTATGATAATTTATGAGTAGTAAAATAAGAATAAGCAAACAAAATAGTCAAGACTCAAGTTTGTTTGTATTTTTTTTTGAAAAAAGTTTTAATGGCTCAGAATAATCTAAATTTTACTAACAAAAAATAACCGACTTCAAAGTCTCAAAAACGACTTGTCAGTCAGATCTCGTTCAAATTTATGTGGGACCACATGACAGCCACCAGCTTTTGATTAAAAAAAGAATCATCAAAATCGGTTCGCCCAGTCCAAAGTTCTGAGGTAACAAACATAAAAAAAAAATACAGTCGAATTGAGAACCTCCTCCTTTTTTTGAAGTCGGTTAAAAATAAAATTTCTATTAAAACTATAACTTATGTGAGTAAAATGTGAATATATACCTACACGTATAATGTATAGAGTCGTAAACATAAACAGTTTGAAACTTAGAAACAACAAAAGTTTAAACGGTATGCAAAAACAGAAATCGAAACAACATGTTAATAAGACACGAAGGAAATAAGGAACACCACTCACTGGTAGCGCGTAGACAGAAGTCGAATTGGGGTCCCATGATGACGCGTAGGATTCAAACACGACACATCCCGCCGAAAGCGCGGCGGACTCTGGCCTCTCACTCTGCGCCCGCGGCCTATCTCGGGAGTCGGGACCGGCGCGCGCGCAGGTGGAAGGTGGAAACGACCGTCTACACGTGCGGAGCGGGAGCTTTCACATAGGGAAGCTTTCTGACACGAGAGCGGTGTAAGAAAAGCTTTGAAGACGCTTTCAAATTATTATACGTAATTTCTGTTGTATTATTGGGGTGATTTTCGATTGTTATAGATATTTGCAGACGGAAGTTGACTTCACGTGGATATATGAAGATAATGATAATAAAAAAATTAAATAAAGAAAAATGTATTTATAAAAACTAGGTAAGACAGAGTTTGAAGATCGATAGACCCATAAAATTAAGACCCTAATTTCTAAATTAATATTTAAAAGTTTACTGCTTTCGTTGCTGAAAATTTCTGATTCAGACTGTTATATTATTATTAGGGATGTAGGTTCTTGAATCTTGATCCGTTTCTGTCATCTGGCTCTCGCAGTGCTGTAGCACGCGCGAGCCGGAAACGTCCCGAAGCTGCAATCACGTATGTGTACGTTACGGACAGGGGAGCCTGCGCCCCGGTTTAATTTGAGTGCTACAGCGTGCGGCGTGTGCTCAGTGCTGCGTCCGTTTTGGTAGCAACCGTTACTGTTTGTAAATAAACGTTGTGTTGTTGATGTGGAAGTTCATTCATATTCGATGCCGGTAGTTTTGTCCTACCCGGACACGGGCTTTAGGTCCCGGTGCATATGCACTAGCAATGAGGAACTAAAAAATAAAAATAAATCCTTTTTTAATCTTGTAACTTACCGACTTACATACTTAAATTGACCATTTGAAATGGACTCATGTCACTGGTAATAGGTTTTACTAAAAAAACTACCAATTATTAGTCCACTTGCAGGTAAAACCTTGATAATAGAGGCATAGAGAGAATAGATTGATTTTTATAAAGACTTGTATTACCTACATAAGACTTACAGAATACAGATAATGTTCCATCTTTTAGATTTCAGTTTTAATGTTTACATACAATATTTATTACCATCGGTAACAATTATGAGGCCAGTCATCATTATTCTTATAACCTTAAAATAATAAAATAATCATCTTGAGTTGTAGAAATAAAGTAAAAGAATAGAGTAGTAGGGACTCGTATCTAAGTACCTGTGATCTAAAAGTAGACATAGTAAGTGGTAAGGAATGTGATTGAAAAATTTCGAGGAAGCCAATCAATAGCGTATTTATTTACAGTATCAAGGTACTGTAGTAATGACGCCTCTTCACGAAATAAGAGAAAAGCTCATAAGGACTAAAGTCTTCTATTCGAATGATATATAAATTACTATGTATCAATCGAATATAACTAATTTATGCCTGTTATTTACAAAATAGCAAAACGATGTGACTCTACATTTAAGTGTGAACTAAAACGTGCAGTACTGGTATGAAGTTTTTAAAATATAATATAATATTATGCAAATCAAATTATCCAAGACATGATTTAATTGCAATCTGTAAAAAAAGTATTCAAATAATATAATATGATATTTAAAGATTATAACATAGTGCATGACAATCGGAGTCGGACATAATATTTTTCAGGCTACTTTTATTAGATACGGAAAAATCTTTCTCCCTTTCTGTTTAAAAAGAAATGAGTTTGTATAGTACAAGTAGTTCGAAAACATGAACGGGACATTAAATCGTTCAGCTTAGAAACACCCTGATTGTGTTAGCGCAAGCAAAAAAACTTAACCAGATGTTGGGGAGACTTGTATATTGCATCTGCTGCAACAGAGTATTCTTGTTCCTTCAACACAAAGGACAAACGGTTAACTCACTGCGTGTGTATACAGATGTACCCACACTTAAATTTAATTTGAGTAGGTAGGTACTTGCATTTTATGACGACCCGTGCGGCGCAATGGTTACCATGCCGGATCACCGAGCCAAAGGTCCTGGGTTAGATTCCTAGCGAGGCGGAAATTTGAATAATGATTGATAATTTCTGTTTTCGGTCTTGGTGCGCGTTCTTGTCTTTGCGTATTATCCTATAAGTGTGCAGCGTTATTTATTTTCCATGTATTCCAGCTATAGTACGATTATTATGATATTTCGTTCCTATACTACGGTACGCCGTACGTATCTACTATTATGGAATGGTTATTGTATATTCAATGTTAATTACTACGCAACGCATATTGTTTGAGACAACAAGTTATTATTGTTTTGTTTAAACAAACATCGTAATGAGTACAGATTAACTAATTAATCAAGGTCCATTACCTTGAGTAATTAGTTAATCAATGTGATTGCTTTTTACTTAATATAGGTTGCTTAAATACTGTTTAATAGGTGTATAAAGATACTATTTTTATAGTGTGAAAGACTGTTACACCCTAGTGACTAGTCGATGCATTCATCCTTGAAGCCATTTAATTCTTGCTCGGGTGCACCCTGTTGAACTTCGGACGAGGTTCTGGCTCAAGCTAAGATGTTTTTATAAAATGTCAATCACTGCAGGTCCCTTTTGTCAAAAATACTTTATAATTTTTCATCTGGATTTCCCACGGGATCGGAATTTAGGTACGCGGGGAAAAATTCCAGGCGAACTGAGAGTTCTCCACAATGTTCTCAAAGGTGTGTGAACTGTGAAGTCTACCAATCCGCACTTCGCCAGTGTGGTAGACTATGGCCTGCGCCCCTCACATTGTGAGAGGAGACCCTGAGCCCAGCAGTGGGACAAATTATAGGTTGTTACTTTGACTTTACTTTTTATGTGCCAAATAATGATACCAAGGTAGGTACATACATGATCATAGATACTTGTAAAGGCCGAAGCCGAACGATATGTCCTTATTTGCTTCATATAATATTATAAAGTACCTACCTAAATCAAGACCTATTGTATATGTTCAGTTTACAATGGCATTCCTAGAGGAAAGGTTAGATTAACATGTTAATAAATGTTAGGTAGATGCTGGAGTTCAAAACCCGCTGCGTATTTATGGAATGCGCACTGGGTTTATTTTACGCACAGTGACTGCATATCTGGAGGTGGATTAGGCACGGAGAGCGCTTCAACGGGAGTGATTAAAATCACACATTACTCACACAAATCTTCTGATATTTGGAGCTTGTAATTGTGAACGGATAATTTATCAACTCTATCATAACATCACAATTCACAGTTCATAGGATTTAATTTTGGCACCTACCTACTTACGAAATATTAAAATTACGATAAGTTCATTTAGGTAAATATTGATTAGAAATGTTTATTTACATTTTTTAGTGTTGGTGTAGATTAGACCTCTTACCATTGCATGCTGACGCTGCAGTTTCAAGAATGAATCTTAGAAAAAAAGAGGACCTCTTTTTCCTATAATATCATTGGCCCGAAATTGCATTTGTAGGGCGTGTACCTATGCGCATTCGAAATAAGTACGCCCGCCGTGTGCAGAGGATTTTATGGGGTGATAAATCACAACTAGCTCTATTAGTTTTCAGTATGCGAGTAAACAGGCGCATCTACGGCTTCTACAGCTCTACGCGTGTTGCGTACGGAACTACAGATGCTTGATAAGTAGATTTAGCAGGTTATCTAGAAGGACATCTCACAACACAATTTCTCATTCATTACATTATTCATCAGTAACGTTTGATCTCAATGACTGTAAGTTACATATAGGCATTGGTATTTAAAACATTTAGGCCGCGACACGATAACATGTTTCTGTATTATTAATGAGTGCAAGGACATGAGCACATATTGGTAAGTTTACTGATCACTACCTATGCTTTGGGATTCCCGAATCGGGAATAAGGACTACCCTGTAGCCTAGTTGGTAGCACGGGTTCGATTCCCGGCCGAGGCAGATATTTATGTGAAAGATGAATAGGTATCTGTACTCGGGTCATAGGTGTTATAGTGATATATTTGTGTTGTCCGTGGCACCCACGACAAAGGGTATCCTAGTATGAGTGTGTAGTGTTTATTTATTTAATGTACACATTTTCCCTTCCTCATGTCTACTTCCACGTAATTAGAATTAAGGTATGTTGGTATGTACTGAAACAATAACTTAACTGAATTAATAAAATAACTATCACATCAGTCACTTTTTGTAGCATAATTTCAGTAAAATGAGGTATCTGTGAATAAAAGTGTTTGCGATTATTTCCTATGGGTATTTAACCTTACAATAACAATGCCTTGCTCTACTTTTAAATAGGCGTAGCGTTATGTTTTACCGCAAGGGAATTAATTTGTCCTATAAATTCATTAAGATACTTGATGATAAAAATAGTATACCTAGGTACCTACCTAGTTATCTTACGTTTTATGTAATCCAGTATATGCAGAATATAACCTCGCATATAATAACCAGATTCCAACCCTCAGACAATAGCTAAAGCCTAAAACTTGCACTATCTAGAAACTAGCAACGTGAAGCTAGTTAATTACAGTACATTCAGTTAAAACTCCAACAATATTAACGTTAGCTAATCTCGAATCATGTGAGGGCTGGAGACATCGCGGATGTGTAAGTAGCAAGCCCGTGTACAGTAAATTAATTCGACACAAGCGGAAGCTGCCAATTGTATCTAAGCCGTGGCTACGCGCTGGACATAATGCCCATCTTTACATGTTGACCCATAATCAGCATATTGGATGGTCGATGGTGCACGCATGTGTGCAAAGAATACAAATAACGCGTCGATCCCGTCTGGTATAAATTAAAATCTCGATGTTACCATGTAGACCAGTGATCAAAAAAAATTTCAATAGGTAGGTACTTCCGTGCCGAAGAAATCTAATCAAATATCTAAAGCTATTTTCTAAGGGTGATGTGAGAATGTGAAATACTTTAATTAAACTAATACATATTAGATATGGGGTGGGTGTGCCGGTCCCAAACCAGTTAAGGACAAAATTTACTTTGAAATGTTCTGAACTGATGTTGTTGGTTTATTGTAGTTTTAACATTAGAACTTTATATAAAATGTTGTCTATTATTAACTAAAGCTGCAATATATTAAAAGAAATGGAACCTAAATATTAAAGTTTTTTATATATTTTATGAATAATACCAAAAACAGGAATGTGCCTTTGTTTGACCAGTGCGCTCTAATAAATAACCACTTTTGCACCAATAGTTGACCACTAAAAAAGTAACAGATTCTATAGCTAATTTGAAAATAAAACATTATATTTTTATACAAATTGACTATCATATATTAATTAAAACTTTATCCTGACTTACAACTAATTTTTAAAGGCAGTCGGAGGTAGGTAGTACCTACCTTATTAGAATACAAACAAGTAATTGCCGCCGTATTGGGGCGGCTTAGAATACTAACCCCAATCCCACGCCGGATAGGCGTCGTAAAAGGCGACTAAATCCGGCCCGCTGGTGGTAGGGCCCTTCGAGGGATTATATTGGTAATATTGATTTTAATTGTTAATTAATACCATTATTACTATTATTATTTCTCCATGGGGTTCGCCTGGATAACTACCAGCCTCGAGCATGAGTCAGCCGCCAAACGACTCGTCGTGTTCCGGCTGGGAGCTTGAGAGCCAGTTCTTTCTTTCTTTCTTTTTCTTCTCTCTTTCTTGGCCGGCAACGCATCAGTGATATCTTTGGTGTTGCTGATGTTCATGGGCGACGATAGCCACTTACCACCAGGTGGATCGTCAGCTCGTTTGCCGGCTATATCCATAAAAAAAAGTAAATTAGAACATTACTTCCCGAACTACTTATGCTTACTAGTTATGCTTTCTTTTTCCCTATCCTAAATTTCGTAAAAATTGGGCATTCTTTTAGGACCGAAAACCAAATCTGATGTAGGACAGATATTGAAACCAGATTCATCAGCATTTACATATAATTATGTCAGGATCCTCAAGTACCTATATCTTCGGCATATTAGAATTATCTTAAATCAGAGTGCCATTTTCTTAGGCTTTCTTCTGTTACAAGTTAAAAAATGTCTTTTTGGGGGCATCTTTAATCTAAAATAACGAGAAATAAAGTCAAAACTGTAATTTGGTCATCCATAGGAACCTCTTTTTAACTACTGTGTACCAATAGCAAACCGGTGGTCAATTACTAGGGCACACGACTTAAAACGATTTTAATGATAGACTTAAAGCTGTAAATTATCAACCAAAACCATCACTACAAAAAAAATAGACAAAAGAGAGAACAGTATATAGAACCAGTTGCAAACCAGTTGGTCAACAATAGGAAACCAGTACAATGTGTGTTCCAGTAAGATAACCACCATAAAAATACTTAAAATTGTCATTTTTTATTAAAAATAATAGTATTTAGCTCATAAGTAGACACTATATCTCCAAAATTATACAACTTGGTAACAGTAATTGGGAAATAATAGGTGATTTTAAATGTTTTAACTTAACACGTCGATGTGCATTTCTAACTGTAATGGCGGCCGGAAGGCAAGTGATGGAGACACTAGTCAGACAAAAAGAGCAATGCAGCGATATTTTCTCTTTTACTCTTGCAAAAATATGTTCGAAAGCTTGGTAACAGACTAGGCAACATAACAAAACAATTGAATTCGTCAAAAATGCCCGCCATTTCTTATTTTATTAAATTGAACATGCGAGTGGTCAACCACTGGTACCTGGTTTGGGACCGGCACACCCACCCTGTTTGATTATTTTTTATTGTAAGGTAGCGTTATTCGAGAACACGAAGAGAAACGCACTAGGGAAAAAACGGATTAAAGTTAAATAAGGTGATTTAACTATATGAAATATAGTACATTTGTTGTAAATAAGTACATTACTTTTGTCTTTTTGGTGATATTATCTTTGTTTGACAGTTGGTAAATAAAGAACGGTGCCTGTGTAGCGGAACCAAAACAAGACTAGAGCCATGGAATTATCGTATGAGCATTGGTTATATATGTACGTCTGTAAAGAACTAATAAATATTATGTGTATACCAATAAAATAAGTGTCCATTACTTCCGCGCACCTAGCTAATAAATAAAACATGCTTTCAAGTCCATTTGGGCTAATCCGTACAACAGCGTTCACCTAGATTTATGTAGAGTTGTAGTGTCTATACATTGTATATAGTTATGTATTTATTTTACATATATTCCACACAGACATTACTTACCCAACTTTAATCTATTGTATACCTAACATTATTTGTTTTAAAACCAACTAGTGTATTATTTTTTTGGGTTGAGAAGAAACAGAAACAATGGACTGGATCTTAATAGCCTCAATCATTGTTCTAAATTTGAAGACCATCAATTTCCTGATTTATTCGAGAAATACCAGATGCACAGTCGGAACATCGTGTATGCTTTGTATTAACGTGACAAGGAATAATATTATTATAAGACCAGGCGCAGATTGCCCTCGATTTCATGCAGAGTTCATAGTAAAGAAAGAGGTTTATAAATAAAGTAAAATACTTTTATTATTAGTCATTTTCAGGAAAAATATACATAGATACCAGTATAACTATAAATTATACCCGAGCGCTTAATTACCTATTATGTAGGAACTTGGAAATGTATCTGTTGTTTATACGTTTCATAGAATTTATTAAACTTACCTATAATAAATAGCTACATATATCAAGAGATGTTAAAGTACCGTCGTTGTCAGTTAATAACATACCTACGCATTATTTAAAATTATTATTGAATCAATCGATGATTTAATATTGTAGACTGTACGCTCTATTATGAGTCTCTACAATCATAATCATGTTTTGCAAATTAGCTTAATCTATACACTTACATTACAAAGCCAACAAAGGTTGTCAACACTATATTTACAATACAAAACTTCAGTGAAGAATTACAGAATGGGTACCAAATTGTATGACTCTGTTCTTAATTAAGCAAGCAGTATAAACAAAGAATAATAACGTTGTAATTGATGCATTGTTTCACAGAACGGGACCACAGAACGTTTGGCACGCACAGCTAACAGTACCTTCCTTCAATGTCACCCATACTCCCATACATGCAGACACTGGGTTAATGCAATACGGAATAGATTTTAATAGTATGTACCTACTTACCTTCGATAAAATGGTACAGTAGAATATAAGTTTAACTAATTAACTGTAATTTTTGGTATTCCGGTATGAGATTGCTATAGCAAGCAATACGTCACGTATTTCATATTCATACACGTAGTGTTACCTACTTATCGTATTTCTTTTTTCTCCTTTCTTTGATGAGCGACACATCAGTGATGCCTCGTGTCCATTGCTCACAGGGACCACTTTCCAAGAGAGTGGCTCTTTTGCTCGTTAAATATTTCGTAATTGTACAAAAAATATTTTGATTCCTCCTACTTCCTAAACTATAATATGCATGATATGAGACGTAGCCGTACCATCCATCGTAGCACGCCGTCATGTCTAGGAGTTTATTGTTTACGATATAACTTTTCATGTATGTCTGAGCGTGTGTATGCGAACCAGATTTCACATTTCCCAAATCACTACTCAGGAGTGAATAGTTTTTAGTTTCTGTATGAATCTGTGTCGAAGAGGTTTCAATAGGACTGTAGCACTATTTGAATCTGTCATTTTAATATACTTACTCAGTTTTTTATTAATAATAATAATAACACTAGTTTACATGACTTTTGTTCATGAAATGGAATACATACGGTTAAGTTACTTTAGGTATCTACATCTCGGAAAAAATATTTAAAAAAATCCAGCACGTCAGTTTTTTTAAATATTTATTAACAAGATTTTTACAAAAAACTACATATAAATAAACAACAGAAAGTAAAAAATGGCTAATTTTTGCTCTTTTTTTATAAATATTTTCATCTGTATCTCTCACAACAGACCAACAATAGTCACCTAGCATATTTTGGTCCCAAAAACCTTGATAATTTTTCTCAAATAATTTTAATCGTGAAATCGCTCGCCGTGTTCATCACTCACAATACCAAGATTTTCTGGAAAAAATCTAAATGGAAATTTTAAAAATTAATTTTAAGTGACATATTTACACCCATACGCTCATAATTTTGCAATAGATGTTCAACAATCTCTTTGTGATTATCACTTTTTTATTGCCTGAAAAATTTGTAACGACACTTTTGAAAGAGTTCCAGGCTGCTTTTTCTACCTCGGTTAAAAGGCTCTGGAATTTTGTATCTTCCAATATTCTCCTGATTTGAGGACCCACAAATATTCCTTCCTTTAATTTAGCCGCAGAAAGATTCGTAATTAAATACAGAGGTATTGAAATGCAGGCTTGGACTTATCCAAAGCTTTGGTAAAATTTTTCATCAAGCCTAACTTAATGTGAAGAGGTGGTAATTTTTTTTTTTGGATCAACTAAACATGGACCGGCTTAGTTACTGATGGAACGTCTGCATATTTTATACTATCTTTATTTTTTGAATTAAAACCAAAAGTTTTTGTTAAACAAAAGTAACAGTCAGTTACGTGGTTAGTCGGCTCTCTCCATATCATTGGTTTACCAAATTTCAGTGATCTATTTTTACCTGAATACCAGGAACTAAGGACCAATCTACAATTAGTGCAAATCACATGAGGAACCCAATTTTTATCTTGATTTAACACCGAAAATCCAAAATAATGTAAATAGGCTTCTTGCAATGGTTTTGTTACAGGCAAACCACGATTTAACTGAAAAATTTTCCCACAAACATAACAAAATCGATTTGGATGTAGTTTGCACACTCTAGATGACATTTTGATATAAAAATAAGATTTTTCAGTCACACAGTTGTTTACAAAATCGAACGATAAACGTATTTAAACGATTGCGCGTAGATAAAAACAAAGACCTCTATATCTCAGAATCGTGACGTGCTACGAAAAATAAAAAAATATTTTTTTAATCACCGTCTATAGCCTGCATAAATAATAATAATATATGTTTCATTTAATGAACAAAAAAAATTTTGTTTTTTGTAAACTAGTGTAATAGGTGACAACAACAGGCGGAACAAAGTAAAATGGTCATAAAGTAAACAAATCTAAGCAAAATAAGTCAACAATATACCTCCTTTTAAATTATTTTTCGGTAATGTGAAGCAATGAAAGGATTAGGTAGAGTTCAGGAAAGGAATTTTCCTGTTTAAGTAGGTACTTAGTTGTAACTCTACAACTACTCTACAGACCATAGATATTGATTAAGTCCTACTAGACTCCTCTCCTACATAACTATATAGCAGATACTAAGATTCCTGCAATAGACGTGGGAGCGCGTATCGATATAAATCTCGATAAAAAAATTAAAGGTTGAACAAACTTTCGGTGGGACACGGGACGAATAGAAAATGTGGGAACTCGGCTCCGAGCATTGTTGTTAAGCATTCATATGCCACTCCACTCACCCATTGCCGGGGACATCCGCCGCTACTTCCGCTGCCAAAGATGGTGGATCTTCCAACGACTAGTTCGTTGACAGCGATCGCCGATGTCCCCGATATCGAACCATAACAACGGCACCACAGTAAACTTCGAATCACCAATGAGTGAGAAATATAAAGTACAATAGCGTGCGGAAAACCATTCGCAAGACCATCGGCATTATTAATTTCCACTTAACACAGCCGTTGTGGCCGGTGAGCACCGTAAACTTGCGTACGGACGCGCGGACGGTACGACCGCGGCGCGTCTTCGGTAGCTATTTTTGATGCAAAAGCGCGTTGGGAGTTGAGACGCCAATGTCTAGAGCATGCATGGAATATGCAATGTCAGCCTTGATGTTTATATTGAGTGAACAAATTTCCGTGGCTTCGTGATTTTTGTGTCACTTCCTGTGATTATTATCCCACGTGCTTCACTAGTTTAATGTTGATTAATAAAAAAAACTACTTTGACTATCATTATTGTCTCTTCCGTATGTAGGTAACAATAGGGTTAAACCTTCTCTATTTTATATTCTAATCATGTCCAAGTAAGATCGTCTAATACAAAGGTGAACACTTGGACCACACAGGAAGTTTTGCTTAATCCAGAAATAAAAATACACAATAAAATTGAAATAATTAAAATGTATGACCATTCTGCTTCTTGAAATATAATTCACTGTTACGAAACCCTTGTCAATTAGCGTCGTATTTTCCACGGTTTTGGTTTAATTGCTTTAATTTTAATTGCTCCTGAAACACGTCGCGTCTGTAACTTGGATATTAGGAATTACGCTGAACTTCCAAAGACCTCGACATGACGAAACATTTTTATTTTCTCTGTAAAAACGTGGAGTTTCGTCTGTTTGGTCATAATTGATTGCTTTTCGCGTATTTTTTGTTGAATACATTCAGCTAACTACTCTATAAAAAGTAGGGCACCCTTTAAATTAATTACCAATGCTTCCACATTTTTTTAATCTTTTAGTTTTTAACTATAGAAATGTTCGTTCTGCAATTAATTTACGAAACAATTTGTTAAATTCTTTGATACTTATATGTAGAATTTCTAACTTGACAAGTTTTACGTTATTTACGAATCAAACTTAATCGCTTATGACAATTAAATGAGGGATTACAGGAGAAGCATACCTAACTGTTAATATTATTATAGTAGTAGGTACCTAAGTGGGTATTGATTGTTATTCGATAAGCGTAGTTGTCGTTCATATTTTTTGTCTCTCAGTTTTATTATTAGTCTTTAATACATTCTGCACAAGTAGGTAACCTTCGTAAGTAATCATTACACAGTAATAACATTACTGCGGTTAAGTGCGCATTTGAAATATTATTTATCAGTTGCTTCGGTTAGGCAGCCTAATGATTTACGTTTCTAATTGCCAAGTTTTGCAGAATCAATTCAAGAAAGGTTTTAAATGATTCTTTTGAAGTGATTAGTGAACCAGTGTGAAGCTGAAACCGACTGCCTTCTTTGAGGTTTCCACAAATAGGTAATACTTAGGTATGTATATAGGCACCTACGTAAATAATACACACATTGTTGTTACTGAAGCAATACTGTACCAATTAATTTGCACTAAAGCCAAGCGCTGGAAGGAAATAATAAACAGTTTTATTAATAGGATTTGCGTTCTTTAGTACCAAAACAAAAATCTGTTTCCATTGTTGTACAGGGTGCACTACAAGCAGTAGATATGGAATCCTCTAGTACTCTAACTTATACCATAAAGTCCTACTAATTTATAAATGTGAAAGTTTGTATGTTTGTTACTCATTCGTGCAAAAACCACTGAACGGATTTTAATTAAATTTAGCACACTGGCAGACAATAATCATACTAATATTATAAATGTGAATGTAAGTTTGTTTGTTACGCTGTCACGCGAGAACTGCTTAACCGATTTAGCTGAAATTTGGAATGGAGATACCATATACCCTGGATTAAAACATAGGCTACTTTTTATCCCGGAAAAGTTCAGGGTTCCCGCGGGATTTATAAAAATCGATCTCTACCGCGGGTGAAGCCGTGGGCAACAGCTAGTCTGGAATAAGACATAGGGTACTTGTTATCTCGGAAAACGCGAGCAAAGCCGCGGGGAGTTCATTAGTATAATAAGTAGTGCTAATGCTAATCCCACATGGAAAATCAGCAACGCATGCAAGGAGGACAAGCATTGAATGCATTTAAAATTAACGTGTTTAAGTTCAGTGAATCAATAAATTAATGCTTATCTATTGGGGAACAGATAACAAACAGGTATTTTGTCGTGTAGATAATTAACTTGTATCATTATCATTAGCATTAACATTACACAGTACCTAAATCGAAGTCACAAGTTATTCAAGGTAGAGTTCGGTAGTTAGAAATGTAGAGTTAGAAAGTTAAGGTTACTTCAACATAAATCAGAACTCTTACTTATTAAGTGAGAAAAAAGAAATAGAGTCAAGACATACTAAATATTTAAGGTAAGTAGGAAGGTTTACTTTATTACTTTCAATATTTTAACGATAGGTACGCCGGGTATTTAATGTAGGTACAAGCGCGCGAAAAATGTTATGGGTGTACCTTCCAGGAAACTATTCTCTGGATGGTAACATTGGCGCCTGATACATTCCGAATTACCCACTAAGGTGTAATTGCTAGGTTTGTGTGGCTGTGTGCTGCCGAGGTACAGAGAGTCAGAGACCTCGCTATACAGGGGGATAGACACTTGGGTTTGGACGATCCTTTTTAACTAAGCTTCCCTTTGTTACAAGTTACATGGATGGATATACGTAAATGAGATGTCAACATTTTATAGAGGTATTAAAGGTTATCCAGTTTTAAAGTCTTTACGCAAGGCCACCCTCAAATTGCCGCGAAACTTACAAAGATAAAAGTAGTTAGCTGTGTAGATATTGTGTACAATTTTAGTTATCGATATTAAATTCAAAATACATTGGTATATTATTATTTACAATATAGGTACGGGTCACAGATGGTAAGATGACTATCTATCTATCTAAGTAAAAGTGTTGCCACCTTCTAATTTTCATTTTCTACCACTGCACTGTTAACCTACTCCTAGACTCCGTTGCTAAAAGAACTATGCTGTGATAGATGCTTAAAAAATACCTAAATGTAAATATTTCAGTATCAACACAGTAGTTTCAGCTTTATTACCTAACATTTTTCATTGATTCATTATTATTTTCATTCTGTTTGTGAGTACGCAAGTTGCAACACTGTATTGATTGTAAAGTCGCAGCTGCGCAATGATTTCATTCATCTGACATCTCTGTCTGTGTCTGCTATAAACACGTATTACACGTACAAATTGAGTAGGAGGTGAAATCTGTGCGAGTGAGAACTAAACTTTAACTTACATTGACCGGTGAAAACTTACATTCATAGCACTGGTCCTACAGGAGCAGCAATGAAATCATAGGAGTCAGGTGAATACTATTAGTTAACTAATACCTTGTACTGCAATAGAGCCTGTAGAGCTTACATTTGTGTTGAATTCATTGTCCATTGCTTACGTGTGTGCGAAAATTGGATTATCATGGCACTGGTATTGAACAGGTGAATACCGTTTGATAGTGTGAAATCGTCAACGTGTGAGTGCAGATATGACAATATAAATATAAACAGTACAAGCTTTTAGATAGCGTTCGTATAAAGTTTCGTACGCTGTTCTCGACGTTCTGTCCTCGCTTTAAGAGTGTCAAGTTTGTACGGCCCATGAACGTGACCGAAGGCTAAGAAGGCTTTTCACACAAAGGCAAGCGACCTACCACCACATAGTAAGATAGTATTTTATTCAACAGCATCCGCAGCGGACAGTATCTACCGAGGAGTCGCGAGAGAGGGTCGTGAAGATGACGGGGGTCGATGAGATATTGAATTATCAAAAAAACCCCGACGAAGATTACTACGCCCTGCTGGGCTGCGACGAGTCCTCCACTGTAAGTATTATTGTTTATTAATTAACACTACAACACCTACTTTGAACTCGCGAGCGCTTATTGATTCCTGTGATTTTCCCATTGACCTTATTCCAAGGTATAGGGGCTGCGCTGACCTACTTGCAAGCTAGCGAAAAAGTAATAGTGATTGGCGCAGGCGATAACTTAGGGACAATTGTGAGTTAATTGACTTACCACGACTCGCGTAATGGGATTCCCGGAGATTTAAAGCCAATGAACCAGTTCAGCGCGTGTTGTTTATTTTAATATTTTCCTTTTATACTTACAGCCAGAGCAAATCACTGCTGAATACAAAATCCTCGCTCTACAACACCACCCTGATAAGAACGATGGCGATAAAGACGCTGAAACCAAATTTCAGAAACTGAAGGTACCTACTTAATTTTATTTATTTACAAGTAATTAAATGCCTACCTACTTCAGAATATAGACAGGTGTTAGGAATTACCTAGTCTTATGATAACTCCGTGCTTACTAAATATTTATATTTTTTTACGGCTATTACGCACAAGTGCCTTTCGCTTTCTACTGCAAAGTTTAGTAAGTTTCAGTTCCAATATTTCAATCGTAGGACGTACATATCACGCGTACCTACCTCACGAGGTGTAAGTATATTATTATGAGTGTTTGAGAGCATTATTATTATGGTCACTCTGTCTAAACTTTCATGCCAGCTCTAGATAAAAATTGAAATATACTTACATGCATAAAATAGACATAAGTACCTACTGAGAGTTCATAACGTATCGTAGTTAAAAAATAAAAGGTAGAACATTATTAACACGCTTACCACTAATCCTCAGGAAGCCAAGGAGACTCTCTGCGATCCATCCAAGAGAGCTCTGTACGATAAATGGAGGCAGAGCGGCATCTCGATCGGATACAAGCAGTGGCTGGGCATGAAGGATCACGTCCAGCAGTCCATGCATTGGTCCAAGCCCAACACTAAGGACCGCATGTTGGAAGACGAGGGGGGCCGCTCCAGTGGCCCGTCCAGCCTGGGGCCCACCAACGCCGCGGCCCGTCGCGCTTCCGAGGGCGGGGCTGCCCTGTGGGGCCGCTGGGGGACCGGCACCCAAGATCCCCCCACTGAAGTCATCTCCAAATTCCGTAACTACGAGATCTAAACTCGAGATACGTTACCATGATTATTTTTGTTATACTTGTCTTACTTGTTTTTGTTACTTAATTTTTTATTAAGAGGTTAATTGTGCCCTAATCTCTTACATTTATAATTTTTGAGATATTTTACCTACTTGCCTAAAAGTAAGATTTTGTCACAAATTTAATTTGTGCTTCAAGCTTTTCGAAAATGTACGTTTCTCTATATTAAAGGTTTATTGATGGTTATTACTAAGTAGCTGTAAGTCGATGTTAAATTAAATTTAAAAGGCACAAGTATTCATCAGGTCAGCTCAGAAAGAATGTTACTCGGAATCTTAAATCTTGGTGTTTATGTGTTAAATGTTTGAGTGTTTCATCATATCTCGATGTTAGAGTCCCCGTTTAGAAATAAATAAATGTTAGTGTTTAACACTCGTGTAGCCTGCGCCCTTAGCTTTAAGCTCTGCACATTCCTGACACAAACTTGTGAGTCTGAATATAACATTTCCGCTTTAGAACAATGTAAGAATCTATAAGAATCTCTGATATTTTGATGAATTGTATTTTTGACCCTCTTTTACTGAGTATCTTACTAATTAATATTTCTTATCCCCCTGTTAATGAGGATGGCGATTAATTGGAAGTTGTGAGAAACATACAGGGTATAGCAGAGAAAGGAACAGAATATTTTTGTTTTTTCTTTGTTACATATCTCTTTAATAAGTTATTAATCCAAACTATACCAACTTATTTTACATGTTTTATTAAATATTTAAGATGTGGAGTTTTCCCTAATTGTTAGATTTAAGTACGGTATTTTGAATCTATGTGTTAAATGTTTTCATCAGTATTTTACTCTACTACAGATGTTTAAATATATAAATGTTATTGATAAAGTAGAAAATTATAATATGTATTTTATGTGAGTGAAAATTCTTGTAGACTCCAAATGAAAATTTTTGATGTAAATCTCGATGTCTTAAAACAATAAAGTTTGAAACGTATATAATTTTGATTTATTTCTCCCTTGTTTTTTTTTCTCAACACGCTCACTTCGTTGCCTATAAGATATTGCATTGTAGAGCTGACTCTACCACTCTACCACTAACATCTACTAGATATCTATCAAAACCTTCGGAAGCTTAGGCTGGTATGGACTCACTGACACTGCTGCCGATAACCGGCTGCCATCCATCCATCAGCCTTTGAAGGTCACTGTTGGACATATGCTTCCCCTAACTTGCGCCACTGTGACCGGTCCTGAGCCTTCTGAATCCAGAAGATGCCCGTTGTCGTTTTCAGTTCGTCAGACCTGTCGGTCGGGAGGCGTCCTATGCTCCTTCTTCCGAGACGTGGCCGCAATTCGAGAACCTTCCTTCCCCAACGGTTATCGGTTTCGCACTATGTGGCCAGCCCATTGCCACTTCAGCCAGCTAATTCTTTGAGCTATGTCGGTTACCCTTGTCCGTCTACGGATCTCCTCATTTCTGATGCGATCACGTAGAGAAATACCGAGCATAGCCCTCTGCGCTACTCTGAGTTTGTGGATTAGGCCAATAGTAAAGCACCACGTTTCGAATCCGTATGTCATCACTAGCGTGTTGCCAGAACACTGCTCGAACACCTTCGACTTCAGGCACTGAAGTAGTGTT
Organism: Thymelicus sylvestris; assembly: GCA_911387775.1. NCBI lineage: Eukaryota > Metazoa > Arthropoda > Insecta > Lepidoptera > Hesperiidae > Thymelicus > Thymelicus sylvestris. The sequence goes on from OU426893.1 coordinate 10,585,024, forward strand.
TTGGACGACAAGATATAACGCAGTTTCCCGAACGCAGCCCATCCGAGTTGGATTCTACGAATGACTTCTTTCTCGAAGTTTGACTTACCCATCTGGATCACATGCCCCAGGTAAATGTATACGTCTACAACGTGCTATTCAATCAGATATCTACTACAAACGCAAAAGATTATAGAAAAATTAAATAAATATTTAGTGGAATTCACTAACAATATGAGACAAGGTAAATAAATCCACACGTAGAGAAATTTTACATAGTTTACTCGTACCTATTTTTTAATATGCAGGTCCTACAATAAGTTGTACCTACTGACCCGACCTCAGTATTGCATATCTACAAATTTTCAGTCTCTCGAATTATTTTCATAAATAAAAACGTGTCCAGAGTCTCACACTCGAGAAGTAATGTTCAACTAAGTATAATTTTAGATACATCTACAAACGTAGGTACTACTAGGTACCTTAGTAATAATAGTTCAATGGTTATGTTACATTTTTTTTTCTTTCACACAAACCAGTGGTAAATAATCCGTTTTCCCTTACAACAATTTTTTATTTTTATATGAATAATACATAACCTACCATTTAACATTAAACTGTGTGGTTATTGTATACTTACCGTTTTGCGTATCACTAATATCAGACTGTTTCTCTTCCAATCGATTTAGGTACTCGCAAGGTAAGCTACTTTATGTATCTACATAAGTTTTACTGACAAAAATGTATTCAATTTCCGTACCTATGTACATACATACAGGCTACCGTTAATGGCATTTGAGTTGCACTTTCTTTTGCTGTATCATACAGAGGAAACATTTCGATATTGTGTAAACAAATAGCGCTATATACCGGCTCACGGACATGACGGACATAGCTGGCGTGAACAAAGAACTACATAACCACATTTCTCGAAGGCGTCATTTTGTTTAGTAATTCTTGAAATTCTTTACTGGAACAACAGTACCCATGTATTTTCTCTTGAATCATAAACGGATGTAGCTTAGTTACGTAATGTAGGAGCTTAATGGTGATAAAGTTGCATTGCACATCAGCTTAAACAATGAGGGTTTTCTGAAACGGTCTACGTCAGATGGCAGCACTTTGGCGTCAGGTCTAATGAACTGTCAAAATACATACGCGAATTACAATTTTGTATGTATTTTTTGGTTTATTTATTCTTAAAATCATTACTTTAAGAATATTGTTTCATAAAATGCCACAGTGTTGTGCAGTGCCTATGTGTGCAAATAAAACAGGAGGGCATAAGTTCCCTACTGCAGATAAAACCCGATTGAAACAGTTCCTTGTAGCCATTCAAAGATAAATTCCAACGAAAAATAGCCCGTGTGCCAGTGGTCGGATCGGGGCGCGAGAGGTACCAAAAGATCGGACTTGGTGAGCGCTACACAGAACTGAAATAAAATTTGATGTTAAAAGTGTTTTGAGAAAGTAATTTTAAAAAGAGTGGTTTTTACAGTTTTTGGCAAAAATTTTTGAAATTTACGAAATATTTTTTACGGAACTTATAGAAATGGGTGCGCCAAGGAATTTCTAATCTTCCAATATCACGCATTGGTCGGTCGACGTGAAATTTTAAAAGAAATTATTGCAAAAACGTATGTTAATATGAGAAAAAAGTAGTTTAAAGAAAATTTTGAAAAATTTAAAGGTAAATCAAAAACTAATTGGACAGTTGAAGAGAGCACTTCAAGCCGAATCTATTGATATGTAACACTACTATTATATGGTTAACTATTGGGAACTACGAAATGTAAATCTATTAATTTAAAATTGTGTGCCGTCACACTTTTATAGGTGGTTTTCGGTACTAAGTACTAAGTAGACAATGTATGCGGAAGGAAGAAAGCTACTTTTCTGTGTTCCAGTGGTCGAATAAATAAATAACTGCAATTTAGTAGATAAAGAACGAAATCAAATTGTGTAAACAAAATCTAGTACCTACCTTTCAATGAGCTTTTCCTTAGTACCAGTGTCTTTTGCGCCCCTTTTTTGAGCTTAATCTTCAGTTCGGGGACTTTTTTCTGGCGAAATCCATAATAAAATCAATAACACTTCCAAACACAACAGAATTTCATTGATTTATGTTTAGTACCTACGACTCTGTGCTATCTGACAGCTGTTTAGACCTGCCGCCAATGTAGCGCCGCCTGGTGGCAGAAAAAGTATCGAAAACCCTCATTGACTGAAAACTTTTCAATCACAATACATATATGGGACATACTAATAGACATTGTAAACATTAAGACCCACACTAACACTTTCACGGATGGGATAGACACACAAATGATATTCGAAATCGAACCCGGGACCCATCGCTTCGCAGTTTTAGAGATTGATCACTACCACCCAAACTATAGGGTCGGTAATGGCTTATAAAAGAAGCTAGAAAGCTATTAAGAAGCTAGAAGTTTGGAGCCTAGGGCATGTTATGATAACACGGTTAAGGATTATCTAATAAATAAATAGTTAAATTAATAAAAAAATGTGTGCAATTCACACGTGTTAAAAGTGAAACCTTCAATAATTTTGTTTTCAAGATAATGAGACTGTATCTTCCAGCATATAGGTGCAGATAACCTAGTACGTAGTAAGACAAGAGTAGATACATGTACAACAGTTTATCAACACATTTGAACCACATAATATGGATCGAGGAGAAAAAAAATGTATCCACACTAGATTTGCATCCTTGTGAACGGAGCGGGGACTAGCAACGGTCGTCGTAGTAATTTTTTAACATAAATAATTACCAACATGATTTTTACATAGCTTTTAGAACTGTAGCGTTCGAAAGAACTTCTTGTGTTCGAATCTTACCATTGTATGTACCTATAGATTTTTCAGTTATGTACGAATCTTGAAATTATACTTATACTATCTACATAAATAATATCATTTATTTATATTATTGTTGAACACAAACTTTATTGTATAATAAATCGGTAGTGCTATGGAAAATAAATTTTAACCGTGGCACTAAATTCAAATTCAAAATCATTTATTCATGTAGGTATCATTGATACACTTATGCACGTCATTTTTTTAATTTACCAGATTAAAGTACCAGATTTACCAGAGTAAATTATTAGGATACTAGGTACCTAATAGTTCTGTCTATAGTGTCACGGGAAATTAGCCTGGCATGAGGCATTCACTCAATGGTCCTGGATTCGATTCCCGGGTGGAGCTGACTAATGTGACAGGTAAAATGATCTTAAATTTTCTGTTTTTATTTTTGTGCTTGTCACGCGCATCATAAAGTCATCCGTTGTGGGCGCTGTAACTTATGAGGATCTTATTTTAAATAACCTTACGTTAACACAAACAAGAATTTAAAAGGTTAACCACGACCTATTGTAACATTAAAATCTGTCCAAAAGATCTCCGCGGTGGTCACAGATTGTCATATCTTAATGTGTAGTCGTTATGGGCGATGCGGCGTTGACCGAGCCCGTGGATTCCACGCAATGCTTGTTTACATCCCAGCTCCGGTGTCAACCCATCGTTAGTCTGCGACACCACCCGACCATCAGTGTGTTGCCAACTCTCAGCTGATGTGACAGTGAAATTAGTGATAATAGTGCATTACTAAATCTAATTAGCCACTTCAATAATACATTCATTAAATATATCATTTTACAAATATAACGTTAATTTTGAACAATTTCAAACATTTTAATAGGCTTAAAAATCATAATTATTATTTTAACATAATTGCATTAATTTTAACATAAATGCAGATGAGTAGTGTGTATAGATTAATATTTTGTAAAGTTGTGTGCATACAGCGAACCTAAGTGCAATTGACATCTACCTAAAAAAAACTTGCTATCGACGGACGGTGCAACACGTACCTACTTTCCTACTGAATAATTATGAGTTTATCTAAATCATATATTTAAAACTGAACTGCAGTACTTAAGTAGCTATAGGTACCGTTTAAATAATTAAATAACTTATAATATAATTCTTGACCAACCTGCACTGGTAGGTACAGCGCGAGCGTGGTGAAGTAGACTCGATAATGAAGAGACAGTTAAATTACACAGGATCTTCAAGGTTCAACCTATATTCTGGTAGATATAATACAACCTACAATCCATCGATGTGATTCGATGCCGTATGGTACCCACCCGATTGACATTAATTTGTTGAAACAAAGACCTATTATCCTACGTTTTGCAACCCAACACCGAGGGTTGAGACTTGAGACAACGCAAGTAGAAATCATTTGAAAGCACAAATGGCCGGAAATCTGAAAATAAATCATATATATACCTGCGATTAGTAGATATGCACGGAATTTTTAGGGTTTTACTTTAAGATTGTTTTTAAATAATAAATTATACTTATTATCAACACAGTTATAATTTTGCAACATAATAAAAATAAATAACATATTGAGTACCTACCGAAACGGTAATAGCGGGCGCGGTCGGTAGATGGATGAAAGAACGCTAGTGGCAATGATATTATAATGTATTTAAACATCATTGGCTAGTGGCAAAAAATTCTTGAGCGCTTCGGAGGGCATGAAAAACGATGGTCCTGGTTGTTATCGTAAGTTAACGGTCGTTTTCCATAAGTTAAAATGTTGGATGGGAGCCTTCGGACGACATGAAAACTTCTGACACTTAGGTTCCCCAATAACCTTGGCCAACTTTTTCACCATTCCGCACTGGAGCAGCACGGTGGAGTAGGTTTACTCTAGATCTCCTCAAGAGAAGAAACTAGTTATCAGCGGTCATTACAGGTTGAAGCCACGAAGAACTGATTCAATCATATATGAAATGTTCACTTGCAAATAATTAACAGTAAGAACAGTTCCAGCATAGCAGCAGACAACATCACAGAGGTAAGTTTTTTCGCTTAAAGAAAGTTTTGACATAAACCGTCGAATCAAGAAGACAGAAGAATGTCTGTAGTTTAAAGAAGACAGAAGAAAGATGAGTGTTTCAAAGCAAACACAGTAGTGTGCAATGCTAAGTCCCACCATGCATGTACTTACTTTGTTTGTTCTGGAATGTTCAAACTAACTGCAAACCACCTGCAACACCCATCATCCATGGCTAGAAGACCTGCGCCTTAGGGTAATGTACAAACAACAGGAATGTTATGTACAGTATACCGATAATTCTATATGTAACGTTTTTGTTGTCTTACATTGCTCTTCTTTCTCCGTTTGCATCATCGAAACACCAACCAAAACTTTTGTTATTCGTTTTTGAAATATTTATTATTTGATTGTTTATGATTTTATATATTATTTTTTAACTAAGGCTATAAAATAGTATTAGTATTATTGAAGTAAATAGTAACATTAAAAACAGCAAATAGTAACATTAAGAAACAAAAATAGCTTCTAAAATAGATAAGGAGGTTTATATAGATTTAATTAAGTTTAGAAATATGTAATAAGATCGTGAATAACAAATTGTATAGGCTTGGAATTTTCAATGCGTTTCTTAGCACTAAGGTGTATGTACCTACGCACAGTGATAAAAATTACATAGAAAAAATATTTTAAACTCATTTATTAGAGACCAATAAAATGCACGGTTCCCTAATTCACAGCATACCTATTACCTAATATAATATCATGCGTAAAAAACAATAAAATAAATTGTTACATATTTGACAAATTATACTATACCTAATATTATAATTGATATAAAACAAAATAATGAACAACAAGTTCATACTTTTTCGTTGATCTGGAAGGGCATAATATATCGTCATTTTTTTTAATATCATTGATTCTTCATCGAATATCCATAGTTAAAACACAAAATCTTAAATCATCTAAAACTATCTGAAGCTCTTTGGTACCGGTTTGGGGATCTGGCGCGCTATTCCCTCTTCCTGATACTCCAGGTCACATGGTTTGATGAGCTCCTGCCCGGTCTGATGGATCCACTTGTTGCATACTGCAATATAATTATCCAAGTCCAAAATAAAAAAAGGGTGCGTGTACGCGCGTGACAAGTTATACCTACTTCTTTGACATAATAAATAAATATTTAACCCCCTCCATCTGTCTGTAACTTATATACCTAGTTTTTATGTTAACAATAATTTGTAACACAATGTCTGTCTCCAAAATGAAATAAAAAAATAAATCAAAATAACAGTGCATTGTACTGACCCCACTTGGAGCCCCTCAGCACGGGGCAGGCGGCGTGGCGGGTGGCGGCGTCCCCCTCGCCCGAGGGGTGCAGGTTGAGCCAGAAGGCGGCGGCGCCCTTCACTGGGAACACGCTCAGCCCCAGCTCAGTGAACACCGTTGCGCCCCCTTGCGCTACGTCCGACATCTGATGGCAACAGACGAGGCCTATTTCGTAAACAATCTTATCGCCCATTTATACTCTCGGCTCGCGGCTTGCACGCGTGTCTAAACGGGGCATTAGGATTTTTTATGAAAATTTTAATTCAAATGGTGGTGAGGCATCACTGCTTCAATTATTAAATTACGTATAGTTTTTATAACATTTAAATGGGAAGAAGACGATTGAGAGAAGAGAATTGAAAGTTGAGAGTCCTTAATTCGTCGATGAGCTACTACAGACAGTGTTCTCACTGTGACGTCGGCATTTTGAATCAAATTGACGTTTTTTGAATCAAAAAAATTACAGCATGTTAAGGACATACAAAGGTAAGTTTTCACCAAATTTCGTGAAAAAAATAATTTTTTGTAAAAGATAAAAATAAAAAACCAAAAACGTGGTTTTTTGAATTTTTCACATAAATTTTGAGGTTATGTAAAAAAGTGTAAGTACAAAAGTTGTAGATCTTTTTATTACCTACAACTTTGCCATTCAACTTTTTTCAATAGGACTTGTAGTTTTTCCGGAAATCGACATAAACCATTTTTTTCCCTTAAACACACTGCACAGTGCACACATATACCTAATATTAATACAAAAGAAACTTACATAAAATAATACTGTAGCTATCCTGTTGCCAGTATTTTCTCCGAATGTAGCAGATTGCAGCTCTGTTTTCTGTGAAAGATAGTAAAATTAGTATTAGTTTTCATAAATGAAACTAGCATCAATATAATATACCTAATTATGATTTTACACTTGTCTTGATGGTACCTGATGGTAACCTGGCTAAAAATTGCATTAAAATTCTACCACCTACAACTTACCCTGGCATAGTCGAAGTGCGGTGCGTAATGTCCACCGATGCCGTAGTTGACCACCTGAAGTGGTTCAGCCGACACGAGACTGAGTCCGGTGAAGTCAGCGACGCGTTGCGACACTCGCGCCACTATCGGCGACTCCTCCTCGCGCAACCACGACGATTTGCTAATGCGGTAGTCTGCGGGGACTAGTTTACTAGTCTTAGAGTGACTTAGGACGGTCGCTCGACGGAACTGTTAATGACAAGAAATAAAGTGCATTCAACGAGCCTAGATAAATAAACAAAAACCGGGCAAGTGCGTGTCAGGCCACGCGCAATGTAGGGTTCCGAATAAGTAAGTTTATGGACTATTACTCATTAACTACTCATGCTAACATAGCCGTCCGTAACGTACTATTATCATTGGGTATCTGAACAATAAACAGTAAACTTACCCGTGGCTTGGCCAGTTCCTTAATGTGTTCGCTCTCCTCCTCGCTGAGCACATCGTAGAATACCACAATGTCTGGCTTGATGTACATCTGCTCCATCTTGATAGGGGCCAGTTTCAGAAACGGGTGATTCTCCGTCAGGTAACGACAGCTTAATCTGTAAAGACAAGTATCTTGGTAATACTCGTATTTCTTAGCTGGTGATTTGTAATTTTTTAAATTTATTTTTGAAGTAAATCTTTTTTAGGCGCGACTTGAGAGTAACACAGATTATTTTTCGGACGGAAATAACGCTCTATAGTCTAAAGTCTGTTGACGCAGTTTCCGCTATTTAAAAACAGAAACTTACTATAGAATGTTGTGAGAACCTATATGTGATACATATAATATATGATACTATTATGTCGCTTATGGTCGCTATTTTTTTATTTAAATGATTTTGCGGAGTGCGCCTTCTGTAAGTATTATAAGTACTAGTATTTCTTCTGTGGTTAGGTTAAGTCAAGTGTCCCCCCCCCTGCCGGCTGTTTGGAGTTGGATAAGTGATTATTTTTTCGAAAATAGGTTATATGATGAATTTACATGGAACACTATTAAGGCTATGTTAGCATAAGTAGTTAATGAGCAATAGTCGATAAACTTACTACTTCGGAACCCTACATTGCGCGTGGCCTGATACGCACTGTCTGGTTTTGTAAATAGTTAATAAATATGAGTCAAGTGTAATATGATATTCATTTTAAATTAAGTTAGTTTTTTTAGTAATACGTGTCACCAACGTCAAAGAAGTTTTACTTCAATCGCGCGTAAAGATTACACGCACACACTTTTTTTGTCTCCTACGAGGTAACTCCTTAACGGTAAACAGTTACAAATAATTCTGCTCTAGTTTGGAATTAAATTATAAAAACGTGTATTTTTTTACCTTAACCTTTAACCTCTTATTACCTCTTGGAGACGTCGGCAGGAATGTCAATCTCGCCGCGGCATAGAGCTTCGTATTGGAGTCTTTCATCATCCGTCAACAACTGCTGATTCGGCGGTGTTTTTACTTCTTCTTCACCTATATCCTGTCGTTAAGCATAATATTAAATAATTTAAGTCTGCACAAGTTTGAATATATTTTTCGAGTGTATGAAAAAATATATACTTAAGACGTAATAATAGTATATGTACAATGCAACTTGATATGTCCGCGACATTTATACTTATTAAATTATTTTTATTTAAATATTTTTGGGAACCTATTAAAATAAAATAAAAATTAAATGTTACCCCAAGCTTTCTAATATTCAGCGTGAGATTGCCGGAAGAAAAGCAGAGATTACCAGATAAACAGAATTTTTTTTGTAAAAATCATTGTTATTAATAAATATACACTCAAACAGTTTTAACCAAATACATTTCATGTACAGACATCGATAAATCAGTTTTATAATGTGAATGTGACAATGATACTAAGATTTATTTACACTTTATTATACCCTTATTAATAAATTGACTCATAATTATGCTATATGCTACAAGCATCTTATACAAATAAGTAAAAATTTTATTTAAAGAGAATATAACAGAAGGTATGTCAAAGGAGAATAATTCTTAGTAACTTAGTAGTACCTAACCTCAATAAACTTAGTAAGTAATATTCTTATTTAGGTGAGATTGTGGTTAACGAATAACCTATAGACACGGACGTTAATTTTTAACGTCCGTGTCTATAGATAATAAATAAAAAAAGGAATACATACCCCTCGACTTTTCTTCTTCAATTTCTCATCTTCTTCAGCGATTGTCTTCTGATAATGTGAGATATTGCCGCGGGCGCGCGGGTGTTTCGGTTCGACCTCAAGAATCTTCTTGGTCCATTCCATAGCAGCCCGGGTATCACCTGTGAATACAATTTTGAATATTATTCTTCCTATAAAATTAAATGGCTGGACTTTTTTTATAATTTTTACTTAATTGTTCTTTTTGTATCATAGAAATATATTAGAATATAAGGCTATTATATTATAATAATAGCACGTTAGCATATCTTAATATATATAAATTACGAGTCACGTTGTTTGTCCGCGATAAACTCCTAAACTACTTAACCGATATTAATCAAATTTGCACACCGTGTGCAGTTTGATACAATTTGAAAGATAGGATAGATTACATCTCAAAATGAAAAAAAAAACAACTTCTGACAGAACGAAGTCTGTCCGGGCAGCTAGTAACTATATAAAATAATATGTAAATAATTTAAATTAATTAATAGTATCAGGCGTTACTTTGCGGAAATCCATTGTTATAGTCTACTTTGCAACGCTGCCCTCGTAATGATAAACAACGTATCTGACATTTTTGATGAAAACGAGTTATTAGCATATTCGTAATCAGCGAAACGAGATCTATCTGGATCTGTTATCCATTTTTTCCAGTTACCATCCAGTTTTACCATCATCACCAGTTATCATCATTCATCAAAATCACCATTCGTCATCATCATCATCATCATTCTTCATCATCAACATCATCCTTCATCATCATCATCCATTGTTTGACTGATTTGACGATTGAAAGCTAGATGGCGTTAAACTCCAGGCGTGCGTCGGAGCTAACACACATTTTTGAAGTGAAAACTTCTTTAGTACGGGGGTGACTTGAAATTTTATGAAACGAAACTGTCCAGTGGAGACTAGAAATGAGTGGAGACTGACTATTGGAGTGGAGTGGAGTGGAGTGGAGTGGAGTGGAGTGGAGTGGAATAGTAAAACCTACAATTATCATCTTCCCGAAATTTTACATTTGTCTCATTATCTTGAAAACAAAATTTTTTAAGGTTTCACTTCTAACACGTGTGAATTGCACACATTTTAATTTTTATGTATTTTAAATTAAATTGTAAAGTAAGTATTAATGATATTGTTGCAATCTTTTTAACCTCCGACGAAAAAAGAGGGGTGTTATAAGTTGGACGTGTCTGTGTATCTGTGTGTCTGTGCCTCTGTGGTCTGTCTGTGGCATCATAGCTCCCAAACGGATGAACCAATTTTGACCTAGTTTTTTTTTGTCTGAAAGCTGGCTTAATCAAAAGTGTTCCTACGTATGTTTGTTATATATAAAACAGTCGGGGTTTTTTTGGTACTAATGTGCTTTTTGCGTTAATTTGTGACATATTTCAATCTTACCTGATAAGTGAAGGCTGAAGCTAATATATTCCAGAATATCTCCCTCAGTGAAGGGATACAGTGCGTTTTCTTCCTTAAACTTGCGATGAGCTTCCATCATCCACGAGAGGGCGTTCTTGTAGTCCTTGTCGTTGTAGAGGGCGCGCCCGAGCTCGTAACAGTCACCCGCCAACATCGGCGTGCTGAAAACAATGTTTAAACATTGATTAAAATTATGTATCAATTTATCAAAAAAGTTAAATCTGAAAAAATCCAAAGCAAAACAAGATTACACCAATTATTCACTCATTTCCACCCACCAAAAGCAATTAAAGTTTCTACGTCACAGAGTTTATATTGCCTTAAATATAAAATAAAAGATTTTAAACTTGAAATCAATTCGAATCATTGAACTCAGTTGGCATAACTACAAGTACCGCCATTTTAAAAAAGGTCGTTTTGGCAGCCAGTGATGAGACATATTGTATCAATTGACGGAGTAAAAGATTACAATCAAAAAGTGATGAAATGTCGTAAGTAGGTACTCGTAATATACTTTCTGAGATATTTGAGTTTAAAACCGTAGAAAACCGTTCATTAATTATTATTTTTATTTTTGAACTGAAACAGAGCGACAGAAAAAAAAAACAGTTTCTTTATTTACTATCTAATCTACTATTAAACTTAGAAAAATATGCTAGTATGATAAAAGGATTTATGCGTCGCTTAATTATTTTATGTCAAATAAAGCGTAAGTGTTTTTAAAGTGAAAAACATGAAAATTTACATATTAGCTCCAGACTGGAAACAAAATTTGTAAGTATTATGTTTTTTTGGAAAATCATCCCCTAAAGGGTTAATTAAGAGGGCAAAAGTTAGTATGGAAACTTCGTCAGTTTTGAAGTGAGAAGGGTGAAAATTTGTATATAAGCTTTTAGTTACACACAAAAAATAACTGTATCACTGTTTTGTCAAAATTCATCCCCTACAAATAGGGGTCATTTACATACAAATCAACATCGTCAGTTTTAGGGTGGCCACTCACGGTCGCGCCATTTGGCGTGGCTCCAAATGACATATGTCAAAATGGATGGATGCCAAACACACTCACGATCATTCCAATTCTCTTTCATTTGCGCGTTTGAATTTTGATTGCGCGAAAGACGTTGACATGACGTTGCGTTCGGAAGCCATTTTTTACACAAAATTAAAAACAATGACTTTTAGAACTGTCTCCTTCGTTCGACGTCTCGGAGCGAAATGAACAAAAAATGGGTGTGGGTTTGCCAATGATGTTGTATGTATGGGTTTGCGCATTCACGATCCGTCGGCACGATTTTGCGGCGTGACGCCATGGCACGATTGGAAATCCAGAGTTTTATATCACGCCATCAGTTTTTCACATTCACGATCAAATTTTGGCTGTATATCATGCCATTTGACGCGATGGACTGACCGTGAGTGACCACCTTTAGAGTTATTAATATGATTTTTTTTTTGTAAGGTTATAATAACAAACACAAGTTAACTTTAACATTTTTTTGGAAAATCATCCCTTAAAGGGTTATTTTAGTGGATTTAATTTAGTACGCAACTTCGTAATTTTTAAAGTTAAAAACATGAAAATTTATATATTAAGTACCTCCAAATTAGAAACAAAATTTGGAAGTATAACGTTTTTTTGGAAAATTAACCCCTTAATCCATACTAATATTATAAATGTGAAAGTGTGTTTGTTTGTTTGTTTGTTTGTTTGTTTGTCCGTCTTTAACGTCGTAACGGAGCGATGTTATGGTAAGATTTTTTGTGTGGAGATAGGTAGAAGGCTGGAGAGTAACGTAGGCTACTTTTTACCGCAGTAAAACAACTCATTCCCATGGAAAGATCCATTATGATGCGTATTTGTCCATCCATACTATAGTAATATTATAAATGTGAAAGTGTGTTTGTTTGTTTGTTTGTCCGTCTTTATCGTCGTAACGGAGCGATGTTATGGTAAGATTTTTTGTGAGGAGATTGGTAGGAGGCTGGAGATTAACGTAGGCTACTTTTTACCGCAGTAAAACAACTCATTCCCATGGAAAGATCAATTATGATGCGTATTTGTCCATCCATTTTCCATACTAATATTATAAATGTGAAAGTGTGTTTGTTTGTTTGTCCGTCTATAACGTCGTAACGGAGCGATGTTATGGTAAGATTTTTTGTGTGGAGATAGGTAGAAGGCTGGAGAGTAACGTAGGCTACTTTTTACCGCAGTAAAACAACTCATTCCCATGGAAAGATCCATTATGATGCGTATTTGTCCGTGCTTCTATACTTCCATATCCATCCATACTATCCATACTTCCAAACTTCCATAATTAATATTATAAATGCGACTAGCTATTACCCGCGGCTTCGCCCGCGTGTTCAAAGGGAAGTAACAATGAGTTGTTTAACATGCATGACTCTTTCCTAGATATCATAACATAATAATTAATAATAATAATTCATAAATAAGTAACAGATCCAAAATTTAAAAGATACTAAGAGGAACCAACTGTAAAACCTATGACCCTCCTCGACCTTCCAACTATAAATATATATAACTTCCAACTATAAATAAAGAAATTCATACATATATGATATTATTATTATCTATAATCCCACCTGATGGTAAGTGGCAATGTAGTCTTGGATGGTCATATACTTACTTTTGATATACTTTATATTTACAGTTGGAAGGTCGAGGAGGGTCATAGGTTTTACAGTTGGTTCCTATTAGTATCTTTTAAATTTGGATCGGTCACTTATTTATGAATTACTAGCTATTACCCGCGGCTTCGCCCGCGTGTTCAAAGGGAAGTAACAATGAGTTGTTTAACATGCATGACTCTTTCCTAGATATCATAACATAATAATTAATAATAATATTAATTCATAAATAAGTAACAGATCCAAAATTTAAAAGATACTAAGAGGAACCAACTGTAAAACCTATGACCCTCCTCGACCTTCCAACTATAAATATATATAACTTCCAACTATAAATATGGAAATTCATACATATATGATATTATTATTATCTATAATCCCACCTGATGGTAAGTGGCGATGTAGTCTTGGATGGTCATATACTTACTTTTGATATACTTTATATTTACAGTTGGAAGGTCGAGGAGGGTCATAGGTTTTACAGTTGGTTCCTCTTAGTATCTTTTAAATTTTGGATCGGTCACTTATTTATGAATTATTATTAGTATGTTATTTTATCTAGGAATAAATCATGCATGTTAAAAAACTCATTGTTACTTCCCTTTGAACACGCGGGCGAAGCCGCGGGTAATAGCTAGTAGTTAAATAAGAGTGTGCAAGTTAGTATGGCAATTTCGTCAGTTTTGAAGTAAGAAGGGTGAAATTTTGTATATAACCTTATAGTTAGAAACAAAAAATAACTGTATCACTGTTTTTTCGAAATTCGTCCCCCAAAAATAAGGGGTGGAAGTCATTTATACGTATATATCAGCTCCGTCAGTTTTAGAGTTATAAATATGAAAAATTTTATGTAAGTTTATAGTTCTGAACAAAAGTTAATTTTAACACGTTTTTTTGGAAAATATTCCCTTAAAGGGTTAATTTAGAACATGGAACTTAGTACGCAACTTCGTCATTTTTGAAGTTAAGTGATTATATCGTAGGTTTCAGTATGTAAATTCCTAAATCTAAGTACTTCAATATAAATGAACCTGTTTTTAAATTTTATTCTGTAAGGGGTACAAAATATGATAAGCATAATTTCCGCGTGCGAAGCTGCGGGCAACAGCTAGTTATGTATAAGTATAACTCATTTTCGACCAGTGTCGCTACCCGCTTCAAGTGATTTTCCTTTCCACCGTCGATATGAATTTAAAAACCACCACCAAATGATATTAAAATACAAATAAATGATAAATTTATTACGTCACACACAATAAGAATTAAACTAAACTCACGAGACTGATTCTTCAACTTTACTGTAAATTGAAATATTCAATTAAAGATTACAAAAACCAAAATCCATAATTTCTGACTTTGTAATAATATATGAAAAATTCAACTCTTGCAAAAGAACAGGAAAAAGGAAAGCGAATTACTAGATAATAATTATAACGAATAAATAACTGTACTCATTAAAAGATAAAACACTGAAACTCACGGCTGAAGACTCGTAGGCTCATCATTCCTGTAAAGCAGTGTTTCATATTATACATTGGCCTAGCATTTCTGAAGCTCTTGGCTCATACTACTATACTAAGCACTAATTTTTTTTTCGAAAAAATCTAGACAAGATTGGAAGTTTTTGATTTCTTCAAGTCTGGACTTCTTAGACAACATTTTACTTATTTCATCTTTCTTGGACGGCATCGCCGAATGGCGTTAAAGGCAACCTCGTATAGCGGATAGTTACATAAAAAGTTATAAACAATTTACCTGTATATAACTCCATTCAATTTTCCCGCAGCCAGATCGCTGACCTTAAGATGGTACGTATCTTGCAAGCGGGTCAGAGCTTGTGCAGCGCCGGTCAAGTCCTCAAGCGTGGGATACTTTACGCCCTGATGATTCATTGTTATGTTTCTTATATAATCTGTAAAGATATATCCAAATATTTTCAGTATGTACATGATCATGTTGAGTTGAGTTAACAACTACTGGGCTTATTTTTGACGTGATAACGTCTATTAAAACGATGAACGCCGGGTGCACGCACGAAAAAGCATGACTCACTGTCCGCGCGGAACGCCACGAGAGCGAGAGCGCGGAACAAGCGATAGAGAGGCACGATCGGCTACGATCGGCCGAAGCGCTCAATTTCAAGTATGCAATCATTTCATCAATGTTTTGACATGACGTTGTCACGTTAAACTAAAGTCCGTAAACCGACTTTACAGACAACCAATTTTTTTTCTTTTTAGTGGCTTCTTTTTTCTTTTAAGTTTATTTTACGCAGTCGGGATTTTTGTTTTTTTTTAAATATATTTTTTATTTTACACTTTTTACTTAGGATTCATTGACTTCTTTATTAGACGAAAAAAACGCAATGTTCTTATTTCATTAATAAACGAGAATGGTTGTCTAAACAACTTTAAATCCTTATTATATCCTAAACTGTTACTTAAAATGAAAAATGATGAAAGGAACCTAAAACTCAATTTTGAATACCTATTCAACGATAATACACTCGATAGGCTTTGAGAAAAAAATTGTTTGAAGACTATACCAGTATCACTCGCACAATTACACCCAGTATCACTCAAGACGAATCTAAATCCTCTCAAGCGGAAATCTATCAAGCCGTTTAGGCTACAGAGCGTGCCAAAGAAATACATACTTATACTCGAAAAACATAACCCTCCTTCCAGACCACTCTTTCCCACTGGGCACTCTGGGCACGTGTCCAGGGCCCCGTAATCAATAGGGGCCCCCTAGTTCCTGCCAGATCACTAAACGATAACCGATATTTATTACCGAAAAACTTTTTTAATTCGAATAAATCGAACCTAAATTACTAACTACAACACTTACTTATTAGCTTTTGCATGCTCTATTCTCTATTCTCGCCCAAACATTAGGCTTTCCGATTTCAGCATGCTTAGATAAATCAATAAAAATAAATCTAGAAGCTTGCTTTATTTACTTTCTTTGTTTATTCTAACATAAAAATAGTGTTCTGTCAAAGTCATAGGGGCCCCATTATCATAATATGCCCAGGGCCTCCAATAGATTAAAGACGGCCTTGCCTCCTTCTAGCGCAGTCGGGTAAAAACAATAATGTCACAAATAAAAAAAGTTACCTACCACTGTGTAAATGATAACGTTACCACTGTGTAAATATTCTATAGAAATCAATAATTAATAATATGATCTGATTTTGAATAAGAGCATACAGTTTGTAATAACATTGTAATTTAATATACCTACATATCTTGCACTTTTGACAGTAACATAATACTTAATGTATATTTAAACAAGTTTAGTAACTTCGTCACTACTTTTATTTATACTGTTATGTAAATTCAAACATTACGCGTTCTTTGTACATACCAAGTAGGTACTAGGTAGAAAATGAATACGTGCATTTATTATAATAAAGACGATTCCCAACGAGCAGCAGAGAGAATTTTATATTGTGTATTCTTTATTGCTGAACGTAATTTAAAATTAGATTATAATATTTAGTCTGGAGAGGAATAAATTCTTCTTGGGAGTTTCTTGCCGCTTGTCCAAGGACTCGTCATGGTACTCGTACATTTCAACGATGGCATACACAATATTTGAATTGTTTGTAAAAGTATTTTGTAATAATCTGATTTTTATCAAGAAAAAAATAACCGACTTCAAAATAACTCATCAGATCTAGCTCAAATGTAAGTGGAACTATACATGACCAGCTTTCGATTAAAAAAAGAATCATCAGAATCAGTTCACCCAGTCGAAAGTTCTGAGGTAACAAACATAAAAAATACAGTCGAATTGAATAGCTCCTCCTCTTTTGAAGCCGGTTAAAAAACAGTTTTTCACACAACATAAAACATGTGTCTGACGTAAGCACACGCTGTAATAAGCGCTTTGTAATAAACGTTTTTAAAGTTCAGACTCCCGTAGCCGAATGGCAAAAAAAAAACCTTATAGATTCGTCATGTCTGTCTGTCTGTCCCTCCGTATGTCACAGCCACTTTATTCCGAAACGATTAGGACTACACAGTTGAAACTTTGTAGGTAAATATATTCTGTGAACCGCTTTACGATTTTAAACAAAAATTAAAAAATTAAGAGTGGATATCATACATGGAACTGAAACTAAAAATTTTTTTTTATCAAACCTATACGTGCTGCCTGCGCAGCTGCGGGGTATCTATAGATACGTCTTTAAAAATGACAGAGGACAAATTTAAAGAGGTTCCGAAAACCATTTTTTCTCAAAGTCAATCGTTTGAAAGACCTCCAAAGTGGTAAAATGTGTGCCCCAAGCCCCAACCCTCTAATCTATAAAATAACAGGGTGAAAAATCTAAAAAAAAATATGCTGTAGATGTCAATGAACACTTTTAACGAAAATTGGTTTGAACGAGATGTAGTCGGCAGTTTTTGAGTTATGGCACATTTTCAAAAAGCGCAAATATAACGTTGTCATTTATACAAACTCTATGAAAAACAAAGTAATTTTGTTGGCGAAAAGTTATCGTTAGGTAGGCGATCGTTATTTAACCCTAATCTATCTAGCCGAATGGCAAAAACCGGAACCCTTATGGATTCGTCATGTCTGTCTGTCTGTCTGTCTGTCTGTCCGTCCGTATGTCACAGCCACTTTTTTCCGAAACTATAAGAGCTATACCATTGAAACTTGGTAAGTAGATGTATTCTGTGAACCGCATTATGATTTTCACACCAAAATATAAAAAAAACAATAAATTTTGGGGTTCCCCATACATAGAACTGAAACTCAAAAATGTTTTTTTCATCTATGAATAGGTCTTCAAAAATGTTATTGAGGTTTCGAGTATCATTTTTTTCTAAACTGAATAGTTTGCGCGAGAGACACTTGCAAAGTGGTAAAATGTGTCCCCCCCCCCCCCCCGTAACTTCTAAAATAAGGGAATGATAAAACTGAAAAAAATATAATTATGATGTACATTACTAAGCAAACTTCCAACGAAAATTGGTTTGAATGAGATCTAGTAAGTAGTTTTTTTTAATACGTCATAAATCGTAAACCGCAAAAAACATTGATCAAAGTTACAACGAACTACAAGAACTTTTATATTATGTTACTTGCTGCTACGGAACCCTTCATGGGCGAGTCCGACTTGCACTTGGCCGCTTTTTTTTCTAAAAAATATTAAATCATTCTAAATATTTTGTCATGCCCGCTCAACAAACATAATCAAATAATATAATACCACAACGCGATGCCATGTCACTTCATAGTTATCAAATCAATTATTATCGGTACATCACTAATTGCATTGACTAAAATGATAGGTGTATTAAGTCTACTTATATCAATTCACCTCGATCAGTAAATTTAAATCACCTGGGTGCATAGGTGAATAAAGTACACTAAAAGTAGACTTAAGACACCTGAGTGAATTAACTCAGGTGAATAAAGTCAACGTCACCGTATTTATTGCCTGTTGTGAGGTTGACATTAATACTTTATTTACTTTCGTACAGCGTAAGGCACTCGAATAGGGTGGGTGTGCCGGTCCCAAACCAGTTAAGGACAAAATTTACTTCGAAATGTTCTCAATTATTTACTAAAGCTGCAATATATTAAAAGAAATGGAACCTAAATATTGAAGTTTTTTATATATTTTATGAATAATACCAAAAACGGGAATGTGCCTTTGTTTGACCAGTGCGCACTAATAAATGACCACTTTTGCACCAATAGTTGACCACTAAAAAACTAACAGATTCTATAGCTTCTAAAGCTAGTTGAAAATAAAACATTGTATTTTTATACAAATTGACTATCATATATTAATTAAAACTTTATCCTGACTTACAACTAATTTTTAAAGGCACAGTCGGAGGTAGGTAGTACCTACCTTATTAGAATACAAACAAGTAATTGCCGCCGTATTGAAGCGGCTTAGAATACTAACCCAATCCCACGCCGGATGGGCGTCGTAAAAGGCGACTAAATCCGGCCCGCTGGTGGTAGGGCCCTTCGAGGGATTATATTGGTAATATTGATTTTAATTGTTAATTAATACCATTATTACTATTATTATTTCTCCATGGGGTTCGCCTGGATAGCTACCAGCCTCGAGCATGAGTCAGCCGCCAAACGACTCGTCGTGTTCCGGCTGGGAGCTTGAGAGTCAGTTCTTTCTTTCTTTCTTTTTCTTCTCTCTTTCTTGGCCGGAAACGCATCAGTGATGCCTTTGGTGTTGCTGATGTTCATGGGCGACGATAGCCACTTACCACCAGGTGGATCGTCAGCTCGTTTGCCGGCTATATCCATAAAAAAAAGTAAATTAGAACATTACTTCCCGAACTACTTATGCTTACTAGTTATGCTTTCTTTTTCCCTATCCTAAATTTCGTAAAAATTGGGCATTCTTTTAGGACCCAAAACCAAATCTGATGTAGGACAGATATTGAAACCAGATTCATCAGCATTTACATATAATTATGTCAGGATCCTCAAGTACCTATATCTTCGGCATATTAGAATTCTCTTAAATCAGAGTGCCATTTTCTTAGGCTTTCTTCTGTTACAAGTTAAAAAATGTCTTTTTGGGGGCATCTTTAATCTAAAATAACGAAAAATAAAGTCAAAACTGTAATCTGGTCATCCATAGGAACCTCTTTTTAACTACTGTGTACCAATAGCAAACCGGTGGTCAATTACTAGGGCACACGACTTAAAACGATTTTAATGATAGACTTAAAGCTGTAAATTATCAATCAAAACCATCACTACAAAAAAAAAATAGAAAAAAGAGAGAACAGTATATAGAACCAGTTGCAAACCAGTTGGTCAACAATAGGAACCCAGTACAATGTGTGTTCCAGTAAGATAACCACCATAAAAATACTTAAAATTGTCATTTTTTATTAAAAATAATAGTATTTAGCTCTTAAGTAGACACTATATCTCCAAAATTATACAACTTGGTAACAGTAATTGGGAAATAATAGGTGATTTTAAATGTTTTAACTTAAAACGTCGATGTGCATTTCTAACTGTAATGGCGGCCGGAAGGCAAGTGATGGAGACACTAGTCAGACAAAAAGAGCAATGCAGCGATATTTTCTCTTTTACTCTTGCAAAAATATGTTCGAAAGCTTGGTAACAGACTAGGCAACATAACAAAACAATTGAATTCGTCAAATATGCCCGCCATTTCTTATTTTATTAAATTGAACATGCGAGTGGTCAACCACTGGTACCTGGTTTGGGACCGGCACACCCACCCAATTTAAAGTAACTTCAAGAAGTGTTACCGTTATTTTGCACATAAATTCACTGAAATACTTACTGGTGCCTTTTTTGATACTTTCTTCTATGTGATCTAAATCGGTGGTAAGTCGTTTGATAAGCGTGAAAGCGTTGATTGGATTTCCCAAGTAGTTGTGAATATCCTCCATGGCCTTAGTATGTTCCACTTTGTATATATCCAAATGCCTGAAACAAAATATCAAAAAAATATCTCAAAAATTGCTCACTATTTTTTACGAAATCAAAATTAAACAAAAACCGTTTTGCAAACCGTATCGTGTGGCATATCAAATGAAAGAGCTTGTTATAAAGATTTCAAATATATTATTTTTATTATAGTTCAGTTATGGATAGTTTTAAAATTATTCAAGAAAAACCGAAAATTGACCATTCCCCTCCTTATCTTTGAAACTACTAAGGTTAGGATTTTAAAAAATACAGAGAATAGTTACATAAATATTACAGTAAAACCTATAAAAAGTCCATGGTCTTAAATAAAGCGTCAAAGATAAATAAAGTAGGAAAATAACGGTAAATCAACGTACGTTTAACTCGCACTTGTGTAGTTTATTGGAATTAGGGGTCTGTTTGCGAAATATTTTGGTTAGAGTCTGATTTTGGTTAGAGTCAAGTGTCCCCCCTCCCTGTCGGCTAAACGGTTGGAGTTGGACAAGTGAAAACTCTCAAAAAGAGATGAAATTAAAATTATGTGCTGAATTTACAAGGAAAAGCATAAGTATTATAGCATAAGTAATTTTATTAGCATAAGTAGTTAATTAGTAATAGTCGAATAAACTTACTACTTCGGAACCCTACATTGCGCGTGGCCTGACTGACACGCACTTGCCCGGTTTTTCATATTTTGTTCATAGACCTTGTTGAATATCTTTTGACTGTACGTATACAAGGTGTATTTTCTTCCGTGTGTCTACTTTCTTCAGGACTAGGACTTTTGTTAAGGCCGTCTATACTATAAATAATTTAGTGTTTTGTGGGTGGAATAGTACAAATAAATACCTACAAACATATTATTGTCACAAGAAGTAAAAGAACCTAGGTACATGGCTTGGTAACATGTTTCGCCCTAAAATAGAGAATTTTCGAGGTAATTTAGAAAACTCAATTGTTTATTTAATTACTCATAAAACTTACTTCTTCAATAGTTTTAAACGCTCTTCATCCTTATTTACATAATCATTGAGGTCGTCTATGATCTTCTTGTGTGTTTCCAGTAGCGGCTCCACGTCTGATATGGCCGTGAAGAGTTCAGCGTGGACACGGACAAACAGTAAGGTAGCGACACCTATCATACACCACAAGCACGGAACACTTGGCTTTCTTGACCACATTGTTGCAGATTTAGATTCTAAAAAGAAAAAAAGAATCCAAACATTAAAGATATTACGTTAAAAATAATAATAAAAAAATTGAAGTGTCTGTCTGTGATATCGAAATAAATGATTTGTTTAATAAAAATTTCGTATTAAGCTTAATCATCTCGACATCTCGAGAAATAAAGCTTTGCAGTAAACGCAAACGAGAATTATAATATTATGGAACTACAGACGTAGTCGTAATAATTAGTGTAATAAGGACAAGTACATGTTTTATGCTAAACGATATAAATAAATTATTTATCACACCCAAAAATTCCAAAATAATTACTTTTTCAGCGAACAACAAATCGATACCAGCAAGGACTGTTAATAATAGCAGTAAAGCAAAAACAACAAAACAATAAATCACAAAACTCAATATACCTAAATGGAAACATAATAACGAACGCGATATATACAGTAAACTTATGAGTTATGGCAATTCTGTATGGTATTTTTTTATTACGAATACAAGTATAATTTTCTTACTATATTAAGTTGTTTTATTGATTACAGATTGAAATAATACAAAATAAGTAAAAACTGTAGATTTACAGTTCTTTAAGTAGAATTTTGCAGTTTTTTACAGCTTTTTGAAAGCTCTTTTGCAGTTTTAATCTAGATTAGGGTTGGTAACACTGCAACCATGGATGTATTATATATCCATGGTCACAACCATGTCACAACTCACACATTGCTTGCACTCGTGACAAACAATGTTAATCCGGCCACGGTGACGGGGACAAAAAATAATATATTTGTCTCTGTCTTTCACGTAGATTTTATAACTGGCTCTGTTATATGTATAGGAGAATCTACTGGTTATAAATCTATGTTTTGATTGAACGTGTAACCTTCGCCATTAGGTTGTTTGTTCAGCTGACTATCAAACAGCAATTTTAGAGAGAAAAACACAGTTGTTTATGAAGATAGTGTACGATTTCTTCACGCATACACTTGTAGGTACATTGAAACACCACTGTACTGTCCAATTTGAACGAGATTTCACGTATTTAAAACGACAAATTAAATTTTAATTTGAGATGTACTTTGAAAACAGGTATGCAACTAGGCTTGCCAGGTCGTCAAACCAAATACATAGCAGGACAGACCAGTCAAGGATTTTGTCTTACTTGATATTAAAAATGTTGTATTAAAATCTTCTTAAATTCCAATGAAATGAAATTAAATCTTAAGGCCATCTGGACTACTCATCAATTTAAATCTTGTGTGCTAACAGCTTCTTGAAATCAACCATCAACGTCCCTTTTTAGGATTCCAAAACTTCCGAAGTAAAATCGGAACCCTTATTATTTCGTCATGTCCGTCCGCGTACCGTCCGTCTGTCCGAGGCATAGCGTCGATACTCTTAGTGCTAGAAAGCTGTAATTTGGCATAGATATCCATATTTCTTAAAACTCCAAAATCGTAGAATAAAATAACGTGAAGATGAAATTTTTTTGTTGCGTACCCTTGAAAAGGTCTTTCAAAACTGTTACGGGCCATATAAGACCATTTTTGGATTTAGGGGTCCGTTTGCGAAATATTTGGCTTTAAATTGCTAATTTTGGTTAGAGTCAGTGTCTCCCCCCTGCCGGCTAAGCGGTTGGAGTTGGACAAGTGAACAAATTCTCAAAAATAGGTACCTATATGATGAATTTACAAGGAAAACTATCACGGCTAGGTTAGCTTAAGTAGTTAATGAGTAATACATTACCATGCAAACTTCCACCGAAAATTGGTTTGAACGAGATATATAATAAGTAGTTTTTTTTAATACGTCATAATTCGTAAACCGCAATTTACCTCGATCAAAGTTACAACGAACTTCAAGAACTTTTATATTATGTTACTTGCTGCTACGGAACCCTTCATGGGCGAGTCCGACTCGCACTTGGCCGCTTTTTTTTTATTAATCAGATTCTGAAAATAATTTTAAGGTTTTTGCAGTAGGTTAAAAATTTTGCTATCTTCAACTTTAACGTTGTTTTCTTCTAGGATACTATCTAATAGTTTCGGAAACTTGATTAGATTCGTCTTTGAGCGTCTTCCACATAAATTGTTGTGTCCTTTATATAAGTTTCGTATAAGTTGGTCAAATGTAAATAATTCTTGACAAAAATAACCAACTTCAAAATAATCCAAAAATCTACTCGTCAGATCTCGCTCAAAAAGTGGGACCACATGACAAGCACCAGCTTTCGATTAAAAAAAGAATCATCAAAATCGGTTCACCCAGTCGAAAGTTCTGAGGTAACTAACACAAATAAAGTCGAAATGAATATCTCCTCCTTTTTTGAAGTCGGTTAAAATTTCCTTGTAAGTTCATAACATAACCTCTTTTTGAGTATTTTTTTTCACTTGTCCAACTCCAACCGTTTAGCCGGTTTAGGGGGGGAGGGGGGCACTTGATTCTAACCGAAATTAGCATTTTAAAGCCAAATATTTCGCAAACGGACGTCTAAATCAAAAAATGGTCTTAGAAGATCCATAATATTTTTAAAGAACTTTTCAACGAAATTCCACACTATAGGGTAGGTACGCGATGAATAAAAAAATTATTCTCACGTTACCTGTAGGGGAGGTACCCTGAAAAAAATGTCTTTCAATATTTTATTCTACGATTTTGGAGTTTTAATAAATATGTAATGTACTTATATCGGTGCCAAATTATAGCTTTCTAGCACTAAGGGTCTCGGGGCTTTGTTTCAAACAGACGGATAGACGGACGGACATGACGAAACTATAAGGGTTCCGATTTTACTTCGGAACCCTAAAAAGCCGGACTAGCCGGACACCGGTTAATTTGACCGAACACGCATTCAAAAAGCCTATGTCCGGCTTTATACGGACGGCTGGCAACCCTATATGCACCGCTGACAGATCTACCCGCATGGATAGACCCGGATGGATAGACACAATTGAAATGGATAGACAAATAACAGTTACATACCGAAAGCACCGACCAACTCCGATGATAACGGCTTAATGGCGCTTGCAAACATTCATTCGATACAACGTGGATGATACAAGTCGAGGACGTGTACCACTACGTGCGCCAGCGCAGCCCCCCGCGCGGCCACGGCGACCTTACCACTCCACACACGATGACGTCGACCTATATAACAATAAACGATGTTCTATTGACGAGCTTTCGTTCGAGTCTGCTAGTCTTCGTGATTTTTGATTTTTGCCGATTTGCCCATGCCAGCTTGATAGAGCTCAATTTGGATTAATCACGAAAACTAGCGTCTGCTAGTTTTCGTTCGAGTCTTCAAACGAAAGCTCGTTAGAACTACAAAATCGTAGAATAAAACATTGAAAAAAAATTTTTTTTCAGGGTACCTCTCCCGTACAGGTAACATGGGGATGAATTTTGTTTTCGTCGCGTGCCACGTAGTGTGGTTTGAGATGGACTAATGAACGTCACAAAAATAGATTAAATGATGAATTTACAAGGAAAACTATCACGGCTAGTAGGTATGTTTGTTTGTTGGATTGTTTGTAACTTCTCTTTGGACTTTATTTTGACCCACTGCAAACTGTCAGATTTCTTTCAAACTTCGTAGACTTATTGAGGACCGATGACAATTCAATATTTAAAAAAAAAAAAAAAAAACATAAATTTCATTTCAAAAAATCAAACTAAAAACTAAAAAAATAAAAAACACGTTTTTATAGAAAATCCAACTAAAAAAAGTAGAAAATAAATTTGAATTAAGAATCGTGTAATTGTAATAAAAGCGTGGGGTGCATGGTGTCAATGAGTAGAAGGGATAATATCTTTAAAAGCACCCCACGCTTTTTTAAAGATATTATCCCTTCGCTTTTATTCCAATTTTATTATCCCCACGCTTTTATTACAATTACACGATTCTTAATTCAAATTTATTTTCTATTTTTTTTAGTTGGATTTTCTATAAAAACGTGTTTTTTTACTATTTTTTTTAATAATTTTGTTTTTGTTGTAGCTCGTAGTATTTAATTCTGAAGGAACTTTCATTTTAATAACGTTGGATTGGCTTCATTAAAGTATTGGTTACAAAAATAAAATGAAATGATAACCGTTTAATAACTAGTTTTTTTTTTTAAATACGCACTTAAATTTCCAATTCCGGGTAAATAACGAAAAAAGCTTGAATTACAATATCTCTACAACTAGCAAGAATTTTTTTCATACAAATGAGCGATCAAATATTTTGCATTTTGACTCCTTCATCACCTCCCGCCAGGAATACGTCGAGTTACCAATAACCCAGTGCATAACATAATTATGCGTATCTTTAAAATATGGTGGATGTACGTACAGCGATAAAAATAATATAGAAAAAATATTTTAAACTCATTTATTAGAGACCAATAAAAATGCACGGTTCCTTAATTTGAAGCATAATCTAATACATAATTTATAATATCATGCGTAAAAAAACAATAAAATAAATTGTTTATATTTGACAAATTATAATATAATATATAACCACTGATACAAAACAAAATATAATGAACAACAAGTTCATGATATACTTATACAATTACGTTGGTTAGTAAATAAAATTCAATAACTATATAGGTAGCCCGTTTTTTAGACGAGACTTATTTGGTAAACAATTTTAGCACTACTATTTATGGAAATGTTAATTTAATCAGTTTAAAAAATTTTAATAGTATACAGAAATTAGTTTTGACATATTATGATTACTTATCTTTATTTTTTTTCATTTTGTGGATGTTTTTGTGGATATTTTATTTTTAAATTACAAATTTTGATTAAAAGACACTAAGATTGTTTATTTATTAAATAGGACTCGTCAAAAAAATAGTCTATACTTTTACGCATTAACATTTGTACCTGCGCTTTTTTACTATCACAAAAATAATTAAAATGCAGTAAATGCACGTTGCTGGAACATTAAAACATCACACAAAATCATGGCATAACAGATCCAAATAACTTATTAGAATTACCTTAAGGCGCTTGTAAGAGCTAATAACCTTGAGCAATTGGAAGAATTCGGCCCGACGCGGATCTTGTTCAGTGTATAATGCGATGTGATGGACAGATGATGAACTGCTTAAAACTTTGGAACAGCTATTTGAATAGGGCGGCTTGGACGTTAAGGATTTGAACGAGTGATTTGAACCGCTCCCCACACTCAGGCAATGAGTAAATAAAGTACAGAGTGGACTTATTGATGACTTCATACAAATAATGCCTAACATCACACAACTCAATCTTTAATAATCCCTTTTTAGGTAGGGGGAGTTCGATAGTTATCTTCCACTTAGTGAAGTTACCAACTTTGAACACCGATATTATAATAAGTGCAAGTTTTAGTAAAAAAAATTTGGTGACATTTGAAAGAGAAATCCTCCAAACATGTGTCTCGGCAACTTTTTGAATCTTACATGCGCCTTAACGGCACGCAAAATGGCAAAAAAAAAATTATTCCTAAAATCATAATTATAATCACATCGATATTTTTATAGTTCGCTGATATTCATTCATCATTCTCAGCATCATCCATATGTCAGCCATTCAAACAATGAAGTTGAGGCTACTCTAATGCAACAGGCGAACTTTAAAGTTATTATAAATATAGGAAAATGCCTGAGTGTAATAAATAATAATAGTGTTAATTTGTACTGAAAAAATGCGATATTTTGGAGGAGTTGATGTGTACAAGCCGGAATACCATTTGACGTTGGGCGTTTCAAGGTCATTCTATCTAGTTCTACCTCGTTTTACCATACGTATAACATTATCTTTCTCTTTTGCACTAATCATCAAGTTAGGAAGAGATCAAGTACTATAATATTAATTATTACAAGTCAAGACAGACTTGTAGAAATCACTCCACCAATATGGCGCATATTTTATAATATTAATAAAATACAATATGTATAAATCGTTAATTATACAGTAAAATAAAGTTTGTTAACATTTTATTTGTACATAAAATTGAATACATCATTTATTTCATATAAGGACAATTCGCTCTAACAGCCTCTATCTAGCATAAATAAATATGTTCTCAAAACCTTATTGCAGGCAAGATATGTCATTAGTGCGTCTTAAGTTACTTAAACAAATTATATCTTACTCAATTACGTTATTTGGTAAATTACATTTAGCACTGAAAACATACATTGATACTTTATTAATATTAATATTCACTTAAATGCATACAATTCACATTTACATCTAATCACTGGGTGCTACTGAAATATCAACTTACTCATTCATAAGTTTTTTAAATATTTACTAGATTCTGATAATGAAATAGTTACGTAATTCTCTATAAATCTCTTACCAAATTTAATTGTCCAATATATTGTTCATCGAATATCCATAGTCCAATCCATAGCACTGTACTAGCGCGTTAATTTGATTAATTAAGTAGCTTTTTGTGTTATAGTAACAAAAAGCTTCTTAAACCAGTTCTATCTGAAGCTCTTTGGTACCGGTTTGGGGATCTGGCGCGCTATTCCCTCCTTCTGGTACTCCAGGTCACATGGTTTGATGAGCTCCTGTCCGCCCTGATGGATCCACTTGTTGCATACTGCAATATATGAATTTTTGTTTAACTATGAATCACGCTGTGCGGGGTTTATATTTCTGCCTTATTTCCATTTAACCAAACCTAATCTAAACCATCTTATCTTATTTAAATACACGCACGTTATTTTTAATAGACTGTGTATACAGTTTTTATCTTAAGAATAATTAGTAACATGTGACTGTCTGTATCCAAAACAAAATAGAATAAATAAACATACATTTTGAAAAATCCCGACATATTTATTTTCACAAAACATTAAAATCGGTCCATTCGCTTAGGAGTTTAACACAGACAGACACACAAACACGTCAAACTTATAACACCCCTCTTTTTGCGTCGGGGGCAAAAATATATAATAGCACCTCTTTAGGTATAGAAGAGGTACAGAAGAGTCACTCCGCAAAATCATTTAAATAAATAGAGACTCTTGCGTCGACACAATAAAGTATAATTTAGATCGCACAGCGCTAATCGTCAGCAGTTATATTCAGATGAACGTCTAGATAGACGTTGCCTCTCTTTCTAATCATAACTCTTATCCTCTCTGACAACGTCAGGATTGATTTTTTTGTGATGACATGATGGCACGGCGTCGCGTGGCAGCCCTTTTGAAATTGGTCCGACACGTCGAACGCGGCACGTACTTGGACATCATACCAAAAGTGCGCAGTGCGCCAGGCCTGTCTAGGGTTAAAAATAAATAAAAACAATAGTGCACTGTACTGACCCCACTTGGAGCCCCTCAGCACGGGGCAGGCAGCGTGGCGGGTGGCGAAGTCCCCCTCGCCCGAGGGGTGCAGGTTGAGCCAGAAGGCGGCGGCGCGCGCCACCGGGAACACGCTCAGCCCCAGCTCCGTGAACACAGTCGCGCCCCCTTGCGCCACGTCCGACATCTGATGGCAACAGATTATTAACATGGCATACCCAGCGGGGCGGCCAATCAGGTTGTTTGAAGTTATACTTCTTATGCGACTTGCAAAACGTTAAACATTTAACGCTACCATGGAGGGGGTATGAAAGCACTGGATAGATAGCGCTAGCTTTTATCTTTACCTCTTTTAAAATTTAATGTTATTACTTATACAAATCTCACAGTCTCAACAACATGATCTAGGGCTGTTCAGCTTTGGAACTCATTGCCATTGTCCATACGCCGCGCTCAATCTCTAAATATTTTTAAAAGATTAATTAAAGCGTACTTTCTTTCGTCATAACATTGCAGACCACCTGCTATAATATTTATTGCCTGTTTGCTACTTTTATGACACTATGTATTATATCTGTACTCTTTCAATAAGCACTCGTACACCACTACACTGTCTCTATATTAATTTGTCCTCTTCCCTAAGGTTGCCTGGAAGAAATTGCTTCTTTAGCGATAAGGCCGCCTGTTGTACCTACCATTCTAGCTATACCTTTAAGTTATTACTGTGTACAATAAAGAGTATTGTTGTTGTTGTTGTTGTTGTTGATTCAGGTTCCTGAACAACGCCATCTAGTTTGTACTTGTGTAAACATAGGTAGTACGCAAGTAATATTTGTTCAGATAAAATTTATGATTAACGTTTCTTGTTTTTATTTAATACAAAATAGTTTTTGAAAGATAATTAAAACTGATACTTGTTATTAAATTAAATATTTATTTCATTATGTTAAAGAAGTATAACTTCTCACGCGCGTACTAAAGTACAAGCACCCTTTTTTTCTATTTTTTACTATAATAAAACCATAAGTTTATTGCACTACTAGTAACCGCCCTCGCTTTGCTTCGGTTTCCTTACAGACCCCTAATGTTTTTTTAATAAATATAGCCCATGTTACTCAGAAAGAATAGAGCATTATACCGGAGAAAGAATTTTCAAAATCGATCCGGTAGTTTCTGAGTTTATCCATTATAAACAAACAAACAAACATTACTTATTCAAATTTATTAAGATCTGATAGTTTCCAGCTACGTTTATTTTATCAGTACAGTATACTATAAAAAATAAATGCATACATATAATACTAATACTAAAGAAACTTACATAAAATAATACTGTAGCTATCCTGTTGCCTGAAAATTTTCCGAATGCATGCTCTGTTTTCTGTGAAAGAAAGTAAAATTAGTATTAGTTTTCATAAAAAAAACTAGCATCAATACATAATTATGATTTTTAACGCTTGTCGATGATTACCGATGATAACCTGGCTAAAAACTGTGTTAAAAGTTAACTTACCCTGGCAAAGTCGTAGTGCGGTTCATAATGTCCACCGATACCGTAGTTGACCACCTGAAGTTCCTCAGCCGACTCGAGACTGAGGCCAGTAAAGTCGGCGACGCGTTGCGACACTCGCGCCACTATCGGCGACTCCTCGTCGCGCAACCACGATGACTTGCTGATGCGGTAATGTGCGGGGACTAATTCACCCGTCTTAGGATCGTGGACGGTCGCTCGACGGAACTGAAAATAGCATTAAATATAAAGCTTTTTCAGTTTTCAGACTGCAGCCAACAGTGACATCTCGGCGATAGCAAAGTAACAATTAATAAACTTTATATAGCGTGTTTTGATCGGGACTATACCGGTTGACCTTACATTATGCTCTAACCGCGCTACCTCCGCCCTGTATCTCGAAAACGATTCAACGTATAAAAAATTGTTTGAAACAAAAGTTGTAGGGAATTTAATTCTCTACAATATTGGTGAAGATACAAATAGCGAAAAACCCATAGATAATGAGATATTTGCAAAAAATCGATTTTTGGGACCTTTGACCTCAAATTTTAATCGATGCGGACACCCTACCATATGTAGGTTTTGAGACAACTTTTAGAATGTCAAAATACAAGTTTATACAAAAATTCAGCTGGGTATCTGAAATTCCGCAATTCTTACCTAATTTTGACTAAGATGACTGGACTATAATCCAAAACAACTTCAAGGAATGCTACGCGCCTTGTATCACGCACCTTCATCCTGTCGCTTTTTGGCTGTCGCATCGTAACATTTTTGCTCTCATAATTTTTTTTAAACACCACATAAGAAGTATAACTTCAATAAAAATAACCACATAACGTGGGAATGCGCAAAGACTATGAAAAAGAATTTGAGAACAGTAAACTTACCCGTGGCTTGGCCAGTTCCTTAATGTGTTCGCTCTCCTCCTCGCTGAGCACATCGTAGAATACCACAATGTCTGGCTTGATGTACATCTGCTCCATCTTGATAGGGGCCAGTTTCAGAAACGGGTGATTCTCCGTCAGGTAACGACATTTTAATCTGTAAAGACAAGTATCTTGATAATATTTCTTAGGTGATAAGTGACCGCTAGTGGCAAAATTTCTTGAGCGTTTCCATGCTTCGGAGGGCACGTAAAGCCGTCGGTCCCGGTTGTTATCATAGGATAACAGTCGTTAAGCCATGTCGGGCGGTTTGAAAACTTCCGACACTCGGGTTGGCCACTAACCCCTCCACCAATCCGCACTGGAGCAGCGTGGTGGAGTATGCTCTAGGCCTCCTCCTCAAGAGGAGAGACCCGTGTCCAGTAGTGGGCCATTAATGGGTTGGAGCCACGTGATAAAAATTAATCAATAATTGAAAACACGGACATTTACTTTAAATGAACAAGTTTAAACGCAGCACTTCGATTTTGCTTTATATTGCACTATAAAAACGTTTTTAGTTTTTAAACGCTTTTATTTAGCTTGCCCCACAGACATATTTGTTGTACCTTGTTTGTCTGGGTCAAATCTTGCAAGCTTAATTAGACCTCTTTCTCTTATCGTAAGGAGTACAAATGATGACGAAAATGCATTTTTTTGAAAAGAATGGCCTGATAGTATAATCAGGTTTGTTTCCACACGCGGGAACTTTTTCACCAATTCACTGTCACCAATATCACCAATTTTTTGCTTTAGTTCGGAATGAAATCATAAAAACGTAACTTGTTTCAAATTAGATATTACCTCCTAGAGACGTCGGCAGGAATGTCAATCTCGCCACGGCACAAGGCCTCGTATTGGAGTCTCTCGTTCTCCGGCAACGATTGCGGATTTGGCGGTGTTTTTACTTCTTCTTCACCTATATCCTGTCATTAAGCATAATTTCAAACAATTTTATTCTGTACAAGTTTGAATATATTTTTCGAATGTATGAAAAATACAATTATAGACGTAATAATAGTACAATTTTATTCAACATTTATACTTATTGAAATCTTTTTATTGAAATATTTTTGGGAACCGATTAAAATAAAAATATAACATTAAATGTTACCCCCAAGCTTTTTACTGTACATACAGTGTGAGAGAGCCGGAACAAAAGCAGAGATTACCAGATACAGAACAGACAAATTTTTTTCTAAATATCACCGTTATGGGATCTATTTTGTTAATAAATATACACAAAGAGTTTTTATCAAATACATTTCATGTACAGACATCGATAAATTACAGTTTTAAAATGCGAATGTGACGATGATTCAAAGATTTCATAACACTTTATTATACTCTTTAAATTGACACATAATAATTATGATTCATGCTACAAGCATCTTCTACAAATAAACATTGGATTTAGGAAGAATATGAAACAAGAGGTTAGTGAATAAAAGAAGAATAATAATTCATATCAATAAAAAGAGCGTACTATTACTTAGGTGAGATTGTGGTCGACCAGTAACCTATAATAAATTTTAAAAAAGCAATACATACCCCTCGCCTTTTCTTCTTCAATTTCTCATCTTCTTCAGCGATTGTCTTTTGATAATGTGGGATATTGCCGCGGGCGCGCGGGTGCTTCGGTTCGACCTCAAGAAGCTTCTTGGTCCATTCCATAGCAGCCCGGGTATCACCTGTGGATACAATTTTGAAAATTATTCTCCCTATAATTTTATCAATCGTCTAAAAATAGACGATCATATTTAGTTAATTGGACTTTTTTGTACTGTACAAATGTAAAAGAAATGGCTATACAATATTTATAATAATAGCATATTGTTATGTTAATGTTTTAGCTGATGCGCTAGTACCTGCTTCTTTAACGGGCGTTTGCTTTTAATATTCATTTTTTAGTAAAATATATCTATTTTAAATTTTAAAAATATATTTAGTAATTATTATGTATTTTTTATTAGACGTTTAAATAAATTTGTCAAAATATTTTAACCGTACCTAATAAGTAATGGCTGAAGCTAATATATTCCAGAATATCTCCCTCAGTGAAGGGATACAGAGCATTCTCTTCCTTGAACTTGCGGTGAGCTTCCATCATCCACGAGAGGGCGTTCTTGTAGTCCTTCTCGTTGTAGAGGGCGCGCCCGAGCTCGTAACAGTCACCCGCCAACATCGGCGTGCTGAAAACAATGTTTAAACATTAAATAAATATGTAACAATTTTCTATTTTCTACATTATCACAAAAGTTTCTCCCAAACAACAATGTGGTCACACATCAATAATGTCCATGTTTATATAAAATAATCTAACGCTTTCAGATATAGACAAAAAAAAATTCACTTTACTTTTGAAATTTATATTATTATTATATAATTTTTTTATGAAAAATAAATAAAGCAAAACACGATTTCACCATATACACTCATTTCCGGCCACCAAAAGCAATTAGTTTCTACCCCACAGAGTTTATATTATACTGCCTTAAGGGTGGATTCGACCAAACTTAAACTTATACACGAGTAACTATACGAGAAATAATCTATTCCATGATTATAATCTCGAGTAAATACATAGCCGTTTTTCCACGTAATCGATAGTATACTTGCGTTACGAATAACAATACGCGAATAGCAGAGTGAATGGTGAACGAAAATAAAACCCGGCAAATAAATGTTGTCCTACAACGGGATAGCGTAAGAGCATACATCATGTCAACTCGATTTTGCCGTATTATAGTGTGAAAAAGTAGCTGTCATGTAAGCTAGCTAGCTGTCAAACGTTTTATTTGTTTTTTGTTTGAGGGAATTGTCAAGTTTTGTCGTGTGGTGACAGAAATCAGATGATTGGACTGACTGACGCCATTACATTATTCTACGAATAGCTCCGTTATTCGGTGCGAAGCGGCGGTATAGAAACAATTCCCGAATAGGCCCACTATTCTTAGAATTGTAGATGGTAAAACGTAAAATTGATTTTCTCTCGATTAACTGACGATTTATTCTAAGATTAAGATTTACTCTTGTTTGGTCGAATCCACCCTAAATACGTTAAGTTAAATAATAAGGTCTTACACTCGATCTCAATTCGAAAGTTTTGATTTCAGATTCAAATTCGGTTTTAAAAGACCTTTGATTTGAACTTGTACTTACTCCAGTAACACTTCAAATAGAATAACGTTCACGCATTAATTAATTTATCAGCTGTTTGACTGCCTTTTAATCTAAATTCAGTTTATTTTTACCAACTTTAAATCAAGTGTTTTGAGGCATGAGCTAAAAGAGCTAAACACATACTTCGTTCCTGTATGGGGCTCTGTGTACATTTTTACAATAAATTACGGTAAATTACCGAAACTGATACGTGATTTCCTCATTCAAAGCGATCTATGTAAGCTCAGCTAGTAGGCAAAGGACACTATAGTATAAATAAATTTATTAATGAGAAGGACGCCAGATAATTAGTGGCTAGTGCTGCATTCAGTTCCGCGTAGGTTAGAATATATTCTGTAACTTTTCATTATTTTAAAAGATTGCGGAGGAGTTTCTTTTGCCATTTCTTCTCTTCCTTGTCAAAGCACGTTTCCGAAATGGTGGTAGATTAAAAAAATTACGTGCATAAGTGATACCTCTAAGAATAAATGATTTTGACCTTGACTTTGGCATTAATTATTTATTATAAACCACCACCAAATGATTATTTAAGTGATACATTTATTACGTCACACACAATAAGAATTAAATTATTAAACTAAACTCACGAGACTGGTTCTCGAACCTTACTGTAAATTGAAATATGCATTTAAAGATTATTAGAATAATTTTTGACTTTGTGTTAATATCTGTATATGAAAAATCAACTCTTGCAACAGTACAGGAAAAAATAAGGAAAGTATTGTAATAAATTACTTTATAATACTTAATATATTACAAATAAATAACTGTACTCATAAAAGTGTAAAACTCTGAAACTCACGGCGGAAGAATCGTAGGCTCATCATGCCTGTAAAGCAGTGTTTCATAATTATTATACATTGAGTTATAAGCTAAAACCATCTTGCTGGATTCAACC
Organism: Thymelicus sylvestris; assembly: GCA_911387775.1. Taxonomy (NCBI): domain Eukaryota; kingdom Metazoa; phylum Arthropoda; class Insecta; order Lepidoptera; family Hesperiidae; genus Thymelicus; species Thymelicus sylvestris. The sequence continues at coordinate 10,620,911 of OU426893.1, forward strand.
CCTAAATGACTAGAGCCTTCAGATACAACTCTTTACTTATTTCTACTTTTTTTGCCGGCAACGCCACAATTAGATATGTCAATTTTTATTATGGAAATAGCCAGCAAACGAGCTACCGATCCACCTGATGGTAAGTGGCTATCGTCGCAATATCAAAGACGTCACTGATGCGTTACCGGCCAAGAAAGGGAGAAGAAAAAGAAAGAAAGAACTGGCTCCCAAGCCCTCAGCGGAACACGACGATTCGTTTGGCGGCTGACTCATGATCAAAGGTGGGATAGTTCAAGCTATCCATGTGAACCCCATGGAAAAATAATAATAGTAATAATGGTATTAATTAGCAATTAAAATCAATATTACCAATTATCGGATAGTTAAATAAAAAAGTTATAAACAATTTACCTGTATATAACTCCATTCAATTTTCCCGCAGCCAGATCGCTGACCTTAAGATGGTACGTATCTTGCAAGCGGGTCAGAGCTTGTGCAGCGCCGGTCAAGTCCTCAAGCGTGGGATACTTTACGCCCTGATGATTCATTGTTATGTTTTTTATATAATCTGTAAAAATATATTATGTTCAAACTTCAGTATGGAATACGTTGAGATTCATATTAGTCGTAAGTAGTAACTGTTTTCTGTGACTGTGAGTAGGAAAAATATAACCCTCGGTAGTGTCATGTCATGTTGCTCAGGCCTCAGATGGACACACTAGGACACACTATTAATGATAAACAGACAACGCACAGCTTATATCAGTGAAGTTCATCAGTGACATTCTTTGGACACGTTTCACGGCGAGGTAATAACTCCCTAGAACAATTTGTTATCCAAGGCAAAGTAGAAGGCACCAGGCCGCGCGGAAGGTCACCCATGCGATGGACCGACCAGGTTAAGTCGGCAGTTGGCGATCATTTACATGAGTGTACCAAACTCACTACCAAACGAGAAAAGTTTCGATTTCTCGTGAGGCGCATAACATTTGCCCACAGTAATGATACTACGTGACGAACACGACAAAGAAAAGACCTATATTGGTTGTTGTACATAAATGATTTCGTAATCGGATATTATGAAAACAAGTATGGCACAAATAATAAAGTTACCACTGTGTAAATGTTCTATAGAATTCGATTAATTAATAATAGGTATTGTTTTTAATGTTTAACCGTGACGTGATTTTGAATAAGAGCATACAATTTGTAATAACATTGTAATGTAATATTTGCACTTTTGACAGTATCAACAATAGGTACTAAATAATTGTATATACTGAAAAACAAGTTCAGTGTGATAACTTCGTCACTACTTTTATTTAGATTGTTATGTATGTAAATCTTAACATTGCGCGAGCCGCGATCTTTGTCTAGGTACCTACCTACCTACTTGGTAAAAATCGATAGACGTGGGACACTTCACTTCACGCCGTGATGATTCATTTTTATGTTTTTTTTTATATATAATCTGTAAAAATATTTCCAAATATTTTCAGTATCTACATATTCATGTCGAGTCTAATTAAAATTATGTTAAATTTCAGTATGGAATACGTCGAGTTTTATATTAGTCGTAACCCGTAAGTAGTAATTTTGTCTGTGACTGTGAGTAGGAAAAAATAACCCTCGGTAGTTTCATGTCATGTTGCTTAGATGGACACACTAGGGTCTACTGCTAAACGCTAAACAGACAACACAGCTTAAATCAGTGAAGTTGAGGACACTAACAAAATATTTTAGATAGTTCATCCTTTAAAATGGGGGAAGCTAAATTTTTCTAAGAATATAACTAGTCCATCCATAAGTTCTGTTACAAATGAAAATGTTTAAAAAAAAAGAAGTGATGTAATATTAATAAAATTTATACCTACATATTTATTAAAGTCTCAACAAAAAATAAAAAAATATTCTATTCGAAATGGCCACCTTTGGCTTTTATACAGGCCTTTAATATGTTTGGCCACGAATCTATGGATTTACGCACTGTTTCCATGGGAAATTTCGCCACTGCTTGCTCCAAAGATTTTTTAAGAGACTCAATGTCGCCGTGTCGTTTAGAGCAGGCCATGTCCTCTAAAACTGAACATAATTTGAAGTCTAAAGGGTTGAGGTCTGGGCTAGATGAGGGCCAGTCTTCAGCTCTTATAAAGTCCGGAACATTGGTTTCAAGCCAGGCTTGGGTAGTTAGTGCCTTGTGACCAGGTGCAGAGTCCTGTTGGAAAGTCCACGGTATATTTTTAAAAAGTGTATTTCTGATAGGTTTCACAACATGATCCAAGACTGTATCTTGATACACTTTGGCTGAAGTTTTCACTCCTTTTTCACAAAAATGCAGTTTTGTAACTCCTTGATAAGACACGCCCCATCAAACCATCACTGACGCAGGATGATGACCACGTTGTACCCTTCTGACCACTTGAGCAGCTTCTTTAGAACTGTGAGCGTACACTTTATCATTTTGCTTATTGTAGTGTTCTTCAATCGTGAAATTTTTTCATCGGTAAAGAGGATATTTCTGTGCCTTTCACCTGCGTATCGCGACAGAAGGCGTTTTGATTGATCCACTCTCTTTAATTGTAAAGATTGATTTAGGGCATGTCCTGTATATCGACGATAAGCACCGAGCTCCAGGTTTTGTTTTATAATACGCGACAGAGTCCTAGCGGGAATCTTCATTTCTCGCGATAAGATTTTTTGCTTCCTAATGGGGTTTCGACGAATTCTGGCTTTAACAGCATTAACAGCCTTTGTAGTTCTAACAGCACGCGGCCGCCCCAATTTTTTCTGGTCTTCGACAGACGAAGTGTTGTTGTATCTGTTGATTGTACGATATACGAACATACGGCTGATACCAAGCTTTTGAAATGTCTGGAATATGACCGACGGCTCCATACCCACTTTTTGCAAGGCTATCACTGCAATCCTATTTTCTTTAACACCCCATTCCATATTATAATTTGTTAATGAACACGAAAAAGTATGTGAAATGGCGCGAAATCGAAAGAAGTTTTTAAAATAATATACGTGTTCCAAATTCAAAATAATTAAAAAGCTGAAAAAAAGAAAAGTTTTTATGTAACAGTATTTATGGCCAGACTAGGTATAATATTCCCGCGGAGAAAAAAGCGGGCACCCGCTTGTATCGTAATGATCACTTACCTATGTGAAACTTATTCTACAGGATATTATGTACCTAAGACCTATATTGGTTGTTGCATATAAATTCATTTCATAATCGGTTATTTTGAAAAACAATAATAGCACAAATAATAAACTTACCTCTGTGTAAATGTTCTATATAATTCGAATAATTAATAATAGGTATTGTTTTTAATGTTTAACCGTGACGTGATTTTGAATAAGAGCATACAATTTGTAATAACATTGTAATGTAATATTTGCACTTTTGACAGTAACAACAATACTAAATAATTGTATTTAATATATACTTAAAAACAAGTTCAGTGTGATAACTTCGTCACTATACTTTAAATATTTAGATTGTTACGTAAATCTAAACATTGCGCGATCTTTGTGTACCTATTTAGTAAAAGTAGATACGTACATTTATTATAATAGACGATTCCTACCGAAGAGCAGAGCGAATTTTATATTGTGCCAAAGGAAATTAAAACGCAAATGAATGAGATCAGATTTGATATTTGCATGCAGATTACACATCATAGAGCACAGTGGATCCCCGCGCATATACGGACGATTTATTCATTCTTCATAGCTGACGGTAATTTAAAATTAGATTATATCTAACTCGTAAAGGGAAAAATTCTCCTTGGGAGTTTCTTGCCGCTTCTTCAAGGTAAATTTCACTGTCATGGTAAATTTCAACGATGGTAAACATGACATTTGAAAAGTGTTTCTAAAAGCGTTTTGTAAAAAAATAGTTTTCATATCAATAAAACATGGGTCTGACGTAAACACACGCTGTAACAAGCGCTTCAATTTATAGAATTGGAACAAAAGCATTTTTAACTTTTTTATAATTATGTATTATAAATTATAATCATATTATGGTAGGGCGGGTCTCTTTCCATCTTTTTATGAAGTACGTACAGGACTTAAGATCAGTTACATCTCATCAAAAACATAAATATGAGTCAAAATGCGGGTTTTTAAATGTTAATATATCAACAACAGTTTAAGCTACATTTATGAAATTTTGAATTCTAAATAAGCTAAGGGGCTTTATATTTAAGGGGCTAATAAATCAAATAAATGTGCCAAATTTCATGCATGTAAGGTTAAATAGGTCTCAAGTTGTGAAGGGGTCAAAAGTAGCTCAAAATGGTTCGTGTAATATTACACATGGCGCTGTGCCAGTACCAGTTCCCTTTTTAGGGTTCCATAGCCAAATGGCAAAAAACAGAACCCTTATGGATTCGTCATGTCGATCTGTCTGTCTGTCTGTCCGTCCGTATGTCACAGCCACTTTTTTCCGAAACTATAAGAACTATACTCTTGAAACTTGGTAAGTAGATGTGTTCTGTGAACCGCATTAAGATTTTCACACAAAAATAGAAAAAAAAAAACAAAAAATTTTGGGGGTTCCCCATACATAGAACTGAAACTCAAATTTTTTTTTTCATCAAACCCATACGTGTGGGGTCTCTATGAATCCGTATCTATGGATAGGTCTTCAAAAATGATATTGAGGTTTCTAATATCATTTTTTAGGGTTCCGTAGCCAAATGGCAAAAAACGGAACCCTTATAGATTCGTCATGTCTGTCTGTCTGTCTTTCTGTCTGTCTGTCCGTCCGTCCGTATGTCACAGCCACTTTTTAGGGTTCCGTAGCCAAATGGCAAAAAATGGAACCCTTATGGATTCGTCATGTCTGTCTGTCTGTCTGTCCGTCCGTATGTCACAGCCACTTTTCTCTGAAACTATAAGAACTATACTGTTGAAACTTGGAAGGTAGATGTATTCTGTAAACCGCGTTAAGATTTTTACACAAAAATAGAAAAAAAACAATAAATTTTGGGGTTCCCCATACATAGAACTGATACTCAAAAATTTTTTTTTCATCAAACCCATACGTGTGGGGTATCTATGGATAGGTCTTCAAAAATGATATTGAGGTCTCTAATAACATTTTTTTCTAAACTGAATAGTTTTCGCGAGAGACACTTCCAAAGTGGTAAAATGTGTGTCCCCCCCCTGTAAGTTCTAAAATAAGAGAATGATAAAACTAAAAAAAATATATGATGTACATTACCATGCAAACTTCCAACGAAAATTGGTTTGAACGAGATCTAGTAGGTAAGTAGTTTTTTTTTAATACGTCATAAATCGTAAACCGCAATTTACCTCGATCAAAGTTACAACGAACTTCAAGAACTTTTATATTATGTTACTTGCTGCTACGGAACCCTTTATGGGCGAGTCCGACTCGCACTTGGCCGCTTTTTTCTAAACTGAATAGCTTGCGCGAGAAACACTTCCAAAGTGGTAAAATGTGTGTCCCCCCTTGTAACTTCTAAAATAAGAGAATGATAAAACTAAAAAAAATATATGATGTACATGCAAACTACCACCGAAAATTGGTTTGAACAAGATCTAGTAAGCAGTTTTTTTTAATACGTCATAAATCGTAAGCCGCAAAAAACACCGATCAAAGTTACAACGAATTACAAGAACTTTTATATTATATTACTTGCTGCTACGGAACCCTTCATTGGCGAGTCCGACTCGCACTTGGCCGCTTTTTTGAATTTGGCTGGACACGCTGCAACGTGTCTAAATAAATTAGTAATCTGTTCATCAATATTACAAACGTTTTAACGTGTAAACACGAATGTTTTTTTCTTCCAAAAAATACTAAAATAAATATTTTGTCATACTCGCTCAACAAACTTAATAACACAACGCGTTGTCATGTCACTATATACTTATCAAATCAACTATCGGTATTTATTGCCTGTTGACATGAATACTTTGTTTATTTTCGTACAGCGTAAGGCACTCGAATATTTAAGGTAGCTTCAAGTATTACCGTTATTTTGCACATAAATTCACTGCAATACTTACCGGTGCCTTTTTTGATACTTTCTTCTATGTAATCTAAATCGGTGGTAAGTCGTTTGATAAGCGTGAAAGCGTTGATTGGATTTCCCAAGTAGTTGGGAATATCCTCCATGGCCTTAGTATGTTCCACTTTGTATATATCCAAATGCCTGAAACAAAATATCAACTATTAATATCTTATATTTTAAATTAACAGTAACGCGAAACGACAATGTTTTATTTTTTATAAGTGAAAAATACCTAGAACAGGATTTTCAGGCTCTGTGTTTTTCAAGATGTTTTGGTGCTAGTCTCTTGTAGAGCAGATGAAATATTAATTTATATTTTTTTTATAGGTTAATTTTTATTTTTTATTCTCCTAAGGGGCGGGAGATAAATTTATCAGGTTTATTTATCTTCGGTAAAAGTACTACGAGAACCTCAGAAATTTTGCAATCATCGAGGAACCCATTACCCAGTAGCGTAGCGTGGGCTTCCGCCGCCCGGGGCCGACCGAAAATTTGCCGCCCCCCCCCCCCCCAGTGATCTTTGCCGCCCCCATATTATTTAAAATATTTTTTTATTAATTAAAAATGCACTTTTCTTGTTTTTTTTCATAGCACAATTTAAATAAATTTAATTCAAATGTATGTTTTTTTTCTTTAAAAATCGAGTGGCTTGCCGCCCCCTCTTAATGTGCCGCCCGGGGCCAGGCCCCCCCCCCCACGCCACGCTACTGCCATTACCTACTACAGGCCAAGTGAATGGATAGTCTTGCGCCCAAGGGCTCGAGATATAGCAATCCCGACCCTTCTGTAGTTATACGTATTTATATCAATGTACACCACGCGACATTCAGGTAGTTATAAACAATATAATGCAAATAAATGTTTTTTAGAAATGTGTTAAAATCCTACAAATAATTTATCCTAGATAAAACAGTCCGTTATCAACAAAAAATACTATTAGCGTGTCATAATTATCGGATACTGCTATGAACTTTTGACCACTCGTGATGACACCCCGTTCCAGTCACGTTCTCACAAACAGTACTATGTACAAACATAAAATCGCACTGATGTGGACATAGATATTATGTATAGTGGGACTAGTATTAACATTTACTTTGATGCAATATTAAAACATCATTATAGTGTCAATAGTGTCATACAATATGATATATTATGTTGTATGACATTTGCAGTGGTATTTTATATTTGTCTTATCTTATCTGTTAAATTTTCAACGGATTTTGTATCTTGTTGGCCATTAGCTGAGGCCTTTAGAGCCTTTGCACATGGGCACGGCGTATTTCTGACGAATCCGCGCGTTTTCTACTCTGCAAATGAGGAAGCAGACAAGGTGTTTCCTCGTTCGATCGCGTTTGAGGCGTCTGAAACGCGCGGATTACACGCGTTTTCGGCGCCGTAAAAATACGCCATGTGCAGGTTGATCAAATTAAACATCGAATCATCCGCTATAGACGCTATCAATTAACCGGAGACCAACGCTCCGCAGTGACCCGCGAATATGAGGAACCCAATTACAATACTGGTTTTCACTACAACAAATTAGGTTAAATTAGAAGAGTAACATTCCGTTTGAATCACTGCAATATAAATATGTCGCCTCGACTCGAATCCTGACGATAAAAAACTAGAAGTTGTAAGCACTTCCTAATTTAAATTGAATTTGTTAACGCTAATTTTTAGATAGTTCTGCTAAATTTATCAACGGTATATAGAAAACATCACAGTTATGTTTATCATTATTATTTTTTATATTTTGTTCATCCATCCATCAGCCTTTGGAGGTCCCCTGCTGGACATAGGCCTCCTCTAGCTTGCGCCACTCTGACCAGTCTTGAGTCTTCTGAATCCAGCGGATGTCCGCTGTCTTCTTCAGAGGCCTTAGTGCGAGTTTTACGTGACATAACGGGCGCGCTACGTAAATGCGAGTTGGCTACAACTTGTATGGGACCGAAGCTTTTCTTTTCTCTGCCGCTAGATGGCCCTGCTTCGGTCCCATACAAATTTTAGCCAACTCGCATTTATGTAGCGAGCCCGTTGTCACGTAAAACTCGCACTAAGGCCACAGGTTTCCTTTTTCCGAGACGTGGGTGCCATTCGAGGACCTTCCTTCTCCAATCCTTTCCTCCATCAGTCCTTTCCTTCGAACTATGTGGCCAGCCCATTTCCACTTCAGCCGGCTAATTCTTTGACCTATGTCGGTTACCTTTGTTCGTATACTCTCCTCATTTCTGATGCGGTCACGTATTGAAATACCGAGTATTTTGTTCATAGACCAAGTTTAATATCTTTTGACTACACACCCTGCTCTACTTTCTTCAGGACCAGGATTTTTGACAAGGCCGTCTATACTATGTAGTACAAATAAATACAAACATATTTTCACAAGAAATTACATAACCTATATAGCTCGGTAACATGTTTCGCCCAAAAATAGAGAATTTTCGGAGTAATTTAGAAAACTTAATCGTTTATTTAAATACTTATAATACTTACTTCTTTAGTAGTTTTAAACGCTCTTCCTCCTTATTTACATAATCATTAAGGTCGTCTATGATCTTCTTGTGTGTTTCCAGTAGCGGCTCCACGTCTGATATGGCCGTGAAGAGTTCAGCGTGGACACGGACAAACAGTAAGGTAGCGACACCTATCATACACCACAAGCACGGAACACTTGGCTTTCTTGACCACATTGTTGCAGATTTTGGTTCTAAAAAGAAAAAACAATCCAAACAAACCCTTAACATTAACAACCCACAAGTGTCTGCAGACACACTTTTGCGTTTCAGTCCATATAAAAACTAAAGTATTTATTTTTATGAATCAACCTTTTATCATTAATAGTTCAATGCTACCAATAGGAATTAATTTTTTAAGCGGACGTGCGTATAGAGTACGATCTTCGATGATAAAATAATGTTATATTAAAATTAACTCACTTGATAGCCTCCTTCTCACATGCTATTGCTTCAATAGTATTAGGAACTATATTATTATCTAGATTTTCTAGCCTAGGTGTGTAGTAAAATAAAACGTAATTTTTTATTACTGGCCACGACACGGAATTGTCATTTTTTTTCTAATATCGTAAAATTTATACACGATCTCATGCTATCTATACATGCATAATGTATAAAAATGTTAATTTTACTAAGATACTAAAAAAGATCTATAAATTATAAAATAGCAAATATTTTATAAATTTTTTGTCGTGGACATTATTTCAATTTTAATGGTCGTCGGCTGTATCTTGGAATCTATTTTCAAATTATATGACACTTCAGACTCGCGAAGCACATAATTTGGTGATATTAGTAAAATTATTTGCATGATTAGTACGATCATAAATTAAAAATTTAATAACCCAATGGACCAATTTTAATAAACAATTACAATTAAAATGAATAGACACAATTAAAATGGATAAACAAATAACAGTCACATACCGAAAGCAATCCGACAAACTCCGATGATAACGACTTAATGGCGCTTGCAAACATTCACTCGGTACAACGTGGATGATACAACTAAAATGTGTTAAGATGTTTGAGTTAACGCGATCTGATATGCGATTACATCTGAGGCCTGGCGACGACGATTCGGCAGTCCCACATTATGTTTATCGAGTACGTACCATATGCGCCAGCGCAGCACCCGACCGCGGGTCAACGAACAAATAAAAATCTCGTTCGGAAGCTAGCGACAAACCGGCGACCTTATCACTCCACACACGATGACGTCGACCTCTATAACAATAACGATGTTCTATTGACGAGCTTTCGTTCGAGTCTGCTAGTTTTCGTGATTAATCCAGAACAACTATCTATTGAAGTACTGTACGTATAATATCGTCATTGTTCCACTTTAACGTTGCAACCATTTCAATTGTCTTTGTAGCACACCAATAAAGGACGTGCAATGCTTTACCAACAAGTTTAGAACGGTAATTGATTTTGAAAGGATGGATTTCGATGGTGTCACAAACACAAATGCGAAGTTGAATTCAAAACTCGACATCCTGCCCGTTCAAAAAATGTCACGATTTAGCAAGGTACGAGTCAGGTTTAGTGTACATATTATGTTATTTAAAGAGATGAGCGTATATGTACCTACCTACATCCTGTGGAGTTTTAGTATTTAGTACAACTGTTTTGCACTTTGCTGTAGAAATACAACCTCTAATGATTTTGTTTCCACTTTCGTATTTCCTTCCTTATTTGCCACTTGATGCCCAGTGAGAACATTTTTTAATTTTTTTAAGTGTTGAAGGATACGGACACTTTTTGATTATCTAATGAATTATTTAAATAGCAATCCTGAATATGACTGCATTTTTTGTATAATAACTCAGGAATCTTGAAATGGCACACACAACGTAATATGTTACGTTAAGTCTGCTGAACTCTACCTCTTTTAATTTCAAAGGATAGTTTAAAGTAAATGGAATCGCATTTCCTACCGCCTAGTCGGTATACTAAAGGAAATCTTAAAAATATTTGATGGTTTTGAGGTCATCTAATCATCAAAAACACGAATCTTTTAAATAGAACTAAAAGTTTTCTCATAAGCATTAAAAATCAAAGCCTTAATTGTCCCACAGTTGGGCTCGGGTCTCCTCTCACATGTACGGATTGGTAGACTTGACACACCTTTGAGAACATTACGGAAAACTCTCACGTGTGCAGGTTTCCTTAAGATACTCAAGTGACTAAAATTTTTGGCTTGTCTACACATAACTTGGCACCCTTGAACTTCGCACACCTTGGGACTTGAAACCTCAATCGTTAAGTAATAAGTATTAATATTAAGTTACAAGCAAAACTGACTGAACACTATCAAAAATTTAAGAGCTAATTCACACGGGACCCGTCATTGACAATTCGAAATAAAAAAAGCGGCCAAGTGCGAGTCGGACTCGCCCATGAAGGGTTCCATAGCAACAAGTATGTAACATACTATAAAAGTTCTTGTAGTTCGTTGTAACTTTGATCGAGGTAAATTGCGGTTTACGATTTATGACGTATTAAAAAAAACTACTTATTAGATCTCGTTCAAACGAATTTTCGGTGGAAGTGTGCATGGTAATGTACATCATATATTTTTTTAGTTTTATCATTCTCTTATTTTAAAGTTACAGGGGGGGGGGGGGGTGCACACATTTTACCACTTTGGAAGTGTCTCTCGCGCAAACTATTCAGTTTAGAAAAAAATGATATTAGAAACCTCAATATCATTTTTGAAGACCTATTCATAGATACCCCACACGTATGGGTTTGATGAAAAAAAATTTTTTGAGTTTCAGTTCTATGTATGGGGAACCCCCAAAATTTATTGTTTTTTTTTCTATTTTTGTGTGAAAATCTTAATGCGGTTCACAGAATACATCTACTTACCAAGTTTCAACAGTAGATAAACTATTTTTGAGAATTTTTTCACTTGTCCAACTCCAACCGTTTAACCAACTAAACCTCCTCTAGCCCCCTGCCAACTAAACGGTAGGTGATGGACACGTGAAAAAATTCACAGCAGTAGCATATTATAATTAATTTACAAGGAAAACTATTACAACTATGTTAGCAGTGTTAGTAATTAATGAGTAATAGTCGATAAACTTACAACTATCAAACATTACATTCACATTTTTTGTCAGGCAGTGCATTGGTGATGCTTTACGGCCTTTGCAAATGAAGTACTCTTTGCCATAGCTATAGGAGGGTAAAGTCCACCAAACTATGAAAAGAACGCACAGTGTGCAAACATTTTTAAAGAGAATACAGTCAAGTCTCATGATAAAAAACGGAGGATTAAGTATCTTAAGGATTGCCTTCAGTCTGCATGGGCCATGTGATACCATCAGGTGACATCATCTGCTAGTTTGTAAGCTGTTTACATAAAAAAATGGTGCTATGAGTTGTGAATTTAAAGAGGATATTATTGGAAGCTGTTAAGCCTCAGGAATAGATATATTAGTTTTTTCAACAAACAAGCTGATGATTCACCTGATGGTAAGTGGCTATCGTCGCCCATGAACATCAGCAACACCAAAGGTATTACCGATGCATTGCAGGACAAGAAAGAGAGAAGAAAAAGAAAGAAAGAACTGGCTCTCAAGTCTCCAGCCAGTACACAACGAGTCATTTGGTGCTTCACTCAAGCAAGAAAGTGGTAGCTATCCAGGCGGTCCCCACCAGACAAGCCACCTGATGGTTTATTTTTTAACCGACTTCAAAAAAGGAGGAGGTTCTCAATTCGACTGTATTTTTTTTTTTTTTTATGTTACCTCAGAACTTTGGACTGGGCGAACCGATTTTGATGATTATTTTTTTAATGGAAAGCTGGTGGCTGTCATGTGGTCCCACATAAATTTTATCGAGATCTGACAACGGCATCCATGAGAAAACTACATAAGTCGTAAATTTGTGTTAAGATGTGCGCGACAAATTGACGAATAACTCAATATCACGCCAACCGATTTCGATGATTCTTTTTTTAATCGAAAGCAGGCGCTTGTCATGTGGTCTCACATAAATTTGAACGAGATCTGACAACCATGTAGTTTTTGAGACTTTGAAGTCGGTTATTTTTTGTTAGTAAAATTTAGATTATTTACATTCTTGATTTGCAAAGAAATTGCAGCATAGAAAGTAGCTAATAATATTTATAACAAACCCAAATGATAAAATTAGTAGTAACATTCATGAGAAAGTTGTTTGGATTTTAAAAAGATTATCAACTTAAGTAATTTCTATATGAAATAAAGAATAACTTACATTTAGTGAAGAGACAATGCTGGGTACTAACAGTTAAATTGAAGCAATAGTTTCAATCATGGTTTCGGATGTATGCATTCATGATTTTGCACACAATGCGCTTTAGTTTTTAACAACACAGTGCTAACGGTGTAGCGTTACACTTATAATACTTCATTTTAATTTGTTCTTCATTGAACTAATTAATAATGTTCTGTTTTTGTAGATTTTTTACCCCTCTTTGGCACCGTTAGCAGATTAAACAATTTATCCTCGCTTAAGCTTAAGCTTTTATATTATTATTTTATGTAGTGTTTGCATTTATTTTGCATTCCTTTCAATTAATAAAATTATCCACAGAGTACTTAATCACTACGAAATTATCCTTTTAAATTTTGATCTGATTTGACGTTTGAACTTTGACAGGACAATCAGTTTTTTGACAGTTCAGTGAAAGTAACGGCTGCGTTCCAGTAATAGCTCACATCGCTCACAACGATCAAAACGTGTTCCACATGGCGACCACGGTCGTCATGGTCGCGGCGAATACGTCATTGATGACGTCATTAATTTCGCTCACGGCACGCTCAAAACAACCCACCTCACGGGGTGGGTCGAAGTGGTCGAATTGCAGTGTTGCCAGATACGACGAAGTTACTCTCGCCAGTTTTTAGACTTGGCGACACTGGGTAGAAATGGATGGTGATAGAAATTTGGCGCAATTTTATAAAAGTTAAGGATGGTGATGGAAAAAATAACTTTATACGATTCGACAAGAAATACTTTAGTGGAACTAGAAGTTTCTCCAACAGATGCTCGACGTGGGGTCACAAGTTGATAGAAATATGTTTTTTAATATTTTTAATGTTTAATTCACTATACATATAGCCATGTATACATTTTTCCTCGTCGGTCAATATCATTAACATAATTATTATGCAATTTTTTATTATATTAATTTGTCTTTTCATAAAAAAAATTTTTGTTTGTAGATATACTTTTTTGCTAGTGTAAAAATAAAATTGATAATTAATTATGTAACGTTTATTTATAGCTTAAAAATTATAACATAACCTCTAATCTAAGTTTCAGACTTGTCTTATTCTCAACAACATAGAGTACATTTTGTATCATCGGCTAAAACGTGTAAATACTCTGTGGCTTGAACGCTCACGTCCGCGTCGCTCACTATACCGTTCCACTTGGGTGTATAATTGTAACGCTCACAAGCTAGTGGAACGGCAAAATCGCGGTCGCGAGCGTGGTCGTTGTGATCGTCTACTGGAACGTAGGGGTTGTTATAATAATTTTATATATACACCACTGACGTACGGGCTATTCGAGAAAAAATATTCTGGTAACATTGGATCCGTCAAAAGTGTCAAAACTCAAAAATAGTGTCAAAGTCAAATCCATGTGGTTTGGTTTGGTTTTTGTTGGTTGGATTTGGAAATAAAATAATAAATAAATAATGACGGAGACGAAGTCGGAGTAAAATAACGCATTAATTGAATTGAAAGTCAACTCTAATTTTTTTTAACCATCTGCACCATTATTGCTTTATAAATAATTGGTAAAAATTAATTTAACAGAGTGTAATATGTCAAACGTTAAGATAAAAGTTATAAGTCGTAATCCCGAAGACTACATGCGAGCTACGAAAAGGGATATCCACAAAAGTAAGTAGTTAAGTATCGTATGCGAACTTCAATGTATGTATTATCTAAGCTAAGACGCTACAGAAATTTAATTTAAAATTTATTTATTTTAACAGTACCAAGGAACTACGATCCAAATCTACATCCCTTAGAAGCGCCTCGCGAATACGTAAGAGCCTTGAATGCAGTGAAATTAGAAAGAGTTTTTGCCAAACCCTTCATTGGAAATCTAGACGGACACCACGATGGCGTATCCAGTTTAGCTAAACATCCAAATAGGTTAGCAGTGTTAGCTAGCGGAGCGTTTGATGGCGAAATTCGTTTGTGGGACCTGGCTCAGAGAAAGTGTACACGAAATTTTATTGCACATGAAGGTTGGGTTCGTTCAATCTGCTTTACGCCTAGAGGAGATACATTCCTTTCTGTTGGCGATGACAAAACAATTAAAACTTGGAAATCCGAAGTTCAATCATCAGATGATGAAGAACCTCTGAATACTCTGCTCAGCATGTCTGTTGTGTCAGGTGTCACACACCACAGGTCTAAACCTATGTTTGCAACTTGTGGGGAACACTGTCAGCTTTGGGAGAACACAAGAAGTGAACCTATTAAGGTTTTCAAGTGGGGTGTTGATAGTCTACAGCATGTTGCTTTTAATCAGGTATTTACTTCACAACTTATTTTAAATCAAATTTTGTAATCTTTTTCTATAGTTACCTAGCTGACAAACTTACTAATAAAAGGTGGCTTCTTTGCCTCTTGCTCAGTGGCGGATTTAAGTTTGATGTCGCCCTAGGCCCCATACGATATGCCGCCCTTTTTGCTCTGTGAGGACGTGATTATCGAAATTAAATAAGCAATTTTTAAAAACCTAAATTATTATGTATCAAATATTAACTTAAATACGTTATTAACTTATTTTATTAGTTAATATAGAATTATTGTTTATAGTTGCCAGTTAATTGAGATGAAAATGGTCAAATGTCATTACGACATCCACAAAAAATAATCCTGTTTTTTTTTTACCAAAAATGTTTTTCATTTAATTTTTATTTTTTTTAATAGAAAGTCCAAAAAAAAATTATGAACGAAGAAAGAAAAACAAACCTGGCAACGCTTCAAGTTACACAATCGCCTCATACAAAGAGACCCACTCAAATGTTGCCAACTTGTAAATATTTCACCTCAAAAGTGCCAATTTTCATAAATTTTACAAAATGGCCGCCACGGCGTCCGTCATCTTGTCGAAAAAAAAAATATTCCTACCCCAAACAGCAAAGTTGAGGATAGATCCGAGCAAAGAGAGAAGAAATATTGCAAAAAAAAAAACGTTATAGGGTAAAGTCTAGTAATATTGGCACTCCCCCAACGATTGACACCCTTTTCGTATTATGTCTTAAACTAAGCATAAATTATTATTTTTAAACATGGTAACTTTACTTTTAGTTAGTAAAATTTTCATTTCATGAAATGGGAACATTTACGTAGTTGATTTTCCCGCCATTTTGTATCTGTCGATTTTTTAAAAGTAGCGGGCCTTGTGGGTTGCAGTAGACTGATGAAAATTAAGAAAAACAGAAGGCGGGACTAACTTTGTGTGACGATTTTTATCGCACCTGGTAGGTAAATATAGAAGATTGGTGTTATTTCTGTTAAATTATGTCGTAAATAGACGTAATTTTCATGATTTTACTAACTTTGCCTTAGGAAACATTACGTTTTGCTAGTGCCAATCATTACATTTTTATTTGTACTAGGCTGTAACGATTGACACCCCGTACGGATCAAAATATTTTCACGCAGAAATTAGAAACTGTTGAAATACACACTTATTTATCAGCAGGGAGCAATCGCCCTCGCTTCGCTTCAGGTACCCTATGCCTTAGTACCCACACTTCCCAACTCAAAAAAAAATTTACACGCGATTTTTTAAATTGGAGTGACTTTTATTTGTGAACCGACTGAAATAGAATTAAGATAACTACTTGTTAGAGTACGTTGTTGATTGATTGTTAGGTTGTACGAAATTTGCCATTCATCATAATCATCACCATTCATCATCATCACCACCATTCATCATTATCACCATCATCATCATTCATCATCATAATTAGCATTGTCATTCATCATCATCATCATCCCCCTACATCATCATCATCATGATCATTCGTCATCATCATCGTACATCATCATTTTCATCATCATCATCACCATCATTCATCGTCATCATCACCATCATAATTAGCATCGTCATTCATCATCATCGTCGTCATCCTCCATCGTCATCATCATCATCATCATCATCCGATGTTACTGATTTGAAGATTGCAAACTAGATGGCGTTAAACTCCAGTCTTGCGTCGGAGCTGACACACATTTTTTTTATTTTAAAGTAAAAATATTTGTATCAAACTCTCTTAAGAACCCAATTTGGTATGCCACCTATTGAAACAAAATTATTTTTATTACACCTTACAAGATTATTATTATGCGTTTCGATAGATTACTAACTTAGCAATGCTAAGTCATTGAAGTATAATGTCATAGAATAGACATCGCGAACAAAATGTGTGTTCCCACCAGGAGGTTCTATTTTCAAAATTGGGCCCCCGTTCTCCTTTCAAAATCGAACGAATCCATTGGCAATTGAAGCCGCGCGGCGCCAATTCATTGGAACATACATTGTGTTCGCGGTGTCCATTCTATACGCTAGTAATAATACTTCAATGTGCTAAGTAAATAAAGTTCGAGCTTCGACTCGAGTCTTTACTTGAAGGCTCTAGGCTCTCCACTCCACTCCAGTCTCCACTCCACTCCAGTCTCCACTCCACTCCAGTCTCCACTCCACTCCAGTCTCCACTCCACTCCAGTCTCCACTCCACTCCACTCCAGTCTCCACTCCACTTCAGTCTCCACTCCACTCCAGTCTCCACTCCACTCCACTATAGTCTCCACTCCAGTCCCCACTCCACTCCACTCCAGTCTCCACTCCACTCCAGTCTCCACTCCACTCCAGTCTCCACTCCACTCCAGTCTCCACTCCACTCCAGTCTCCACTCAACTCCAGTCTCCACTCAACTCCAGTCTCACTCAACTCCAGTCTCACTCAACTCCAGTCTCACTCAACTCCAGTCTCACTCAACTCCAGTCTCCACTGGACAGTTTCGTTTCATCGAATTTCAAGTCACCCCCGTACTAAAGAAGTTTTCACTTCAAAAGTAACAAAAAATAATCATATAATGTACCCACTAGGTGTCAATCGTTACAGTCTCGCTGGGTGTCAATCGTTACATCAGGGTGTCAATCGATATAGTTTTACGCCCTTTTAGTTTGAAACATTATTTTTCCTTGAATAAATTATTTAAACTGCACTAAAATTCATATCAATCTTCTCCTTGATAGTTAAACATTATATTTAAAACAAAAAAATATTGCATTTTTAAAGCAGACAACATTAAAATGACAAAAAATGGTGAGAAAACGCTTAGGGTGACAATCGTTGGGTATTTTACCCTACCACCGCGATGTAACCCCGCAAAGACACCTCGAAAATTGAAAAATTTCAAACTTAAATATCTCGGCGGTCATCTTGTTTTTTAATATTTTTTTTAACTTTATCGTAGTAGTCAATCCAAGATTAGCCGAAAACGATACCTATGTCAGGTAAGTGGCAAGAATAAAAAAAAATTGATAATTGCAGAGCGGTCGCCATCTTGAATTTTTGAAAGTTCATACTTTTCCCTGAACCACCATGGTAAGCAACTTTTCCATACATTATTGTTACCCTCCACCAATACCTTCGATTGCGCTATTTGAAATGGTAAAACAAAACTGAAAAAATTAAACAATCCAGCAGCCAGTGTAGCCAGTTGACATCGACGAAAATGGTCACATGTCATTACGACGACCACGACACATTTGCCCGTGTGACTTTTTGATTAAAAATATAGCACCTATTTTTCATATTTTTGAATAAAAAGTCCAAAACAATGTATAAACGAAAAAAAAACTCAACCTGACAACACTGCCTCGATTCCCACAATCACCCTATACAAAGGGACCTGCTCAAATGTTGCCAACCTGAAAAAAAATGTACATAAAAAAATGTAATTTTTCGTAAATTTTTAATAGCCACCACGGAGTCCGCCATCTTGTCGAAAAAAAATATCCAAAATAAAGGATTAAAATTAATGATACACTCAAGCGAACACAAAAAAAAATATTGAAAAAAAGTTGAAAATCCACCCCGATGCTACCCCGCAGTCACCTCTAAAATCGAAAAAAAAAAACTGAAATATCTCAGCGGCCATCTTGTTTTTTTCAATTTTTTCAAATTTTTTCGTAATTCTCTTCCCAAACTTTATGACAAACAACCCCCAAAAATATTGGACGAAAAGTCATAAACAAAAAAGTTGACAATCTCAACTCAGCCGCCATCCTGAAAATGTGAAATGTCAGATTTTCCCCGAGGTCACGGGAAGGGAAGGAGAAAACCCGCCATAGACAACAAAATCCCATCTCACCTCCTTCTGAGAGAAAAGTTATACATTGTTATCACGGTCGTAAGTCTAGGATTGCTATAGGTTGAACACTTTTTTAAATTTAATTATAATTTATTCATAAAGTCTATTGAGAAATAGCAAATAATCTTTAACTGTCCGCTATAAAAATTAATAATTTGCGAAAAATCTGAAAATTGTTTTCAAAGTATTATAGAAAAGATTCCATATTGCACCGACAAATTAAAAGGTAAACTCAACATTAAAAATATTTTATAAATTTGAAGCGAAAATAATTCACAAAAATATTTTAGGTAGGTACAAATAATTCTCATATTTTACCGCTCTTAAGTTTTTAGGTTTCTGAAAATTTTGCCGCCCCCAAAATCATGGCGCCCCTAGGCCCGGGCCTCACGGGCCTAGGCCTAAATCTAGCACTGCTCTTGCTGAAAACTATTATAGGCAGTGCTTTAATACTTACTACAAAAAATAAAGCTCACTAGGATTCCCTGTGTATTGGTTGCCATGGACAACTCACAAAGACAAGAATACACACACTCAGACCAAGAACAGAAATTCAAATTCATCATTACAACTTCTACCTCACAAGGAATCAAACCCAGGATCCTTGGCACAGTGATCCAGTATGGTAACCATTGTGCCTTGGGTCATTTATAATCATCATCATCAATTCACAACATAAAATAATAATATCAAAAACATCCAGTGTAAAAAAATAGTTTTTTGTCACATATGAATCTACCACAGTCTGGAATTGAACGGAACCCCAACCTCACACATCACAGACTATAAATACATTTTATCACAAGAGCTTAATTATTTACAGACTGCATAATTTCAGATAATTAAATTTTACAGGTAGAAAACAATCTTCTTGCATCTTGTGCAAGTGACAGGAGTATAATCTTGTATGACTGCCGTGAATCTGGACCTCTCAGAAAAGTTGTCATGGAGCTTAGATCAAATGCACTCTCCTGGAATCCAATGGAAGCATTCATATTTACTGTTGCTAATGAGGATTACAAGTAAGAATAAAGTATATTTGTAATGAAAACCCCTTATTAAAAATTATTTTTGGAAAATTAATAGCATTTTACAATTGGCACAAGCAAAATTTTATTTAAAATTAGTTTAAAATAAATTTATAATTAGCTACTAAGGTACTGAGATTCTTAATATTTCATTTAAATAATTTATAATTATGTTAAAATTTTCAGCTTGTACACATTTGATGTTAGAAAACTGAAGCATCCAGTAAACATTCACATGGACCATACATCAGCTGTGATTGATGTTGACTATGCACCAACTGGCAGAGAATTTGTAGCCGGAAGCTATGATAAAACAGTTAGGATATTTGAAAGTCTTAAAGGACATTCAAGGGATGTATATCACACAAAAAGAATGCAAAGACTGACATGTGTAAAATGGTCACTAGACAATAAGTATATTTTAACTGGATCCGATGAGATGAATATTAGAATGTGGAAAGCAAAGGCTTCAGAAAAACTTGGAGTTGTAAGTATTTAACTACCTCTATGTATGTCACTTTTAGGAAGGTAAGCTTTGACCACGGTGGGTTTTAGAGCGATACAATAGCTATACTGTAGTGCTTCTGTATCATTAGTGGTGGGTTGCATTTGCGATCGTTTTTCAAAAGTAACAATGCTGTCTTGCGTTCAAGAATCGCGCTACTGCATTGCTACAAAACGGTGCCGAGACACAGGTTGTTATCAATGTGGCTGAAGGTATTAAGTTGAAGCTCCATTCATTTTGTATATGTGTCAGAACACATATACAACCTACAAATAGGTATATTGTTATTTCTAGTTCCCAGACAAACACACTGTCACTTTGTTTCAGTTAAAACCACGAGAACGAACCGCATTAAATTACGCAGAGGCTTTGAAAGAGAAATTCAGTAGCCATCCACAAATAAAACGGATAGCACGACACAGGCATGTGCCCAAACATATAATGAATGCACAGAAAGAGCATAAGACGATCAGAGAGAAAAATAAACGCAAGGAAGCCAACAGACGAGCCCACAGCAAGCCCGGCGCAGTACCGCACGTCGCAGAACGGAAGAAACATGTTGTTAAGGAAGACATGTAAACTTTTAAATAATACAGAAATTGTAAATAATGAGACTTTCAATTTTCTAATTCATAAGGAGATCGCTTGTTAAAGAAAATTATGACGTTGTCGAGGTGTGAGGCTATTTCGAGAGATAACAGCAATTGGATCCATCCAGTGTAGTTATTTGGCCAGTAAAGTAATTTATGTTTTTGAACGGATAGTTGCTGTTAACAACATTATTATAATCAAGATATTTAGGGCCTTATCCCACTGGCGTTATGCGAGTGTTAGTTTCTTCAATGTCTGCGCAGCGACAACGTCGCGTTGACGCGACGCGGTCCACGTTGAGAGTCTCTAATGTTCTCTAATTAACGTCCCGTCAACGCTGCGCAGACGTTCGAGAAACGCCAACGCTCGCATAACGCCAGTGGGATAAGGCCCTTATTCCTTGGGATTATGAAAAAAAAAAATTTATGGAGTTACCATTATCCAAATAATAAGAATTATTTTAGACACCTTCCTACTAGGATAATATTATTTATTTGATTGATAACAAACCAAAACACATTGTTTTTTTATATTGTAGATTGTACAGCACAACAATAAGAAATTTAGTTTAAAACCATCATTCACGCTCGGAGAAGACCAAGCTCAAAATTAAAGTTGGGTGCACATTTTATCGATTCAAAGTAACAGTTAAGAATTACATAAGTACTTACCTACATACATACTCAAATAACTCTTAACATCAACGATACAATAAGTCAAGTTCATTTAATTCATTATACCCAGTGGTTAATTAACAAGTGTAATGAATGAATATAGAATACAATAAATGCTAGTTTTAAACGTGGAGCTTTTACGTCATGAATTGTTCAGTTCCTTGAAGCCTTGAACTATGGCATTTTTGTTGCCTATTTTCTTGGGCAGTGTGCCCCGCCAATCTAAATTTTATAATAAAAAAAATGTGGGCAAGATACAATTTGCGAGGCCCTCCGCCCGCGCAAGAAGGCGGAGTATACAGTGTGTCCTGTAATTAACTAGCGATAATTAAAATGTACCTAATTTCATCGCCAAAATACCCATATGACTGTGGCGTTCTAGCCCTCTTCCTTTTGGAATAACCGCCATTTAAATATTTTTTTATTATGTTAGGTGACTGGTGAAAGATTTTGATTTCTCTGGACTAAAATGTCCCATAGATGTGAATTTATTACAAACAAGTAACCGCCCTCGCTTCGCTTTGGTTTTATTTTTTTACATCTTGGGTTACATTATTGGAGTTTCATTAAGGATCCCTAATTTTTTTGAAAATATAATATAGCCTATGTTCACCGGGGATAGTGTAGCTTTCTAACAGTGAAAGAATTTTTCAAATCGGTTCAGTACTTTCGGAGCCTATTCAATGCAAACAAAAATCAAATCTTTCCTCTTTATATATTAGTATAGATTGAATAAACTTTCAAATTACAATTAATGTCATTAAAAATTCTAATGTAATCTCATTGTAGTGAAAAATTCACTCATTTTTTTTGATATTTTGACATATTTCAAAAACTAGCACACGGCTTTTACGAGATGCCTCGGGGGCGCGGGGCTTTCCGGAATGCGAGGCCTTAGGCGGTGGCGCACGTCGCCTACGCCTTACGCTGCCACAGTGTTAAGGGTATTTTTAGGTTTTTGGGTATCAGTAGGTAATATACATATTTTAACTGATTCACGATTCGTATGTAGAATAAAGAATAATCTAAAAAATATGGAAAAAAGGGTTGTAGAAGGGTACAAGACAAAATCACAGTTCACATTATACATTTATTTTCATGCAATTGCAATGAATTACTAAGTAGGTATATATTAGTAGGTAAATATGGTAAATTGATGTCTAACTTATGTCAAACTACTCCCACGTAGTTTGCGTCGACTCTACGCCAATATATTAATATTATGTTTAGTTAAAGTTACTGTAATTTTATTAAGTATTATTTTCCTTCCGAAAACTTTGATTCCAAAATCATAATTTTAACACCCCAGAGAGATAAAACAACAATATTAATCAAAAACAATATCGTTTACAATTTATTTTGGTAAAATAAACGCAAGGAGGTATTTAGCAGCATATTAATATGTTTTAACAAATTATAACTTGTTTCAATCAAGTTTTAGTAAGACAGCCTAGTTGAAAATGAATAGAGAAAATAATCTGTTATGTGGTATTTAATAGGTATATAGCCTACCGTTGAACGATGTTCGGAAGGAAAAATGTAGGTCTACTCTACTTATGTTTTAAATTTTTAATGCAATATTACTGAATTAGAATCACAAAATATATACTTACATGGTGATATTAGTACAATAACATTTATATGACTAGAGAAAATCTTATTGCAATATTGTCTAATTACATCCTTAGCAAGTAATGTATAGGTGTACATTATGATCATAATCCTTAGGGGACGAAATTTTACCCACATTGCTTGCTAATGACTAATTTTGACTAAGTATTAAAAAGCCAGACAAGAAAAATAAACTGAATTTTCAAAAGCTTAGAATAAGGTAAGCTCATTAAAATGCCGATGAAGACGGCATAACTTGTACAACATTAAAATTCTAGTAATACTAATTACAATTTATGTACTCTGTAGTCTCTGTACGATAACTTTACACTACGTCTTACCTTACAATACGACGTGTTGTCAGCATATATTCAAGTAACGGCAGTTTTTATTTTTCTAGTCAGCTTCTATTTACATTTCTAAAAATACTCGTTTTGCAATACAATTAGGTAACAATAATTTATGCCAGATCTTTTAAACTTTTTCGTTGAATATTATTGGTTACAAAACGGTATTTATGACTTCTGTATTTTGGGCAAGTCGCATAGGTACTTCTAATGTTAAACATAATAGTTCTTATGCACATTATGATCAAGACTTGCATGTCTTGCAGCTACTAGAACTTATACACTAAACATCGAAGACACCAATGCAAGGGTAAAATTTTATCCGTCAATCTAATTAAATATAACTAATAGTAAAGTCCTGTTTACACGTATTAAGTAGTTAAGTAGACAACAAAATTTTAAGTAAATTAATACGTGTAAACAGACAATTTAATAACCTAAATTTAACTACTTAATACGTGTAAATCGAAAATAAGCACTGGCACAGTGTGCATGCGGCCCCGGCACAATGAAACCCAATTGAGTTTATTCTCAATTTTTATGAACTCTATACAGTACAAAGTTAAATTACCTATGTTGGTAATATGTTGAACAGATAAACAGAAAAATTATAGAGACTATAATGTATATTATTCTGACAGATAAATTATTATTAATAAATCAATATTGAGAAAAAATGCTGCAAGCGGTAACAATTTTTTTATTGAATTAAACAATTTAAAAAATAATCAATGTTAAGAAATAAAAATGTAACAAATTATAAACCAATAAGGTACTATATTTACAATCAGAATCGTGATAACAGCACAAATCGCGGCTTATTTTTTTATTATCTAAATACTATTCAGTATTCGTGTTTGAGTTAAGAATACAATTTTAAAATTTTTATTTTTAAGACTTCGCAATTTTAATAATGCAGAAATGTTTAGGTATTTGCTGCTTGTCATATGTACTAGATTTTTATAATGAATCGAGCTTCGACATCTGGCTAGAGAC
Source organism: Thymelicus sylvestris (assembly GCA_911387775.1). Classification (NCBI taxonomy): domain Eukaryota; kingdom Metazoa; phylum Arthropoda; class Insecta; order Lepidoptera; family Hesperiidae; genus Thymelicus; species Thymelicus sylvestris. Next base: position 10,645,637 of record OU426893.1, read on the forward strand.
ATTCAAAATATAAGTTTTTTTAATATTGTATAAGGCCGACTGTTAGCTTTTGTATGATTGACGAGCATTTTTATTATGTTATTATAAACTATTTTAGATGCATGAGATGCTGGTTAATTCTTTTGGTTTGACGCCGCAGATATTTTTATTTTGACATGATGACTGTCGTTCTATGTTGATGGATAACAGTAAAAATGGTTGTGAACTTTTGATATTAGTTATGTAATTAACTAGAATTGTACTTCTAAATACAATTGTAAAAGTTATAGAGTTAACTATTTTATTTCCCGGCCTGATTCTAAAAGCTTTATACAGGGTGGATTTTTGAGACGGGTCAGTAAGGGCAGGTACCTTAACCGTTATAGTTACAGGAAAACGCTCCTAGGAGACTATCCATAACTTTTTAAGATATTCTGAACTGCATTCACAGATTTTTGAAAAAATGTACGGTCAGTGAAAAAAGTACTAAAATCCAAAAAAAAATATTTTTATGCCTATCGATCCTACTTCGTATGGGGATCAAAATACTCTATGGGACCATTTAAGGTATGAGTACTAGAAATGTCAGAAAACGCTAAAAACATTTTCCATACATTTTGTACTGAAAAACGATAAATCAACTCGAAATATTCTTTATCGCCAAACAATCCTATTTCTTACTGCGATTAAAAAAATCTTTAAGGCCTATTGAAATTTAAATACAAAAACTACGGTAAGACACAACATATCACACAAACTTAAAAATAGGTTATCTATTATTCAAAATGACCGCCGTTTTTACGAAGACACGCTGCAAGAGGTGCTGTTAGTGGTCCATGGTCCAATTAAGTGGCCACCTCGCAGCCCCGATCTAACGCTTCTCGAGTTTTTTTTGTGGGGCCACCTAAAAAATGAAGTCTACAAAAGAAAGTACGAAAGTGTTCAGGAGCTGAAAGAGGCATTAACGAGGATTTTAAATAATATCCATCAAAGAAAACTTTCCGCTGCTACTTGCTCAGTACAAAAACGAGTGAACTTATGTATTCGTGAAAACGGTGGTCATTGTGAATAATAGATAACCTATTTTTAAGTTTGCGTGATATGTTGTGTCTTACCGTAGTTTTTGTATTTAAATTTCAATAGGCCTTAAAGAATCTTTTAATCACAGTAAGAAATAGGATTGTTTGGCGATAAATAATATTTCGAGTTGATTTATTGTTTTTCAGTACAAAATGTATGGAAAATGTTTTTAGCGTTTTCTGACATTTCTAGTACTCATACCTTAAATGGTCCCATAGAGTATTTTGATCCCCATACGAAGTAAGATCGATAGGCATAAAAATATTTTTTTTTGGATTTTAGTACTTTTTTCACTGACCGTACATTTTTTCAAAAATCTGTGAATGCAGTTCAGAATATCTTAAAAAGTTATGGATAGTCTCCTAGGAACGTTTTCCTGTAACTAACGGTTAAGGTACCTGCCCTTACTGACCCGTCTCAAAAATCCACCCTGTATATGCCTTCTTAGCCTTTATTGCCTTTTTATGTTCATTATTTATGTACACAATAAAATACCATAGACAAACATCAATGTTTTAGAAATTTTCTACCTGAGAAGAATACATCATTGGATACAAATGAGTAACATAAACAAGTACAGAGATAGTTTTATAATTTTTATATGCGAATCAGCTAAGTTCCTAAGATTCCTAAAGATGTTTGTTGAAGATGATGACATTGTATCTTACCTTCACTTTATAAGAGTGAATGTTGCTGTTTATCATAAAAAAGAATATTATGCGTGTTATGTTCATCCGGATTGATTGACCGGTCTAGTAATATGATTAGGAGCAGTCATTACCAGGATGTCCATTCTGAAAACAAAACAACTGTTATAATAAACTGTCATAGTTGTATATACTATGTAGCATGTGTATACTACATATAGTATAGTATACTACTATACTACGTAGTTGTGTATACTACTATGTAGGAACCAATGAACTAATGTACAACCTACAACGACTATTATTTAACGATAACAAACGGGACCGGCGGCTTTACGTGCTACTAGCGTGCCCCTTGTTCAACTCTGTCGATCGTGTAGGATTGACACAAGTCGCTGAGCCATAAACGCTTCAAATTATTCATAGTTTTCCGCATTCCGTTTCGCATATTTTATTTAACCAATTGAAAGAGGTACCCCAATACTGCCACGAAGGGTTATGTTTTTCATGCGTATCTTTTATGAATGTATGCAGGCATGTACTATTCTTTGTTACATCCTTCCAAACCGCTGGACCTATTTATATAATTAAGATATCGTTAGATGCGTCTTGACAACTCAGGTGTCGTTAGATAAGAAATTAGAAAAAAAACAAATATGGCGGCTTTGAGATGCAATTGTTTGAAGTATCAAAAAATAAAAATAAATCGAATAATCCAATATGGGTATTAAATTTAAAGAGCCTCACCATAAGGATTTAAAAAAGGTGTATACATGATCGTTTTTAATGTCGTTGATCGTTTTTGTGCAGTCGGGTTTAGTGTTTTTATTTATTATTATTATTTATACTAGTTACTTAGATTGTTATAACTTACTTGATATTCCAGGGAAGACCAGTCGTGTTGAGCTTGTGTTGTAGCACGCACATGAGGCACAGCATCTTGAGGGAGGGGTTATAGTCCAACACATGTAGGTCACTGTTGTCCACTAATATCTCTGTCTCGCCCTCTTCAGTGTTTTCTGGAGTTCGTGTAACAGGATTCACAGGACGAGCACATGAGCAGGGACTGAAATAAATATATCAAATTGTATGTAATTATTAATATTTCGCTCACCTAGTAATATGCACATCTAAAAAAAATCGGAATTGAGTTTATATTGTATACGTGTTTAAAAGTGCATAATCTACATAGTGGTAAATATGTATTAATGTCTATATTAGTAACCAAACCCATACAATACAATCTGTAAAAACGTAAAAAGAACCCATAAATTAATTTTAAACATTTTAATAAAAACTTTTGAAATTCGTTTCTGTAAAATATGACAAACGTAGATGTGCCCTTGTATTGTTTTGTTTTTGCATTAATGTTTACACATATTATTAATATTAAATATTTTCCAGTTTCCACACTCAAAACCCCGCACATGGATTCCGTCTCGTGGGTAGGACATTACAATTAAGGCATTACCCACGATTCTATATTTATTTATTTATTTTATTTATTTATTTATTCTTTATTGCATTCACCTTACACTAGGAGATACAAAGGGCGAACTTAATGCCTATTGGCATTCTCTACCAGCCAACCCAGTGTGACGGAGAGAAATGCGAGGTAGGTGTAAATACATAATTAAAAATTATCAATTTAAAAAAAAGAACATAAAATTTTACAGATAACTAACAATTAATAATAAAATGATATAAATAATAATATGCAACTTGTATTATATAATATATACATATATATATATATATATACATAAGTAATATATTATTTAATATACATACATATAATAATAATCATACATAAATATATAAAAAATACATAAAATACCATAAAAAGTGAAAGTAAACAAAACTCGACAGACTTAGGGGTTCGGTGAAGTTTTCAAAAATTGTTCCCGGACTAATCTTTTAAAAATGTGTTTGCTGGGTGAACTTCTGACAGTAAGCGGCAGGGCATTCCAGAGTAGTATAGCCTGAACTGTGAAAGATTTTCTGAAAAAAACACTTTTATGTGGTGGAAAAGAAAGTTTTAAATTTCTCAATGAACGTAGTTCCCTGCTAGAGTTGGAGCAGAGATACTGAAATTTTTCCTTTAGATAAGAAGGAAAGGTTGGATCATGTAAAATAGAATACAGAACCAAGAGAATTCTAGAATTACGCCTTTCTCGAATAGTAAGCCATTTTAACTGCCTTCGATAACTGGAGACATGGTCATACTTACGAAGGTTGAAAATAAATCGGATGCAATTATTTAACAGGCGCTCTAGTTTATCGAGAAGTTCCTTTTATCTATAATTATAACACTCATGTTTCTCGTATTGTCGACCACTTCCGCGGGCTGGCCTCCAATTGCAAATACCTAGTTGACCTAGCTTAGCTGTAATTTTGATTTTTACGTACATTGCATATTTACATATATCTGTATGAAAATTTTAGCGATATAATAATACGAAATTTTTAAATAGGTTATCCAATTAGTTACTTCATAATAGGGTAGCCGGAGATACGCGTTTGACAATACCGACTGGAGATTAGAAATTGTTGAAGTGAAAACTTCTTTAGTACGGGGGTTATTTGAAATTCGATGAAACAAAACTGTCCAGTAAAAGAGACAGACACATAAATTCTAAAGTGAGATAGGAAGCATTGTACAGGGGTAGGGGTAGGGTAGGGGAAGGGGAGGGCGAAAGGGAGGTGGGAGGAGAGGGGGAAGGGAGTTTTTATTTCAATACCTTTCACAAGGCCTTTTTTATTTTATTTTTTGGTATTCGTTGAAGGTTTCTCCGCAATTATATTATGTTACGTTTAAAACAAACCGATCCTACACTACATTCTCAAATTATGAATTGCGAACAAATCGACATTCCCTAGGTAAACAGTTTCTGATGATTTTTAGGGTTCCGAAGTAAAATCGGAACCCTTATAGTTTCGTCATGTCCGTCCGTCCGTCTGTCCGAAGCAAATTGCCGGGACCCTTAGTGATATAAAGCTATAATTTGGCATGGATATACATATTTATTAAAACTCTAGAATCTTACAATAAAGTATTGAAAAAATTTTTTTTTCAGGGTATACTATAGTGTGGGGTATCGTTGAAAAGGTCTTTCAAAAATAGTATGGGTCTTCTAAGATCATTTTTAGAATTAGGGGTCCGATTGTGAAATATTTGACTTTAAAGTGCTAATTTTGGTTAGAGTCAAGCGTCCCCCCCCTGCCGACTAAACGGTTGGAGTTGAGACAAGTGAAAAAAAATCTCAAAAAAGGTTAAACGATGAATTCACAAGGAAAACTATTACGGCTATGTTACTTCGGAACCCTACAATGCACCTGGCCTGACATGCACTTACCCGGTTTTTTAAATATGTTACAGATAACGTACCTAATACAGTACTTTTATTTATTCTGTGCTAATATCTAATCTTGGTCCATATTTGTGGAAAGTAAATAAATAAATAGTTAACAGTGCTATTGGCACTCATCGGCTGTAATCGTCACGCGAGCATGGTTTGTAGGCGATAAGCTGTCTACGAGCATCCCCGATTGTGTGGAGGCCATGACGGATACCAAGGATAGCGATGAACTTACCATCATGACCTGTCTGTCCTTTTATTGATTTTTCCATAAAAAATTAACTCAACAGAAAAATATAACAGCTATGTATGAGTTTATTAGCACATTGCAAAACTTGCTTTGGCAGGATTGCTAATATCCTTGTTCCTGGCCGGGCGCCCTCGTCAAACTGCGGCAAGCAGCTAGGTCGTATTATATTGCGACTTGCGAGGTCAAAACGATTTAGGTATAATAAAACGAGATTATTAATATAAAGTTAGGTTCTTGTTTAAGTCTGTTAAGTTTCGACAGAATAACTCTGTAAATATAAACTAAGATATTATTATTTTATTTAAGGTATTATTATTTATTAAACACCGTAATATGACTTTTGTTTTCTTTGGTCTTATGTAGCTCTCGGAAAAATCTTGCTGATGGATATCACAATCAAGGCTACAATATTCCCTTGCTAATAAATTTTTAATTTCAAACATGTGTTTTACTTATCAACCCATCAGAACATAGTGGAATGCTTTTGAAAAGTGATAAATGTCCAGGTTAAAATACCAGACATGTTATACCTAGATCTATTATTTCGAAATTCTTTTAAATGCAAACGTTAACTTATTTATGTGAATACAAAGCAAAGATGAATCAATCTTTGTATGCATTTTTGGAGTTTAACTCCTTATCTATCGATTTCATATTTAAGCCCGCGGTATGAGATTTTATGGGGAGTAAAATCTAACTTTTTCCGTTACATTAAGCGTTATGTTTGTAAATCGTAACACAAAATCCAGATGGCATTAAATGGTTGATCAGTAACAAGTTAACAACGCCATGTAATGATGATAATAATAATCTTGGACATACATCATCATCAATTATTATTTTTGTAATTTTTTTTATGTTTATGTTTTATGATTTTTTTTAATCGAGAGCTGGTGCTCGTCATGTGATCCCGCTTAAATTTGAGTGAGATCTGAAGAGTAGTTTTTGAGTTATCCCTAATTTTGAAATCTGTTATTTTTTGTCAAGAATTATTTTAGGATACCTCAGTCTTTGTTTTATTCAACTTAATATTATATTTTATACCCCAACTTACCTATACATATTTAGTGTTGTCATAATAAACACTTTAAATTTACCCTCTGTAATAAAATAAACTTGCCTTGTGCCTCCAAACATGTACACTTTGTCATTGTATAAAAGACATGCTTGACGACGTCTTTTGCAGGGTTCCATTCCAGTTACTGGCACATGTTCCCAGAAATTTTTGGTGATTGAATATCTGTATACATCATTAAAATGGGTTTTGATGTTTCCATTAAATCCACCAAAGATGTACATATAATCACCATGCACCCCTGAAATTGTAAGAGCAAAACATTGTATATTACAACTAATACTGAAATACTCACTAAAACAAGAATGGACACCTGATTTAGATGGTATTTTCACACAGCCAGTTTATTATCTGGAAAAGAATCTAAGGAAATAGTTCCGTTCCACAGGACATGAGGTATAGTTTATGTTTTAGATAGAGTCCGACCGAAACTGGTTTTTCAGCCGAAACCGAAACCGAAACCGAACCTTCGGCCTTAGGTCCAGTTTCGGCCGAAACCGAAACCGAAACTTAGGGTGAGGCCAAACGAGCGTATTTTTGGTGCTGTGAGTCACGTGAAATGAGCTGGTTTCATACAAAAGTTCTAATTCAATTCTTTGAAATTTGTATTTTACGCGATTTTACGATTTACGCTCGTTTGGCGTTTTGGCTATTAGGGTATTTTTTGAGCTGCTCATTTGTGGACTCAACAGAAAAAAGTAGGTTAAAGGAACCGAATTTTTTAAATTTTACAAAGGTCATTTTTTGACGTTAGGTAGGTCAACTCTCAAGCTATCTGTCCCCTAACATTGACCCACTACTTACGGGACACCCTGTATAGGTACTGAAATCTAGCGTGTTTTTTACACATTTTTATTTTTATATTTTTATGTGTATTAACTGCCTTCATTTCGGTAATCAGTTTCGGTTCTTATCTAAACGTAAACGACAAAATTCGAAAAAATGTGGGTACCTATGGATGAACGCTGTTTTTAACCCCTGACGAAAAAAGAGGGGTTTTATAAGTTTGACGTGTCTGTGTATCTGTGTATCTTTATGTCTGTCTGTGGCATCGTAGCTCCCAAACGGAGGAACCGATTTTGATCTAGTTTTTTTTGCATGAAGGTGACTTAATCGAGTGTGTTCTTAGCTATGTTTAGTGTGTATCAAACTGTCGGGGGTTTTTTAAATTTTAATTTAAAATCATTTAAATCTTAGCCCCATTTTACTAAATACGTCAGTGAAAACTGCATGCAAATCGATTTAGCCGATTTAGAAATTACCCTGAACAAACGCACATACACACAAACAGACGAAAATTCTAAAAATAATTGCTATGGTCTCTTTTGCGTTGACAAATACCGCTCGTGATAGATTTTCTCAAATATCTTCCATGAACAGACATATCGATCAGTTACCATTTCATTGTAATGGATGATTTGGGATTTAGACTTCAAAAATACTACTACTGAATGTCCTCGCTTTGCTTCCGTAAACCTTTCGGTAAGCCCTCACTCAATAAATGTAAGTATGGGTGAAATTGACATAACGTAATTTATTTATTTGTAAACCGTTTGAAATAAACCAACCACTAAATGTTAACCAAAGCTCACTACAATACGTATGTATTGTAAGTTATAAGGGAGTGGAAACCGCAGGTAAATCTGTTATGTCGTTCCTAAGAGTAGTCAGAACAAATAGACGAAAACTACTTTTTACAGTGAACGAATATACTATTATCTATACAGAATTAGACACTATATTATGACCTTTTTTCTACTTGTTACCGTTATTAATATCGAGCAAAAAACGGCTAAAATCAAGCGCCAAAGCACCCTGTCAGACGCTCTTCAGATTAATGAACAAATATAATAAACATGTTAAATCAATGACTTCACTTGGAAAGTCAGCGCCCACGGGTTAGACACGAACTTAACCGAACGACCGCGACGCACGAAAATTCACGAACACAGAGTTTCGGTTTGGCCGAAAGTTTCGGCCAAATTTTTCCAAAACCGAAACCGAAACCGAAACTAGATTTTTTGGCCGAAACTGGCCGAAACCGAAACCGTACCTTCGGTCGGTCTCTAGTTTTAGATGAGTCCTATTTGGTATATAATTGTACAGTGTCTTTTCATCGTAATTTGTAATTTAAAAATGAAACAGACAAAATGAAACTTTAAAGACAAGTAATCATGCCAAAACATTTCTAGTCCACAAAACATAAATGTTGAACTATAATTTTAAAATAAAGTCGGTACTTACAAGCAGAATGACTTCGACGACCCTCTGGCCATGTTCCACTGGCATTGCAAGTTACCCATTCATTTTTGGTTGTGTCTAAATAATATACTTGAGGACAGTATATTTCCTCATGGGAGTTATATGGGCTATTCAGATTTTCCAAAACCGAAACCGAAACCGAAACTAGATTTTTTGGCCGAAACTGGCCGAAACCGAAACCGAACCTTCGGTCGGTCTCTAGTTTTAGATGAGTCCTATTTGGTATATAATTGTACAGTGTCTTTTCATCGTAATTTGTAATTTAAAAATGAAACAGACAAAATGAAACTTTAAAGACAAGTAATCATGCCAAAACATTTCTAGTCCACAAAACATAAATGTTGAACTATAATTTTAAAATAAAGTCGGTACTTACAAGCAGAATGACTTCGACGACCCTCTGGCCATGTTCCACTGGCATTGCAAGTTACCCATTCATTTTTGGTTGTGTCTAAATAATATACTTGAGGACAGTATATTTCCTCATGGGAGTTATATGGGCTATTCAGATCTCCACGCCCACCAAATATATACATCCGATCATCAAAAGCTACTGCTGTGTGAAAATCTCTGTGAGAAGGTGGGGTACCCGATGGTCGTAAAAATGTCCAGGTCATAGTGTCCAAATCTAAGCAATGGACCTCATGGGAATACATGTCGGTAAGATATTCAAACCCTCCAAATAAATACATTTTATTTTTAATGATACAAGCCGAGTGTCCATCTTTGGCATGTGGTATCATTCCTGTTACTTTAGGGTTAGACCATTCTAATTTTTCTGTATCGAAAACAGACAGAGTATCACATGCTACTGCATTATTTCTACCACCCCACATATAAACCTAAAAAAAATATAATAGGAATGTAAGTAGGTTAGACGAGTAATTCAAAAATAATAATAATATTTATATATAAAACATATTGCCTTTTCTCCATACGCTACTGTCGAGTGTCCATAACGTTGGAAAGGTATTAGATCACTTCGTTTGTAGACAACTGGTGACCACCTTAACGTATTAGTGTTTAACACATGAACTGGGATTGCTTCCCAGTCTTTATAATCGTCAGTAGAACAATATCCACCAAAGGAATAAATCTTTTCTCGAATGCAAACTGCAGCATGATTTACACGCCTTGGTCCGCCCTCAAGATGCACTGTCCACCTCATTGTAAAGCTTAAAAAAGAATAATTATAACAAACATTAACGCAGATACTTTTAGTTAGTTTATTATACTGAATAAATTTGAATTAATTACGCGTCTTAAGAATGTTTATAAAGTCTGATGATTTTACATTTCATAAATAACGCAAGTGTTAATAAATACGGCTTTTCATGAAAATAAAACAACAAAGAGTCAATACTCACTTTCCCGGAACTTTGAAAGAATAGAATAATACCACAGGTTCCTCAGTTTATTTAAAACATACACTAATTCACTATTAATAAATTGTAAACGTAGTCGTAAAACTTACAGGTATCTGTTTATTTAATTTTATTTTATGAAAGTCGATAGCCAATGAGTCCAATGACAACCAGCAGTCAGGCAAACTGGCAAGTGGCAAGCAGGACCGCAGGAAGCACTTGCAACTGCAGACAATAAAATAATCAATTCAATCCGTGAACCCACAGACTAGATATCTGACAGCGTTATCAAAGAACCACAGAATATAATTATATTATCACTTTGACAACTCACATGCACAAATGTTGCCAGAACAAAGGTATTGCTGTTCTTAGCGATATCAGTATCACAGAAGAAACAAATTACACAATTAAGATAATAAGAAAAGTTAGATAATATTTTTGCGTGACTTTTAAAATCAAGGTAACTCTACCTTATTAATAATTGTTAATTAATACCATTATTACTATTATTATTTTTCCATGGGGTTCGCCTGGATAGCTACCAACCTTGAGCATGAGTCAGCCGCCAAACGAAGCGACTCGTCGTGTTCCGGAGGGAGTTTGAGAGCCAGTTCTTTCTTTCTTTTTCTTCTCTCTTTCTCGGCCGGCAACGCTTCAGTGATGCCTTTGGTGTTGCTGATGTCAATGGGCGACTATAGCCACTAAACTTACCGTCAGGTGGATCGTCAGCTCGTTTACCGGCTATTGCCATTTGTAAAAGGGACTAGGCTGTGTAACTAGAATTTTAAATATAATATTATCATGTTTATAAAAAAAACCTAAGACGATTAATAGGTTTCGTGACCCATGCCGTGCCGGCCGTTGGGAAATTTAGAAACTGGAAGTTTGTACTGTACTGAAACCTTTTTAATTATGGTCTTTAATTAATTTTATTTTAGTATTTATTAGATTTCATTTAGGCCCTTCACAGTACGTAGCGGATCGTCCGCAAGCGGATGAACGGACGGCGTCCATCGCGGATGAAAATCGTTCAGTGGCACTAAACGACAACATTAGTTATGTATAGCGTCCGCACGCGGACGGCCGCGCGGCCGCGGCGCGGAGGAGCGACGCGGATGAATATATATAATATATTCAGACAGAATATATATATATATATATATATATCCCGGCAGATACAATGTAATGTATTTAACCATCCGTCGCGGACATCCGCTTAGGTCATCCGCGTCGCACTGTAAAGGGCCTTAGCATTGCCATGGGAAAAACGCTTTTGATCTTTTTTAACCGACTTCAAAAAAGGAGGAGGTTCTCAATTCGACTGTATTTTTTTTTTTTTTTATGTTTGTTACCTCAGAACTTTGGACTGGGCGAACCGATTTTGATGATTCTTTTTTTAATCGAAAGCTGGTGGCTGTCATGTGGTCCCACATAAATTTTATTGAGATCTGACAATGGCATCCATGAGAAAACTACATAAATCGTAAATTTGTGTTAAGATGTGCGCGACAAATCGACGTATAACTCAATATCACGCCAACCGATTTCGATGATTCTTTTTTTAATCGAAAGCAAGCGCTTGTCATGTGGTTTCACATAAATTTGAACGAGATCTGACAACTAGGTATGTAGTTTTTGAGACTTTGAAGTCGGTTATTTTTTGTTAGTAAAATTTAGATTATTGTGCTTTATCATTCTGGTATCTATGTCTATTCTGTTTTGATTATGTAGGTACCACTATAAGTTAATTTTCACCGAATTGCCTACTAAACGGTAGTCGATGCCATAGAGTAACTTATCTGGGGGCACGGCAGTGCCCCCGCCAAGTCGAGCAAAAAAGCGGCACGGCCGTACCATCCTTTTCTCGAAGCAATTCAGGCCATTTTCGACCCCCTATAACTTCGTTGTGGATAAAGCTAGAAACCTGAATTTTTTGTAACCAAGCAGGAATTGTATAAAGACAGTATATTTCAAATTTCATTCAATTTGAACCAGTAGTTTAAGAATTATAACTAGTCAAAGTTTCTTAATTTCGTCACTCACTGACTGACTGACCGATCATCAAAACTCTAAGGCACTTCTAGCAGACATAGAAGCTTCAAATTTGGAACACAATTAGTGTTTAGTGTATAGATCAAGGATAAACTAAAATATTTTGCAATTTCGCTCCAGTTTTTTAGATACATAAACTGCATAAATAACTTTGTAATCCTATATAAAGGTATAGGATTACAAAGTTACATTTGCAGTTAATGAATCACTGTACCTGTATAACAAAGTTACATTTGCAGTGAATGAATCAGTGTACATATATAATATAATGGAATAATAGGTGTAGATAGGTACCTAGATAGTACCTAGTAGTAGGACTATCTACAAAAAGAAATGAGATACCATCAAAAACATAACTTGTAAAAAACCCAAGTCTCGCAACTCAGTTCTTCTACCGTAAAAAGTTGTGAGATCCATGTAATACCAAGTCGGTTAATTTATTCAGTTCCTACTTAAGGTTCCTTCTGTCTTAAGTTATTACGTAATTAGCTAACCTAACAAGTAACAACATCTTATAGTGACCATATCAATATTAAAAATCTTTTATGTTTTAAATAAATAGATTGACTTGGCAATCGCACTAAACAAATACATATAATATGTAGGTAGATATTACTTGTGAGATACATTGTGTTTTCGTGCGATGGTCAAGTCGATCTATTTATTTTGAATAAAAATAAACTATTACGTCTAATTAATACCCCTAGTAAAAGTTTTACTTAAATATCTTCCAGTTACAATTTCATTACCACGCTTGGATATGAATTACAGATCATATCTTTACAGCATTAGACACTATATTATGACCTTTTTTCTACCTGTTGCCGTTATTAATATCGAGCAAAAAACGGCTAAAATCAAGCGCCAAAGCACCCTATCAGACGCTCTTCAGATTAATGAACAAATATAATAAACATGTTAAATCAATGACTTCACTTGGAAAGTCAGCGCCCACGGGTTAGCCACGAACTTAACCGAACGACGCACGAAAATTCACGAACACAGAGTTTCGGTTTGGCCGAAAGTTTCGGCCAAATTTTTCCAAAACCGAAACCGAAACCGAAACTAGATTTTTTGGCCGAAACTGGCCGAAACCGAAACCGAAACCGAACCTTCGGTCGGTCTCTAGTTTTTTACAAGTTATGTTTTTGATGGTATATATGTATAGGGGAATAGAGATGCCAGTCGACAAAATGATGCCAACGCCATCTAACGCAAGTTGACATAACAAAAATAATTATATTTTGCAGGACTTATGTATTTTGTAGTTTATTTTTGAAATTCCAAGATAATCACGATATGAATTCAATATTTTGAGTCCATATTTATATTTTTATATTTTATTCGATGCACATAGTGTAATGGCTCAGACTCACATACGGTCTACGTATCGAAATCAAACGAATTAATGATAGTTATATAAAGTTCCATAAAAGTATTACCTACCTATTAATTAACAGATTGCGTAAAGTTTAAACAGATGTGTGTGTTCATTTCATATTGAGGTGTAGGTAATTAGGTGTAACATTGAGGTATATACAAGAGAAGACATCTCAAACAAAATGTGTCCCCGCCGGGAGGTTCTATTTTCAAAATTAAGCCCCTGGTCTCCTTTCAAAATCGAACGAATCCATTGGAAATTGAAGCCGCGCGGCGCCAATTCATTGGAACATACATTGTGTTCGCGGTGTCTCTTCTATACGTTAGTAATAACACTTCAATGGGTATAATACGTATTTCTATTCATCCATTTACTGTTACCAAACCAAGTAGTCCAAGTACCTACAAGGCTAAAATACAACCAATTATCATTAGCATGGTATACCTACAACAAATAAGTATATCCAAACCAAATGGAAGCAATCTCAGGAAGAATCTCATTTTATATTAATTAAATTAGGTATTTATTTTTTAATGTTTTTGTACTATTTTAGTTACTAAAAGCCCCTAAACCGGAGTTCGTATTTTTTCATCAACAAAGAAGCAATAGGCGTGATCTTTCAACGCCAGGCGGTGTTAGGGCGCGAATCATTTGTTATTATTTCTCTCACGCGTCGAGTTTCCAAACAAATTGTATTGTAACTGACAATATGAGCGATTATTGTTCGATTTGATATAAATGTTCAGGTTTTGCTTTTTTTGTTATATTGCGCAACTGAAATATTGATGATAGGATTGGCCGTAGCTCTACTTATTTATTATTGATTCGGATTTTTTGTAGAGGTAGGTAGTTAGGTACTTATTTAGATTAGTGAAGAAGACAAATAAGACAATGTATAAGATATATTCATGTTGGAATTTATGTAAGGTCCTGTTCTGGCCGGGAATCGAACTCGAACCCCTGACTCGATGGGCATAGTAACTAGCAAAGCAATTACGCTAACTACACGTCATGGCTGGCTGGCTTCAATCCATTAATGGGCCTCTACTGAGCACGGGTCTCTCCTCTTGAGGAGGCCTAGAGCATACACGACCACGCTGCTCCAGTGCGGATTGGTGGAGGGGTTAGTGGCCAACCCAAGGGTCGAAGTTTTCATGTCACCCGTGGGCCTCCGAACTTGCCTTACGATAACCTCAGCGGCCGACGGCTTTACGTGCCCTCCGAAGCACGGATACACTTCAGAATTCTTTTTTGCTACTAGCGGTCACCCAGCCAACTACTGACTGTGCCCGTTTGTCTATCACTTATTAGAATCATTTAGGCCACTTAGGGGCTTAATGAGCGCTTCTGAGTCCACACATATTTTTATTTAATTCACACCGCTCGGTACCTATTTCCAATATAGTCTCTACTAATCAATATTTTTGGTACAAGACAAAACATAATTGGTGAATTTCCGAAACACCTTTTAATGCTATTGCTATGACATTATTAACTTGTTTTGAAAATTTCAATAACATAGAATATTTTCCTTTGAAAACAGCTGATGTGCGATTAGATAATATATTTTGTCATTGCGATCCTTTAGGGGCGACGCGGGTTCCATTCGGCACCAAAACGTATTTTTCTTCGTTCCCCAACGCGACGAGGCAGTGACACGTCCGTGACGTATAGAAAGCGCATTGGCGATGACGTCCGATCTATAAATCATATTTTGGGAGCGGCAATCGTCCATCCTCCCGGCATCGCGGCATCGGCTACGCGGCTGCTTCGTGATTTTCCTCGTTTTTTGTCTGCCTCCTAAACTGTTACCATCGTATCACAAGGATAGACGGTGACACGTCATTCACTGTTTGATGCAATGTGAATCGTTTAATTATTTGTTCGATATTTTTGTTTTATAGCTTATCAAATAATAAAGAAATATCTGATAGCATATTTAATTGGTTAAGTTAAGACAAGAGGAACTTAACTAAACTTATAAACTGGTGCTTCTAGTATATCCTAATACATATTGTAAAGGGCGAAACGTTTAATTTTCTAAAGAAACTCAGTCAGTCGTCAGTCAGTAGTCAATAGTCATACGTCAGTAGATTCCTAAAAAAAATAAATCGAAGTAAAATGTTATTTTGTCACAGCAATAAAACATTAGGTACGAGTAATATCTCTCATCGACATATTCAAATCACTATGGCTAAAAAATACTTATTTGGATACGTTACACGCTCCACCCGTTAGTCTATGCAGTGGTAACATTTATCATCGGAATCCTATAAAAAGTAAACCGGAACTAATCCTGCTCCCTCGGAACCCTCTTCTAATCTGCATACGCCAAGGAAAATAATTTCACGCCCTTGCCACACTGAGATGATGCCCTTTTGTAGTCAATATACGAAAATATCGCCTTTGGCTTATAAATAAAGTAGCTATTTTTATCCAAGAACAGTTTTAAAATTGGTTTTATTTCCCGTTATCAGGGAATTTATGAGGCAATGTCTAATTACGCTTATTAGGTAGATACTGGTTAAGATTGAGAGTGGTTGATAGATACTGTACTCGTAAATCAAATTGTAAGCGTAGAATAATAGGTAGGTAGGTACATATACATCAGAAATCATGACTTATACGATGCGCTTATGGGCTGCCATAGTGACTGCTAGGGGTAATAATTCCGCACTTCCGTATCTTGGCTTATAAAGTCATCGATCCTCGTTGTTATCATTCTTGAGTCTAATGACATGTGTAAATAACATATTGGAGGCCTTTGAGCAGCATTAAAACTTCTGACCCCTGTCACTAACCCCCCACTAATCCGCATTGGAAAAGCGTAGAGTAGTATGGAAATTAATGTCTCTAGGTCATTACTGAGTTAAAGCCTTGGCTTTGGCCTTTATATAACCCTAAGAAGTAATTCAGGGTATAAATAAGGGCTCCATCTGTCCTTGAACCAAAGCCAACCTTCCCAGCTCGTACACCCCTGCTGAACAAAGAACGTGGCTAAATACATGTTGATAGAAGGTACTTATACCCGCCGGGCTAGCAACCAGCCTCCTAAAATCTACCGTCAAAAAGTCGTTGAGTCTGAGAGCCAGGAAAAATGGTCTTCCATTTCTTTTATTCTTCTACCAGCCTCGTTTTATCTGTTCCTTTGATGTGATGTAATAAATTATTAAAAATTCAAACCAAACCCATAGATAGCGCAATCTGGCAAAAATCGTTTATTTTATTATAAAAGATTTGAAAAATGCAAAATCGTTCCAAGCACGTACTCACTATCCCATTCATAAAATATCGTCACAAACTCGCATAAAGAGCGAAATGTGTGTTGTGGATGCTGGGCCGTCGTTATTGATACACGGAAAAGATTTCTCTTTGATAGTTGCGGTCCGTACGTTTTGACGCCTCGCCTCTTCTCGCAGACTTTAGTGACGACACTGACATAAATTTTTGTATCGATAATAATTTACGTGTATGTAGTATGTACTGTATGTAAAAGTTTTTATGAACATAGTAATGCACCTTTAGCTATTGCTCTTTATTGTATTTAAAAGTGATATATAACAATGCGAGCTAGGTATTAGAAGCGAGAAATGAAACGACAAAACATTAAGATATACAGATAGGTAGATACGTTCACGCTTCAATAAAGATTCTAATGAAAAGCTTTTAGAGAAAGATGAAAATTTCGGAGAGGGTATGGATGTGATAGTAGTGCTATATGGCACTAGTGCTAGAAATATTCTAACAATTAAAAGTTTCATAATTGATGGTACCTACAATGTATTAAAATGCTTGTTGCTCTTAAAAATGTATTCCCATAGTGTACTAAGCTACTGACCATAAAACTCTTTATATCTGGTATTATTATCAACAGAAATAAAATGACGTACCTGTAACATATAAGATGATAGTTTTTACCAACTAGAAAGTCATTAAAACTACATTAATACTATGATATTCTATATACAGTTATCTGTTAATCATAAGAATGTCGATATGACGGTGACAAGAGGGCAGCCGTAAGCTTAAGATCGCGTAAAACTCCCCACACGGCATCACATTTATTGATGGACTTTGGAACTTTCCAATATTATGACTGCGTACTTTACATGTCTTACGGGTAGTTTTATTACGATTTTGCATTTGCCGCCTGGTGTGTGACATAATTTAACCCCTAGAGAAAAAAGTTTTAAATAGAAGAGGCGGAATATATTTCTGCCGTATTTCTACATATTCTTCTCTTTATTTTTTATGCACTCACAAAATTCACGTAATGTCATGTTATGATGTAGATTTGGGTGATAGAGCATATTAATTAATTAACCTTTTGAATTGGGCTTACAGAAGAAGTTGCAGTAGGTATATTCTTTTGAAAATAGGTCTGTGTTATATTATACAGATAGCTTATCAACCATTCTAAGATCATTTGATTGATTTCGCAGAGATTTGAATTGTAAAGCATACCTATAGTAAATATTTCAAGAATTGTAAATATTATATGAAAAGTAATTACCATCTACACTCTACAGTCTACATACACGATCGAAACTCGATTTTCGAGTAGACTAACAATAAGATTAAAATATTGTTTTAGAAACGAAAAAATTGCGATTTTTTATAAGTACCTAGATACCTCCTCCGCACACTTATCGATAAGTGGCGCCATTTTCCATCCAAACCGTATGTCATTTTTATGTGGCCACTTTTCGACAATATATTCCTTTCTATTGTCGCAAAGGTGCTCCAAGGGATAAGGGCCTTAATATACGATTATAGGTGACATTCACTATTGTGCTTGACCTATTCACTGATTTATTGGCGATATGGCAAGCGATAGCCTAATATTGCGTCTTAATGCCTGTATTACACCTGTAGAGGGCTTTTTTGCGTGCTTCCGCGATTAGGTAGGTATGTTAGATTTCCAATAGTTTAAGATAGGTAAATAAATTGGCTATATTATAGTGCCCTTATTGTTTTCGTTAAATGTAATTTCCATTATTAATTTCACTTTTCCAAAAACATTGGAAGTTTGCTAAGAATAATGCTAGAATAAGCATTTTACAAAATAGATATATCGTCAATACATATTATATTAAGACTGTAACTAATCAATGTCTGTACATATTAACGAAATAGAGCCCATAAAAATATTTTTAGAATTTTTGTCTGTTTGTCTGTGCGTTTTCTCCGGCCAATCTCAGAAGCGTAGATGCTGGTTTTACTAAAGTATTGTATCTAATGAGCTTGGTTAAGATTTAATGTTTGTTTTATTTCAATCGGTTCACATAATTTAAAAAAGTACATGCATATACCTAAGTAATCGAGTGTGGACTTACTGAAAGGTTTGCTGAGGCGAAGCGAGGGCATTTACTAGTAGGTAATCAATAAGGAGGTGATGCGAATAACAATATAATAAAAATAATTCTTTACCTAGAAAAATGTGTATACCTGCTAATGTACTATTTTTAAATGACAAATTACTTAATTAAATCACTTTTCCTAAGCACGATATCCGGCTGTGACCGGTAAAAAGTTTTTAAATTCAGAACAAAAACGTCAGCACTGAGGACATCCAAACGAAGGGGCCATTACGGACAAGTTGCAAATAGCGAGTTCTAAAAAATATCCTTATCCAAAGAACACATAAAAAGCAGACATCGTTTTTCTTTTAAAAAACTCTCTCATTTGCCTATCAATAGTGGTTGGAGCAGATCTGACCGTAATAAATGTCATACTTTATGGCTCTTAGGAAAATATGCAAGGGACCCGTTTTTACTTTTTAGACGGTGACCGGGGATCGCTATGTCGAATTACGCACTGTAGAGATGCCCATTTCCTGGGGATGCTTTTAAATTTCATTCGATTAATCGTCATGTATCGCCTTGAGTATCTATCGTATATGTATTTTCGCTAGGCATCACAAAGGAAAAATAATTAGTCAACGTAGATTTTTTTCTAAAAATTAAAATTTATTTCATGCAAAACCATTTTAGTTCTGCTATATTAAGAATACTACATAGAAGATTATAATTTTAAGACGTGCTATAGGCGTTTAAGTAACATGGTTTTTTTAAACGATAATTAAACCGATGTATGTACCCAACCCACGTACTTACGTCTCTACCATTGACAACACATCAATATGTAGGTACGTAACATAATTATGATACATGTATATTAACACCGAACGTAAATATGAACCACGTCTTGTCAGGTCACATTTAAGGTGATTAACCACAACCCACGTGTTCCTTCAAAAATTCAGCTATGTCATAGCCAACTGAACCGTCGGAAGTCATTAGTATGGCTTTAATTTCTGAAGAATGTGTTGCGTACCTACTACAATGTAGAATAGTTTTATCGATACATTCATTTACCTAATTTCGAAACAGCAAAATTATTTCAGCTAGCAAGAATACTGTTACAAAAACCAACCATCCACGTAACTGAGTCTGCGCTTGCCGTAACATCGTATACCGCATCAGATTACGCGCTGCCATTGTCGCTAATAAGATAAGATTACTCAAGTGTGAAGCGAATGTATTCACGTTACTCTGAATTTTGCTAAAATGCATCAAGGCTTGCTGTGCAAATTAATAATGTTAGATTAAAGAGCGCTTGTTGCACTCAAACGCGAGGCGCTCGGGGGTGACGTATTCTACTCATGTGTATAATAAATCAATAACGAGTTGTATTATGAACAGGAATCAACGGGAATGTTATCTATGAAAACATAAGTTTTAGCATGAACAATGTCTAGATAAGATAATAAGAAACCTTTGTGTTCTTGGGTCTACTAAATCTTTTAGTTGCTACAGCGTAGCAGTGTGTAGAGCCATGGGATTGATTTTTTAACTCTTTCATTATGGTAGGTTTGTAGTATAGCCGAAAATTTCTAATTTGTTTAGCATGTTGGATAATTAATAGATTACCCTGTGGCCAGTGAAGTGACCAGCACTATAGGAAGAATGGATGAATAGAAGGGGCTGGTGTGAACGCACCAAGGACGTTTAACATATCGCATATAAACTTGTGTAACGCCAAAGACAAAATTTTCTTTTTGCCAGGAAATCGGTTATATTACGATCACAACCGAGACCGAAGGCTTTACGTGCCCTCTAAAGCACGGAAACCTTCAAGAAATTGCCACTAGCGGTTACCCATCTAACAACCAACCGCGCCCGCTGTTGCTTAACTTCGATAGGATCGACACAGCCGCTGGGCTATGAGCGCTTCAAGGTTTTAACTTAGACTATTATTATTAATATAAAAAAGATGCTGAAATATTTGTACCATCTCCTATCGACAGAAAATTTGCATTGTATTTATAAAGACGGATTTGTAATTTTATAACCAGTGATCAATCAACGCTTAAGCTACAACTGATTTTTTTCCAGATTGAACGTGTTTATGTCGAAATCAGATGGATTTGGTTCGCAAATGAGCCCGGTGAAGCGCAAGGATATTTTTTATCTTATAGGCATAAGTAATTTTATTGTTCGATAAAGCGATTACCTTTAGTTTTATCTAGCCTAGATAGGTTAATATTCTATGTACCTTACACAATATCGCAATCAATTTACCAACTGCAAATAACCAAGAGTAATTTTTTTGTGTATTCAGTATTCAGTATTTCATGATTCTAAGTAAATGGGAAGTACTTCTTATCTCTTAGGGTTTGAATAAAATTTCTTGCGAATGCCAATATAACTGTTCGTACTGTAATCTGTAATACAAACACTGTCCGTTTTTCCTTTTCAGATAGGTACGGAACCCTGAAAATATCAGGACATGCAAATAAGTGTATGCTACGTTGATGCTACGTAAGTATTTGATTCTACTGGTACAGAGAATAGTATCTAAACGTAATCTTTTAACAAGGACTTGTACTTTTTGATATACTGCACGCTATCGTACGTCAATTTAGTCAAATAAAGCTTATCCACGCGATTCGGTAACACCCTTTCGGAACAGTCGATCACATTCTTATGCATATGCACACTCGCTTTCTTTGCGTTTTACAAAGGCGTTGGGAGTGCGGTGAGATTACTCGGCACAATATTTGCGGGAAGGCGAGTGTGGGTGCCCGATAAAAATATTCTATTTATTATGAGAAAGCGGCGCCCAAGCGACACATTCAAAGCGCGTCACGCGTTGACATCTGACTTCGGCGGGTTCCCGAACACGTCTCGGGAATAGGGTTGTCTCTTAATAATGTAATTTAAATTATTTAAAAAATAAATTACAGAATGTGAACTTATGTTCTCTGTTCTAGGTACAAATTATTAATGCTGCTTCTTCTCCTACAATAAAGTAGTTGGTAAAACCGTGGCTACAATTAATTAATGTTTGCTATGTCGTTGGTAGGATATTTTTCATTATTAACGTTGGTTGTTGGTATCAGTTTTATATTGGGTAAAGTATATCTAAATCATTTTGTCTTTTTTATCATTGAATCAATATTTTACCATCCGGAGTATGTACTAAAACGTTTTTTTAATTCGTGACGTTATGTTTTACGCTGCAAGTAGGTAATTCTATAACATGATTTTTTTCCTAAGATCAGGTAAGTTGATAAGATGGTCTTAAAATATATGAGCAAAGATTGATCCTTGATATATTATACACAACAACAACAACAACAACAATACTCTTTATTGTACACCAATATACAGTAATAACTTAAAGGTATAGCTACACACCTTAATTAACAGGAAAATTAGGCATCCTATCCATCCTTCAGTCCAAAAGTGGCATTAATTAATGTTTATCCGTGAGTGAAAACAACATTGCTTTGCTTATCCTACGTGGAATATAATTATCCCACCAAAAACATAAATGTAAAAACGGAGAGCCAAGTTCAATACAAAAATTATGCTTGGCTGTGGGCTTCGCCGCAAAAAGAATGGAGATCTAAATGAGTGCCAAGCCATGTAAAATCGAAATATGTATTTATAGGAACAAACTAACGATATGAACAAGTATTAAACTCTATTTCTTTGCTTTATTGGATACCTATAACAATTGCTGTTATTTAAAAATGTAAGATCTTAAAGTAGGTTAGATTTGACTTGGCCAGTTTTCATTACATCAGTCATTTTATAAAGTTATTCAACATTTTAATTCTGATAAAAACTTCCAAGTTCCATAATATCTATTTTAATGGGCAGCCCTATAATAATTGCGCGGGATCACGCGTCGCCCCCGTCAATAAGTAGGTATAAAGTCAATACTCGCGAGTGTGAATAATTTTTCATCTTTACCACGTTTCCATTATGTGTGTCGTCGCTCACTATCAGTTATGTCACAGTTCACGCGGTTCAAATTGCATTACTAAATACAGGTTGGTATTAGAAATAACCTGGGGTTGTTGTAGCTACTTATTTCTTTTGAACCACTGCACTTAGGTACTACACTTAATGCTTTAGGATAGTTCTGTGTTTTTAAACTTTAGCGTAATATTATTGGCATACCATAATAAGCATAACAAGTGTGTTTATTTGGTATTAACATCTAAGTTCTGCTCGTTTGACGTTTCTAGGTACTTCTAAAACAAATTAACAGTACCTACTTAATTTTTTTGTATAAACAAATGACATAAAAACTCATATTCGGAATTATTCTGCTCAGAGCTTGATTTGCCGCATCTAGATCTACTATGCTATGATGAATGCCTCTTAGCCTATCAAAAAAAAGTTAAAAGTTAATCAAAATAAATATCATTCATTCGCTACTGCGGTCAGCTCCGAATAAGTCCGGCTGAGAAGTCAAAAGGGTTTCACTTCAAAGCCTTGTAGAAACTGGCAACACCGAGAGAATGCAAAATAAACGCAAGGGAAGAGTGCAGAATAAATGTACCAACACCACATTACACAGTCACTGGATCAAAGGGCAGACGGAGCGTAAAGTGAGGAAAACTGAAAAAAGAAACAAAGGCTAGGGCTGAGACATGTCCTATTCTGGGATCTTAGGTTACATGAAGCGGCACAACTCGTGTATTCCATGCAGCCAGTGACCTGCTTTCCGTCAGCTATTGTAGCACAGAATATACCTATTAAAGAAGTTAGTATAAAAAGGTACTTAAGTATAGAAACAAAGCAACAGGTAAAAGGAATAGATATTAAGAAAATTATAATGAGTCAGTTAGTGTTGGTATAACTCCTCAATTAATACGATTAAGGTCACAAAACAAATGTAGGCTTTTTTTATTTTAGAAGAAGAAGTTTCATAGTCTTGCTTAAATTCGCTAGGTAGTGCTG
Source organism: Thymelicus sylvestris (assembly GCA_911387775.1). Lineage (NCBI taxonomy): Eukaryota > Metazoa > Arthropoda > Insecta > Lepidoptera > Hesperiidae > Thymelicus > Thymelicus sylvestris. Next base: position 10,669,348 of record OU426893.1, read on the forward strand.
TAGTCATGTGATATAAGGTATAAAATTATTTGTATGTCGATGATTTTTCACTACGTAAAATTGCATAACACGCATCAGTCAACGAACAGTCGGATTCAAAAACAGTCTTTTCATCCTTTGGCGGCGCTAAGCTTAATGATTCTGTTTGTAAACGGTGAATAGGAAGAAGCACTACAGTTAATTCTCAGATTGCTCCGGTTGACTGTGTCAATATGCACCGACACTTTGAAGGGTGAGACGGATGATTTTTACATCAAAAGCAACGCGGCTTGAATCACACCTCGTAAACACGAGGCGGCTTAAACAGATATTCACTCCTTCAATGACTACACAGTCACACCGAGAACTACAAAGAGCTACGAGTATGTACCTACTTACTAACATTCCACGTGATATTTTACAGTTTCTCGAATGTAGACGGCTGCAGGAATACGGGTTTTTTCTTGTTTTGTTGTGTTACGATATCTGCCATGATATGATACACAGTTTTGTCAAGGTAGAAGTTGTTGGAAATGAGGTTTTTGAGAGGATGGTATGTGGTTACTGCTACCTAAGAACAGGCATCACTGATGTTAATCGTGAGTTAACCGTTATCACCATACCATTATCATTACCACCAGTACCATTATCTGTATTTTTGGGTACCCAACGGGCTTCCGTTGGGTACCCAAAAATACAGATAATGGCATGGAACCCTAAAATCAATCTAATCGATTACAATTATTAAAAGTGAAAAAAGTAAGTATTAGCAAGATACTCATTAAGTATTTTGCTATCAAACCTGCTAAAATCTAGCCAGTATTGCGTGTGAGGTTAGCTGTTGTCAATGGACGCAAATTTATCGAAATTATTTCAGTGATGGCACATGTTTTTTTTTTTTTTGATGAAAAGACACATGTGACACATGTCGTTGGTTTTATTCATTATGATACTATAGTGATTATACTAAGTTATGATTACCGTTTTGTAAATGTTATTGGCATAGGATTTATTTTTTTAAATTTGACATAAGATTGGAAAATGGAAGTGAATGAAATTAAGTACAATGAGTCAATTGAATACCTGCATATTCACATACCTACTACAGATGAAGCTGATTTATAATGGAAAAAAGATAAACGGAAAAAACATAAAATGTTGGTACATGTATATCATTAAATACAACATAATATTTGTGTAGATTTATGTTTTGATACAGACAATATATGTATATAACGTGTATCCTAGCCGTAAACCTACAGAACTGAATATAAATTAATTAGAACATTATACCTGGATGCTCGAACATGCCGGCGACGAGGTGCTTTGCGTTGTTCGCAAATTAAATTTCATATTCGGTTCGCTATTAAATGCATAAAACGTGGCTTTGGTTCTGTGGGGTCGGAGATCGGAATACAGTGCTTGTTGTTACATTATTTACTGCACTTTAGAAGCAATAGCGTAAAGCAATAACCTGATTATTGGTTGCGGTCATCTCGGAGTGCTGTTCGCTCATTATTCCTTTGTTTCACCAACGAGATTTCGGTTGTTTATTATGGCCAGCGTAAATTGCTCGACACTCTCTATTTGCTGTTAATGGTCTATGTATCTTTGCTAATGACACAGCCTTGTGTTAGGGTTATAGGAATTACACTGACCAATACCTAAATGTACCTATACTCAAAATCCATTACTTGGAACCATGTTTTTACTACTACAACTACTACTACATATTAACCAATAATAACGAACAGTTCTTAATTTATGAAACCTACAAGTAATAATAATTCATTAGTATGGCGTTGCAATATTTAAGAACAAGCAACTGAAACAACTCGTTCAGAAGTTCCCGCTGGTTTTCAGCGTGACCTTATTGCGCAGTTCTAATGTTATCGCGTTCTCGCATTGATGCAAGAGACTAGTAGAGATCTTATAACAAGTAAAGTGTCTGCTAAAGAACGAACGAACTTATCCTTCTATTAATTAGCGATGTCGGGTATACCTACTTATCCCAGATAGCTTTAATATATCGCCACCTTCAAATCAACTGGGAAAAGTTTTTACATGTCGGTCGTAATATTAGAGACCCAAGTGATTTGAATGCTACCTTTTTGGTTGGCAGCACAAGCCATTGTAGAGACTTTCTTGGTATTACGGATATTGCTGAATAAAAACGATCTGGTGACGCGTCTATTTCTTTGCAGGCCATTACTATAAAAATGCAAAATTAATGTATGACCGATTGTGTACATTTGTTAGTTTTCATCCGAGCATAAAAACGACCAGTTATATTACAAATATTGCTCGTATGTCTGTGTAAAATTTCATGGCGCGGATTATATGGACAGTAGGTACTGTCGCTAAAGTTACGGGTTTAATACAAAAATAAAGTTGAACGAGGACACAGTTGCCGCCGCGCATCCCGCTGCAATGTAGAGCTCGATTTATTGCGAGTCGCAGACCATTCGTTTCCGATACTTTTGCTGGATTATGAAGCCTCTATTATACTGTAAATGTATTTTATTTTGCTTTAAGAAGCTAATTCTACAATTAGTAACTAATGCTATGCCCCTGGTGAGAGGAAGGTAGGAATCAGTAACTTTAGGCCTAAAGCCGGGACCTACTATAATAAACAGTCATAGACTGTGATGGTGTTGCTGAAATAACTGATAAACATTTAAGACATGAGAATTTCGACAGTACAATACAAATTTCTTTCCTTCTTTCTTTTTTCTACTGCTTGGCCTGCAACGCTTCAACAGAGGGATGCTTTTGGTCGATTCACAACTTCCACAAGCTGACTAGAAGTAACATGTTTGGTTTCATTCTAGAATTGAATAGTAAAAAAACAATTTACACGATTCTTTCTACAAGTTTGTACATATCATTATGTCATATTTCCACATCACTGACAGCAGGAATGGCGACTCAAAATATGGTTATTTACACCTCCTAAAACATGACTATTAATATTTCTAGTATTTAACAAAGAAACTGACTGTGTTATGTAGGAAAACGACATAAAGGAGGAGAGAGTTTATTTGGATAACGTCAACTCAAAGTCGCTTACCTAAGTGAATAACCACGACATAAGTAGCTATTTCTAAAATCCATTTGATTTTATTATAATTTTATATTTGATAAAAGTGCCGAACGTATAAGCACTATCATTTTGTTTATGTAAAAACAAAGTAGGTACCGAAGCGCCTGGCTAAAGTTTAAGAGCATCAATGTTACTGTGTACACAACTTTGATACGTGTCGGTCCTGTGAGGGACACGAACGGTGGGTTAATGGGTAAATCGTTGTCGATGATACAGAAATACGACTTTATTATTTTACTTTACAATCTTTTAGCTTCTGGCCATTTATCCGACATTTTTGTAGGATCACACTGTTTTCTGATGTATAAGAATGTAAGTGCTTGTTAAAATAATGTTTCTAAAGAAATGTCGTGTTTGACACGTAGGTATGTATTACTGTAGTAGATTATGTCGGTCCATTGGTAGTTTCTGTCTGCCAAGTGTCTCTACTTCTCAGGTTTCACGGTTCATGGCTCTAGGTCAGTCTAGAAGTCTATTTGATAACTGGGTGATGCAGAGACAAGCTTCCTTTAGGTGAAGAGACCTGACCCTTGTAGCATTGTATCAAGATGTTAAGCAGAATGTACTCGCACTCAAGGTGAAGGATATTTGCAGCCCCTTACACCAGTTACGCCTCAATTATCTCCGTGATGTGTCAACTGAGTCAACTCTAATATTGCTACCCGTGTACTTACTTATTATGAGTCTTGAGTGTGTGAGTTTTATAGCACGTGAATGTGAGTAAGCATTTACTTTATAATTATCTACATTTATTCTCTTAGCATTGTTGTCTGAAACTTAAATTATATAAGTGGCCTAATTAAGTAGGTTGTCCCTTTCTTTCATTGCCACCGTATTATTACCTGTATATGTTGCGAAATTTCAGAGTAGATAACAAATTACACGGTTTATATTTTGTTTGTATGTTGATAATAAGATCTGAAGATTATCTGATGAGTGAAATATTCCGCGCTTTAAATGCGGCATAGATTAGTTTAAGGCGACTACTGATGCCTATATTTTTAAGCTGTACATTAAACAATGAATACATTAAAAAATAAATATAATTATTCCTATTAACTTTCTGTAAACTATTATTAACCTACCAAAACATAATATTCTCTTCTCTATTTTCAGGATACATTTTCAAAGCCTTCCCTTTTTCCCTATGATAATTTACATTTATACCTGGAATATCAAACTGTGTTATAGTTTTTTGACAGGCTATCTAGCAAAACCTAATCATTCTGGGCTACAAGTGCATTTGTGTGCAAGTGTGCTTTGATATTCGCGATATACATACACATATACATACGATATACATACGCGAGATATAGGTATATGGTATCTCTAAGCACCTATAATTGTGTCAATTACACAATTAATTGAATTGAACGATTAGTTAGGTAGTAGAGACTACATTCGCCTTAACGTATTAATCACAAGAAAGAGTAGTCTCAACGAAGTCAACAGATTTTTAAACACGTAATGAATTAGTGTTGAGGTAAATAAAGATAAGAATGTTCTTTGTTTAAAGTACTTAAAGTTACATGTGACATGCTGCTATCACAGAGATTTATCATTGATAGTGATTCTAATAGCACGATCCGGCTCGGTGGAGAAAATGTACGCTCTACGTACATTCTATTTACTCCTACACCACTGATTTTCCAACTTACATTTCGGTAACATTTATTGCTTTAATAAATTATTGTATGAAAATGACTTTTGATCCTTATCGTAATTATTAATATTAGTGTATTACATTCCAAATGGAGATCTGAAAGAAAAATAAAGATCAAATTGATCGATGGAAAACAAGGAAAAAATTACGTGATGTGGCGATTGATTGTTGATACTAATAAACGCATCGTATTTAAGCTTAATTAAGTACTTTCCTAAACAAGTACTTTTATTTTTTTTAATGTTTACCTATTACATTATTTAGAAAAAATTCAATAAGAAATACGCATACTACGTCTATTTGTCTCCCATAGAACTGTTATTGGCGTTATCTCCTTTAATAGCGTTGTATTGTGGGTTGTGGGACAGGTGCAATTGTCCGTTTATCTTGATGGAATAATGAGGAACAGGGAAAGATGAATGTTAGTTAATTATCATTAAAAATAAATAGGTCGTATGTATTTTAAGTTTTAATTTAAAAAGGAAGTGCTTATAAAAAACAGAAGGATAATAGTGAGCTCTCTTTTATGTAGGTGTTGAATAAAAGAAAGATTTGCCACTTTCTTACAGTCTCCTTTAATTATTGACTTGGAATTACAATAATAAATTAGATAAAAAAATATAAATTGAAATAAGGAGCGAAAGCGGATCACGCACTGGTACGCACTCACACGCACCGCGGTCGAGGGGGCAATAGAGGGCGAGTCAAGGTGACCAGTGCAGTCCAGTCCGCCGGTATGACGTGGGCCACGACGTCACACGCAACGCCTTGGTCGGGAAGGGAGCAACGCGCATCTTGAATTTGCTCGGTATTAACTATCAGGCGCCAACATAACCTCCCCCCCTGGAACACCTCCTGGTGTTGCAGTAGACTCCTGAAGCAATGGACAAAGCCGTGTGAGTGCTCTTCGCACGGTCCCTCTCATCGTGGTAATGTCGGCGACTCTAGCTACGCCGTCGACTCCAGGGTACAGCTTCAACACGCGCCCCATACGCCAATGAAGAGGTGGAGCATTGTCGTCTTGCAGTAGTACAAGGTCTCCTTCTTTGAGCGTGTTGAATTTATTTGAGCGCCATTTATTCCGCTGCTGCAGCTCGCTGACGTACTCGCTCTGCCAGCGCCTCCAAAAATGCTGACGAGCTTGTTCAATCCGGGCGTAGCGCTGCAGGCGGCCAGGATGCTCCTCATGAAGATCCGGATCAGGCAGCGAAGTGAGCGGCCGACCGATCAGGAAGTGCCCTGGAGTAAGAGATTGGAGATCGTGAGGAGAGGAAGAGATAGGACACAAGGGGCGGCTATTAAGTATAGCTTCCACCTGTGCGAATAAGGTAGACAACTCCTCGTAAGTAAAATGTGAATTGCCTAGGACACGTTTAATGTGATGCTTGGCTGACTTGATACCGGCCTCCCAAAATCCAGCCATATGGGGGGCGTAAGACGGTAGGAATTTGAATTTAATATTTTCGTTAGTAGCAAAGTCAGACAAGCTATTTGAACTTTCGTCAAATAAAATTTTGAGTTCCTTAGCGGCCGCGACAAAATTACGGCCGTTATCGCAAAATATTTGTGACGGTTTACCGCGTCGCGCAATAAAACGTCGTAACGTCAATATGAACGCATCTTTTGTGAGCTCAGTGACCGCTTCTAAATGAACGCACTTGTACCTAAAACAAATAAAAAGACACAGATAGCACTTCGAAGTTCTTGCGCCCCTACCCTTTCTATTTAAAATTAAAAATGGACCACCGAAGTCCAAGCCTACGGTTTGAAAGGGAAACGCCGGTGTCGTACGTTCTAGAGGAAGATGACCCATCATAGGCGTAACTGTCCGACCGTAGAGGCGTTTGCACCGTACACAACCACGCGACGTCTGGCGTGCAAGAACTCTACCGCCTATCGGCCATACATAGTCGCGTATTGTACATAATAAAAGCTGCGGTCCTGCATGCATTTGTCTAGTGTGCTCATAGCGGAATAAAAGAATACACAAGCGATGTTTAGCATGTAAAATAATAGGGTGCCTTTTGTCGTAGTCATAATTAGAATTATCGAGTCGACCACCGACACGCATAACACCATGCTTGTCTATGAATGGACACAGAGATTGAAGGACGCTATTATTGGAAATAGGAATATTTTTATTTAAAGCGTCTTGTTCGTTTGAAAAGGATTGAGTTTGAGAAAATTTGCAAAGGAATTTAAATGAATCGTTGAGCTCATCTACTGCCAAAGGTCCGTTTATTTTAGATCTAGGAAACCTGGAATTATGAATAAATCGTAAAACGTAGGCGAATGATCGTTTTAATCGATTAAAATTAGAAAATCTATCGAAATCGATGATTATTGGTTCTGTAGTTTGACTAACATGAGCCTTAATTTCCGGTAGTTCGCATTCGGGTTGGTAGCGCAAAACTGGCCATTTTGATTCGTCTTCAGACAAGAAATCTGGACCAGACCACCACAGTCTTGAATCCATGAGATGTTGAGCCCTAGTCCCCCTAGAAATTAAGTCTGCAGGGTTAGCATTTGTTGGAACGTGACGCCAATTAGCTGATGCAGTAGTTTCGTTAATCTCGACTACTCGATTTGCGACAAACGTTTTTAATTTATTTGGGTTGGTGCGCAACCACCCTAAAACTACGCTAGAATCGCACCAATGGACACAACGCGATATCGTGCACCTTAGAGAGCTTAGAACGATTTTATATAACCTAGCAGTAAGTAACGCGCCTAACAGTTCTAACCGCGGGATTGAGACTGGCTTATTTGGGTTTACTTTAGACTTAGCGCAAAGTAAATTGACTACTACACGCCCGTCACGTGTAACTGACCTCAAATAAAAGCAGGTACCGTAGGCAGAACCAGAGGCATCACAAAATGTATGAAGCTCGATACTTCCTGGGGACTCGCACAACGTTAATCTAGGTACTTGTAACGTAGTTAAGTTATAAAGATCTGATTTAAGTTCGTTCCATTGGTCTAGCAAGTCGGAAGGTATTGAGTCGTCCCAATCTATATCGCGGCGCCACAACTCTTGCATTAGTAATTTAGATCGAATAGTACAGGGACTAATGAGCCCAAGAGGGTCGAAAATTTTGAAAGAATGCGATAAGATTAACCTCTTGGTGACTTGTTCGTCATAATCATCCGGAATATTTATAATGACATGTAAAGTGTCTGAATTTGGTACCCACTGTAGACCTAGAGTGCTTGTAGACTCACTAAATGTAAGCGTTGCTTGTGGGTCTGTGAATGTATTGTCAAAAATAAAAGGAACATTAGATTTGAATTTTCGAAGTGGAAAGCAACCCGACCGCAAAGCTGAAACAACAGAATTTAAAATGTTACGTAATTGTGATATAGAATCAGCGCCCGTTATGAGATCGTCCATATAAAAATCGTGTTGTATAATTTGTTTAATAGACTCGTCTTCACATTCCTCCCCTAACTGCCAGATACACTTAGTGCTTAGATAACTAGCGCTTGCGAGACCGTAAGTCACCGTATTAAGCCTAAGAGTTTGAAGAGGCTGCGACTCATCCTCTCTCCATAAAATGAGTTGAAGATTACGGTCGTCTTCGTGCACGGTAATTTGACGGAACATCTTTTCGATGTCGCCCGTCAGCACATATCTGTGTTGACGAAACCGTAATAATATGGAAAAGAGAGAATCCTGAACTGTTGGGCCTACGAGTTGTAAATCATTGATTGATGTGCCGGAGGAAGATTTAGCCGAGCCGTCAAATACAACTCGTAATTTAGTAGACTCGCTATTTTGTTTGAACACAGCGTGATGACACAAGAAATACGATGGACTGGGCCTTGGATCGTCTGAAACAGAACAATGATTTAGATCGATGTATTCGTTGATGAAATTAGTATATTGAGCTTTAAGCTCGGGATTTGCCCTGAAACGCCTTTCTAAATTGAAGAACCTGCTCTTAGCCATTGTGTATGAATTACCTAAGCAATCAGGTGAGTCTTTGAGAGGTAAGCGGACACAAAATCGACCTGAAGAATCGCGAGAAGTGTGAGTCTTAAAATGATGCTCACATGCTTTCTCGTCTTCACTTAAAACCCTTGTAGGTGAAAGCTCTTCTAGCTCCCAAAAGCGACTCAGTTGTTTGTGAAGGCTGTCATCTTGATCGGTTGAAACTTGAAAATTGCAATTTATATTGGAATAATTAGTATTTGAAATTTGAGATTCGAAATAAATAGAGCCAGAAATAATCCAACCAAATTCGGAATTAATTAGATAAGGTTTATTTGAACCTAAAGATTGACGTTCGCTACCTACAATTTGCCAAAATAGATCAGCACCGACTAACACGTCTATTGGTGACGGTTTATAGAAATTTGGATCGGCTAGCTGAACTCCTGCCGGTATGTTGAAAACCTTGGAGTTAATGAAAGACTTAGGAATATCACCTGTAAGCTCGGGTAGCACCGGACATGTCAACCTCGCAACGTAGTCACTGTGTAATGATTTAAGTTGGAATGAGCAAAGCTCATTTACACAGTGAGAGGTAGAATTACCGATCCCTATTACCTTAACAGGTTGCATCGGCGATGATTGTAGGCCTAACTTGTCTCTGAGAGCCTTAGAAATTAGACTAGACTGACTCCCGGAGTCGAGTAACACCCGCACAGTTTCGCACTTGCCAGTTTGTGGATTGACCGCTACGACTATGGCTGTGGACAAGAGAGTTAATTTGTTAACGTTGTTGCTAGAAAAGTTCACAGTCATATTTGTTTGAGTTTCAGAACTCGCGGTTGTGCGAGATGCGCTGGAGGCGTCCCCATGAGAAATGGATTCGTTGTTGCCGTTGCAAAGCAAAGTGTTGTGTCGCCGTTTGCAATTGCGGCAGTTGCCGAAGCGGCATGTATAAGCGCTATGGCCAGAACGCAAGCAATTGTGACAAAGCTTTAATTTTGTTACTAAGCCCTGCCGTTGTTCGATTGTCTTGGACTTGAAATTCGAACAATCATAGATTCGATGAGGACCCTTACATACGGCACAAGTGATGTTGCCTTCGTTAGAAACCTGCGTAGTAAACGTAGTGCTTTGTGATTGTCCCCTCTTATTGTAGCTACGAGGTTTAGTATAATTAGCGCTAGATGATAAATCACCGTATGATTTATTGTGATTATAAGTTTCAAGAATATCTGCGCGGTCCTTCAAAAATTTAGTAAATTGCTCTAGAGAAGGGGAGTCTGGAATTGAGTTCCTGTACTCCTCCCATTTCATGCTCGTTTTGCTAGCGAGCTTTGAAGAGACGATATGGATGATCAAAGTGTCCCAGTGTGAAGTAGGCTCTCCTAGACTAGACAGTGCACGCAAATTTTTGTTAATATTATCTATAATAGATCTAAGTACCTTGTCTGATTCAGTTGTCTTAGTATCAAAATTTAAAAGAGAATTCAAATGACTCTTAATAAGTAACCGTTTATTGTCATAACGTTCCCGTAACAACTCCCAAGCCTTGTGGTAATTCGACTCAGTTACTTCAAGATTACTTATAACGCGAGCCGCCTCACCCTCAACGTAAGAATTGAGATAGCAAAATTTGATTGGTGTTGGTATATGCTGGTTGTCGTGTACGAGAGAACAATAAAGATCGCGAAACTCCAGCCACTTAAAATAGCTACCATCGAATTTAGCTATCTGCAGAGTAGGAGGTTTGAAGCCTATACCCGTTTGGTTGTTGTGACAACAATTAGACGAAGCGCTATGAGCGTCAACTGCGTGAGATGTATTAGCTGCGTTATGTTCAGATTGAAATTGTTGCGCGGTAGCAATTAAATAAGCAAACTCAAGTTCAATCGTGTCTCGTTCACTGAGCTCACTGTCCATCTCTGACGAATTCAAAACCTCTATCTGACTTTGCAAATCTTCAAACACGCACGATAAACTTTCTATTTTAGACAATTGAATATTTAATCTAGCCATCTCAGTATTATCTATCGATTTTAAGTTCTCAACAGTAGCTAAATAATTCCTAAATTTCGTTAAGCGGCCCTTGACTGAGCTGCGCTTAGCATTAAGTTCTTTCAATTTTGCGTCGGACATGATTTACGAGTAAACGATAGTATTAAAACAACAGAGTGATACGTAACAAACACGCGAGTGCAGAAGATACCGATAGATGCGAAACACGACGTTAATTCTATGCAAGTAAAATGAATATTGCGTCTTACGCCGCTCCTCAGTATAATAAAAACCGGTTAGCTATTCCACAGCGGCCGCGCGATGCATCGACTGCCCGGCGCGTAGCGAAGTGCGTGCGTAGAACAATAGGCCGGCCGGTAAACAAGTCAGCCGCGCGATACACCTGGAATCACAAACAAATTATAATTTAGAATTATTTTAGAAACATGTTGCGAATATTATCCTAACCGGGGATGGATCTTAATGGAGCTTTGTAAAATTATTCTGATGCAATTAATAACTATTCCCTTTAAAAGGCAAATATATTATACGAGGAGGTCAAGGGTTAAATTTTATCAGATTAATGCATTAGAATATGTGAATAATAAGCCTTGTGCTTGAAAGTTTTCGTTATATATTTGAAATTTATCTAACCATACACACGCAATATACTGCGTTAGATGTAGGTAGTTTGATATATAAGGCTTATGTACTTATTGAATAATGGAATATTAATTGCTGGTAAATAGCTATCGAATTAAACTTGTTGGAATATATAGGAACGAATAAAGTAGAAATTAAATATCACTTGGACTCGAAAGAAAAATAATTGGAATTTTGACTTTCGAATTGAAAGCGCGCACAGGATGTAAGCTAAACTTAGGGAAGTTAAGGAGCACTTCGGGAGAACGGAAAGGAGTTGTTTAAATCGGATAAGATAGGTACTTGGTATATGGAAGGTAGGATTATGGAAAGCACAGGGACACTTAGCTGATCGGCGGTGAGTGCTGGTGACCGGCGTGATGAGAGGAAGCCAGTAGCGTTGACCCGTTGAGCTGGCCGTAGACTCGTAGCTGCAGCTTGAGGTGGGGCTGGTTCCTCGATGATAGTTATTTGAAGCGGACAATTACAACGTCCTGACGCGGTCGCCACTTTTCTTATGTTGAATAAAAGAAAGATTTGCCACTTTCTTACAGTCTCCTTTAATTATTGACTTGGAATTACAATAATAAATTAGATAAAAAAATATAAATTGAAATAAGGAGCGAAAGCGGATCACGCACTGGTACGCACTCACACGCACCGCGGTCGAGGGGGCAATAGAGGGCGAGTCAAGGTGACCAGTGCAGTCCAGTCCGCCGGTATGACGTGGGCCACGACGTCACACGCAACGCCTTGGTCGGGAAGGGAGCAACGCGCATCTTGAATTTGCTCGGTATTAACTATCAGGCGCCAACAGTAGGTATCTAAATATAATTTAATTTTGATACCATATATTCCATTTCGGGGGTGAAAAATATGGTCTTCAATAAATAAAAAACTTAAAAATATTTTTGAAATTCAACTAACTATATATTTATTCTAACAAAGATTCTAACTTCAATGATTCATCTGTACCTACTAAACTGGGTGTTAGATATTAACTTTTATTGTCAGCATTGTTTTAAGGTCTTTAAATTCTTGGTTTTATATTAAAATCATCTAAATAAAATTGTGGACTTGTCGATTTTTTTACACAGTAAGTAGTAAGTATAGTGATGCTTATTAATATAATGTTAACGATAAACGAAAACACAAAGGTAAATTAGGTAGGTATGTACATTATAATTATGGCATGTGAACTATAAATATGACTAGACTTGTTAAGTTAATAATATAGTTCATATGGGTAGGTACTCTGTTAATCTTCTGACGACTGAAGTAAAAATGTTGCAATTTGTGTTTTCATTTATTGGTAATTGTACATTGTATGGAACTCTGTCCAGAGTTTAATCGCTACTGTGGAAATGACGAGTGGATGGACATATTTTCTGAGTGGACAACAATGACAGCAATATTACGGCAATTAATGGTAGACTTATAATTATCAACTCAATGAATATTCAATGCCTATAACTTTAGGAGGTATTATACAGACACTCGAAACACCCTTGCAAAATGTAAACCAATTAAATAAGTATACCTAGTCTTCAGACAAAAAATTCAACGAACCCTTAAAACTTTGTTGCTTAATAACGAAACAAAGACAGAATTCTAGTAGGTCCTTTAATACACTCGAGAGTACTTCTAAAGTATTCAGATGCTAAGAAACTACCAACTGGCAAATTTTTACTTCAATTTCCATCTATACAATCTTTAAAAACCATCGTTATAGAGGTGTAATTTGTATAAGTATCAAGGGTTCCGAAGACGACGCTCTTAGCCTTAGAGATTCAATTGTCGAAGCCCATACACAATTACACACGCTATTGTTTTGATACTTATAACCCCTTTGTATCGTAATATTTGTCATGTAAGTGTTGGGTCTATAAACGCTTCGGCATGTACTTACTATAAAATATGATTTGGTACAAAAGTAGTGTGGTAAAGGGGAACTTCGCTCCACTTGATGTTGTATGGTCTCTGGCTGCCCATCCACATTAAAAATCAACCACAAGAATGTGGTTCAGCTACTGGGTTAAGTAGCTAGGATAGGTTACAGTTTGTATAAATCGGAACACACCTTAATAACGTAAAAGGAGATTGTGGGTTCATAATAAATAATGTTCAGAGGTATAGTGTTCATTTGCCACCAGGGCGGCGCCACTTGGCGCTGAGAGATCGTAGCTATAGTACAACTATTAAAGTATTTATACCTTCTCGAGGTCTGGAGTTATCCTTATCACTCTGATCTGAGAACTTCTAGGCTCGCCCCTCTATCCACATGAAGATGTAAAGGCCGCTAGAGCCAGCAGCAATTATCCATTAGAAAAAAATACATCAAATTGTCTAGTTTTGAAACTTGAAATTAATATTTATTTAGTTATACTACAATATAGTAAATTGTGCTATATTGTAGTATTATTACAGAAGACATAATAGTATCTACATAATATTATAGAGGTACACTCGGGCAATAATTTTCGAGTAAAGTAAGTTTTTTCTGTTGATTTTCACTATCAATTTTCTACTTTGCTACAGAAATTCCATTTAATTATGTTTCCCCCTCGAGTACCTAGTAAATTGTTAACTTTCCCAATTTAAAAAAGTTGATAGTGTGATTAAGGATTGCCTGTAACGCCATCTCTTGCCGAGTATAGGTGGTGTTAGTCGCTTGTTGTATCAGCCGATGTTAGGTACATTAAGGGGATTGGCTCGCTCAAATCTCAAAAACACTGTAAGTTTGAAGAAGACTGCAGATGAATCCTTTTGTGCGATTTCCATATAAAAAATATATGGTATACTGAAGGTCATCACAATGATATTGTATTGTTTAAAATTTTAATAACCTCTCCCAAATATTGGGAAAAAATTTTGTTAAATAGGTCCTTCTTCAACCTAAATTGTAAACTTTCTTTGTAACGGATATATAGTTCGGCATGAATTTTGTACTAAAAAATATGTAATGACGTGTTTCACAATTTGTATTGTTGTTTTTTTCTTAATTCTTTTATTATTTTTAAATAATGAATAAAAACCCAAAACTTCACCAGTACCCCACTGGAGCGCCCCCGATAAGCCCTGCGTCGCGTGCTCGATCAGTGTCTCGATGACTGTTGTGACGGGTGGGTTGTACGCGCGTTATTTTTTCCTAATAAAAACTAAAACTTCACGTTTTGAAAATTTTTTGAATGAAGTCATATTGTAAATAGTACAAATATAAATATTTCGTAAAAGAACAATAGAAATTAAGTTTGTAAATATATGTAAAGTAGATTATAATTTCGTTTAGTTTATTGACCCTATCATAGAGTAAGACTGACTGTGGCTAAATATTGTATGAAAATGTAAAGTGAAACACGTGACCGAGGTCTCCAAAACTATTGGTAAGTATATTGAGTACATTATTTTTAGTGTGTTTATTTTTTGAACGTTTTAGCTATCTTGAGAATTTCGTTTGACGGCGGATGGAGATCTAAATGATGATGACTCCGAAGGTGGGTATTAGCATCTCATTGACTGCACTACGTATAACCATCGTGTTTGGATTCATTTGAAAGGTCTCATGGAGACCTTGGTGAATTATGATGTCATCTACCTGATGGTGGACTCCGAAGGTGGGTAAAGGATCTCAGTGATGGCACTACGTAGAACCATTGTGCTTGGACTCATTTGAAAGGTCTCATTGAGACCTTGATGACTGATGATGTCACCTACCTGATGGTGAACTCCG
This sequence comes from Thymelicus sylvestris, assembly GCA_911387775.1. Lineage (NCBI taxonomy): Eukaryota > Metazoa > Arthropoda > Insecta > Lepidoptera > Hesperiidae > Thymelicus > Thymelicus sylvestris. The sequence continues at coordinate 10,684,394 of OU426893.1, forward strand.
AAGGTGGGTAAAGGATCTCAGTGACGGCACTAGATAGAACCATCGTGTTTGGATTCATTTGAAAGGTCTCATTAAGACCTTGATGACTGATGATGTCACCTACCTGATGGTGGACTCCGAAGGTGGGTAAAGGATCTCAGTGACGTCACTATGTAGAAGTATCGTGCTTGGACTCATTTGAAAGGTCTCATTGAGACCTTGGTGACTGTTGATGTCACCTACCTGATGGTGGACTCCGAAGGTGGGTAAAGGATCTCAGTGACGTCACTATGTAGAAGTATCGTGCTTGGACTCATTTGAAAGGTCTCATTGAGACCTTGGTGACTGTTGATGTCACCTACCTGATGGTGGACTCCGAAGGTGGGTAAAGGATCTCAGTGACGGCACTACGTAGAACCATGGTGCTTGGACTCATTTAAAAGGTCTCATGGAGACCTTGGTGTCTGATGACGTCACCTACCTGATGGTGGACTTCGAAGGTGGGTAAAGGATCTCAGTGACGTCACTATGTAGAAGTATCGTGCTTGGACTCATTTGAAAGGTCTCATTGAGACCTTGGTGACTGATGATGTCACCTACCTGATGGTGGACTCCGAAGGTGGGTAAAGGATCTCAGTGACGGCACTACGTAGAACCTTCGTGCTTGGACTCATTTAAAAGGTCTCATGGAGACCTTGGTGACTGATGATGTCACCTACCTGATGGTGGACTCCGAAGGTGGGTAAAGGATCTCAGTGACATCACTATGTAGAAGTATCGTGCTTGGACTCATTTGAAAGGTCTCATTGAGACCTTGGTGACTGATGATGTCACCTACCTGATGGTGGACTCCGAAGGTGGGTAAAGGATCTCAGTGACGGCACTACGTAGAACCTTCGTGCTTGGACTCATTTAAAAGGTCTCATGGAGACCTTGGTGACTGATGATGTCACCTACCTGATGGTGGACTCCGAAGGTGGGTAAAGGATCTCAGTGACGGCACTACGTAGAGCCTTCGTGCTTGGACTCATTTAAAAGGTCTCATGGAGACCTTGGTGACTGATGATGTCACCTACCTGATGGTGGACTCCGAAGGTGGGTAAAGGGTCTCAGTGACGGCACTACGTAGAACCATCGTGTTTGGACTCATTTGAAAGCACTCATTAAGACCTTGGTGACTGATGATGTCACCTACCTGATGGTGGACTCCGAAGGTGGGTAAAGGATCTCAGTGACGGCACTACGTAGAACCATCGTGTTTGGACTCATTTGAAAGGTCTCATGGAGACCTTGGTGACTGATGACGTCACCTACCTGATGGTGGACTCCGAAGGTGGGTAAAGGATCTCAGTGACGGCACTACGTAGAACCATCGTGTTTGGACTCATTTGAAAGCACTCATTAAGACCTTGGTGACTGATGATGTCACCTACCTGATGGTGGACTCCGAAGGTGGGTAAAGGATCTCAGTGACGGCACTACGTAGAACCATCGTGTTTGGACTCATTTAAAAGGTCTCATGGAGACCTTGGTGACTGATGACGTCACCTACCTGATGGTGGACTCCGAAGGTGGGTAAAGGATCTCAGTGACGGCACTACGTAGAACCATTGTGCTTGGACTCATTTAAAAGGTCTCATGGAGACCTTGGTGACTTATGATGTCACCTACCTGATGGTGGACTCCGAAGATGGGTAAAGGATCTCAGTAACGGCACTACGTAGAACCTTCGTGCTTGGACTCATTTAAAAGGTCTCATGGAGACCTTGGTGACTGATGATGTCACCTACTTGATGGTGGACTTTTAATGTGGGTAAAGGATCTCAGTGACGTCACTATGTAGAAGCATCGTGCTTGGACTCCTTTGAAAGGTCTCATTGATACCTTGGTGACTGATGATGTCACCTACCTGATGGTGGACTCCGAAGGTGGGTAAAGGATCTCAGTGATGGCATATCGTAGAACCATCGTGTTTGGACTCATTTGAATTTTTGTGTATGGCTTATTACTGACTGTAGCAGCAAGAACATTACGTTCGCTCACTTAAGTTATTATGTTTCAGGCAGTTCAGGAACCAGCAAAACTCAGATTTACAAAATCAGGAACTTCAGTCGTTAACAGAAACATATGATCTGTCTGGGACGGAAGTTGATGAGGGGGCAAAGCAAATTTTGCCGGTAACTTAGTCTGTTTGCTTACACTGTGGTATTTTTTAGATATTAGATAGTTTCCCTAGCTAATTTAATTTGACACTGCATTGTTTGTTTGTTTTAGGTTGAACAAGATGAAGAAGATTTACAAGATTTGATTATTGAAGAAGAATCACAAGCAGAAACAAAAAATATATCTGGAAGACGAGTTATAGATCTAACTTACTTTTTTCCAAAATATAAGAAATAGGCGGCCATGGTGCTTTGAAAGTTTCAATTACATGTCCCTGTGACTAAAATTTTTGTCTTTTTAACCCATTTAGATCTCAATACTTTTTTTTAACTTGGCTCTCATTTCACATTTATGTTTTTGATAAGATATCATTACTTTTTGTCTAGAAATTATTAGTGTTTATAGATAATGAATATACCTATTGTTATTTGTAAAATTACTCTACACAGTGGAATCGCTTATTCACTTGTTTCACTAATTATCATTAACTTTCAGTCTAGCCGTGACCAGCCGTTAATGTATCAAAAACAATTTTAGCCACATTTATGAAATTTTAAATTTTAATTAAGCTAAGGGGTTTTAATAAATGTGTCATGTATTTAGGTGAAATAAGCTACACATTTTTTAGACAAGCACATATTTTTTATATTATAATTAATTATTATAGTGACTAACAATAATTTATGCAACTATAATTTAAAATTTGCCATCTGTATACTAGTATTTTTTATTCATTTGATGAATAGAACAAATAGATAATAATAATAAATTGCTCCTCCACCATTTCAATTAATGAAATGAAATGAAATGAAATGCATTTATTATTTTTAATTACGTGAACTTGTATGATGTAACTTTTCATTTCATATTCACAAAATTTTTGCTACCTTTAATTTGTAACAATGTCTGTATTATTTTTTCAATTAATTTAATATCATTTGCTTATCTTACTTACATACAAAGAAATCATATGTAGATTATTTACTAAGAAAATATAATCACGAAAACTAAGTATCAGTATAAGTAAAGATTGATGTTCAATCCAACCTTATAAAAGGCCACTCATTTAGTCACACGCTGTTCTTCTTGATATCTTCTTGGTAGGATACAGACGTATTACTTGTACTTCCCAATCTATAAAGGATTAATATAACGATGATATTTAAAAATCCTAAACTCTGCAGTTTTCTTTACGCCCCCCCTAACCTTATTTCCTATAGAATTAATTAATTATTTTAATTTAGGAACAGTCACAATGGCAACATTAAAACAGGGTCATCAAACTAGGTCATCCGTTATTTCCGTTACTGAGAACCCATAAGCATATACCTGGTCATCATCAGACCTTCAGAATGTTTCATGTAGTAGCACCCGTGCTCAATTAGATAAATGTTGAAAGCTAGGTCATCCTAACTATTCCCGTTACTGAGAACCGATAAGTATATACCTGGTCATCATCAGACCTTCAGAATGTTTCATGTAGTAGCACCTGTGCTCAATTAGATAAATGTTGAAAGCTAGGTCATCCTAACTATTCCCGTTACTGAGAACCGATAAGTATATACCTGGTCATCATCAGACCTTCAGAATGTTTCATGTAGTAGCACCCGTGCTCAATTAGATAAATGTTGAAAGCTAGGTCATCCTAACTATTCCCGTTACTGAGAACCGATAAGTATATACCTGGTCATCATCAGACCTTCAGAATGTTTCATGTAGTAGCACCTGTGCTCAATTAGATAAATGTTGAAAGCTAGGTCATCCTAACTATTCCCGTTACTGAGAACCGATAAGTATATACCTGGTCATCATCAGACCTTCAGAATGTTTCATGTAGTAGCACCTGTGCTCAATTAGATAAATGTTGAAAGCTAGGTCATCCTAACTATTCCCGTTACTGAAAACCGATAAGTATATACCTGGTCATCATCAGACCTTCAGAATGTTTCATGTAGTAGCACCCGTGCTCAATTAGATAAATGTTGAAAGCTAGGTCATCCTAACTATTCCCGTTACTGAAAACTGATCAGTACTTACCTGGTCATCATCAGACTTCAGAATGTATCATTTAGTATAATGAAAGCTATTTCAGCAGGCATAGTGCATAGCGTAGTTCAAAATAAATAAATTATTATCATGTAGGCAGATACTCGTACAAGACTACAAAAACTATAGGAACAAAATGAATTCGAAAATCTCTCAGAGAGCGAACAAAAATAGGCAAGAACGATGACAACTCTGTGCCACATGTTTCCTTGCTTTATCTTCAGTTGGTTTTATTGTAGTATAGTCGTTGGTCGGTAGATGGCGCTTAGTTAAAAAATACTAGTAGAGGGACCAAATCTTCAAGGTCATCGGGCAAGGCAATCCCCTTAAACAAATGTCATGCTCATTTACAATACACAGACACGTTTTATCAGATATTTGAAACATTGAAATATTACGTATATTTATAGTAAGATTTACAATTTTGACATTTAAGTGATAATCTTGTAATTTGATCATTGATCTGCCATACAAAGGGTCTAATCGCGGAATGGTTTTACCTATAAATATCAACACGGCACATAATCGAAAAATGTAGAGTCAATATTATTTCCTATTACCACTAACATTTATTTTTAATTTATAAACTAAATGACAAAAAACAAACACAAATTTTTTCCCCAAGTTGACTACAATAAATCAGTGAAAACCGCATCTAGATTTCTAAAGTCATTTCTGATTAAATTATTTACTTATTGTATTCAATCATACTTTTAAAGTTTTGAGTATTGAGAAGAATGATACATTTAAGCAATTACCTAATTGATCAGGTAAGTATCACACGCTAAACTTTAGTACGCAATGCTTAATATGGTTACCGGATCGCCGTACCGAGGGTCCTGGGTTCGATTCCCTGCAAGGCGGAAATTTGAATGATGAGTTTGAATTTCTGTTCTCGGTCTGGGTGTGAATGTCCTTGTCTAGTGTGTTGTCCATGGCACCCACGACACAGGGAATCCTAGTGTGGGGCTATGAGTGTGTAGCGTTATTTAAAAAATAATAATTCGTACCTGGAGATCGTGCCGGGCGACTGGTTTAGGTACTAGTATTTACCTACATACTATCAATCAACAGGTTAAACTATGGCAGAAATAATGGCCCCTTTTGAGTAATTTCAGTTTTATTGTATTTACTTCAATTCTAGTAATATTGTTTGTACAACATAAGGTGTTTAAACACTAGGTATGACAGGAACTTTTCCATTTCTAAAAACTTTTTTCCGTCATCCTAGTAAAGAAGTTAGAGAAAATGTACTAACTTCAAATATTATTCATTTATTTATTATTGCTCACAAGTTGCAATTTAAATTATGTAGGTAACATAAATTTATTTTTTTAATTAATAAATATACTTAATTCTTTCAGTGACACATAATTATCAGGATAGTGATCAAATACATAGAGCTACAAACCATTATCAATGAGGAAATAGTTCAAAATATTAATGGAAAAGATCCCATTGTTACAAATCGCGAAAATTTCAAACAATTTAAACAACCTGTAAAATATTTCCGCGCTTAATTTAATAAATAAGTCAAGTCAGTCAAGTGCCTATTAAAATATTTAGTTACGTCGTTTAATTATTTTGTACGTTGTAACGAAAACTCAGGCAGCGAGTTGGTTTGAAGGTTAAAGACCTTAAGGTGGGCATCGCCGTGACCTTCGCTGAAAACAACAACAAGCCTTGAATGAGCTCAAATCGGCGGCTCTACTACACCTACCGGCCACCCAGCGATGTAGAGTCGCTCTACTATGACCCCATTTATTTCGAGAAGCCTTATGGCATAATGCCAAAATTAAGTAATAAATTTTAGTGACCTGGACAAATATTTTGTGCTCAAAGATGAGTTTTTGTACATAAAAATAAACCCTTATTGAAATAGAGCGTTCAAATCCCTCAGAACAGTAAGAAGATGAAGTGCGGAAGTCGGTCGCGAGTCGCGACGCTTCCGCGGCGGCACGGAGCCTCCTATTGATTGCCGGTGACATTCTTATCAATACACCCCCGGCCCCGGCGCGACCGCTCCGCTCGGCGCCCAAAAGAAACAGAAACGTTTCTTCGCGCGCTCGCAGCGCAACGGAAAAAAGGGCGGAGACCTCGGCGCAGCGGCGACGGCCAATGGGGGCGCCGGCGGGCGCGCGGGCGGCCAATCGCTCGGCGGCGCCGGGGCGGGCGCGCGCACGCGGCCGCGCCCTCGCTCCGCGAGGCCTTTTTATTTATTGTTGCGCGACACACCGCGCGCGACGGGTGTGTGATGCGCGCATAGACTCCGCCGAGCCGAGCCGAGAGCATGGAGTCCGCCGTGGACTCAGCGTCGACCGCGAGCGAGGTGAGCGGCAGCAGCGGCGGGTCGCCGCGGGTGAAGGCGGCGTCGCCGGCGCGCGCGCTGTCCCCGCCGCAGCTGCTGCAGCGGCTGCCGCTGCCGCCGCCCGGCCTGGGGCTGCTGGGCTCGCTGCAGATGATGCACCACTCGCCGCTCGAGCTGATGGCCGCCGCGCACCACCACGGCCCGCCGCGCTACGGCAGCCCGCCGCCCATCTCCACCTCGGATCCGTCCGCTAACGAGTGCAAGCTGGTGGACTACCGCGGGCAGAAGGTGGCGGCGTTCATCATCCAGGGCGACACGATGCTGTGCCTGCCGCAGGCGTTCGAGCTGTTCCTGAAGCACCTGGTGGGCGGGCTGCACACGGTGTACACGAAGCTGAAGCGGCTGGACATCGTGCCGCTGGTGTGCAACGTGGAGCAGGTGCGCATCCTGCGCGGGCTGGGCGCCATCCAGCCGGGCGTCAACCGCTGCAAGCTGCTCTCCTGCAAGGACTTCGACGTGCTCTACCGCGACTGCACCACGGCAAGGTACGTGTCACCACCCGCCACCACCCGCCAACACCCGCCACCACCCGCCACCACCTGTGAATGTGATGTTTAGTTTACGCGTTTATGTTTAGATCCATTGAGTGATCGTGGTGTGTGATATTTTTTAGTGTTGTTGTTTTATTTCACCGGTTCTTTTTTTAGTTTTATTTTTATGATCGCACCAATTACTTACTTTTGTTTTGTTTACCTTGGTATTGATATTCTGAAAGTTTTACACATTATCAGAATGCGGTAGTTGCTAAAACTGGCTCTTAATTAGAAAATGCTGAAACCTAATACGATAACAATAGAATGCGGTGTGGGCGAAGTACCGTGTGTATCGGTGCACAATGGCGTAAAGACAACCCTGGGGCTGCTAGGAGCCGTATCTCGCCGGGGAGACCGCGAAGCCCGGGGAGCCGCGCGCCATCAATTTTTCACGTTTTAATACGCGCCAAATATTTCCACCGGGTTAAATATTAAAACGTACTTCGGCGACGGAAGGGTTAAATCTCTGTTAATTAGCGGCCGGGGCGTAAATATTTGAGTAGTAATTTTTACAAACGCTAAAGTTAGATTAAAAAAATCTCGTTTTGTTGCGGAGCGCGCACCGGTACGGTAGGCCTATATAGCGCTGTTCCCTGAATGCGATTTTAAAAATGTAATGGCCACGGCAACAGTGCGTTTGGGATACATAAAGTTTAATTTTTTCGCTCGTATTGACGCTTTGCTTGGGTAATATTTAATGTTTGTTTATTGAGAGGAAAACGTACGGCGCGGGTTCGACCGTTCGAAGTCTCCCTTTATATCCCGTTTTATGTTGACATCAAATCATCATGCTTATTTTCATTTAACACATTAAATAGCATAGGTTCATAATAATTTAAAATTTTGGGTTATGTTTCATAAACTGATTATGCTACGTTTGAATCGAAAACTTGTAATAATTGACAGTAGTTTAATTTTATTCATGTTTGTTTTAGTTCTGTTCTGTGATTTAATTATATAAACGTATTAATTATTCATGCAGCTAAACATTTTGTTTCAACTGTTTCGTTTTTAAGTAGATTTAGTTTAGTCTTTGTTTTTAAACTTTCATTGTTTTGGTTTGAGCGAATGCATGCGCTTTTTAAACTTTTAAGCTACAGTAATAGCCAGCCATAGTCTTTACGTGATAAAAATTAAATACCTGATTACTTATAAATCTACTTAAATTACTACAGTATTTTTACTGAAGTAAAGGTGACATAACTACATATTTCAAGTCTGATTTTACAATCTAGCTATTTGTCTTCGAATGACAGGTTATAAAATACTTATAAAAAAAGCAATTAGATGTAATAATAGTGCTCATTTATATTGATGATGTGGTTGTAGGTAGATTATAGATAGGTACCCACACTTATCTGCTGGTTAGCATTATATTATAGGTGTATTATAGGGTACCTATATCTTATTCATAATATAATACCTGCCTATGTTTTATTGACGAATGCCAATGCCGTTATGTATGAATATTAGTTTGACAACAATTATTTTTATTTTCCTTTCAGTAATAAATAAAACTTAACTAAAAATCTTTCAATAGAAATCAAACTCAAATTTCTTTAATAAGAATAGTCGATTTTGCGGATAAATGATTAGTAAAGTAAAGTTGATGATGCAGTGTCTGTTCACGCGTCGCTGCCTGCTCGTCTTGCACCCTCCCTCGGCTGTCGGCTGTCGTGTAATTTGATAATTAATGCACTAAATTTAATCTATTTTTCAATTATAAATAACAATAACACGCAAAGAAACACGTAGCCAAAATCGAGTCATGATCATGACTCTACATATTGTCAGGTATGAAGCATTCGGATTTACGTTTTGAAAAAAACACTTCGGCTAGTACTTAATGGGAAATAGGTACATACATGTTTTAAAGAACTCTATCATAAATTTGAGTCCCTTTTGAATTTGTATCAATATTAGTTTACTAGAAACTCTCTATTAACAAATAAAGACTTGGGGATGGCAAATGACAATTAATCACCCCGAGACTTTAAATATAACTGGTTGATTTTAACTTTCAGCTATCATTAAATTAAGAAAAAACTATGAAATGAAATATTGAGACATTTATTATTCAGTATTAGTCATCGAAAAAATTTAGTAGTCTTTATGATTTAAAAATGTTAGGTTACAAATAATTATATTCAAAAACATTAACAAAGCGGTCAAATTAAAATTTGCTCTACCTACGGTTATTCAAGCAAAGCTTAAAATTATTGCAAAGCCTACCAAACAAAATTGAACACAAAAATACCTGGTATCGAAATAAAAAACTAATCGCAATATTTGTGATGCTACAAAGATACTTAGTAAAGCAACTGGAGATAAGATTAAAATTAAATATTAATGGAGGCCGATCTCCGTGCGGCCAAATCAAACTAATCTATATTGACACGTTTCCACCATTACGATTCCAGTGATTTCATCCACTAAGAAATCCCGCTTACAAATAACGTGTTTTTATACTTCTACATGTGTGCATCGGTCGGAGTTATGTCTGGTGCGTTTTTGCCAGTCGCGTTAAGTCGTTGCTTACGAAACAATATGCTTGTATGCACAGAAAAATTCAGGGGATTGGCGCAGTTAATCAAACAAAGACTATTAACGAATGCACGTACTTGTAGTTAATTATATTCACTGAATGATCTTCTCATAAAATAAGGAGGATAATTCTTACAGAGCATTGTCTTTTAATGCATTTCTCTTAAAAATGGCTATCATGGCTACGCGTCAAATCGCGTAGAAGTTAAGCAAATACATTTTTTAATACTTTATAGGTACCTATATGTATGTGTATGTAAGTAATAACTTAATTTCGGTAGTTTACATACCATAACATAATAAAATTACCTTGATCCTGTTTACATGACAGGTAATCGTAATCCTTACTTTTGAGTGTGTTAACTTCGTTAGCAGGAGTTAGGGCGAGCGTCACATGGGACGGGTAGGTACGACGGTGTGCTAGGAAACGCGATATTTTTAAGAACGCTTCGCCCGCATTATAAAACGTATATAATAATAGGTGGACGGTCCTTTTCACGCTTCAATAATTGCTCGACGGCAGATAAACGAGAGGTATCGGGTTACGTCGGCAACGGGACCGGGGTGTCCGCTGTGACTGTCACTGTCCTTATTACAACTCTTTTTACTTTTACGTGGCTTTGTGTACTTATGTTTGGTATTTCGGAATGTACTACGCCTATTATGTGTCATTTGTTGACGACTTGAGTACAAGTTAAGTGATACTCTTCCGCATTACGCACACATTTTGGTTGTTGGTGTGCGGTGCATACCAGACTCATTGGCTTTGTGTACTAAGTCTATTTTGTGCTATTAGTTGAAGACTGTGTTGTGTTGGAATTAGGGCTTCCAAATATTCGATAAAATTTATATTCGAATATTCGAATATTTTTTGGGAACTATTCGAATATTCGAATATTATTCGATCATCAAAAAAAACTTTAATAATCACGTGTTTATTAAACTTAGGAGTAATTTGCAAGTACATAAATTATTTGATTTTATTCGTGTTAAATGAACGAATGTATGTTGTAGTTTCCATTAATAAATAGTTGGTTGTCTCTGAAAATTTATGGTTTTTAAGGAAAAGAAAAATACTAAGTTTGATGATATTGTTAATTTATCTAACTTTATGAATTTTTTGTGAATTTTCAAGTATACCAAGGTAGCCAGCCATAGCCAGAGAGTACTTAATCACTACTCACTACGTCACCTACGTGTCATCATCCATCCATCCATCCATCAGCCTTTGTAGGTCCACTGCTGGACATAGGCCTCCCCTAACTTGTGCCACTCTGACCGGTCCTGAGCCTTCTGAATCCAGCGGATGCCCAGTGTCTTCTTCAGGTCGTCAGTCCACCTGGTCGAGGGGCGTCCTATGCTCCTTTTTCCGAGACGTGGGCGCCATTCGAGGACCTTTCTTCCCCAACGGTTATCGGTCCTTCGAACTATGTGGCCAGCTCATTGCCACTTCAGCCGGCTAATTCTTTGAGCTATGTCGGTTACCTTTGTTCGCCTACGGATCTCCTCATTTCTAATTCGATCACGTAGAGAAATACCGAGCATAGCCCTCTCCATAGCCCGCTGCGCTACTCTGAGCCTGTGGATTAAGCCAATAGTGAAGCACCACGTCTCGGATCCGTATGTCATCACTGGCAACACACACTGCTCGAACACCTTCGACTTCAGGCACTGAGGTAGTGTTTTGAACGACAAGATATGACGCAGTTACCCGAACGCAGCCCATCCGAGTTGGATTCCACGAGTGACTTCTTTCTCGAAGATGGACTTACCCATCTGGATCACTTGTCCCAGGTAAATGTATTCGTCTACAACTTCGAGAGCAGCGCCGTCAACAACAACCGGTATGGGTGTGACATGAACATTCGACATGATTTTCGTCTTGTCCATGTTCATCTTAAGACCCACCCGTTGTGAGGCGCTGTTCAAGTCTCCGAGCATTGTACCAAGTTCTTCCAGGAAAGCCGCCAGGATAACTATATCATCGGCATATCGCAGGTGTGTGATATATTCGCCATTGATGTTGATGCCACGTCGTTTCCACTCCATCAGGTTGAACACGTCTTCCAATGCACCGGTGAACAGTTTTGGGGATATGACATCCCCTTGTCTGACACCTCTCTACCGTTGGATGGGGTTCGTTGCTGTGTCTTGTACTCTGACGGACATGGTAGCAGATGAGTATAAACACTTCAACACCTCGATATAGCGGTAGTCGATCCGGCACCGCTGGAGAGACTTGTGAACGAGAAACCCGACACCACCTTGGGACAGGTGTTCGCCCTCCCGGTGATAGAACAAGTTTCCGGATTTGAGTATTATCGTGTCTTCCCCCTGTCTTCGGACTTCAGATAAACCCACCATACTCCAGTTTAACTTGTCTATCTATTCTTCCAGCTCTTTTACCTTGTCGTCGGTCCTCTGTGTCCTGGTGTTGTTTGTTGCCAGGTGCAGAAGTCGTCGTTTGGAATGGTAGCCCGATCTCTGCCGGCGATTCTTAGCACCCCCTGCCCCGCCGTTACCATAGCCGCTACCGTAACTAGGAATAGCGGGGCTGCCGGGGACCTGGAGCCGAGGCTCATTCGTGACTAACATGCGGAGGTTTACCTACGTGTCATAGTCGACGGAACATGCTCAGATACAAAGCCCATAAATGCTGGCGTCCCACAAGGCTCTGTGCTTTCACCTACACTGTTCATCATGCATATCAATGATATGCTGGATATCGGGGATATTCATAGCTATGCTGATGACAGCCGTGCTGACGTCCGTTATACAGGCCGAGCAAACCTTTCTCGGGTGCAGATTGAGGAGAAGAGGATGAAACTTGTGTCTGAAGTCGAGACATCTCTGGAGCGGGTCTCAGAATGGGGTAGACTAAATTTAGTCCAGTTCAACCCCGAGAAGACACAAGTTTGCGCGTTAACCGCTAAAAAACCCCCTGTTGGCGCATGAGCTACAGCATATCAATTATCTATGCGACAATATTATTTATCTACGCGCGCGACGACAGTCTGTGACAGCTGACGGTTGCTGATTCGTCCGCGACGCTGATTGCTCCGCGGCCCAGCCAATGGAGGGCCGCTGACCACTACTGGTCATCGATGACCACGCAAATTTGAATACTTTTGCAACAACTACATTCGCTACTTGACTTTCGCAACGACTTATATACTATACGCAAATATTTTATTGTAAAACGCAAGAATTACAAATTATACAAATTTCTACATAACTATATATTCCGGTCTTTTCTTGTGGAAACTCCTGGACGGCCGGAACATTGGTCCTTCAACGCCAAATTCCACGAAAAAGCGACCTACAAAAGCTCTACTCGAAGACGAAAATTACCATCTGGAATCGCCCATGATTGGAGTTTGCAACAAGAAGAACTAAACGCAAGGCCTGAATATACGGTGGACACTGCCTGTCACGAATAAAGCGCTAAGGTACGGTCAGTCAGCCATCCTATACCAGCCCTATCCTTTTCTTCTTAGTGTTGATCCTGCGCTTCAAACTGATTTCAGTGTTTGGTGAATGCGAGTTACCCGTTCGTCTGTGATCCAGCTATACAGAGTGCCGCAGTAGTACCTGTATCTACGCGTTGGTATCAAGATCTAAATGTGAGTACTCCAGCTTTCTATTGCTGCCAAAATGAGTCTTTCTACGTCAGAAAGTAGTGTAAAATCCCGCGATAAATCTCCCTGCGTGGCTAGTAATGATGCCAAAATTCGCGAACTTGTTAAAAAACGCGGTATAATAAAAGGCAGATTCACAAAATTCGTTAATTATTTGAATTTACTAAGTTCCGAGCAAAGCTTGAATATTCAACAAATTATTGATTTAAAGTTACGTATGCAGAGTGTTAATAATTTATTTAAAGAATACGATAATATCCAAACTCAATTAGAGGAGTACGTTCCTGATACTGATCTAGATGAACAGCTCACGGAGAGAGAATTATTCGAAAATAATTATTACAGCGTTTTAGCGCAAGCAGAATGTCTGCACACAAAGAATTCTGCTTCGAATAATTCTCACCACTGCGATAACAAACATAACTCCGTGAAACTACCGACTATTATCATGCCTACCTTTGACGGTTCTTATGAACACTGGCTCGAGTTCCGCGATACATTTTTATCATTGGTACACAATTCGAATGAAATCAGTAATATTCAGAAATTTCACTACTTAAAATCCTCTCTTAAGGGTATCGCAGAGTTGGTTATAGATTCTTTGGAGTTCTCGAGCGACAACTACGAAGTGGCTTGGGAACTATTACTAAACAGATACAATAATTCACGGTTGCTAATACACAATCACGTAAAATCATTATTTAATCTGCAAACACTTAATAAGGAATCGCCTGCGCTAATCAGAAACCTAATCGACACTGTTCTAAAAAACTTACGTGCCCTAAAAATACTCGGTGAGCCTACAGACTCCTGGGACACGTTAATAATTTACATTATTGTATCGAAATTAGATGCGACCACCGAGCGTGAGTGGGAGCAGCACAAAAGCACACTATATTCTAGTACCGGAGATTCGAAAACCATTCTTAAAGTCGATCACTTAATTAAGTTTTTAAAAGACAGGGCGGATGTGCTGGAAACGTTGATGGTGTCACATAGCAAACATCATAACACTACAGCTAGTACACACGCGAAACCTAACATTCAGTGCAACGTTTCTACGTACAAACCGCAGTCCGGTGACCGTCATTTCAAAAGAAATTGTTTAGCATGTAACGCGCAACATCCCATTTATTCGTGCCAGAAGTTTATTAATTCCAATATCGAATCAAAACTATCACTAATTAAAACTAATAGACTATGCGTTAATTGTTTGCGACCGGGTCATGATGTTGACGATTGCAGGTTTGGGCCGTGCAGATTATGCAACATTAAACACAATACGCTAATTCATACCGAAGACATACATAAAAGGTCCGTCTCAGATCATCTATCGCCCGTAACTGATGAGCGGTGGCGGACGGCCGCGACATCGTCAGTACATTCCTCATTGCACCCCTCCGTGCCCTCCGCGTCTCCTGCGTCGGCTCCCGAGTCCAACGCAAACGTCATCAGTGAGCCGATGCAATCCATTCACGTGAACAAGGCACACATAGACAATGCACAATACGCATCATCGTCTTGTGTGAAACCAGTTTTATTATCAACGGCACTAGTCGAAGTAGCCGATGATAGTAACAATTATCATTTAGCGCGCGCCTTACTCGACAGTGGCAGTCAGCGATGCTTTGTTACGAAATCGTTTTGCGAAAAACTAAATACTCCGCTAACTAAATCTCGTATAGAAATACGTGGTGTTGGGAGCTCGGTGACACAGACAACGCAAGCCTGTGACATTGAGGTGAAATCGCGCACCAACACCAGCTATAGAACAAATATGAAATGTTTTGTTTTGCCGAGTATTACATCATGTATGCCAGCTACTACTAAACAATGCGCACGAGTGGTAATACCGGATAACGTTAAGCTAGCGGATCCTTACTTTTATGATTCTCATGATATTGACTTACTAATAGGCGCTGATAAATTCTGGGAATTATTAAAAACTAATAAAATAAGGTTACCTAGCGGTCCCTTCTTACAAGACACGCACCTCGGTTGGATTATTTCCGGTCCAATAAATTAATTCGCTATGTATTCGCTATATTTTATTCGCTTGTATTTTTTATATTTTCATAATTTTACGCAATTAATACAATTTAATATCTAATGATTTCATTTGTGTCTGTCCTGGAGGAACCCAAATCAAGTGTCGTCATGCGCACTGATGAGAGCGTGTTTAAAAGAATCACTTCATCTCCACTACGATGCGCTATAGGTATGATGAAGGTTCTTTCACGCATCCTCATCGAGGCGACACCTAATGCGTTGGGTTACTCGTTCTTCAGGGGAGAACAATACTCTTTGACGTCAAGTATATTCGATAATTATTCATTTTTTACATTGCTAATTTCTATTCGTCTTTGTACTTACAATCACATCAGTCGCGCTGACAAATATTCTTAAGTATGTATTATCTTACCAATTACACATACAATATCGCTAATAATTAATTAAATACAATATACAACAATAAAAGATTTAAGTGATAATAAATAGGTAATAAATAACAATGTAATAATTAAAGTTAGGAATAAACAAAATAAATTTTAATAAATTAAATCTGAATATAATAATTTTATTTACAGTTCAAAACATTACAACTTACGCAAGAATATTTATTTCTTAAAATGTCATTGATTTGGTGTACCTACGCTTAAGAGAACGATTTGCATTTCATTATAAACATCTTTTATTTATGTCTTGTAAGCTTTTGTTCATCTGAATCGCAAAGATTAAGGCGAATCTGTAAATATAATTGTTTATTTGTTTATTCCGTAATTCGAGCTGTTCATCTGTATATTGTCAGTGACTTCTCTGCTAAATTAAGTTGTTACGTTCTTACCGTGGTGGCAAATCTACGGTAATGTTTCCTAATATTCACTAACTCATCTTTAACGTTTCTAATATTCTTTCTTGTCCTTCTTTTTGATTATTAGATTATTTAAAACTTGCGTAACTAAATAGTTTATATCCCTAATTTAAAATGGGTACACAAGCATATTTTCACTCATTTTTTGGTGGCCTTTAGGAAGCTGGGGTCACATCATGTACCTAAACACCTTTCATTGAGTTCACTGGGTAACGCGCATTCAACATTGAAAGGTTTTAGCCAGGTTTCAGCGCCAAGAATCCCTGTCCTCTGTTTCCGTCTTTTACTTCTTCTGTCCATAGCCCTCTAGTCCTAGCGATCCTTTGACTGGCCGACCGCTGGAAATGACAGTACCGACCTGGATGACGTCACTAGCTACAGCTCAACCAAATACTAGCGACCGGACACGACCGCAGCAGAGCATCCGTCATCAGAACCGTCTACGGGGAGTATACGACGCGTGGTCCTGAAGATACGATGACGCCTCTTCGACTCCTCTTCTTCATTGGAAGTTGGACCTTCCAAGGCCGGGGGCATGTTGGCGCATGAGCTACAGCATATCAATTATCTATGCGACAATATTATTTATCTACGCGCGCGACGACAGTCTGTGACAGCTGACGGTTGCTGATTCGTCCGCGACGCTGATTGCTCCGCGGCCCAGCCAATGGAGGGCCGCTGACCACTACTGGTCATCGATGACCACGCAAATTTGAATACTTTTGCAACAACTACATTCGCTACTTGACTTTCGCAACGACTTATATACTATACGCAAATATTTTATTGTAAAACGCAAGAATTACAAATTATACAAATTTCTACATAACTATATATTCCGGTCTTTTCTTGTGGAAACTCCTGGACGGCCGGAACACCCCCTTTATCATAGCACCACAGTTCCAGAACATTCCTCTTAGGATCTCTAAAAGCATTGAGATCCTTGGTGTCGACATTTCGAATGAAGTTCAGTTTCGGGACCACTTGGTTAGTAAGGCCAAACTAGCTGCAAAGAAATTGGGAGTGCTCCACAGAGCTAAGCAGTACTTCACGCCTAAGCACAGGTTGATACTTTATAAGGTGCAAGAACTGTTTGGCTTGATACCTGCAGTTGGTTTTCGACACCGCACATCACGGGGTACCAGGTTCCACCAACATCACCTGGATACCTGGCATTCGTCCACAGTTCGGTTCTCACGTAATTTTCTACCTCGTACGTGTAAACTGTGGAACAAACTTCCTGCGTCGGTATTCCCTCTAAGCTATGACATGGGGTCCTTCAAGAAGCGGCTCTATCGTCATTTTCTTGGCCGGCAACGCGTTGGTGACGCCCCCAGTTTTGCTAATGTCCATGGGCGGCGGTGATCACTTACCATCAGGTGTCCCGTCTGCTCGTTTGCCTGCTAAAAGCATAAAAAAATAGCTTTGAGTATTTACGAAGTTCCGAATCATGTTTCCAGAGGGCGACTCTTTCCATGTTTCTCATAATTCGCGCTGAGATAGACCTCTATTCCCGTATATACAAAGTTACTCTATGCAAGTGATGTAACACGCCAATGCCGGTTACAAACGCAACGCGAGGCCCGACTGAGGTCCCGGGTATTCCCGAAGTCCGAACACTTCCATATTTTGAAGAATTGCGCACTCTCACCGCCCAAAACGACATTTTGAAGGTCACGTGCCACGGCATTAACTTTAAAATTGTATTTTGACTATTTTGTGCACATTGGAATCCGAATTTGGTGTCGAGTTAGGTTTTGTAGAAATTGATCGAATATTCGAATATTCGGTTGTTGTATTCGAATATTTGAGCGAATTCATTATTCGAATTATTCGAATATTCGAATATTCGATGAAAGCCCTAGTTGGAATGCACACAGCAGAAATTTTTTATCGCTCCAATGATCATGCCTTGATTAGCACAAAATTGTGATGTCTCTACATGAGTAGAGAGATTATCATGAGATAATATTTATCGTAATTTAGCAGTGCTTATTTCATATTCTATGTTTTAAAATATATTTTTTTGTTTGTTTTTTTTTAATCTTTGAAACTGGTAAGCGATCTTACTTATCTATGCTAATTATGCCCTATACTTACTAACGTTTCCCAACATTTTTTCCCAGTTTTTCCCAACATTATACATAATGTAATTTAAACAAAAAAGTTGTATGACCGTTGAACTAAATTTAGAAACAGTACAATCAGCTAACAAAACTTAATTAGTAGCGTAAGATGTCAATTGCATTATACTAATGAATCGGAACTTATTTCTTAATCAATACATTTAAAGCGTAGGGTTCCGTCCATTGTCTCTGGGACTAACAAAGAACGAGGTTCAATTACGGAGGTCATCAACACGACTTTTTATGGAATTTTCAGCTTTACGACGCATTTTGATGGTCCGCCTTCAAACGGAGTGATATTTTGTAAATAAACAAAGCACTGAAATAACTGCCTCATTACCTTTGTAGAGCCGGTAGGTGTGACGGAATATCGGATACATTTTTTGTAGCTAGTTACAAGCTTTTGAATTTGACCGAAGGATTAAGGATATTTTGAAAGAATTTAACGTGGCTTTTGTAACAAGACTCTGGCACGTCACAAGCATAGTTTGAATCGTATGGTCTGTGGTTTTTGAGCTTTTAACGTTATGTTAATCCTCTTGAATTTGCATCGGATTAAATTAGTCCACAGAAATCGTTTTATCCCATTGTAATGTTAAACAAACATGGGCGCCTTAATTAAAACAGTTTAAAATTCCAATAATTTGTAAAGATTTTCTAGGTATTTTGTACTCTGTTGAGTAAATTATAAAGATGAGTAATGAATGTCGTTTAAAAACTATATAACATGAATTTAAAAAAGTGGTCTGAGTGCGAACGAACATAATTTTTTAAACAATTTATGTGTGGCCAACTAATTGGTTGTTGTTATACGCAACGTAAGTGTGATTAGCCCGAGTTCCACCCGCATGATTTTCTATTGAACACTACCAGTACCACACCGACGTTTATAGGCACTAGGTAGACATTACATAAACCGAAGCTATTAGATCATTTTATTAGTATTTTTAGACTCATAAAGAAGGTGTTTGTCTTCTTTAACACTTTCTTCAGTAGGAAATGTAATTTGTAATATTATTATTATCTCTACAACTAAATGAAAAGTTAACCATTTTGAAATAGACCTTAAATACAATCAACAATCCATATTTAAGACATTTTTGTATATGTAGTATGTATGCACTTGTATTGCTGTAATAGGATAACATTACAGCTTGTAATATGTAATGCGCACTGGCCACATAGTAGGTATGCGTTGTCCGGAGGGAAATTACAAAGATATGTGTAGTTAGCAGATGTGCAGTGTGTGAACAATATCATGGACGATGTGTCCGAAGTAGTGGAACTCGGACTGGCCGGGGTCCAAGCGGTCGTACTCATTGAAATATTAAACCAAGACGCCGCATTGCGGTGTCTCAGACACGTGCTGCCAAATAATTTCATTAGTCAACAAATATATTACTTATAGGATTACAGTTTGCAGGCCATTTGTACACATGGTGGTTTCTCTACTATAATTGTATAGGTACTTTTTTCTGCGTATTAAATCATAGATGTAGGTAGGTAGGTAACTCAAATAATTTTTATTATGATTTAGGTTTACCTAAATGAAGTTTACAAATATGAAAAACTAGCTTTTACTTGCGGGTTCGCTTGTGTTTAATTTTTTCTGGATATAAAGTTTATATAATCGATATGGTTTAGGTATGTTTCGATAATGTCTATCAGAAAATGCGAAGAGTTATAAGGTAAACACCCCAATTATGGACGGTTTAACAGCAAATTTGTGGTATTTGTGAAAATTTTACCTATATTTTGAAAGTTCAGAACCTGAAAGTATATAAAGTGTAAAGTCCTGTTCTTATTCAACATTTCTGCTGTGTCACGAGTGAGATATTGTAATTGGTTTAAATTTAATTAACAAATAAAAATTATCATTTTTTTACCCAGTTATGGACAGCAAAAACCCAGTCATGGACACCCAGTAATGGACATACCCCAGTCATGGACACCCAGTAATGGACACGAATCATATAAAACTAGTTAGGCTAGTTATCGACTAATCTATGATGAAAATCCAAAAGAATAATAATTATTAAATCTTTCTAGGGTTCCGAAGTAAAATCGGAACCCTTATAGTTTCGTCATGTTCGTCCGTCTGTCCGAAGCAAAGCGCCGAGACCGATAGTGCTAGAAAGCTGTAATTTGACATGAATATACCTATTTATTAAAACTCCAGAACAGGGGAATAAAATACTGAAAAACTTCTTTTTTTTTCAGGGTACCTCCCCTACAGGTAACGTGAGGATGATTTTTTTATTCTTCGTGTACCCTATAGTGTGGGGTATCGTAAAAAAGGAATTCCAAAAATATTATGGTTCTTCAAAGACCATTTTTGGAATTAGGGGTTCGTTTGCAAAATATTTGGCTTTAAGGGCTAATTTTGGTTAGAGTCAAGTAGGGGGGCCCTGCTGGCTAAACGGTTAGAGTTGGACAAGTGAAACAATTGTGAAAAATAGGTTATATGATGAATTTACAAGAAAAACTATTCCGGGTATGTTAATTTATGTAGTCAATGAGTAATAGTCGATAAACTTACTACTTCAGAACCCTACATTGCGCTTGGCCTGACAAACAGTGATAGAACGAATCCTTCACTGCCACTCTGACACCTTGTCAGAGCGCTCTGACCCGTGTCAAAGCGCTCTGATAAGGTGTCAGAGCTACAGTGATAGATTTATTCTATCCCTGTCGCTCTTCCGCATATTAATTGGCATGACAAGAGAAATAGCAATAATAACTTAATGTGTATGATTGTAATATAGATATCCCTGTTCTGAATATGCTAAATACCGAAGAGTAAATAAGACAGCCACATACTATAGTTGTACAGTATCACTGATGTCACAACATCGAAGACTTCTGGTTTATTTCGCAACAAATATTATTCTAAGGCTATGCAATAGCTTTACCGCGGCAGTCCCCGAGTGCCACATGTTTTTTTTAATAATAATTTGTTGACACTGACATGACCATCTATATATTAGACGCGTGTAAATTTGTAAAAAAGTACCCAGATTATTTTACCTTTCGTGATGATCAACCGCGACGATACCCGAGGCGTCAAAAAAAAAACGTGTGGCACTCGGGGACTGCCGCGGTAAAGCTGTTGCATAGCCTTAGAATAATTTTTGTTGCGAAATAAAACCTGACACCCCCACTTGCATTCAGTACTAGGATAGCAATAACATGCAAGCAAGTGTGCCAAAACAAAGCTGGGGAATTTCTCATCGGATTTGCTCATCATTAGTAGCAATTAATTAAAGCGAGTAGGTACTAGGCACACAGAAGTCTTCGAAGATGTGACATCAGTGACACCGTACATGACACAGTATTTACATATTTAGATATTACTATCTTATTCACTCTTTGGTATTTAGCATAAGCACAACAGGGACGTTCATATCACGATCATGCACATTAAGCTATTATTGCCATTTCTCCCGTCATGCCAATCAATATGCGGAAGAGCGACAGTGATAGAACAACCGTTACCATCTCTACTACGGTGAATGTTCCGAAGAACTTTTCAACCTGGTGCCTCCAACCACCTTCCTTTATCGCACCACCCGCAAAAGGTTACGGTTCCACCCGCATCACCTCGACTCGTGGCAGTCGTCTACCGCTCGTTTCTCGCGCTCCTTCCTGCCACGAACCTGCGAGCTTTGGAACAAACTTCCCTCTGAGGCATTCCCTGCGCGCTATGATATGGGGTTCTTTAAGAAGAGTGTATATCGTATCCTTCAAGGCCGGTAACGCACTTGCAGCTCCCTTGATGCTGCACGTGTCCACAGTCGACGGTGAATACTTACCATCAGATGGGCCGTATGCCTGTTTGCCCGTCGTTAACATAAAAAAAAACTCCTTACTGCCACTCTGACACCTTGTCAGAGCGCTCTGACACCCGTGTCAAATATTATCTATTATTACTATCGTAATATAGATATCCCTGTTGTACCTATGCTAAATACCGAAGAGTAAATAGACAGCCACATACTATCAATGTACAGTATCACTGATGTCGCATTCTCGAAGATTTCTGGTCGCCTAGTACTCGCTTTAATTAATTGCTACTAGGTGAACAAATCCGATGAGAAATTTAATTCCCCAGCTTTGTTTTGACACACTCGCTTGCATGTTTTTGCTATCCTAGTACTGACTGCAAGAGGGCTGTGTCAAATTTTATTTCGTTACGGAAATTTCTTGATTCGGTCGTCAAGCCCGCGATAAAAGCTATGCAATAGCTTAAAATATGTTTAAAACACTAGGTAACAATTTAAATAGCAAAAATGGAGTATTTTTCATTTCTTTTACACTGTAAAATTTGTGTCGCGCCGGGAGGTTTTATTTTCAAAATTGAGCCCTCGTTCTCTTTTCAAAATCGACAGGATCCACTGAAAACAATTGACCGTTGGCTACAGTTCATTGCGCAAATTTCGGGTTCGCGGTGTCGGTCCTATACGCTAGTAATAATAATTCAGTATATTCTATCATTTTATACCAATAATAGCAACATTTTCATAATTTGCAGCTAGCTCATATTAAAAAATAATACTAGGAGTAAAATTAGTTCAAATTCTGGATACATAATAGCAAAGATAAACTTCGATAAAATTATGTCCATTACTGGAGCTATACAATTACAGTGCACCAGTAATGAACACCAACAAAATATCAACAAATATAACTTCTCTGGAGTAACAACACTGTGTGTTGTAGACTTAATTTCATGGTTAACCAAACAAACAAAACACATTTTGATTTAAAAAAAGCAATACAAATTTGCAGATGAAACTTTTTACTTACCGCACTAACAATTTCCTTAAGAAAAGCCGATAAAATAAATTTACAATGACGAACAAATTTATAGTTCGCGCTAACTTGTGTTCTAACAGACCGAATTGAATAAAATATCAAACTTAGGCAGTCCGATGACTAAAGTATATGAAACAGTGTTGCCAATATAAAAAAACTGGTTAATAACCATATTCTAGATGATTTCTTTTTTTTCGTCCATTACTGGAGCCTCGTCCATTACTGGAGCCGTTACCTTAATTTGAAGTTGAAATAACATAATTATAATATTTACTCGATATTTCGTATCACGAAAGTAAACAACAGTTTTTGATAGCTGAAAGGGAGATAAAATATGGACGAATTATATTTTCAAACATTATATTATATTATAATTCTAATAAAAATCACTTTAGTATATAAACTTGACTTAAATTATTGGTAAGTTATAACTTATAACTGAGATTTTTTAAAGTTTTCTAATAATACTTAATATGCATTAATTGCTTTCAACCCAGGGTCTCTCCTTATAATATTATTAAGAGTTATGAGTATTAAGAGTGAAGACTTATGCGTATTTCTGTAGGAGTAAGTATAACTATATATAGGCCTATAACTTATGTCCCTGCAGTCCTTATACCACCAAAAAGTATCTGAAATAAGTAATGCTTGTACAATAATATCATTGTGCTTGTATCGCGATCAATCGATACAAAACTGAGGCCGACGGCTTATATGCGTGCTTAAAGGCACGGAATCGTTTAAATTATTAGGAAAATTTATCACGAAAAACCAGCAATTTATTAGTTTGCAAAAAAAAGGTAAATAAGGTATAATTTAACTAATTTATTATGTAAAGTTTTTGTATTTTAATGAAAGGTGATTGTTGTAGAGTCAGTCAGGCATTTCATTCACTCAATTATAGACAATCAAAACTGAGAATACGTTGAGGTAAATTAACGAGATATTTTTATTTATTTAGCTTAACATAATGTTCGCAATTAGGGCTTTAAAGAATTAATATTAACATGTATTAGTCATGAGAAAAATAAAAAATATTGTTCTTGATTGGAAATGTTATTGCCAATTAAAACAGGTGTATCTAAGTGTAAGATTCAGTAGAATGATTTCAATTTATTTTTTACTCTAGATAAAAAAAAAAACAACTGTTGGTATGGGTTACCGAGTGGTATAATCTTCTTATCACTTGACTCTTGACTCTAACTAAAGTAAGCATTTTATTAAAGCCAAATATTTCGTAAATGGACCCCAACATCGAAATATCGTCTTGAAAGACCCATCATATTTTTGTGAGACCTTTTCAACGATACCCCACACTATGGGTAAGACAAGAAAAAAAAACGTCCCCACGACCTGTAGGGAAGGTAGGAAACCTACCTTGAAAACAAAATATATCTAATTAAAAAATGTATTGTACCATTTTGAAGTTGAAGTATTTATTAATAAATAGCTTTCTAGCACTAAGGATCTCGGCGTTATGCTGCGGACTGACGGACGGACGGACGGACGGACGATGGACGGACAGACGACGGACGGACATGCCGAAACTATAAGGCTTCCGATTTTGACGTGTGACGTTTGGTGGTCACTGCTTTGATGAGTTTACAATCTACGCACCTACATCACCTAGAATCTAGATGATCAACTGATTAGAACTTTTTATTGGTTAGATAATTATGGCGGTGGCCCCCAGACAGCAGACGGCTCGCGTCAGCCATCCGTTACGTTGACTGCGTTCTTCAACCAAACGGATGCGTTGACGCCACTTTACTTTCTACATTTCCGTATAACCACTGCCGATATATTTATGCAAATACCACTTAGACGTAGCAATCTACTCGTATATTCATGTAGTTTTTACGTGAATGATTTATTTATCAATTATCGCGCACAATGATAATTATAATCAGTGGCATTACACAGCGGACTCATATCTTTAAATGCATAAAACGTTATGCGTTATGCAAAAATTTCCAATTATACTATTAGAAATTTAATTCTTAACTATTTATCAATATTGTATCAATCAAAGTAACTTCACAAAACAATTCATCAGTCAGTAACCCGGCAATAATTTTGTGAACAATGGTGCGACAAATAAACTGGAGTGGCTTAAGGAAACGCAATTTCCTCCGAGGCAGTAAAGCGACAAACTCTTCCACAATGGGAATATCATGGAGGCAATTTATTACAACTGATCAACAAGTAGCTGGGGAAATGCTCACTCCGGGGCTTCAGACGGAACGGAAAGAATGAACGCGGCCGACAGCAGGCACCCTCCGAATACAAACGAAGATTACAGTTGGAACGCACGCCAACATTCGTGCAATTCGAAAAACGAACGCACACAAGTGACACGAGGGAATCCCTCCGGCTAGACGGAATCCTCTCGGTCTCTATTTCCGTTTCGCGTACTATTGAAATTTCGTCCCGCTCGCGACTCCGCTCCCTACATCTGGCCGTCTCTTTCCCATTCGATTCATTCACCACTGTGGATTTGAATGGATTGGGTTGGGAACAACATGCTAGCTGCCTACAATCTACAAATCTAATGCACTTTGGGAACCGGGCGGGGGAAGTGAAACGTCCCGACATTTTTAACTAACGATAACACTGTGAAAGGATTTTTCGCCAGATGTTGATAATGATAATCAAATTATAGGAAAAAGCTAACGACAGATAAATAACGAGCGCGATTAATTAAAGTTCGCTTCCGTGCCAGTTATTGAATGGTCGATAGAAACTATCGCATGGCGTGTAACGTAGTGCTCCGGTAGCCGTTGTAACGTCTTATAATTGCAGCTCACCATGTGTTGAGCTCTAATCATGTTTAATTATAGTTGGAAGAAGGAGTCATTGCCGTTTATCATGAGATGAACTGTTACAGACGTATAAACTGCGCGGGTAAATAGATTATACCGAACATTGTTCTACTTAGGAAAGTAGTGTACACAGAAAAAAATGATTGATTTCACACCAGCGACACTGCGTTTTGTTGATGAGACGTGTCTAGAGTTGTGGCAATATTTATAAGGGGAATTGATATCTACTGGATGGGATAGAATGTGCCGTATGGAATTGGTAATTAAGGCTACGAGGAATTTCTGATCAACTTTGCGTGTACAAAATAATTGGTAAGGGTTATATTAGTGTTGTACATAATAATAACTGCATATATGTATGTAGGTAGGTACCAATATTTACTACCTATTATTTCAACCAATACTTAACCGTTAACTAATCCGTTAATGTCTTCCCTATTCAATCTAACTTTGAGTTTTCAATTACATTTAAACTTGTACATAGCTCCGACAACTCAATACTTTGACAGAATGACTGAAAGTTATAATCATTAAATTGCATGTATGTGTTAAAACAAAAGATGGTTCATTAAAATATTTCTTCCGACCATACTCGTACGCGGTTAATAATCCAATGCAGATTAGTATCGAGACAATAGAAGGAGGAAATGCAAGAGAATGACTTTTTATGTAACTCGCTCTACTCGCCATTGTGAGAACGAGACACACTTATCTGCTAATTGTAGACTAAATTATAACCCACACCTATCTATCTGCATTCATAAATATTCTCTCATCTTGATATAACAAACAAATTGTTAGCTATTCGTGTTCAGTTCGTCATGCACGTCATTAGTATAATTCGCGGTATACAAACTGTTCTACAGATACCTGTTATGTAGAAATGTCATATGTTGATGTGGTTTAAGCATACTTAGTCTTTTACCTAAAGGCTTCAAATTTGAACCTCCAATCCATCATATTATTAACGCATGGATTCAATTACCTATTTATCATATTCACAGATAATGGGAAGAAACATGTATAATTCACAATATACTCCTAGACAAAAGACAAGCAATTCAATGTGATTAATTACCCCTATGATTTTAAGAGTTTACTCAGAAAATGAAACGTTTATTAATGAGCGATTATGAAGCAAAATACTTTTAAAAAGTCTAGTCAAACAGACACTAAGTATTTCAACAACATGTTCATTCTGTTCAGACGTGATTAGTAGTGCAATTTGTTAAATAGTTGTAGAGAAAAGTTTATTACCAAAGCGGTATACCAGCCGTGTATTTTATGTAATTATGCTGGCGCCGGCGAGCTTTGAGGAATCGTTAGTTCGTATCAGTTAACCGGTATTTATTGAAATAGCTGGTATTTGTTTCTAGTACCGGAGCCCGAGCCTAGTTAACGCAAGGCTCTCGCCAACTCTGAAACAACTCAAAATGTTTACAACAAAGCAACGGAACGAGATAAGGGCTACTTAAACCTCGACTAAGGCTCGTTAAACTCTGATATACGGTTCGTAATAAAATCCAATAAAACATTTGCAACAATTTAAAAACCAACGGACAAAAAAACCATGTGGGTCAGTATCAAATGTACTCAGAAGGCGCCGTGTTTAAAGATAGTAAATTGCGTTTTATAGCCTCAATATTATTTTTGTTATTTATAATCATGGCTAAGAATATACATTGTTAAACGAACCTTAGACTGTGAGTGTGAACGATAATAATTGTTTTCATAACGCTTAGTTCTGGTTTAGTAAGGAACACAAGTTTTTGTTATCTTGTTACTTTGTCACAATATTACCTATAATAAACACTAATGGTTGATATACCGTTACCAAGTCTATAGTTCTCTCTGTGTAGTTAATTGTAGTTGAACGGTGTGAAATTGTGAATGGAACTGAATCCTTAGGAGCTACAATTATGTAACTTGTAATTACAACTTTGTTATACCCAATGGTAATCACTAATCATGTAGGTATCTACTGTTCTATATTATGTGACTTAAAATGTAACGCAACATGTTCCTTTGTTTTTTTACAATGTGTAAGCATGTTTTTTGAGAAAATATGAGCGCTTTTATTAACTCAATAGATCTCACAACAATAATTTTCAGATTGTATGTATTGTTCCCGCTAACCTCAGCAGTCTCTGGTGCATTACTGGTCAAGAAAGAAGCAACTACTAATATTTTACTTCTTAATATTGTGATTAAACATATCAATAGTAAACATCGTAATGTCTATGGAATGCTAGATTACCTCAAACGACTGGCTTGACACCACAATTAGCAGGTGTTCTATCTCAAGTGGACTGTGAAAAAATTCTACAACCCATTTACTATCAAGACCTTTAGTCTTAATTAGGTACCTTAAGTACTGCTCTTTAACTTGGTTTATAGCTTTTTACTAACAGTTGTCACTGAATACTAGCGATAGATATTTTATGTATTCCCGTTTTAAACTGCAAAAAAAGAATTAGGTACTAAAAGCCATGTATTCTTGGATTTCCTTACATAACTCCTTACGTTATGTCCGCTAACTTCTAAGGATTTATCCTGTGGGATTTGATACTCATGTTCTATGATAAGTATTCCTAGTGCAGTATACTCTATAGTTAAACCACGGCATGCATCTTTTATCCCGTGGGATACTAACGATCGAACTGAATAATCGTAGTCCCACTGAATTGACACCGTTTGATTTGACTTAATACCGTTTAGTTTATTTATATTAGTTTCACATGATTTTATACAAACGAAACATTCATTTATTCATTCATCTATCTATACACATAATATATAAAACACAAAAAAAATGTACGGATGTCCTTTAGATATAGACTCTAAAACCAACCAACCGGTTTACCCCAAACTAGTTTCATTTGAAAGGCAAATAATGCGAAGATGGTTTGTGACCACTATAACAATGCATTAAGCACATTTTCGATTTTCGAGTTTTACTATGTTTAGCGTAGTAGCACACGCCAGGTATCCACTAGTTCAATTTCGAGTATCGGTATAAAATATACTGCCATACAAGAATAGTAAGTACACAATATACCTAGTCAAAATATTTATATTCGTTTAAACGTATCTTCATAGTAAGCACTAGGTCCTACTATCGTAGGTTCCACTGTTTTAATCGGCTGGTTGAATATTTGCGGGCAACACAGCAGAGCCAGTTGTTGCAAATGGTCGCAGTGCAGGCTGCAGACTGTCAGAGCTCTCATTCCGATTAAAAGTAATTTACGGCGCATATAAAATTATTTCATATAGACAGGAGAGCGGGCACATTTATAATAATCATCGTTATCATGAAAGGTTACATTGTTTCGGTTTATGGCTTCTCGGGCTTAAATTTAAGTGGTGTGTCAATATTTTAATTTGTTGTTGGAGTACATAAGTAAATATACCTAATGTGGATGTGAAATGTAGATGTGTAAAAAAATATTTGAAGCTTTGGAGAAAATTGAATCATGTAGAGTATTTTGTAGGTAAAGTAAAAGATAAGAGTTAAGAGTTTTATTTCTTACCAATTGATAATTTTATTATAAAATATTTGGATAATAATGATTATTATCTTTTGAATTATCTTAACTAGATTTGTACCTATTAAAAATTTAAAAAACTCACTATTAAAGTAAACTCACTATTAACTAAAAAAAGTGTGTAGGTAGTATCATAAAACTATCATTTTAAAGTATATGTAAATACATTCATGACAATAATTATATTTTATAATTACATACATATATTATTATTTTTTTAATTATATAATTTTATTTTCTACGTACACTACCTTACCGTACGGCTTCTAAAATAAATTATGGATATGAGTAGTCTTTCGACCATAATATACTCCAGACGTTTACCGTTGTAAGTACCGTCTCACACGTGACACTCTGTACCCGCAACTCCCAAGTACAACAAACAAAATATCGATTGTCCGCCCCACGAGTGGAAAATCAATAGTGGTCCAGATGCACAAAAATGGGACAGAGGAATCGATTTGCCCCACATTTTGGCAGTCTAGCGGCCGCGCTCGCGAGGGTAACGCTCGCGATAAGGGATAGTGCCCCCCTACAGGGGCGGGGGTACTCCCTGTCCCCCTTTATAATATTTACCGCCCCCGGGCCATACTTACGCCCCTCAGTATTTACGGGTTAGAGAAAAACAAGGGTACTCGAGCTTCGGAAGGTGCAACGTAGATTTTAATCCTTTCTGATGTTTTATGATTGATGGCATGTTTGTGATCGGTATTGCGCTGATGTTGATGGATTCTCTATGATTCCTCGCTGGAGCTTTTCTCTCACGGCGGCGGACAGATCGTGCCCGCCACATGGCTCTGACGATTAGTAACGTTTAACTGCTATTTCATGATTTCAATAACGAGACCAATTTCGATGATTAAAATAAAGGGGTTTAGATACAGTGCGTCTATTTTAATAATGAATAATCTTTCAATTTTTTAAAGTTTAATACATATTTTAAATATGCACCAAAATAATTAATGTAAAAAAATTAAAGTGTGTGCAATTCACACGTGGTAGAAGTGAAACCTTCAAAATTTTTGTTTTCAAGATAATGAGACGAATGTAAAATTTCGGGAAGATGATAAATGTAGGTTTCACTAATCTACTTCACCCCGCTCCGCCCCGCTCCGCTCAACTCTAGTCTCCACTCTACTCCAGTCTCCACTCATTTCTAGTCTCCACTGGACAGTTTCGTTTCATAAAATTTCAAGTCACCCCCGTAATAAAGAAGTTTTCACTTCAAAAATTTGGCATCTATTCAGACATTAAAAGTATTTTTAAATTAATCATTATTATTTTACTTAACTTATACAAACATGTATTGTACATGATACATGTAGGTACAATAGATGAATAATATATCCTAAAAGGTCAACGTAAACCCAGCTCAAGCGGTACTCGGAGATTGAAAGTAATGTATCTATTTTAAATTGCCGCTAGCGCCATCTGCCAATCAACAATGAATTTCAATAGTCTAAAAAACTTAATTAGACTGCTTTCAAAGACAGAGCAACAACACTAACCAATAAAAGTGGGCCCTCGGTCAGTTTCCTATTTATGTTTTGAGCTTTAATTCGTACGCAGCAAGGTTGAGATTGTAGCGGGAGTTGTGATAGAATCAATTGTAAAATGGAACTTAGTCATGACAATATAATGTAGTGATGACGGGTGAAGATGTCCGTCAAATATTGACGCGTGCTCGATAGGCCAGTGCGATCACAGTACTCCGCCAGGGCCAAAAGACTAATTATTATTTTCATGACTATGAAGACAGCTGATCAATGTATTTTTGTATTATTACCATCATAAAATTATATTTAAAGATTGTTCATGTGTTCGTTAGTAGACAATGCTCGTATAAATAGTAACATCATTTCCTTTAGATAAATGTTTACGTTGAATAATTAATATACCTAAATTAATTAATGTTGAAGATATAACGAAATTTTGGTAAAGTGTAAAAAAAATAATTAGTACACAAATCAATCTGATTCTGGTGTACCGATCAGCTTTATGTCAGTCAGTATGATTCAACGCAGATTTAAAATAGCTACAAACTGAACTAGTACCTAACTAAGTCAAAAAAACCCAGTCAAGGATTTTTATGTTTGAGTTTATTAATATGTTAGAGCGTAACATTTCTATTTAGTTACACGATTGAACTGAGGAAATTAGGTTTGGGGAATTGAAACTACTCATTGTTCTTTTAATTGTAGTCATTTGTGGCGTTCTACACGAAATGTGCTGATCATGGCGCACCAATATTATACCGCTGTGGCTTAATGTTTTTCAGTATTTCTGCGATCAACGCACCAGTAATCTTATGTTGTTTGAATTTCACTTGCTCGAAGAAATAAAAGGTTTTTGTTTTCGACTGACGATCTTTTTTATTAAAGCAATCAAAATGTTTCGGTGTATTTTTTTATCTTTTATTATATCTTACCTATAATTGAAATAATTAACACTAACATGCGCTAATACTCGAAGTCGTTAAACTTTAGATGATGAAAGTATTAGAATAATTTATAATTAGCAGTTCATATCTGTATAACCCTAAAGAAACAGAGGTCATTGACCACAAAAATCAAACTTTTGTCTAATTTTATTAACTTAGAAATACTTAACGTAGCTAAAGATACATTAAAGTAATAGATATGATTATGACTAATATTTTAACCATAAAATAAAAATACTCATTGAACATAAGGTACATTTTCAGCGTATTCATGTTCCAACTTTATAAAATCACACATCAACAGTCCTTATCTCTTCCTGTTGATTTAGACAGGTTCTTTAATAATTCCGTTCAAAATATCATTATAGATATCAAAGAAAGGGTTGCACAGTGGGCCGAGTGTGCGCTGACTCGCACAAAACGTTATATCTGCATATGCCTTCTGATTGATGTGCTCTGTAATTATTTAGACGCGTTAATAACACCACCGACGAAGGCCGCACTTTGTTTCTGACGACTTAAGACGAATGAAATGAGAAATTCTATCGGACTCTTTAATAGAGCATTGCTTTCTGATGTTTTGTTGATTAAACGCGAACGAAATATTAATAACCTTCGCAGAACAAAACCATTCCTTTATTTTGCACGTTTAATAACATGTGTCTTAGTGATTATGGTTATCTTTGGATAGACACTGGTTTAAATGGTTTTGGTATTAAAGGTCGAAACGTAAAATTATATTGTGGACAGACCACACCCAAGGAATTACGTAAATACGAACCACTCCCGTTCGAATCTACAATTTTCATAATAGCACAGTATCGTGAATTCATATTTACATAAATGGCCACCATACTCTGATTGTCTTTATGTTTTCTGTGCGTGCGGCCCCCGCGCAAACAAATCAGAATATTAACGTAAATAGTAATGGCAGGAAAAAAAGCCATTATGCAAATGAAACATTTTGAGGTAAATAGAAACTGACGTAATGCGATGTTAAGAAAGGAATAATGAATCGTTTTTGTGGGTGGGCTTATTAGATTATATTTTATTTACTAGTAGGTAGGTAATTTCACTGATTTCTAAGCACATGAGTGACTTGAGTTTTAATGACAACCAATGCTTTTCTGACAGTCAGCATGTATATTTAAAAATAGACCAATAACTTATTCTCTCTTACATTAACGACAACGTTTTACTGGCAAATTATATTAAACAGCATTGTACGACGCATTAATTCCCAGCTCTATAATTTATTCAATATGGCCAAACATTTTTTGCCGCTTAATCAAAAGTGCACACATCATGCATTACACGAAAATAAAATCGCGTACCAAAATAATGGAATTGGCGTATCCATTGAGATCATAGATATGAATACGTTATGATATACATTATTACATTTAATAACAAACGGTTGCTGAGAGCCGAATGTGCTTACGTCACAGCGGTACAGGCACCGAATAATAGAGTTCGCTTCTAACGTTTAGCGAACCCTCGAAAATTGAAATAAAAAAGGACCATTCGAGATGTAGCAGCGATATGATTTGGCATTTTTTATTTTATTTTTCTTTTTTCGTGTGTGTTTTTAATTCTGGCAGATGGTAGAGCCGCGAGTCGATTAGACACCCCAGTTGCAAGTTATGTTTCAGTTAGTTTCAATCAAAGGTATAGTAGTATAGATAAAACAAAAGCACGTTATATTAGTGAGTAATCTTTTAAATCTTTATTGTCTTTGTTTAAACGTAACTTATTGCGTTATAAGAGAGAATTATCGGTTAGCTAGTACCTACCTTTTACGAAATATAAGGACGTCATTCAAACGTTCATTTCTTATTATTCTCTTCCAATTTTTTATATTGCAACCCAAAATCTGTATTGATAAATATTTTACGTTTATGTTATTGTCCGACTCTATTTTATTCGTGTGACTCGGCAGCGCCCCCATATTTTGGGAGACTAACGTAATTACAAGTGAGATTGTTACAAAGTGACTCGTAACTCGAACCCTTCTTAAATAATACACATTTCAATATCAAAATATGAGTGAAGGTAAGTTCTAACACAGAAATGGATTAAATATTTTATTCGATATATTTTTAAAGGAATTCTATAATGAAGTGGGAATTATAAAAAAAAATCTTATAGAAGTTATACGGAATCTAATGCTTATTGAAGTTATGAAATAGATTTGCTAAACAACATTATGAAAAAATATCTGTATGTTAGTAAGAATTTGATGTTGTTTAGGTAAATATTAAATTTACTTTTGTATGTAAGTAGGTATACTTGGCTACTCTTAACAGGTAATAATAGAATTATAAGTTAGGTTCTAACAACATTAAACAACTCTCTTATGTAATTAGTAATTATAAAAAAAATACGTTGCTTATTTTATTCGCATTACAAAGTTAAATTGTTATTAAGAAATACGATAGAAAAGATATTTAAAATGAAAGCATAATTTTCCAATATAATGTTCCCTAAAAGAACTCTAAATATTCGGACATTCGGACCAACCCCCAATCGTAAGAATGTGATTAATTAAATAAATGTACAGAGCCGGAAAGAAATTCGCCAACCCTTGGTTCTATCATTTTTTATGGACATTCCAATCCATCTTGTTTTGGGGTGTAATTGACTCCAATCTAATATTGTTATAAAATATAATTTATTTCTTTAATCAATTTTAAATTTCCAATGCTTATTGTCAATGCATGTACATACTAAGTCTATAAAATATGAAGTTGAATTAATTCTATTTTTCTTGCTATAGTCACTTGTAGAGCAGGATTTTTTTTTATTCCTTAGTCATTTTGTTCCTATATTTTATGCATCAAAGATATCGTATAGGTACCCCAATAAACAAAAAAAATATAATTTTTAAATATTTTTCACACAACAAAGTAGCCAGACTGACATGAAAAAAATTGTAGTTATTTAGTTGGTTCCAGATATTAAACATGTAGAATAAGAATGTTTATTGTTGCGCAAACAAGGGAACAGAGAATTCACGACTGTTGAAAAGATGTTTTGTGCATTTAATTGTGGTAATTGGCATTTGAAATCTGCGTATGGAAATCGTTGGTCATAACATAAAGCATGACGTGTCTTAGTTATAATACAACGGAGTCCGGATAGTAACGATAGCAAAACAAAACATTGCAACTGTCGCTCATATTTCCAATTAAAATTCCTATACAAGTGCATTGTTACGAATCGGATATCTCTATTGTCTACTGTACTAAATAGTTCTGTCTATTGGAACTACATACGACTGCATTATGCGATTCTAGTAATCGCAGTGTGATGTAAACACTGTACAGTCTAGAACGCCGGATTTTATTGAAGTAAGTGACTTGGCTTGCGTAATAATATTGGTGCGTCTTTGTGTGCACCTACTGTTATTACTTTGGCATTTCATACTGAAATCATTGAGGATATTATATTTAACAAGTACTCGCAAGTACTTGTAATATTTAAAATTATGTATATTGGTAAGTAGTTGGTTTCTCCTCTCTCTTTTCATAGTTATACCCGTGGTTATAGCGAATTAGTTACAACTACAATGGGTTGCTAAAGGGCTGAAGCTATATCTAACTACTATATTACTGATCATCTAGTCCGTAACTTTTACTTACATTTATTTTTTATTAACTATGTAATTGTTGTATTTTCCTGTCGAATTTTTCGAATGGATTTGAATGAATCCTTCTGCAAATGCATTTTTCATGGCCCATGCATTTTCATATTGTGAAAAGTAGAGATGTATTATAAATATGAGAACACAGCCTTCATTAAAGAATTAACATTATCTTCTTTACATATAAGTTAACATTTTACAATATGTGTGTACTTATTACACGCACAGTGGAGATTACATGTATCATTTGTGTACATCCTGCTATCCCGGTGGGCTAATCTGTGTGCTGAGGTTATCGCTAGCTGAGAAATCTATGAAATTTATGAATACCCCTTACTGTTATAATCGTTTGCTCAAAGACAAAGGCCCGCGGAGTATCACTTATAAAACCGGTAAATTAAAAATACTTCCGGCATAGATAATAAATCTGAAGACTGACTATTTTGTGTATTTTACTACACATAACATATATACGACATTATATCGCATGACAACCGTAGGTAATGTTAATCGTTAATCGCTCAAGGTGTGGTTAAGTTTCAGTCGATTACGGGTGATAATCTAGTGACATTCGAAGTAATGAGACTTGATTGAAATTACCTTTAGGTATGTTGTGCAACTATGATTTTCAATCCTACCCCTTACCGGTTAAATAATTACGAGTATGTTTAGTTCGATAATTCAAACCTCTAATTTGGTGTTGACATTTTGGGAATCCTATTAGATACATATGTACATACGTACATCTACCAATTTCAGAATCTTTTTGTACTTAGTACAAACAAAAATTTCACTCCACAACCTAAATTTTCAATCAAATTTAAGAAACATAATATAACTAGAATGCTTTGAATGAGCACTGCAGAATTTAACTTAAACTTAATTCTGACTAACTCCAACTTACGAACGAAAATGTTTTCTCTATTCGTATCAATTTGTTCATACGCCCTGGTTCATACTGAATTGCGTGCTCAATCGACGTTACAAATAGTTTTAATCAAAATAAATTGAGCTTTGTATAAAATGTCCAGTACATAATTGTATTATTCTACATTAGTTAATGCTATTGTGCTAGAATTAGCAGTAGTTGAGGTTAACGGACGGTGCATCGGAACAGCAATAGCGAGTCGCGATCATAAAATCAACGGTCATTGGTTGCGGTCTCAGTTGCATTTTGGCCATCGAAATTTGCATCATGTGATCCGTTATATGAGGTTTATAGCTATTTCGTTATAATACCCACCGCATACTATTTCACGTGCTTACACACTGTTACGACCAGTTACAACTGGGTGAGCTATCTTGTAAAATATACAGCGCGAACATAGTAATTATGTTCTACATATGTAAAATGAAGTCCAGTGTCAGCGAGTCTTATTACTGAAGCTAAAGAAATTGTAGAATAGTAGAATAGAGAGCTTGCACGCTTCAATTACTTCGAAGAATAAATCGATGTCTTTTATGAATCACCAATGAATTATTTTCTACAACCGTTGATACTGATGTATTGGCTTTTACGTGTCTACTTTGTGGTTCTCAATCTTTGAATTAACTATTTAAATCAAAATACAATTTATCGTTGTCGTGATATCACAGTGTAAGATTAAATTATTGTGTTGCAGTTGTTTACGCAAACATTTCATCTGTCTTTAACTTTCTACATTCCTTTTGCCGGGAAGATGGTTAATAGCTATGGCAGCCAGTAGCTGGATCGACAGTTACTGAAAAAATACCAATATTGTTATTAAATTATTAATAACAATCTAAAAATCCTTATAGAAATAAAACGTTTACTGAACTAATGAGTAAATAGTAAAACGTAATTAAAGCGAGTGTGCGATCGTTCAATCTAATTAATTAACGATTGTGAAGTGTTCGGCGCAGTCAGTAGCAATGAAAGTGAGAAATCAAATACGTGTTTATTGTTTAATTGTTATCCAAATTTATAAGCAAACTCAATATCTAACAGTTATGCATCAATGTAGTAACACAGTAGGAAATGCAATTAGCCGGTGCTCACGGCGATGCCTTTAACTCGCTGGAGCATGTAACGCCTTATCTCTGTTGCATGTTTTTTTCAATATGCAATCCCAGACAATCGTGTTGCTTTATCTGCCAATCTGAATTCTCAGGTATTTTTTCATTCGCTAACAGTTTTAATTATTGTGCCGTTTCGTAACTAGAGACCGGTGCTTCGTGTCAATTGAACATCGAATAGTCGTTAATACACACTGATGGGTAATGTGGCCAACTAGCAACGTTGAAGATGAAAAAGTGGAAAAATTATAAAAAATATATTTTTTAAGATACACAGGAATACAGGAAAAGACGGTTCTGAAAGGGTGGGAAGAGATTAAATTGATATTTTTTTCACTACTTGTACAATCTATTTTCATCGAAGACATTTGAGTAGGTAATTAAGAAATTTTAAAATTATGTTTCTTACCTTAAAATATTGTGTAACCATGCTCATTTCATTGTATAGTTATTTACACAATATTGTTGAGTAGTGGTACCAATATCTTTATTTATTTATTTATTTTGCACACACAAAAACATTTACAGAAAACAGTTTAAGAGACAGTTTGTACAAGGGTTTTTAATACAGTTTTGCTTATCATTAAGAAACAAAATGATTTTTACCATAAATTGATCTTGCTTCACTCATCACGTGTCAATGTGTCCAATAAACTACTTACTGTCCATGTTTATTTCTGTCTACTCAGGACAAAGATTAATCGGTTTTCTATTTCTCTAATTGGCTGTAATGAAACCTGTTGAAACGCAACAATACTTTACTAATAACATGTATGCATAAAAATGCATAAATGCTTCTAGAGTTGTCGATTCACACACTGTTTATACAGAACTGGGTTTAAGTTACGCAATACTCAACAATACTTATTATAGTCAATATTTCTTAAATAGCACACGTAAAAATTATCTTAGATATTCTCGCCGAGCTTAATAATGTGGTTGCACTATAATTTGTGCACCGGCGATTTGCAGTCAGCGTAAACTACAGTCATAGCTTCACTTTGCTATAAATGACAGGAATGTTACTTAGATCTGTAAAATGGAAATTACAGAATAATGTGATTAAAAAGTAAAGACAATGTTAACAAATCTTTGAGAAACGAATAACGATCCCAACTTCAATCTTTCAATTGGTTGTTATAAGATGTCGCATCCAGTAGGTATAGCTACGAGCAATAGTCTACGAATTTTTCTATGATCTTGAGAACATAACTACACGATCTCTGATAATTACTATACTACTGTATGTTTATAATCATTATTGG
Organism: Thymelicus sylvestris; assembly: GCA_911387775.1. NCBI lineage: Eukaryota > Metazoa > Arthropoda > Insecta > Lepidoptera > Hesperiidae > Thymelicus > Thymelicus sylvestris. Next base: position 10,723,230 of record OU426893.1, read on the forward strand.
TCGATTTATTTGTAAACAACGAACAACGATTAAGCATACTCACTGTATATTTAAGACATAGTAAAAATATACAAAAATTACAACATATCGATCTCCACATACAATCTCACGTGGCCAGAGACGGTGAATGCATTATGTTACGTTGCAGCAATTTTTTATCGACAGATAGTGGCTTGACGCTTCGATTCAGACGGAATTGCTTACTTGTTTCGCTCGTGTTCGCTAATTAATAATTTTCACTGATTGAGCTGTTGCTCATAACAATGCTCGATTAATTCCATCAAATTACAATGAATGCACTAATTGAAAAATTGGTGCTTCGCCTCTAGTTTACTTTATAGTAATAGTGTTGTAGTGAATCTGAATTGTTTTTTGTTATCATTGTTGTCATCTTTGTAATCACAATGAAATCTAGTTTTAAGTTAGGTACTATCTTGGATTTATAATATAGTTAAATATATCTGGATGCAATACTCAAGAATTCAGTAGATAAATATAAAACTCATAAGACACATAATTATGTTTAATAGCAGCGTTTTACCTTACAATAAAACGCATATTAAATACTTACCTTATTTGAAGCTTACAAGTTTGAGATAGGCCCTACCGGTTTCCGCCAACATGTTCCCTCCCTTTCTACCCCGCTATATCTATCTCTCTCGCACATCCCTTCCATCCCCACCAGGCAGCGACCCGAGCTCGGGGGCTCGGAGACGATCTTATAGCATTGTGTCGAAAACACCAGGCAGGAATTAAATGTAAGCTTCAAATAAGGTAAGTATTTAATATGCGTTTTATTGTAAGGTAAAACGCTGCTATTAAATCTTGACCGTTATTTGAAGCTTACAAGTTTGAGACGTGTTTGTTATCGCCTGGTGGGGGACGCCAATGTGAAAGACCTACAGCATTAATTAATAAAATGTGCTGATATACCTAGTTATCTTAATTTATAGTTAAATAATTATTGTTCTGGTAAAATAAAAGGACTTAGCTGTGAAACAAAAGTGTATATTTGAATTACATATTGACATATAATTGTAAATGAAATGTATTTCGGTAACACAAGTAGATACTTTATTACTTATACACAAATTTATTTGGTTTATCAAAATTGAGAGAGATAGTAAGTGGACAATCAATTTAGTTTATGTATTTATCATATTAAGGAACATAATATAGTAGAAAAAAGTCCAAAGGCACTAAAGCCATTGATTGATCCGTAATCAAAATCATGATAATAATAATAAAAAAATAATAATAATATAGTAATAATTATTATTGAACAGAATTAAACAATGAAGTGATGCTATTACTAACAGAGGCTGATATTATCTCACGTCTGTAAAAACGCGCAAAGGTATTACTAGATTGCCAATTTCCTCTTGCTAAAATTTCATCCAAGGGAAAATTGTTAGACCAATTCTTTGAGGCAACTGCGGATCGTAGGCTTCCAGGTGTTGAGAGTATACCAGCTTCTGTTAAAACAGACTTCACCCACCCAGCAATTACAGTACGCGAGGCGGCTTTAAACTGGCCTCTTAAATTAACAAAAAGACTATTACATTTAGATAGTTTACGTCTGTGATCCATAATGGTGATCGTACGTTTTACCCAAAATACAGGATTTAGATTCTTATTGTTATCATTCAAAAATAACTTCCAGCCCGATTGCCTGTGACTAGCGGTATCGGTTTTCGAACCAAAAACAGGCCATAGTACAATACTGTCGTTATGTTCAACGAAATGTTCTGGATCCACTGCTAATAGAGTCAAGTCGTGTACTCGTCTGCCTGAACATAGCAGTAACAAAGTAGCTGTGTGACTACAAATGGAAAAGGGATTGTTTTCGTCAACGATCCGGTTCTCTAAAAATTTTGCTAGAATATCAATGTCCCAAATATATGGTTTTTGTGTCACTTTAGGCTTTTGTAAGGATATAGATTTCAAAACGTGTTTCACTAATACGTGCGAACTTAGCTTCCCAGAAGTATCGTCGTTGCATAGCGTAGCAACTACAGATTTGTGTAACAAAACGGTGTTGTAAGATAATTTATGATTAAGATGTAAATCAGCTAAGAATCTAGCCAAGACCGAGCCAGTCGGATGTATAGGATCGGTATTATTTTGTTTTGACCAAGCAAGCCATCTGTTCCATGCCACTTTATATACCTTGCGGGTAGATGGTCGCCAGGCAGCTCTCAAAAGCTCTAGCTGAGGTTCATTCCAGTCTGTTAAACTCCCTGACCACCCCCAACTCTCCAAACCTCCAGAATCATTTCCTGCGATCGTGGCGGTGGTAACCCGGTTGCTAGATCGATCAGGTGGCGATCTAGATTGTGGAGAGTGAATGGGGCTGCTGTTGCTCGCGCTTTCAGATCTGGGCGCCAGAAAACACGATCCCACTTGGGGACTACCAATAAGTAGACTCCGGTTGCCGAGTTGAGGTGACACAGGACCTTCGGAATCAGGTAAGGTGGCGGGAAGACCCACGCCAGAGGGTAATTCCATGTTTGGGAAAAGGCGTTGTGGTAAAGAGCTTGGCAATCGTTCTGATCTAGCGAGACATAATTGTGCACAACGTGGGCTCTCTCGGATGCAAATAGGTCGATCACCGGGGTTCCAAACTTTTTGAAAATTATCTCCGTGCACTTGGGCATTAGATGCCACTCTGGCAGAGTATTGTGACGCGACAGACTGTCGGCGTGGCTGTTGTATTTGCCGGGGATGTAATGCACCATCAAATGGATTCGATGTAAGTCCAAGAGGTGGAATATTTTGATCGACAGATCTAACAGGGCAATGGATCGAGTGCCCCCCTCGTTTCTCAAGTAGGCAACAACTGTGCGATTGTCGCACTGAACTAGTACAGATGAATTGTGTAGAAGTTGACCGTGCATTTGAAGAACTCTCAAGACAGCGATCATTTCTTTCGCATTGCAATGTAAGGTCTTTTCTTGATCGTTCCAAGTTCCCGATATCGATTGTCCATCTAGTTGGGCACCCCAGGCTACATCGGACGCGTCCGTAGTAAGGTAATGGGATGGTGGTGCGAAGTGGATCGGCGAGGATTGGCGGCAATTTTGAAGCCACCATTCCAATTCTTTGTTTGCCTCTTTCGATAGAGGAAATGTTTTGAGAGGCGGCAAGTCTAACCGGGAGTTTAGAAGCAATAGGAGGTTTCGAAAATGCAGTCTTCCGTGAGGTATCACAAAGCTTGCGAAGTTCATGATACCGACCAAACTTTGCAAGTTTTTTAGACATGTTTGATCTTGATTGGCCAAGGCAGTGGTCTTTTTGATCAGCCGAAAGATTTTTTCGTCTGGGAGTGATTTTATGTTTGTCCACGGGTCCCAACATATTCCCAGAAAAGTTATTTTTCTTTGCGGTATCACAACAGATTTTTTGTAGTTTATGGTCCACCCTAGGTACTGTAATCTGTCTAGTAGTATTTGGACATGAGCTCTCAGAGTCTGTTGGTCCTGATGAACTACCAAAAAATCGTCGAGATACACCAGTATTCTCAACCCTTGGTCTCTGAGAGTTCGGGCTACCCAATTGGTCAACGAAGCAAATACCTTTGGGGACGTGTTGAGTCCGAAGGGAAGGCACGTCATCTGGAGTAATTCTCCATTGTAAACCAGACGTAGGAATCGCCTGTGGCTTCGGGCTATAGGCAGGTGGAAATAGGCTTGAGAGAGATCCACCTTGCAAAGCCAATCGTCTGGCTGTATGAAATCTGGCACTCTGAACATATTTATCAGCTTGAAAGGCTCGGTTATCACAAATTCGTTCAGGGCTTTTAAATTGAAGATGGGTCGGTCGGAGCCATCGCTTTTTGGCACAAGGAACATCCTTGACAGAAAACTCTGGGAGCGCCGAGCTACTTCCAACACCCTTTGATCTTTCATTTGGGCTATTACTGCAGTCATCGATTCGGTTACCTCCGTTTGATATGAATTTGTTCCTGAACTTTGGAGTGGTATGATCAAAGGAGGTATTTCGCGAAAGGGTATGCGATACCCTTTTAGAATTTGCAATAAAAACTTGGGCGCTCCCAGTTTTCTCCAGCGTACTAGAAAATTTGCTAATCGACCTGCCCTGAACGTGTTCGAGTCAATACTTGCGTTTTTTATTTGAATTGTAGTCGGTGACACCTCCGTTACGCTTTCGATTACCTTTACTTTGGTCAGAAGGTCTGTTACCTTGCTGTCCGCCTCGGGGGCGAAATGCACCCCTCGAGTTATGGCTATGGGCCGTGCGACGGTCCGAACTATTTTGACCGTATCCCTGCGAGGGTCGGTTGTGATTATGGTAGCAACCCTGCGAGGGTTGAAAACTTTGATAAGTTGAGTGATGGGGCACATGGGTGCAACACCTGGTATTTGGTCCCTGCGAGGGTCCAGAAAGATAAGCCAACCCCTGCGAGGAGTGGCGTGCAGTCTTATTTGTTCCTGCTTGCGCAGCAGGTCCATTATTTGACTTGAGAGGTAAAAAGGCCTTTTTAACTCCTCCCACTTTCTCTAGTGCACACGTGAATGGTTCCGGACTAAACAAATAGCGATTAGATGGCGGTACCTTTTTCAAAGCAGATTTAATTAGTGGATCACGTACCATATTTGTGATGCCATCACGGCGCATCTGTATAACTTCTGCTCTATGGCCGCACACTAGTTGTAGCAAATCTGATGATAGTTTAGCGTACTCACCGTTAGAAAACAACTCTGTTAATTTTTCACGCATACCCTCCATGCACAAGTCGTTTCGGTCACGAGCCCATAATTGGAGCTCTCGCAGGCTAGACTGTAACGTCTCTCGTTGTTTTAATACACAAAAGGTTAATGCAGCATATGCTTTGTCTGCATACGTCAAGTGGCGAAGGGAGTCATAGGCTTTGATCTCCTCGTTAGCTTCCAAGTCAATGAACCCAGGAGTGTGGTTATACAGTTTCTGCACCTCTGCATAGCGTACCTCTGACCATTCACTTTTATTAAAATATTGAATGTCCTCCAGGGTCTTCAAGATGTTTTCAGGAGCTTTAGGAACTGCGGGTTCCTTCAGTTTTGTATGAACGTCAAGGTCAAAAGTTAACTGTAGGTTTGCTTCACTTTCACAGTCGTCGCGTTGGTACAAAACACCACTCACATTATCGTCAATACTGATGTCGTCCTGTAAATTTGGATTTGCGGTACCACCTACATTATTATCGTAAAATTCCATTTGTTTGCGTAGCTCACTGATTTCACGACTTAATTTATCAAGCTGCGTATTATCGTCCCGGCGATATCGCTTGTCTTTTTTGTTGCGGCGGTGATGACGCGATCGTTTCTTCCGGGATGCAGAATCCGAAGACGAACTTGAAGAGGAATCACTTGAACTACTGCTGCTGGAGTATTTTACTCGCGTCTTTTTTGCCCCGCTAGTAGTCTGCGTGGTTGGTGGTCGCGTGGGCTCCGATAACGGGCCAGCGCGCTCATTTTCCCCAATATGTTTTTCGGAATTCATTGTTACGTATCCTAACCTTGCAGAAATAATTTAAAAGGTTACGTAAATAATATTACTCAAAGGAAGGTAGTTAAAGAAAAAAAGAAGGTAGTTTGGAAAAAAAAGGGGGTAGATTAATAACAAAAGGAGGAAGAATATTAACACTTAAACAGAATATTATTCAACTAAACGAACGGCTAAAGCCGTTAAATATTAATACTATTTTCAACTTACGTGAAACTTCAGTTTGATACCTTATGGTTTAAAACCGATATTAAATTAATAATTCTGGAAATAAAAATCACAAAATAACTTTTAAAGTGAAATTTTGCAGACTCTGTGGGAGTCGCTTGTTCGTGGCGGAAAACTGGACGCCAATGCTATAAGATCGTCTCCGAGCCCCCGAGCTCGGGTCGCTGCCTGGTGGGGATGGAAGGGATGTGCGAGAGAGATAGATATAGCGGGGTAGAAAGGGAGGGAACATGTTGGCGGAAACCGGTAGGGCCTATCTCAAACTTGTAAGCTTCAAATAACGGTCAAGATTTAATGTGGCATTTTGTCACTGCTTTACAATTAACGCTTTCTTTTATTAATAAATTTGGTTTCTTGTTAATTTTTTAACCTGCCTTCTTATTGGTAGTAGGTAGGTATCTAGTGTTCCAGCTAAATAAAAACTTAAAATATGTGGGAGTGCATGCTGTACTACCTAATTATTACTTTCAATAGAGTGTATCGTTAACTGTGTATTTCTCTACCCTACACCATGAATGAACTTAGGTATTAAATTTAGATTTCCCATTTCTCCAACGCCTAGCAGAAAATATAAACGTTTCGTTCCACACCACAACGTATGGTTTCCGGAATTATGTAAAGTAGCCAAGGTGTTCCCTCCGTGATATCTTAATAACAGACGGAATGATGTAAGCTAGCCGGAAGTGCGATGTCTGTTTACGTGATACACGAATATTTGGACAGCTCATTTGTAAGCTCATAATACACGTCCCAAAAACATGTTTTGTTAGATTTTCGTTATGGTATTGTAATATTCGGAGTAGTTTTACTGGTCTGAGAGAATAAAACATTAAGTAGTGACAATTCCCAGTACCATTCAGGTGTCTTTTAGAAATATTATAAAAAATATTTGATAATTATAATTATAAATATTTTATAAAAAATATTTTATAATTTCGCAATTTATCTAATAAATTAATTTAACCTCAATAAAACAGTAAAGTAGTATTTCGAAGTAAACATTAAAACGTTCTCGTTACTGCAACATGGATCCCATACGGTCGCGGTTTGCGTGATGCAACTAGCAAGCCGAAGAAAAATTGTTGCCAGTTGTTTTAACAACGTAATTCTCTTTTATGGTGGCCGTTTACACTATCAGCCCGAGTGACGGTTGGAAAATTTGCCTTGTCTTGTTACGTATTATTTTCATACGCTGCAAACTGGATGGCTTTATCTTTACGATCACTATGCAACTCTTTTGCTTTAAACGGTCAAAAATATAGCTCGTTTTGAACTTTACCCGATATGTTTTTCGTTTGTTTCTTTTGCCATTGCAATATTATGTCGTAAATTAATAGTGTTTTTAAACGGGCTACCTGTAATAATATTTTTACTTTGATGTGTGGCAATATACTTGCCATCAATATTGCTTGCAACAACGACTATACGGGTATGCTATGCAATAAACTGCATTTAATTTTTATTACCTACTTACTCTTTAAATACGAATAGTAAAACTAAGTTGACTTTAGTTATTAAAATACATAGAATCAATTCATAATAAGCGGCATGACAATGTTACTGCAATATACTCGAAGAACCTCAGTTTCCAATCATACGCAAACTGGTTCTATGTTCTAGACAAGCATCTTCCTTAAACAGTTGAGACTACCTACTTCAAAGTTGAGTTTCGTGTAGCGGAGATTCGCCGCTGAATGTGGGTCCTTGAGGAGACGCAATAGGGAGTATTTTGTTGCATTTGGACGTTGCAAGTGCAGTATTAAAGGTTTTGATGTGCTGTAAATCGTGAGCACGCACTCACTCGATGCCTGGAGCTAATCGCTCCCGTTGCATTTTATTGTATGTTCTCGTATAGAACGAGAGCTTGCGATTATTTTGGTACCTACTTAAATGCATTAATTGCTAATGTTATATAAATTTAAATTACATCATTTCAGATATCTTGATCGAATTTTAATTTCATTTATTTATTATAGTATCAGATGCTACTTTTAGGAAATCCATAGAATAAATGTGAAAGTTCCTTGAGAATTCCTGTTCGTGGATTCCATCCATCCATCTATCCATCAGCCCTTGGAGGTCCACTGCTGGAAATAGGCCTCCCCTAACTTGCGCCAATTTGACAGGTCCTGAGCCTTCTGAATCCAGCGAATGCCAGCTGTCTTTTTCAGGTCGTCAGTCCACCTGGTCGGGGGGCGTCCTATGCTCCTATTTCCGAGACTCCCGAGACCGAGTTTGTGGATTATTGAAAAGTAAACTAATACTAACTTAATTAGGAAATTAAATAATATTTTTAATACTGCGATATAACTTCGTATGTCAATTTGATCAAATATATATATTTTGTTTAATTCCTGTCATTATCTTAGAGTTTAAACATTTTGTGTTTATATAATAATATATCTATACTTATATAGGTAAAAAATAGTACCGTTTTTAATCAGGTCACGATAATCACGTTATGAAATTGGTAATAAGTATAGAAACTACAGAAAACAATAACGAACTCGATATAGTCTTACGCCCCAACTCAGAGTCACTAAGAGTTACTTTAATCGCTCCTTAGTAAAGAATCCTCATACAAATTCTGTACAAAGGAGCGATTTAAGTAACCGTTAGTGACTCTGAGTTGGGGCGTTAATTACACATTATTACGGCATTCATGTGCACAAACTCTCCTTGAAAGTATTGTTTTTTATTATATTACAAAAATATTACGTATTTAAATTGCAAGCTCTTAGCCTAGTTCCATCAACTCGCGCTCTGCATACGTCAGTTTAAACACAACGATAGATGTTTAAATTATAAATTATACTTTGAAGAAGTATTACGGATTTATTGCTTTAATTGAAAATCGATTCAGAATGTACAGGTACATTAGGTACATTAGGTCTAACCATCATTTATTGTAAGGCCAAATTGTCTAGTTCAATATTTTATTTCCATAATGCTATTTTTCTTCCTGAAATAAGGCTCTTAACATTTGTTTAAGAACAAATAATGTCTAAAACATAATATTCTGAATAATTTCGCTGGGCCAATTAATCAGTAGATAAAAAAAAATCCCCTTTAAGGAGCGTTGGACGAATATTTTAATTTAAATTCGGATTACACGTACCGAGCAAGGACTTAACTGATTCAGTTATAATAATTCTTCAGACTCTTATAAATAAGAAAAATAAGGGATTTCTCGCTCGGACCGATATAAAAGGGGAGTTTTGAAGGCAGTGCCACACAAAAAGCTTTAAACAGTACATACAAATGTAGTTAAATATTTTCACATAGATAATTGAAAAACAAAACATTGAGTTTAAAAATACTTCATAATACTTAATGGCTTAACACAACAAACTTCAATTAAAATTTGATTTTCTTTAATCATTTTGTAAATACTAAATTATGCAGTAGATATCATTATATCACATTACTTGTACAAAAATCATTATATTAATGTCATAGTGTAAGAAAAACCATAAAACTGATTCAGTTTCTATTTATAACCGATTTAAATAATAACTGATAGGTAACCAGTGAACGAATTTAGTATATTAGTTCATTGCAGGTAACTATGTCCTGTACTAATCTGTTCATTTGGTTCCCGTATCGCTTTCATAGTCATTCTTTCGATGTGCTCTGTCCTAAGGCGGTCTCAGATCTACAAGTAAGAAGTAATGTACTAATTGGGTTGTTTTCAGAGCTGAATCGCGGGTGAAGGGAAATTAATGCCCTCTGGAGGATAAATGTGCAATTATTTCCCCTGAAAAATGTTTGTAACGGTCGTGTCAAAAGTTTGTTTAGGGGCAGGTGTCGTGGAAGAGTTATTCAGATTTTTAAATAATATTAAGGTTTACTTCTATGTTGAATTGTTATTGTTTGCCTTTTACTTTTCATGTTTGATAACATTATTATAAAGTCGACTTTTTATTGATTAACTATTATTTTTATCACAAATATTTGAATACAATGTCGACTAAGCTTCATGAAATTAATAAAATTTTGTTTTCTATTCTATATTTTTTTATATAGGACTTCGAGTGGTACTGTAATATATTTGGAAAAAGCGAGATTAGTACATTAGTAGGTAAAAAAACCTATTATCAGAGATTACCTATGAAACAATCAATAGAAATTAGAAAATGCTTTCCATTTCCAGTGTTATTCCTACATAGGTAAGTGATCTCAGACGGTTGTTATTATTAGATTATGATTCCAAGATATTTAATAACGGCAGACCTACAGAGCACCGACAGCCACTTATATTTACGTCAATTTGATTTAGAGAGGGGCGGCACATAATTATTTGTACATTTTAATTGAAAGCTCCAAAATTTGTATTTGTTGTTGGTGATGAGTTATATCAATAAATTTTAAAGTACTTATTAAATTCAATCAATCAATTGAATTTAACATCTTCGAGACACGCATACATATCACTTTTATAATTATTAACTTTAATGAGACACATTATACTGCATGTTGAATCAAATAATGGTTGAATAGTGCGGAGCCTCATATGATAGGCTTAAATGGAATGGTAGACCCCCACATCCCGGCATCATACTCAATTACATGTTTAGCCTAGAACATATCAATCTAACATGAACTGTCAAATCTAATTTATTCGTCACTGACTCAGTGGCGCGCTACATTACTTACGTAACAATGAACCGACAATTTGTTATGATTTCCTGGACCCAAATAGGAACATGAATTGTTAAATATATCAAAAGAATATCCGAAGACAGCCTTGATTATATTTACATATTTCTGTGTGTTTAAAATCAAATAAATTAATAGTTTTCCTACATCAAAAGAAGTTACCGAAACGTTTGTGGTCCATTTATTAACTAGTGATTCGTTACGTTCTGGGCGGATACTTGGTCCGATGATAAATTGTAAACAGTCACTGTTTTTACATTCATTTGTAGGTAAAATTTAACACAATAATTTCAGTCATAATGCTATTTCTTTAAGGATCTTAATTCCATGTCCTAGACTTGGTAAGATACCAAACAAAACAGTGTCTGATTATAAAATTAATTTGAACTTTATGAATAATAAATATAGAGTAAACTTTGCACTAATTGTACAATAATTTATAACATCCTAGAATCTTGAATGACATCGAAAATTTACAAATGATTACCTGCTACTCTGAACTCAACAGGTAATTTGTATGTAAGTATTAATATTTTAAAAGTTTATTTGCGATATTCTTTTAGTTAACATTCATTTTTATAAGTTTCTATTAAACATATGGACGATAAAGAAAGATAAAATTAATGCAGTTAACAATAACAGGCATTGATTAGGAGGGAAAATAAACGCTAAATTGCACTTATTTACTGGGTCGCCACGATCAATCATCGCGGCTAAGTCATCAGCCAGTTCAAATGTCAAACGAACCTAGGGTAGCGATAAAAAGAAAAAACTTAGTTGCCATTATTAAAAAAATGACTGTGACTTTATTTCCATTGTCGATTGCCGATTCAGGATTATTAACTGACTTGCATTATTTTTTGTGTTCTAATATTGATAGATTGGTTTTTTCGATGAGGTGCCTTTGAGTTTGTTACGCGTGTAAGTTGGCACCCAAGTGCCGATTATTTATAATTTCGGTAAGATGTATATAGGTAGATATGTATCAAAATAGTGCAAAATAACAGTCATCGGTGGTTGAATATTAAGTGAAATGTATTGTCTGAATGTAACATCGACATGTTGATTGAACCGATTCAATGGTTGAGTCTTTTTGTTCCTTAAAATAAATTGCTTTTAACAACGTGATGTCTTCATCGTCTACCGCAATTCATTTTTGGTTTTAAAGCATTTGTTTTTTATCTATTGTCTTTTTTATCCTTTTACACTTAATTAGAAATCTTTATTTTTGAGTACAAGAATGAAAGATTAAATTAAAGCATCTCATATTAAACAGCGACTAATTTATCTAATATCATAATGTAGAGTTTCCAACCGAATAATTTGATTCAATGAAATTGGCTTTATTTCATTTTATGATTTCGTTTGCGTGATCTTGACCAGTAATAAGCTAATAAATTGTCCATTGGGATGGGGGATTCTATATCGTTAATGACTCAATATTAATCGTCCAATTTATTGATATGCTTTATATTTTTGACCAATCAAACTAATGTATTAAACATTGATACCAATGATAGAGTTAGGTACTTCTCGACCTCAGGTATATTTTTTGGCATTTTAAGAGCTTTATCGATGTTAGGTATCAACAAATCAACTCGTAACAATCGATTTTGACGTTATTCTTCCTAATCTACAATCTACCATAAAGATCTTGATGGAGTGTTAAAGAAATTTAAGAATCGAATTCCATAATATGTACAATATTCGTAAGACGTGAACTTTCTCTAATAATCTTTTTGAATAATCAAGATTGTAAATAATTTTTATGACATATTTTTCTGTATCAAAATCGATATTATGAATTAAGAGCATGGAGTGTAGAAATGCAAGGCTGCGAATGCAAACACGAGTTCGATCGCGTGCAAGCGCACAATATCATCGGAGTCAAGCCGCTCCACGCTACCCCATATTTTAACAACTGTCCTAATACATCTTGCAATGTTGTTTTTAACTGTTTTTGCCACATTATTGTTTGTACTTTTTGGTATGTTTCTATGGTATATTTACTTTTAATTTTTGTAGATGTAATTTTTGCTGCTGCTATCGGATTACATTTTTGTAACTATTGACCTGGCGTTAAAACGTTCGAACTGATTCGGTGTGTTTTTACAACGTTTGAAGAGTAAAATGTAATTAATGCATGTAAATTTATCTGTGTCAAAGCTAATCAAGACAAAATTATTTGAAATTTAAAGTTTTCAACGAATTGGACGGATTTTTTTCTTCATTTCAGGTGCCTGTCAATGAAAGCGCCAGACAGGTATGTTGCTAGTCGCTCGCGCGTTCGCTTTCGTTCGGCCGGATTCGGTTACATTCGGAAACGTTCGGGTGGGCCCGGCCGCTCGGCCGATACCACAGGCCAAGGGGGTAGCTTGGAAGACGACACACCCGCGACGCAGGATAGCACAGTATTATTTTCTATCAAAATTGCTTTTTAATGTGTGTTATTTTGATTGTTTTATGGATTTTTTGGCAAGTTCCATTAATAGTTGATTAAGGTATGCCATGCCATTTTTCGCACAATTGGAACTAGAATGTAATCGGTCCCATTATCACTTATTTGTTTTCGGTTGCTTGATTGGCTATTATTTTTCTTTTTTTTTTCAATTTCAAATCAAGTGCACATGTCTGTCTCGGTGGTGTGATTTTTTTATGTACTGTAATGGGTGACATGTAAGTTGTCGTTACTTTGCTTCCAGGTTACACCCTTTTTATAAGAATAACGGACATCTCAATTTAATTCACAGATAAATTTACAAGTTTTAATTCATTTAGTGGACAAATGTTTATGCATTTTTACGTTTAGTTTTGTAAGCATGATTGTGTGTTTTTTTATTTAATAACGGAATATTTATATTTTATGGGATTTTGCTTGGGTAAGTATTTTATTATAATTATATTTGTAATATACAGCTTAAAGAAGCGTTACAAAGGTGTGAATTTTGTAATTATTAATTATAAAGTAATGAATGCATAAGCTTTCTCACGCATGGCTCTTAACGAGAACTCAAATTGATCCCATGACAAATTCGTGATCATCATCATCAAATCGTAAAGGATTTAACGCCTCCGTTGGCACGCTTCTTTTGTTGGCCTCATAAAGCCGGCCATTAACATGTTTGATAAAACGTTAGCCGTACAAAAAGAGACGGCGAAGCTACTGTGGACTCCCCACTGCGAGACCTCATTGAAGAATGATGCCATGCTGTGGTTGTACTCGGTCAATACAAAACTGTTCCGTTTTTTTGGAGATTGTTGAATTTGCAATATTTTGAGTAGCTGTATGTAACTAGAATACAATGAATATGGTTTACGGATTGTTATAAAACTTTTTTAAAAAATACGCAGATGTCCCATGGATGAATTGCTCCGTGTAATTGAGATAATACAAAATCAGACGAAGTTTCTGATTATGCAACTAAGAATAAATATGTTGCATATTTTTTGTGCCTAAAATTTTACTATATCTTCTTAATATATATAAATTACGTGTCACGTTGTTTGTCCGCGATGGACTCCTAAACTACTTAACCGATTTTAATCAAATTTGCACACCGTGTGCACTTTGATCCAACTTGAAAGATAGGATAGCTTACATCTCAAAAAAAAAAACTTTTGACAGAACGAAGTCTGTCCGGGCAGCTAGTTATGTATATAGAAAGGTACATGTTTATTCTTACCGTTTGGTAAGAATGCTATATAAACCCTGTTCTTATATTAATAAGAACAGGGTTTGATCATACTGTAAAATACATTTAAGTTAATCAAAAATGTTCAGTTATCCGTAGTAACTACACAGTCCTTTAATTCAATGACGTCCTTATTAACTATGTGTTATATCGAAGTCGTAAACGACCAAGCAAAGCAAGCCATCGTAGTGTATATGTTGTACCCAATTGTTATTGGACAATTGTAAATGATGCTCGAAGAATCCATCAGTAGGAAGATATCTGTCCCAAATTTTACTTTAAAAATATGTACGTAAGGGTTGCATTATAATTGACAGACTCTGTAATCCTTTAAAATGTCGGCACGCACAGAGATTAGTAAGATATTGTTTTTAAAGAATCCAAATTCAAGCTATCGCTAAAGTTTTACGTAAGCTGTTATTTTAAAAGGTAAATTTTTTTGTTTAATAAAGTCAGCTTTATTTTTATTTGAATCTTTTTTGTATCTTAGTGACATAGGTATATCATACGTGATTTATGCGGCCGGCATTTCATTCCACGGACACGAAATAGTCAAAATAATTTCAACTTGAACAGATAAGGCCACACATAACCATTAAAGCAAACGAAAACCCAACAAAGGAGTGGGTAACACTGTAACACCTTTAAACTAACAAAGGTTGAATACAAATAAACAGCAAAACGTTAACTCTTTTACCGTCCGCGGGTAATTTTCACTCGGAAAAGGGCATGGAAATGATTTCCTAAAGGGTGCCGACACCCTCGGACCAGTGGTTTGACGCTGCCATTATTTTAGAATTCACTTTCGTACTAAAATGGAATTTATTGAAAGGTTTACTATTTTCTCGCCCTTACACTAAATACAGCTAGGTAAAAATTAATTATGTTTTCTTTGCTATTCGTTGCATGTGACCAGATTGAGGTATGGACTCTTTTTAACCAATCCTGAAAGATGTGCTTATTTCCTCTTTATCATTTTGGTTACTAAGATCGAACTTATGCAGCGTTATATAAATACTCTAGATGCAACAAAGCTTGTTTCACTCCAATATTATGAAGATTCTAAAGTCCTACACCAGTCATAAAACTTAAAGCAGGCGTAAGGCGGACACAACTAGAAAATACTAAACATACATACTAAAAAAATCTATATTTTTATTGATTACATTGGACGATTTCATCAATTGAGGTAATAATCATGGGATCAATTTTTTCTCGAGATCGAGTTGTAAGTGTTTGTTAATCATTCTAATAAATAAATAAGTTTATTTATAAATACTTCGTGCAAATTAAGTGGAGCGATTAAATAAGTAATTGCCCTGTTTTGACGGGAATTCGCTAAAACTGGCGATTTGCTTTGCTTCACTGCCTTTGTGCTTTTAATTATGGGCACCTACTGGTATTGTAGGGATACATTAACGAAATAGTTTGCAAAGCTAATGTAATAAAAATAATGAAAAATAAAATAAACTTATTTTGTGAAAAACTAATCACGATCTTGCTATGTTATTGTATCCAGTTGAAGACAGGTTTGATGGTATTTTGATCCCGTAGCAAATAATAAACAGAACAGTTAACTTACAAGTATACAATTATGAAACGTTAGAACGTAAAACAGAACCAGAATGTAACAATTTATTAATTTATTATTTTAAATGGAATTGGTGCCCATCTGCATGCATCCTTTAACAATTAAAACCTCACGCGACACCAACAATTCAATACCTATGTGGTCTGTGGTGAAGTGGTGTCCGTGTCAAGTAAGGGAGTCTGTCAATTACATCATGAATGGCCGGTGCGTTGGTTTGGTCACTCGCCGCACTCACCCAGATGCGCGCAGAGGCGTGATGATAAACGGAACGTGAACTTTCCCTCTCATCACGAAGCCCCAACTGTGTTATATAATGCTGGCCAGCCTAGCACCCCTGTCTAGAGCGTGACCAGTCGTACTAGGTGTTTGCAGTTGAACAGGTTACCGATCTATTATTGTCTATTGTCTAGATTACTTTTTAAAAATTGTTGTTAATGTTAAAATTATATAATCTAAATTTTACTAACAAAAAATAACCGACTTCAAAATCTCAAAAACTACATAGTTGTCAGATCTCGTTCAAATTTATGTGAGATTACATGACAAGCGCCTGCTTTCGATTAAAAAAAGAATCATCGAAATCGGTTGGCGTGATATTGAGTTATTCGTCAATTTGTCGCGCACATCTTAACACAAATTTACGACTTATGTAGTTTTCTCATGGATGCTGTTGTTAGATCTCAATAAAATTTATGTGGGACCATATGACAGCCACCAGCTTTTGATTAAAAAAAGAATCATCAAAATTGGTTCGCCCAGTCCAAAGTTCTGAGGTAACAAACATAAAAAAAAAAAAAAATACAGTCGAATTGAGAACCTCCTCCTTTTTTGAAGTCGGTTAAAAATTAATAAAGATTATGGAAAGCATCTGATATATTTTTAGTCCAAACTTCTATTACCTCCCTGTCAGTGTACGGTGTTACGTTGGCACTGTTATTTCAAAGTCGGTCGTGGATTTATAGGCAATTTCATTAGACTTGGCAAAAAAGGCTAGAGTGAGGTACCTCTACAAAAAATACAAAATAAAGAATACCTAAAGTAATCCGTTTAAAAACTGAAACCACTGTAGTTACTAGGTAATTAAAAAACTTGGAATGTAATAATTTCATTAGTAGTAAGTCTTACTATTCCTTAAAATTTCTGTTATACTACAGTAGAACTAATTAATACAACAAATCTTCCTAATATAAAAACGAAACAGTTATGTTTATTAATTCAGGAACATTTTAATAAATTGCCGTCATAAATATGAAATACAGCAAATGCAGTAGCTCAGCCGGAGCTCTCACATTTGTATCAGAGTCGATTCAGTCAATACGCGAACATATTTCAAAGCTAAACAAAGTCTAAGACAAATGAATCTATAAAATTAATTGGACAAGTAATCGAAAACTCAGAAAGAATTTCTTCATCTCTGGTCTGGGGGAGCAGGAAACAAATGAGGGGCGGACATTGAATAATTCGATTTCCTTATTTGCACCAATCAATATGTTTAAGGGAATCCGATACCGTGGCGAGACGGTGACTGTGGCTTGCGTCCCTCGACATTGTAAATTGTTTTTAAAATATATTAAACTTGATACAAGTTACGTAACCACTCTAAATTAGGGACATTCTTAAAAAGGTCCCTAATTAATTGCAGTTGTAAATAATTTATGAATTAATGAAGCTTTTATAGAAGATAGAAGAACACTTTTCGGAAGTCGAACTAGGCAACATGTATCTAGCATGAATGATTTTTACTCAAGATTTTTTCTTAAAGTTACGAACACAACAAAACATTCATTACTTTTGGCTAATGTATTTTACAGATATATAGATGAAGGAACTAAGCATCACATACAATTTTATGACATATTTTGTTTCATTTTAAATCGATCGAATATATTTCATTGTTATCAAGAAATCGCTTATAAATATTTCATAATCTGTAGTAAAGTAGAATTATTAATAATAAACATTAGTCTACAAATTGTAGCAGTTAGGATTAGGTAAATTGAAATTGGAACGTAAACTCAGGTGCAACAGCGTAATAACTAACTTTTAAATGATCCCCAAACAGTTAAAGGGTTTGAGTAGCAGGCGGGCGCGCGTCGGTCGCAGACGGCATATTAGTAGATATAATTGCATTTGCTACCGACCTTACTGACGTTTCCTTCAGCGATGCTACGGATCTTATAGACAATTGAGTTACCAACACAAACCACCCTCTGAAATTAGTTGCCACTGATGAGAATATCTCGCTTCTTGATTGAACTTCTTTAACCACTTCAAAGCTGTCCTTCACTTCAGTATAATAATATAAACATTCTGTCATAAAAATCGGAAAATAAATATGATTAAATCCCATGTAATAAGTATAACGCTGTATCTGATTAATTAAGAACGATACTCCGCTAAAAATAAGCTCATATTAAATTTTGTACGTAATTCAGTCGGGTACTTATTTAATTCTGGATATAAAATTTCTGTGATTGAGCCCTGGCGGGTGGAGTTGAGGGGCGTGAATTCCAACAAAATTAGCACCAGGGGTCGAAATAAAAAAGCGAAGGAAAAATTTAATGAACAGGAAAATGCTCCTTTTTGCAGCTATTCCATCTATTTATCTACATCGGGATGCCCATTACCTTGCTAAGAGAAAAGTTTACATTTTTAATTTAATGATTCCACTTTGTGGAAGTTGGGCGGGTTTCAGCGAGATCTTAATTTGGGGATTTCTGAGGCGTCTCGTTTTGTAAATATTATTCCTTTAATAAGACCTCATGTCGAGGGGGTGGCTGCTGAAGTCCGTGATTACGACTTTCCCTGTGAGCTTCATTTTGGACCTCGTCATTTTGATTGGCGCTAATGAAATTTTTCCTACTCTATGCCATTTTCTTGTTCTTGACAGACCAATTTTCAGAAGGCCCGAGACATTTCGCGTTACGTCATCAACGCACCCTGTAAACAGTGCCATTGGAGGCAATTTCACGACAGCTGAGCCGGTGTTTCTGTCGTCTTCATTAATTTTTTCACTTTTGTTAATGCAATTTCTTATTTTATCTCTCTTGTGCGGCTGAAGTGCGTGTCCCATCTGTAACAAAATTTCTAAATTGTCGAGTCCCAGCTGCGTCTGTATGGGCGATGACGTTTCGCTTTTAGCGGCTGTTTTAAAATTGAATATTTGATGCCGCATTCCCTTATGACGAATCCGCGGTGAGTGGTAAGAGCCAATTCTGCGGTAGATTATTTTTTGAATGGCTCTCTTAACGACTGCGTCCATTATCACATGATCCCGATTCCGGTAGGGTTCTTTGCGGAGACCCTTGTCTTGTGTTGGTTAGGAAATTCCTTAGTATCCTTGCTAGTTTCCTCAAGTGTTATTTTATAAAGCACTTCCGTAATACATTTTTTTGCTTTGTTAGTTATTAATGATAAATATTAATTATTTATTTTTCCTGTTATCAAACAACTGCATGGCACTGGAAGGTTCCCATTATAAACGCAAATGGTAACAACAGCTTACATCCTTTCTAATTACGCTGATAAGCGACTTCAATAACGGTTGCTTTATCACGTTCGTACGTTTGGAATCTAATTGGAATTTTGCATGTTGATATGTGGACTCTCCATTGGTGGTTATTATGTTTGCTTTTTGATACTGATGTTTGTAATTGGAAGTGAAAAATAGAGCCGCAATACCCGGCCTGCGGTGACAAGCGTTATTGATTGTTTTCAACAAATAATATGTTTACATTTATTAAGCAATCGAGCGATATTAAAACGTTAATATCTGCTATCAATGATGATTTCATTTATTCCACCACCTGCCTATTATCGGGCAAGCTTGATGTTCCATATAAGAACTTGGCTTATTATTAATTAGCTGACAAGAGGTTCGTTCCAATTTGTCTAAATTACGGCCATATTAATACATCGGGGTGCCAAATTTGCATTTAAACGTTTATGACAGAAACGTTATTTAGTAAATTACAGTTATTTTAATAGAGATTATGGCTGGCGTTTTTTTGCTGGGTAGTAAGGGTCGATTTTTTACCAAAGCATCTGTTGTGTGGATCGTATGAGTTTTTGTAATTTTAAAAGGAGACATGATGGATCAGTTTCAACACGTAGTCGTCGGTCCCTTTGTTGCATGCTTTATGGCTTTGTAATGTGTTTCTTTGTTTGTTCAGTGCATGTTACAGGAGCTACCGAACTTTTTGAAAAGTAACTCAAAATCGTATAATATCTTCTATTGTTAAAATTAACTTGAGCCGCTAATTAATCAGAATACAATTTAATTTTATTATTACGACCTAAAGGAGGTAAAATTATTATTAATAATAATTACCCTCAATTGGTATGTTTCTAAAGCTTAAAGAATTTAATTAGCAATGTGGTAAGGCTTCTTAGAGGCTTATAGTGCAAAAAGTACTTAAAATCCCGAATTTTATAAAAAAATTATAAGATCATTTTTTATGTTATCTATGAGAACATAATCCAGATTAAACGACAAAACATTTCGACTTCGCATTCAAAGGCGCCATTGCATAAAAGAGGCAAAAAGTAAAGCACTAGTGTCATTAAGAAAAACTTTTGTGTAAGTGTGGGAGTGGTTCAAAATTTTAAGAGTTCTCCTTTAAAAACCACCGTTGCGTGTTTTTCAAATAGGATTTAGGCCGACTGCTGTGCTGGAAGGTCTCTTATCTTTAGGAAAAAATATGTTTATCTCACTGATTCCTTTTAAATGCTATTACGAGGACACATGTTCTTATATCGTTGCAATAGAAGCAGCTTTTAAAAAATACAATATAAGTATCCAAACTATATTGAAAGAAATCACTCCTGCGTTAGATCTTTATGCAAGCTGTACAAAACATTCAGTTAAGAAACCGTAATTAAATATACCTACAGAATTGTATAAAGTGAAATCTATAAACCTTATCTAATAATTCAAGATGGCTTTTAAACAGAAACGACCCTAATATCTCCTAAAACTAAGCTTCCTTGTTATATCTATGCTGTGGGCGACTGTGGGGAACGTTAAGTAATATTTAACTTGATTCAGTATTGGAGCCCGAACGGAGTTGATGATAAAAGGATTAAAATCTCTTTACGACATATTATTGTAGAGTTTAGAATATCTACTCCTTTGCTTTTCATTAATGCGTGTTGATAGAAAGATATATGAATCAATAAAATAAAAATATCAAAATGAAACAATAAATTAGAGACCTAATTTTTTGAGGACGATTTAGTATTTGACGACACGTTAATATTAAGTTAAAAAAATACAAAGTATTAAAATAGAGACGTACTTATACGAAAAAAGATATAGATATAAATATTATAATCAAATCAACCAAAAGTGAATATAAAAAATACTACTAATCTAGCTTTTTTTATCTGCCTAATAGTATTCCACTACTGGTCTCGGCTGTGTTCTAAAAAAAGATAAGGATTAGTCACAACAGAAATGACAGTTTTAATCAGTAGATACAGGTTTGTGAGGCCTCCCACTGTGTTCCCTTTAGTTAGAATTTGCATGCGCATTTGTAACGTTTATTATACTATGTATACCTAAGTGTTACGTCACTATAGCATACACTCAATAGTTGAAACTACGTTGGAAAAAACATTGTAGTTTTTAAACGGTTTTATTTACCTTGCCCTGTTTACACGGGCGTAGCCAGGTTTTAGTTTCGGGGGGGGGGGGGGGGGGTGTTCAAGAAAATACAACGACGAAAAGTACATAAAAAACCCTAAAGAAAATAGAGACTTTATTTTTTCTCACGACGTATGTAGTGCCATCTTTTACTAATTTAGTCAAAAAGTTCAAGTAGAAGTTCGTTGTAACTTTGATCGAGGTAAATTACGGTTTACGATTTATGACGTATTAAAAAAAACTACTAACTACATCTCGTTCAATCCAATTTTCGGTGGAAGTTTGGATGGTAATGTACATCATATATTTTTTTTAGTTTTATCATTCTCTTATTTTAGAAGTTACAGGGGGGGGGGGTTGAACTTTTTTCAGTACATATCTACATAGACAATATAAGTTTTTAATGTATTACTTGTTTAGGATTACATGTAGAAGAACGTGGAATACAAGTTAAAGTATAAATAGTAAAAATATAGATGAATCAGCACCTAGGGAAACTCCAGTCAGGAACAAAAGTTACTAATGTTTTAAGTTTTCAAGAAAATATAGGTGCAATACAGAACCCTCGACGATGATTCAAACTTGACAGGCTTTAATATGTCAACCACGATACGTTATCGATCACATCGCAATTAACAAACGATGTCTTATTGTTGAGACTTGTAGGATGTGTCAATGGGCTGTCGTAGATATTATTGACCAGTTATTTCAACTATGAAATAACTATAGGCACACCAAATGATGGATGGATCCACCTTGGATGATGAAAACCACCTTAGAGGTTTTGCCGGCCATCGTGGCCAACCAAAGCCTCTATGTGAGGACTGTTAGGTAATACTGACTGACTCCTTGTATGTTCCCACTTACCAATTGATAGATGGCATCGATCGAAAGTCGATCGATGTACAATGTACGATGTACAAGTAGGTACAATGAGTTAGTCGACGTCGATCGTTCCGCTTACTGTTCTCAATGATCGACTATGGATCAATCATCGATCGAACATCGATCGAAATTTTATTGAACAACATCCGTCGAACAGCCAAGGCTACCTCGATTGCGATCAATGGCGATCGACTGGTGTATGGGTTACCCTCAGAATCTACAGGATGAGTAGTGTAGTGTTGTGTAGTGTAGTGTAGTGTTGTGTAGTGTAGTGTGATGTCACATACATTAACATTGGCCATCAAATTGGACTATACAGTTTAATGGATAGTTTATGATAGATTGAAATGAGAATATAGGGCCTCAATGAAATTTATGCTTATTCTACTTTCAAATGAGTAAAATCCAATATCCTTGCCACAGCTCTTTGTGCTTGCCCAGTTGGTTATACTTCAGCCTGATATGTATTTTTTTGTAAATTTTTTATTGTTTTTAAAGTATGATAGTTTTGAATTTTTGATGATCAGATGTCTACCACCAGAGACTATTTCAATGAACACTATACATAGATCTTTCCGTAGATTAGCATCTGTACGATAGGATATTGCTAAACCAGCGTTCACATAGATTAATTTTTTGTCGCTTCAATAACTTTCTCCTTCGGAAGACTCATGCTAAATCAACGCGACAAGTTATCGATATGCGGTTACTCAATCATATCGTGTGCCGTCACGTGATTTACTTAAGCCGTTGTTACGTACGAGAAAAAACGTCGTGTTAGGTCCTAATTAAAGTTAATTATTGCGAATAGAAATGTTTATTCCTAATTAGAGTGGATTGCTGTTTTATAGTTACGTTAACTACTTATAGGTACCTTAAGAATATTGTATGTTAATAATGCATGATTTAGAATATTTTCTAAAGTTATGAAATGTTTGTGAAATTTTTTTTAGTACCCAAAGTAGAGCAATGACCTTTGACCGACAAAGCAATACAATTTACACAATAGTTTTAATCGCAATGAATAAAACATATTTCGTTTTAACATAAACTGTCTCTTGTAAAATAAACGAAAGCTAAAACAATTCCATGAAAATAAAATGTCCGAGTCTAGTATCTACTATACGTTAGAACGCGGTAATTATCAAATTCTGTGAACTAATTCCATTAACTAATTTAATTCAAAATGTATCCATTTCCTTTTTGCAAACAAAATAATAAAGGCACATTTATAGCGGTTACAGAAAGGCGAAAGTGTTCGTACTGAAATGAAGTATAGAAAAAAGAAACGAGCGCGAGTTTTGATTGATCACCGACTCGAAGCTGTTTTTTGTGTGAAATTAAAAACACGGACTGGGCATGCGTTGGATTAAAGAGGAATTTCAGACGGCCAATAAGCAGAGGGTCCGCGCCTTTGTTGTCGAAAACAAATTTTGAAATTAATTTATTTTTATAAGACGCGAAATCGGACATCGATTTCGCATTACGGCCCGGAATAATAGACGTGATTGATGAACACATTTTTTGTGTTTTACGCATTATGTTTTAAACTATAGTACCTATTTGGTCTAGTTTAAATGAATTCCAAAATGTCACAAAACGTTGTTGTTGTAACAACAAAATTGAAGATCTTTAAACACCGCCTAACTAAATAATGATACGATGCAGAATATAAATGAACATTTGGAACGGAGAGAGACGAACAGTCAAACCGCAAACGAGTAATTAAACCTTCTATAATACATTAACATCGTGCATACTAAATTCATGGGAGACTTAGTCGAAATGCTAGCAGGAACGGTAGGGAGCCATGTGTAACACCCAATACCGCAAAGGTAAAACGTAATAATAGTAGCTGTTTTGAGCTTTATGAACGATCAAAATTGCAAGAGCACGTGTATAAAATACACTTTGCAAAGTAGATTTAAATTTTAATAGAAAGCTTTCAGTCGAGGGTTGTAAGTAATGTCTTGACGTTAGAAATAAGTGGAGCTTTCGTAAGCGGCTGTTTTTAACATTGTTCTGTCTAAAAATGGAATTCGTTGATGTCAAAATTTAATAATCTTGTTATTGATATTTACTTTGATATCGTTCAGTTTTAACAAAATTGTTTATTTTTTTTTTTCATTTTTAATTTATTTTATCATTAAATCAAAAACATTTCTTATACACTACTTATAATATTTCCGAAGAACCTACATGCCTTAAATTGAACTAGAGACAGATGAACTTCAAACTTGAGCAAACTAAGAGAAAGTGATATCAATTGTCGCGAGGGATATCCACCCTAAGCGTTCGTTGCCGGAGACTCAGGTGTCGACTGCGGCCGATTCCACAAGACAATGCTTAATAATTTCATTTCACCATTACGGCGGCCATCTTTGTAAGTCGCACAGTTAGAGGGCATCGGCGCACCCCTCCATGGCAATTTGCATTGTAACTCGGACCACGTAGAAGGCCCTAACTGCCATACCACCACCTCCTAACTCTTGAATATATAATTTTGTTGCTTTTATTAACAGCAACTTTGCGTGGGAATTGGCGATAGCCTTCCGCGGCGACTGTTTATTGTAGACGATAACTTGCTAGATTTATTTTATAGTTCAGCTAGAGACTTTGTCCTGCAAGGGTTGATACGCGTTTTACGCAGACGATTTTATACCGGCAATAAACTAGTCCGATATACTAAGTCATTAAAATATTTACTGGATTTATTTGACAAGCTTGTTCCAATGAAATGTTTATTGGACCTTACAATTACATTGTTGCTAATTAAACGCTGGGCTCTGTTGTAAAAGGTGGAGGAAATTATTATGATCTTTTATTTTTGTCTGGATGCACGTTATTTGGCTTTACGCCAATAAATAAAACATATTTAATTATTCATTCTTTATGGTACCTGGTACTAAGGTTTACAATGTTCTAGCATAATCTCTGTTGGCAAGCTCTACCGGTTGACTGTTGCATGCGTGGTTACAGTCAGCAATGTCTATAGTGGCGATACAAGAAAAGGAAAGGAAACTTACTTAGATATTAAAACTGTACCTTAAAACTTACTTAAGTAGCATAATATCATAGTTCTAAGCTGTTTCGAACGAAATACTTAATTATAAATGTGTAAATATACTGGAACAGGTAGGTACTAGCGTAATATCAGGAAAAATATGGACAAGTTTTGATAAATACAGTTAAAAGGTTGGAATCATAGGGCTGGAACGGAAATGGAAACAAATTACAGGCAGAATACGGTGATAGACGTAATCGTAATTGCTTGCCGACCGGCGCTAATGTAAAAGTTTTGCGCGGAGGTGGTTACAGCTTTTAAGTTTGTTTTGGTCTCTACAAATTAATTTGTTTGTACGTCTTCGTATAAGGCGACTTTTAATTGTTTTCACAAATAATTGTTGGCTTTCTGTTATATTCTGATTAATGTGATAACAATATCAAAGGCAAGTCTATTATTTTAAGATTAGAATAACGATAACTTAAACATTTTAACTGTAAGTAGAAGGTACACGTGAGTTGCAGTGACTGATACTGTAGGTAGGTAGTTAGGTCGTAATATCGGTATGGTATACAACTATGGCAAGTACAAATATTTGTAATACGTACACCTTATATTTATAGCGACAGCACCTTTCTCAAAAAATACCATAAGATAGGTAGGTACACTAGAAGAATATTGTTAAGCAATTCTTACTATACTATAAATACAAATGTGGACAAAAGTAATACATATTTGCAATATTCACGTTAGTTAATAGATATTTTAAACAAGAATATATTTGGCCCCAGTGTAGAATAAATTGCGCTTCTAATTCTAATGGCGACTTTTAGGGGAATGTATAATTCCATTTTGGATCTTAAACTCTTTGGGGTCGTAATATCGACATTAATAGGCTTTGAAAGGTTTCTCGGGATGGTAACTTTGGATGGTTTCTCTTTATCTGTTAAGAACCTCCGTAAAGTTACTTGTTGTAATAAAATTACACAAATACGTTTCTTATTGGCGTCGAGAAATATAATGTATAATTTATTTCTTCTAACATTCCCACACACTAAGTTAAGTGCTATTATGTGGGATGAATGAAGTGCAAGCGCGGCATACGGGCTTCTTGTACTCCTCGCACTCCATCAAGGATATTGACACTTCTCTGTCTGTCATCAGCTTTTGTTCTATCACGTGTTAGGTTACGCATACACACAGCCATGCACGTGTGCATATCGGCGCAGAACCCCATTCTTTTGATCTTTTGATTACATCTTATTGCTTTTTGTTTTGTCGTGAAGAAAGATCGTCACTGCAATCTTGAGTGTCTTACATTGTTGCCTACGATAATTATCGTTCGTACACATCTGTCTGTAGTGTCTAGCCGTGAAGGAATGTAAAGTATACTCACAAACGACTTTTACGCATGTAAATCATCATTTATGCACCTCTCGAGTCGCATGATAACTAAAATATGTCAAGGGAAATAAAACAAATGATAGGCATTCCCTATTGGAACTTCGATGCCATGTAAAAGATAATACCATTTCGCGTCGTTCGCGCGTTATAATTAGTACAAATTGTCTGCTTCAGGCTTTAAATGGAAGAGTTGATAAATTACAGATAGTCGTACAGTTGAAATACAACACGTTCAATTTGTTTTTTCATATTTTAAACGTACCTTTTACCGGTAGGTATTACTTTTTACATGAGAAACATGTGTGGAAATTATGATATGTATCGTTCTAAATTTTAAAATCAATAGTGATTCATCATCGTCATCTTCATCACAATCCGAAATTATGCCTGGGCTGGGCTTCGGGGTCTTTTCTCACACTGTGCGGCGTAGCGATTAGTGCTTTTTTATTTTATAATTTAATTAATGTGTAATAAAAATGTAGTCCCTGTATTAGTACAAATAATAGAGCAGTATAAAATGCTAATATCGATTTGTTCTTAGCATAATTATTGATATGAAATATAAAAAACTGAAAAATGGCATGAAAGTTAGCATAATTCAATAAAAAAATACTTTGCCTATTGAACTCGATCGCGTTAATATCTAACGCTTATTTTTAGACCCGAAAACAGAGCGATACGCTATCGATTGATAACTTTTGTTTCTCATGGTTCGAAATGCAGCGCGTAGCAAATTCATTATTATAAGTAAAACGAAGAGTAGGTATAGCGACCTAGTTATGGAAGATTTTACTTAGATAGTTTTGTAAATTAGAAATTTTATTTTTATGAAGTGAACCTATGTGTACATGACCATTGTAAGGAATGGATAATACCGGGTATCAATAATAATACACATTAAAATAATTAATTAATTCAAACAAAATATTTATAATACATTTTTAAACAAAAACAATTTTACAGTTTTTTTTATTGTGCGTATAGCATTTGTTTCAAATTTTTGGGCTTCACAACAAGACAAACTTTAATAAAAAATAAAAATGTTATTTTATATTTGCCCACTCTAGGCGTTCCTGACTCTGTAAACGAGTTGGAATCTGGTAGTCGCGCAAGTTAATAGATTCGATATTTCATCGCGACGCGCCGCAATTGATACAGCGACGACGGACGGAGGCGTCTGATGACTGCGAAGTACTGCGATGCGAGGACGTTTGACGGCGTTACAGTGCGGTGGTGGTAGTCCAAGAGCTAGTGAACCCTCCGAGTAACGGTCTTCCTGTAAGGCTAGAAATTTGTACACTGATGATTTATAGCATGCTAAGGGCAATAGCCATGACCTGGCAGGCGTCAGTCCTGCACGTCATCATCCCCTTAACTTTTTAAACTGTAAAAAAATAAATAAAAAAAAACTTGTTTCTGTAAGCTTAAAAATTTAATAGGATGTAGTTTATTTATTGCAAATCTTGAAAAAAAATTGACAGGCGATTACAATGAGCAAGAGTATGTGACAGGCGAATGGAAAAGTGCACAGTTGATGAGGTAAAATAAACTTTCTCCTGTATACTTGAAATTTGGATATGTTTTTGAGTAAACGTTTTAGAATAACTATGTACAATGACAGGCGGTTTCGGATAGCATAAGACGTTGACAGGCGAGGTCCAAGAGCTAGTGAACCCTCCGAGTAACGGTCTTCCTGTAAGGCTAGAAATTTGTACACTGATGATTTATAGCATGCTAAGGGCAATAGCCATACCTGGCAGGCGTCAGCCCTGCACGTCATCAGCCCCTTAATTTTTTAAACTGTAAAAAAAAATGTAAAAAAAAACTTGTTTCTGTAAGCTTAAAAATTTAATAGGATGTAGTTTATTTATTGCAAATCTTGAAAAAAAATTGACAGGCGATTACAATGAGCAAGAGTATGTGACAGCCGAATGGAAAAGTGCACAGTTGATGAGGTAAAATAAACTTTCTCCTGTATACTTGAAATTTGGATATGTTTTTGAGTAAACGTTTTAGAATAACTATGTACAATGACAGGCGGTTTCGAATAGCATAAGACCTTGACAGGCGAGGGGAAAGCTGCTAAGGGCGTGCGAGTAAGATGTGTTACGTGACCAAACTTCGCGCCTAAGATGGGAAAAATAATAGTAAAAAAAACTAAAAAACACGCTTTTATAGAAAATCCAACTAAAAAAATAGAAAATAAATTTGAATTAAAAATCGTGTAAATTTTGTAAAAAAAGCGTGGGGTGCTTTTAAAAATATTATGCCTTCTATTCATTGACACCAGGCACCATGCTTTTAAAAATATTATGCCTTCTATTCATTGACACCAGGCACCCCACGCTTTTATTACAATTACACGATTTTTAATTCAAATTTATTTTCTATTTTTTTTAGTTTGATTTTCTATAAAAGCGTGTTTTTTAGTTTTTTTCACTATTATTTTTCTCATCTTAGGCGCGAAGTTTGGTCACGTAACACATCTTACTCGCACGCCCTTAGCAGCTTTCCCCTCGCCTGTCAAGGTCTTATGCTGTTCGAAACCGCCTGTCATTATACATAGTTATTCTAAAACGTTTACTCAAAAACATATCCAAATTTCAAGTGTACAGGAGAAAGTTTATTTTACCTCATCAACTGTGCACTTTTCTATTCGCCTGTCACATACTGTTGCTCATTGTAATCGCCTGTCAATTTTTTTTCGAGATTTGCAATAAATAATCTACATACTATTAAATTTTTAAGCTTACAGAAACAAGTTTTTATAAAAAAAAATTTTACAGTTTAAAAAATTAAGGGGCTGATGACGTGCAGGGCTGGCGCCTGCCAGGTATGGCTATTGCCCTTAGCATGCTATAAATCATCAGTGTACAAATTTCTAGCCTTACAGGAAGACCGTTACTCGGAGGGTTCACTAGCTCTTGGACCTCGCCTGTCAAGGTCTTATGCTATCCGAAACCGCCTGTCATTGTACATAGTTATTCTAAAACGTTTACTCAAAAACATATCCAAATTTCAAGTATACAGGAGAAAGTTTATTTTACCTCATCAACTGTGCACTTTTCCATTCGCCTGTCACATACTCTTGCTCATTGTAATCGCCTGTCAATTTTTTTTCAAGATTTGCAATAAATAAACTACATCCTATTAAATTTTTAAGCTTACAGAAACAAGTTTTTTTTTACATTTTTTTTTACAGTTTAAAAAATTAAGGGGATGATGACGTGCAGGGCTGACGCCTGCCAGGTCATGGCTATTGCCCTTAGCATGCTTTAAACCATCAGTGTACAAATTTCTAGCCTTACAGGAAGACCGTTACTCGGAGGGTTCACTAGCTCTTGGACTATGGAGGCATGTGTGGATATTCATTTTGACATGTCTAGAGCAATATTTACCGAAAATTCGAAAAGAAGTGTTTGCTGTTTTTTTCACTAGCAGGTAGATATTATTAGATTTGGTAGATATAGGTGGTGAAAAGCTCGGCGTAAGTTAATGTAAAAAAGTACAAGTAAGACAAAAAAATAATTTTGAGACAATTTTTAACACCACTACTATCATTGTATATAAATGAAATATCAAAGATTTTATTAGCCTGATCTATCAAGATTAAGGTTTACCTGATAAATTGAATGACGAATGTTCCATATACGTATCTGCACATAAACACCACCATATGAATCAAGGAACAAGGATTTGTGAATCGCTATGCTTTGGGTCGCATTGATACACATTGACATCACGAACAGATTAAATCCGAGTACAAAATTTTTAACTTGTTACATGCAGGTCCAGTAACTGGAAACATCATATCAATTAGTACTGTTCTCTCAGTATTTGGGATAATTACGACTTAAAGCATTTATCTTAGTGTAAAGAGGTAAAATGGTTCTTCCTAGTACCTAAACCCAAACTTGTTCAGTTAAAATTCGTTGTCTTGATTCGTAGGTACTTATCTCCTAGCATATTTTTAATTTACAGTCACAATCGTTAGGAGGGCCAAACCAGCCGTAACTATGAAAACAACTTTTATTTTTTGCCCTTTCCTTAAATACCATTTAAAAATCTATTAAATAGCCCCTTTTTTGCGTCATTTTCTCATCGCAATGGTTTCGACGAGTATCTTGGAGCGATTCACTAACCGATTTGATTCGCTTCCGAACTGACAATTCTCCCACTAAGGAGTTCTAGTTCAAGCACCTTTAAATTAAATTATGATTTCGCCATTTACTGTGATTCGTTATTCTTTTTGATGGAATTATTTTTGATTTATTCATCCAACTGAATTTGGCCATAAGCGATTTGAACTATCGGAATTTAACTATTTTCGTCTAAATTATTTCGTCTGCACCTTACACTTTGACTATCGTATGAAGATTTACTAATAAAAATAAAAACTAATTCTTGGAAGGGCTACCGAATACTTGCAGCTCGAATACGGAATAACCTTACCGTTACTAATTATAACCGTAAAAAACTGATGGAATTGAATCTAAACATTTGTCTCTTAACGAATCGTGTCGCGGCGGCCTCGGCTCAAAGCGAGATGATTCGGCGATTCTGTTCCATTTTCGAATGCTCGCTGCCCATTCGTTCCCTCAGCTACGCCTACCCAATAAATTAAATGCCTCGCCTAGCACACCGCATAGTTACAAACTAATGAAATCTTGAAAAGATCTCAACCCATTTCCTTAAGAACTTTTCCGAAAGAGCAATCGCCTTCAAAGATTTACCCTAAGAAATAATTCCGCTAATAACGCTCGGAGCTCTCACGGGTATGTTATGCAACCATAGGAATTTCATTAGATACACACGCGACTGTTTGTTAAGGCGTTTTCCATTGCTAAAAGTTTCTTGAGGCGGGTATAATTCCTTTGTTTGTTGTTGGGGTGGCACGCCCGCTTCACCCACTACGTTTTCTAAGTCATCGGGTCCAATTATGCCCCTTTGTAGGTTTTGATATGTAAATTCGCGATTTTATTAAACAAACCATGATGCCATTCGAGGGCAGCGAGCCGGATTAATAGCTTCTTCAGATTTGTGTAATCGCTTTCTCTTAAGATAACATTAAGATGCGAGGGAGATTCTCGCTTTTCAATATTTACCTTTACAGTATATTGTTACCCCATCTGAAAATTACGTCTGAGACTGTTAAGGACACGTCTTACAATACTGGTATAAAATTTCCTGCGATCATTATGAATTTTAGCTAATGAAAAATTTTGGTTCCAAACAACATCCAATTTAAGGTCCTATGCGTTTATTAATTGGTGCTCCAGTCCAATAATATTTTACAACATCCGATGTATTTTGATATAATCTACATATGTCAGCAGTTAGCAAGTAATGGGTTGTGATAATGATGATGACGATGATTCAGCAAACACGTTTTTATATGATAATAGTATAAAAGTCATGTTTTTATAGTCCCTAGGTATAACATGCGACAATGTTGAATGCAGAGTGTGTGTTGAAGCAATTTATGCAGATTATTATTACGGCAATTTCGTGGACTGTTATCGCCCTACAAATTGATCTGCACATACAGACATAAAACGGGCGTTGCTGTCGAAACTACCCATTCGATTTAAGCTTAATTTTTCCCTAGCACTATTAATAATTTACACGGGATACCGCCAACGTTTGCGCCATATTACAGAGCATAAATTAATAATGTCGTTCGCTTGTTTAACTGCGAATCAGATGAGTTTTATTGACAATTTTGTTGGGAAAGAGCAATTTGCGGGATGGCCGGCCAGTGTCACCGAGTGGTCACCAAATAGGGGAGTCACAGTTCTATGCGAGGGAGAGCGCATTTTGGATTAAAGGCAATTGTATTCATTACTTAGGCTCTTATACACATTATTTGTAGATATCAAATAGTCACCCGGAATCCTTTTTAAAGCTAACCTGACACTTAAGTTTTCATTAATATTTTTTTGTTTTGATTTTGTTCAACGATGTTCGACCATTCTGTTGTATGACCATTGCAAGAAAAGATTACATGAAATTTTGCGTAAAATGTCTGTCTCAAACATTGAAGTATTATTACTAGCGTATAGAAGAGACATCGCGAACACAATGTATGTTCCAATGAATTGGCGCCGCGCGGCTTCAATTTCCAATGGATTCGTTCGATTTTGAAAGGAAAACAGGGGGTCTATTTTGAAAATAGAACCTCCCGGCGGGAACACACATTTTGTTTGAGATGTCTTCTCTTGTACATACCTCAATGGTCTCAAACTATGATTTTATTGAAAAGATGATAACTGCAGACTTTTAGTGTTAGTTTTGAACAATTTTTAATACATATATCATCAGTAGCGTAATGTTTTCAAACGTATGATACGTTACCAAAAACCTTGAATATGTATTCATTTTGTTGTTTTAATGTTGTTTGTTAAACTACAATGTAAATTGACTTGCTAGTGTGCGAGTACCTTCGCAGTAAATTGACAGGGAATGCAAATGCAAATGTTTCTATAACATTACTGTAACTCAATACGCGCACGAATGTACACAATTGCATTTGGGGTTGCATTGAGAAGCTGCCACACCGCTATTATTGTGCAAACAGGGGCTTCTGTTACTGTATCCTATATCTAGACCTACCACCTACCATAATATTATAGTTTACACTGCTAGATGGAACGAAAACTTTCGAAAAAAATCTTAGATGTGGCACAAAGCAACTTTGTTACCCTCATTTGCGTACTTATTATCTCGATCAATATAGAACGAAAGCAGCAAAATATTTGTTCAGGAGTAACATATGCAAAATACTTAGTATAGGTACGATTCATCGTCAATCCGTCGAATCCTATTACCACAGGCGTTTCTATTTTATAGGATTATCAATAATTATACGTCATGGATTTAATATGTAGGTCATAAATAACTTGTAGGTTTTCGTCGGTTAGTTCATTAGCATTTTAGAAGCTATAACCGCTATTATGTAAACCAGCTATTATATTTAACCAAAAAATACCATTTGAAAAATTGATTATCGTATTTATTACCCTGACAACCCTGTAGCCTAGTTGGTAGCGACTGCCTGCGAAGCGAGGGGTCCCGGGTTCGATTCCCGGCCGGGGCAGATATTTATGTGACAGATAAATATATTTTGTACTCGGGTCATGGGTGTTATTGTGATGTGTTATATGTGTCGTTCATGCCACCCGCGACACAGGTGAAAACCTACCTGTGAGTGTGTAAGCGTTTATTTATTATTTATTTATTTATTCTTGCGTTCAATCTCTATTGGTGTTTATGGAGTCCTGAAGCGTGCTCTACCACGCTGCACCAGTGGGTATTGGTTTAGAGACCAACTTGCCGACGTGTCAGTCAATATAACACCCAAAGATGTCTGCTATTTTTAATGAATCGCCATCGTAACGTGCTCTCAAAATCACGGAAGCGTTAAAAAAATTTGAGAGAAAACGTCTTCGCGATCTATCTATGGAACTGAATATAATGCACTTTTGTTTATTCTAAGGACCCTGTAATTAATACCATTTAAGCGACGAATGTATTTAAAGCTATCCTACAACTTTACGATTGAATATCTCTTATCTCATACGAGCAAAATCGCTGTCGCTTGAATTACCACAAGCTTTTGTTATCGTTCAATTTGATTTCGCCGCTGGCTGCTTTATTATTTTAATGAGACTCAATTTTCAGGGATAATTGAATGGACGTCGCGCTGCTTCGATTATTATTTCATTCGAAACCTAGGCACAGGTTGTTCATGCAGAGAATCGCCACAGACTAATTTACTAACAGGGCCCTAAATTGCTTTGTCCATTAGTTAAACGTTTCAGCGGTTTATTCGTAATTTGGATACCTGTGCGTATCGACGTTAAGAAAAGTAATCAGATTATTTTATATACTAGAATATTTCTATGTTAATTTCATTTTAAATTAAATAACAATAGATAGGATATAAAAAAGTCCAAAACACTAGTTTCTAACTTGAAAGACGTTTCCGATAAAAGCTACTAGGTACTTAATATTTTTTACTGGCCTGATGAAATCGTTGGATGAACTAGGTCATGCTTTTGTCCTCTTCAACTCTTCGAATATAATTAATTCACAACTCATAAACAGACCGGTATGTTAGTTGGTATTTTTAGTTAGCTTTAGTAATTATAGAGTTGTTTCAAATTCTCGCTGGTTTTAATCCATCAGCGACTGTAGGACACTGGTCTCTTCACATAACTGAAGAGACCTGGATCGTACACTACATTGGTCTACTATAGGTTAATGCTTAACTCAATCAGAAATTTTTACAGTAAGCGTGAAGCTAGTAGAAGCAAAAATGATTTTAAATGCAGTCACCCATCCCACTAACCGGAAGTTGGTTACCTCGATCGATCACTGACGATTGAAACAAACCGAGCTTTAATTAATTTTTAACTGTATGATAAGTCAAGCTATACTGATATTCTTGGAATATTCTTGAAGTTTACAGAATAATAATATTTAATTGTATTACAAGTGTGTGTGTTTTCTTGAGCAGTTAATACCTACGTGCGCATACAGGTACAGAGAAACATTTCGTCCTTCATTCTATTTACTTATCTTCATAATTATAAATTAAAAATAAATAGTATACACGTGAATAATTTATATATACACATATAAAACTATTGAAACTCGTAACTCAAATTTGTAACTAGTCTTTGGCCCCACAAATAAACAAGCCGGGACAGTCATAAAAGTAAATTAATTACACATGACTTTATTTCGTGCGTAATAGAGTAACGGCCAACTAGTTTTGCCTATAGTAACAGTTGACTTAGTGCCGACACGGTTTAATTAAAGGGGTGATTTGATTTGTGGACTGCAATTTCAAACAATTGATTCGATAATGTTACCAATTATTGGGTGTATATTTTTACATATCAAGCTTGTTATAAGTAAGTATTAGTAGCCATCAACTGATGCTAATATGAAAACTTTGTTTATTTTTATCCTTTTATGTATGTATGTAAATAGCCTTATAGCTAGGACTACGCGAAGGACCTTCTCCTTCGCGTAGTCCTTGCTTAGCATTATTAAGGAGGCCTGCGCTTCTGTAATACTTAACTTCGTTGATGTAGTGCAGGATGGTGGTAGAGTTAGGGACTTGTGCTGTCGTAGGTTTACCTGATAAGGTATTAGAAATAAAACACAAAATGGCTTTCAGTGATACTACACGACCCGCGCACTTGACGGCCGGATGGCGACTGCCTCGAGTGCGGGTAGTGCAGATACTCTTTTATTATTATGTATGTCACAGGACTGACCCAAGAATCGGAAGTTCTTATGCAACCGAAAGCCTCCGACGGTGCTTAATGAATTAACCTTCAATTTCACCGTACCAGCTCGCAAACAAAAACTAATCTTCTAAATCTGTCCGCGTAAATTGGTTGAAGTTGCTGTATGAAAAAAAAAATTGATTACCATATTTATTTTTAGGTCTGTTATAAATTTTGTATGTAGGTACGTAATACACAATGAACACAACAATTATACGTATTATCAATGAACAAGCTGTTTAGATTGTTAAAGATTCTTGATTTGTCACATTCCGCTGTTCTTGTTTTTACTGCGAAAATACATATTTGTTTTACTTTAATTGTGACGGTAACGTGTCAGTTGGTCTTATGACTTGATGAGACTGTGCGGTTTCAGATTGGGTGTATTTTCAGCGTGTTTAACGCTTTTCTTATGCTCGGATAATACGAGCTTATAAACCCCTGCGTCATAACAATGGAACGCATATTGCGTTTGTTTTGGTAATGTCTCTCTTCGATCTTCGTATTTTTTCTTGCGTTTTGGTGGTAATGCTCCTTTTCGACTTTGTTTATAAGAAAAACATATTAGTGAAAAATATAAGCAGCGGGCCTATTATGAACTTTTATAAAACCATTCATGTTCCAGGCAATTCATATATCGGGCTTGGAACGACATATGATTGGCTAAAAAGCGGTCACGTGAAACTTTTTAGCCAATCATTCGTCGTTCCAAGCCCCATAAATGAATTGCCTGGAACATGAATGGTTTTATAAAAGTTTATAATAGGCCCGCAGGTCAATAAGTTGAATCAGCTTCGGATATACCTAGGTACGAACTTGTTAGATCCTATATTTGTACAAAATTATTATATTCTAAGTAGGTATATAAAACGATAAAAGATATTTGTTCGTAGTAATAAGTAAATGATCCACCAGTTTTCGAGCACTCTTCACAATTTTTGTTTTATTTTTTTGATTTATTCTTGAGCGATAAAGAAAAATAAAATAAAATAAATAAATAAGTCCGCCTTTTGTATAGTCTATGAGCTGTTTAAAGGCCAACGCAGACGTAACGGGGTTTTTCCCGTATCTACGGGATTCCGCTGCGTATGCACCGTCGTATACATTTTGTATGGAACGATGTTTCCAAAATATCACGTCCCGTCTCGTACGGGAAAAAACCCGTTACGTATGCATTGGCCTTAACTCTTTTCAGTTATCCCTTTATTAGGTTCAAGGAAGTAGTTAAGGATTGAATTTTATCATTTGAGTAATTTTAGTCCCAATGATTGCGAATTAGTCAGGTTTAGTCCGAACTCAGAGGTTGAGTAGCAGTGCGCTAAGTGACCCACGCGCTGTGGTCGACCGCAGACCGCGGCACGCGTCCGTGCCTCACATTCGACCTCACACAATTTAGTACACAATATCCTAATGGATTTCGACTGGTAGTGCACTGTTGGAATTATGAACTTACAATATACCTATTATAGTCCGTTTTGGTTGACTTAAGCAGAGTATGAGTATAAAAGTTATTAATATATTATCATCGCTGTTTAAATGTATGTTTTAATAATTGAGTGATATTATACTACTAAAGTAGTAAATTGATTATTTAAATTAAATTAGATACTATTTAAGTAGTAAATTGTAACATTCAGTCACTGCGGTAATTCGCAGTGAAAACCAAAATTATTTTGGTGCGACTTAAATTTAAAAGTAAAAGAAATCCGAATATGTATAATTATAACATACCTCAAAGGTCATCATTTACACACAGTACATTGTATTTGAGATCCATTTAGGAACCGTTAGCAGAAACCCTATATAGTGAGAGCTTAAGTTTTGACAGCTCTCGTCGCGTGACTAGTCAACTTAATACGTTTTTTGTTCGCATACAAAATTTTAAGTAAATTGATTAAACTAACTCACTTGGTTTTCCCTAGTGACAATGCTGGCTATAAAAAGGTCACAGATTGATTTGAACATTTAAAAAATCCAAATTCCAGGAAAAAATTTAAAACGTCCGTACCCATTAAATATTTTGAAGTGAAAACTTCTTTAGTACGAGGGTGACTTGAAATTTTATGAAACGAAACTGTCCAGTAAAAAGAGACAAACAAATTAATTCTAAAGTGAGGTAGGAAGCATTGTACGGGGGTAGGGTAGAGGAGTGAGGAGTAGGGGAGCGGAGCGGAGCGGGGCGGAGCGGAGTAGTGAAACCTACATTTATCATCTTCCCGAAATTTTACATTCGTCTCATTATCTTGAAAACAAAAATTTTGAAGATTTCACTTCTACCACGTGTGAATTGCAAACATTTTAATTTTTGTTCATTGCACAATTGTACAACACTTTTAATTCCTATGATTTTCCGCAGTCTTTAAAGGCAA
The DNA here is from genome assembly GCA_911387775.1 of Thymelicus sylvestris. NCBI lineage: Eukaryota > Metazoa > Arthropoda > Insecta > Lepidoptera > Hesperiidae > Thymelicus > Thymelicus sylvestris. The sequence goes on from OU426893.1 coordinate 10,761,510, forward strand.
TATTTACCGTGAAAAAATTAAAAATCAATGTTGACCATATTATCTCAGTCAGTTTTGGCGAAATTGAATTAAATAGTCTATAAGTTCATGTACCTCACTGTATTATACGTAGGTTTTGTAGATTTTTAAACCGACCGTATTTGCTTTCTACGACGCGTGAAAAGAAAGACATACTTTCGTGTTAACATTACAGAAGTTTAATTTGTTATATTTGCTAAAGATAAGGAGAGCTGGGAACGGAAGTTGGTTATGTGACATATGTCAAGAAGTGGAGATAATGTTCTCAACTATTGAATTAAACGAAGAGTCCCGAATATTTTTATACAACTTGTGAACGGTTGTTTACCTGCTTATTGTAGAGAATCTAGTCGATTAGGTACTTCATCGACAAGTCGACTTCTTCTACTTCTTCGTCAACGAGCAGAGTTGATTTATACTAATTAACTAACCTAAAAAGATAATTATTACTTATTAATTTACCTTAATTTTTTACCATCAATTATTTATCAGCTCTACCTATATTGTTCCACGTCTAGCTACAATGTCTTGTTAGAATTATGCTAAATAGGTACGTATTACAAAATGTAAATCTTCTAATGTCAATTCGCTCATATTTTAACGCCTTTTAATTGTGCTTATATACGTAGCGTATAAAATCTCGCAGAAAAAACCTAAGAAAAATATAATAAGACAAATACACTCACGGATTCCAACTATTAACATGATGAAGGAACTATCAGTCTAAATTAAGAGCGAAGGATCTCATCATAACCCGGATGTGGAACAATACAATGATTCCCACATGCCTCCGACAAAACAAAACAAGGTTTAAACATCTAAACGCTGAAATAACAAACCGATTACGCCATGATCAGTGCTATATTCAGGTCTAAGTTATAAGCTTTGCATGGTTTTCGTATCTCTCGGTATTACTTAGTTATATATCGTCCAAATAATATTGTGTAACTAATGACAATTAAATTAATATACTGAGAACGTGAAAGAAATGAATGTAAAATGTTTGTATCAAACGTGCCTTATACTTTCTTTAATCATCGCTTGTAGTTTATGAATTGGACTAAAATGTGAAAAGAGCACTGGTATTCTCACTCAGCGATCTAATATTTAATAGTTTTATGATGTATTATCAAAACAAATCTCGGCTAGTTACTGTGAAGCTGCGAGTACGTTTCGGCTGCAATTGAAGTGGAATCAAACAGTTTTGATAGTTGAGTAAACTTGTTTGAGCGCGAATATAATTAGAATTAAAATCTTATCATTTTTACTATAATGTTGTAGGTCGTATACAATTGTTTCTAACGTTTAAGGGTTATAGTAAAACCAAAGTTTTGAAAAAAAGAGAAATATTTAAAGCTATTAACACTTTCAACTTTGGCAGAACAAGGCTTGTCAACTGCCTTATGAATGACAGAAGTGTTCGAGTAAATGTTGCTGCTAATGGTTCATATAACTTCTAACCCCGCTCATTTTTGTTTACTCTGTCAGTCACTTAATAGCAAAACATACCATTTATTAAACTAAGCAGAAATATAAATTTTGTGGGAAAATTTAATAAATTAACGAAACATAAATATTTTTTATTTATTTCATTTTATTTATTTAAAATTTCATGTAGTAAACGTATAAACTTAAATTAAATCGAAATTTAAAACAATAGAACATAGGCACTACGTCAAAATAAAATTTCTTCCAGCAGACCTGGTATTTGAATTTTCGTGAGGAAATTTAGTTCTATTAGCTAAATTTAGTTTATAAACAACCTACAAACTACAAAAAAAGATAGGTATACCGTATAGGTACTCAACACATTAATATTAAATATTCATACATACGATATGTAACCTTAACTTAAAAACAAACCATTTTATCTGTTAAATCACTGTTTAATTTAACGAGCTATAATTTCCCTGCATTGAAAATGTTAAAAAGTATCAAAACACTTCACTCATAGTGTAGAACAAACAACAGCGGTCGATACAAAAGGACTTAACATGTTTTTTCATCATATTTTATTATGAACTTCTGTTCAACATCCAGATGTTCGAGTCTGATCAAACAAAAGATTTTTCAGACGTACTTATGTAGTGTCAGAATGTAACTATTACATTTATGATTTATGAATAACTTCTGTTTACTTTAAAGTTCTCGTCAGTATTTTTAAACATATCGATATACGTCTGTTCTTTTTATTACCACTACAATTTTGAATGTTTATCGGCTCTTTTAAAAGAGTTAAATCAGAATGAAGGTTGACAAAAATATCGTCTGATTTATTATAATAGTTATTTTTCTTTTTAAATTTAGCGTTAGGTATCGTAATATACTGTCAGTATCTGCTACAAAAGGCATGAAAAAAATTAGTAAATTTGTTGCGGTTACTATGTTTTACTAACGTAAGGATCATGTTTCTCAAAGCAAAGCGAGGGCTGATTACTTTTTATTGATGTAACAGTTGGGCATCCATAACCCTATAATAACAACATACAAGTATTTATTTATTTTCTTGCTAGTATCCATGAAATCTATACACAAATTGTCATTTTTTTATTTCGATCTGATTAAAATAAAACAAACACATACTTTATATGATATATCGGTGAAAACCGCATTGAAATCGTTTCTGCGATTAACATCTTGTACAATAAAATGTCGGTCTATTTCAGTTTTATTTAAAAAAAATGTTCTTAATCCAAAGTATACGCATGTATATCCATTACCTGCGGAACCCTACTGCATCTCACTCTCATCTTCCTAACTCCTTGTCGACAGCGCTGGAGTTTTTCTAATAACCTGTTTAAGAATATCGTTTATTTTTGTTCCACTCTAACCGATCACATCCGGAACTCAATTTTGTTTCAAATCTTTACAATATTTGCTTACATTATTTTCACTTTTTAATTAACAACCTTTAACAACTTTAAAAAATGAGTTGTGTATTATATTAATTTAATACATTTGTTTGCAGTATATTTAAATCACTATTGTAGTGTAGTTTACAAAAGTGAAAACTAAAACTTGACGACCCGTGTGGCGTAATGGTTACCATGCCGGATCGCCGCACCGAGGGTCCTGGGTTCGATTCCCAGCGAGGCGGAAATTTGAATGATGAGTTTGAATTTCTGTTCTCGGTCTGGGTGTGATTGTCCTCGTCTAGTGTGTTTGTCCATGGCGCCCACGAGCACGACACAGGGAATCCTAGTGTGGGGCTATGAGTGTGAAGCGTTATTTATATTATTTATTTAAAGCACATTAATCTTTCAAGTGACTTTTAATGGTTGTTGATGAAACACATGCTATCTATTTTTTGTTTTCGGAAATAGTTAAAAGCCGACGTGCCAGCACAAGTATGACTCGGCAGTATTCGATGTCAGAATTAGCTAAAATTAATTTGGAAAGTAGGAAATGTGGCGCTTACCTGGCTGTGTGTTTTTTTTGGAGCACATCTTTTTTATAAAGTGCATCGGCGGGAACGGTAGCAAATCTTTTTTATTGTTGCTGATGAACCGTATCACTATCTACGAAAACTATTAAATAGTACAAAGGACTAACATTTGAAAACTGAATAAAGTAAGATCAGTTCCAATATAGAACTTTTAATAGCTCCGAGCGAATTTGTGTACAGTTAATATTTAGGTAATGGCGCCCACGGCCTAAGATAAAAAAAAATTGAGTTCTGATATTCGTTGCATGACTTGTAATTTCTATACGATTCTTCCGTTACATCCCTAGGAAAATGTAACTTCCTACTGATTAACTGAGTTAACGACATTTTAGTGCATTACTTTTTTTATTTCTTAATTAAATTATTTTAAAGGTTTAATTCTAGAGTCCTTTCTGTTGTCGATATAATCCTATTAATATTATCAATGTGAAAGTTTCTGAAGATGTTTGGATGTTTGTTCCTCAATCACGCCACAACTACTAAACCGATTTGGCTGTGGAATGGAGGTGGCCTATACCCTGGATACATAGGCAACTTTTTATGCTGGAAAAGTTCAGGGTTCCCGCGGGATTTGTAAAAAATAGATCTCTACCGCGGGCGAAGCCGCGGGCAAAAGCTAGTGCTTTATAAGACTTCAATCTCGTCAACCTTTAACTAAAGTTTATTTTTCAACTGGTCTTTACTTTAATATTACTGTTCTCTCACTTAAGCGTGATCTTTGGAACAGACTTTCATGGTATAGCTGGTATTTTCGTACCTTACCAGCTAAAACGGAACTTGAAAAATTCTTGTCTTCAACAGATAGGTAGTTTAACTGTTAATGACACCATTATACGATGTTTGTCGTACTGTCAATTACGTAACATTATTTGTCACTAAATTAAATACTGTTCAACGTAATGATATGTCATTTTTTTATTAAATTTTTGATGTGTAGGTATGGTGCGTCGCGTGACGAGGGCAGGGGCGCGCAGTGCGGTCATTTGTCCAGAAATTGTATAATTTTACACAACAAAACAGACCTCCAATACAGTCCGCGTGAATGGCCACGTCCAAACCAACACCCGTCAAAGAGTCAGAACAAAACATGCCAAACGCAACACTCGCCACCGATTCAATGTTGGAGTTGCAAAGTGAAAAATATCGTCAAAGGGAAATCATTTTGTTTTATTTCTATTCGCAAAACTTTCTACATTCGCTTTTACCTAAGTCACATATTTATAAAAGCTATACAAATCTTTGATTTAATAAAATCACGAGTTTAAAGAATGAGTAATACTTACGAGTAAAAGGGAATTTCATAACGACCGACGGGAGAAATGAAATAAGACGCTAATATGTCTGGAGCTATTACCAGTCTAACAATAGGGCACGACAAAGGAAAATTGTAAGATGGCTCTTCGAAGTAAGAGATAAAGTTACATTGATAATAATTTTCTCTACCCACTGAAAAGAACGAATTGAGTTTAATGTTTCATAATACATCGACTAATATTAAAAATTCTTTATACACAATACCTAATAGAATATGAACATCACCTGAAAGGTTATCTTTTCTTATGGCAGGTTTCTTAAATATTTCTTAATTTTTCAATCCATTAATGACCACTGCTGAGCACAGGTCTTTCCTCTTGAAGAGACCCAGTGCATACATATGTACTTCACCACACCACATCATGAGAATTTTTGGAGGTGATAATTATTTAATACCCAAAATTAAAACACTTGACACAAGTTCTTTGTAACATCATAATAGATCGCATAGTTGTTCTACTATGTTTTTGTTAAACTTCAAACCATTGACGTCATTGTAGTATCGTGATATATATAAGTAAGAAAATCCAAATAATCCCAAGAGACATGAAAAGAAATACACTACACATAAAGTAACAGGGAACTGTAGTTGTAATTTATTGTGAACATCGATAAAGAAAGAAGCGATAAATGCGTTAACAATAAGGAAGCCGGCACCAGAAGTTAATTCTAAACGAATAAAACAAAACGGATCGCGTCTTTCTGAAGATGACGTCTCTTTCTTCAGAGCAGTCATCGAGTTTCCTTTGTAATTAAATATTGAAATTAAGAAATGAACAGCCGCTAATTACAAGAGCTTGTCCCTCGGGGGCTGATTATGTTGCCCCTGCTTAGAAAGGGATGTTTGGGGTTGTTCTCTGGTTATAATATTTCATTTCAATTTATTTATGTGTTACAATTGTTTATTGTATGATTTGGATTCATCATCATTAACATAATAATTATTAATTCCAAATGTTTTTTTTATTTACTCTTTAAAACAACGCACACTAAAAAATTATCAATATTTTTATAGAAGGTAGATAATAATATTTTTATCCGGATATTATTCTGACAATTCAATCAATAGTGCTAACCTAGTATTAGCCTAAAGATGTCGAATGTAAGATGATAATTATTTTGCAATTGATCTAAATACGTGCATTTGTCAACTTCGTCTAAAAGTAGCAGACGCGATAAAAAAGGTAATAAAAAATGTTTCATGGAAATGAATAATGTTCGAAATTTGGTAATGCGTATAAAGGTAATAAAAAAGAAATAGAGTGATCATAGTAGCAACATAAATTCAGTGTTTGGACATTCCAATTATCCGAACCACGTGGCGTGCCGGCAAAGTTCGTGCCAACATCACTAAAAATTAGAAAAAAAGAAAGAAATATAAAGCACATGCATTTCGAGTTCTTCTGTATTTTTTTGACAAAATATCAATTTCTATTGCTGAAATGGATAAACATTTGGCAATATTTTTACTACTTATGCTTCGGTGTGACGAAAGACCCTCGTGTTCGGGATTTTTTTTTATTTCAATAATATTTTCAACTAACTAAGAAATATAACAAATCCCAGGGAACTCAGTGTAGTTAGTCGCAGTGGTATGTTTTGGAGCGACTAGATTTTTAAGAAAAAAACCACAACAAGTACGGTATAGTCAAATATAAAAAAGGAAATGGATCTAAACTTTAAATCTGTATTAATTAGTAAGGTTTGCTAGAGCGTTAGCTTTAGGTTTGTATCAGAGTCTTAGATTACTTTAGGAGAGTAAAGCAATTAAATATTCATTAATCAAAACATTTACTTTAATTTATCATCGTGTTAGCTTAGCGTTATAGTTATACAAATGGAATAAAATTAGAACAATAAAACTGTTACCGTTCCCAGTATTCGGTGCGCGATAAAAGCATTCATAATAACATTTCTTTATCACGAAACGATCAGATCGGAGATGAAGTGGGCCCAGATCTTAAATACCTTTGGAATGTCTTTATTAACTGTCAACGAATCAACTGAAGCTCGGGAGTTGTTTAATACCCTATCAGACAAACGTAATTAGTTTTGTAAATATAATGCCTCTAAGAAATTGAAACGTACCAGCTACCTGACGAAATGACTTGCTTTATTAACTTATGATTTCATTGTACTCTAAACACATAGACATGTGAGTTATATTCATCCAGTATTAGATGAGTATTGATCATATTAAATGATAATATTTTTTGCATCCAGCTCTATTGTTTCGCGTCGACTAAATCAAATATATTATTGTAGGAAGTTTACTTTACTAGTTATTTAGTAATGAGAGATCTTGAAATTGTTTAGCATTTTTGTAAATAAACGTCACTTTTACGTATGAAATATGAAGCAAATAGTCATAAGAAGGAACTTGCATCACCATTTACCGTTTATCGTAGGAAGTAATGAAAACAATGTCCTATTTATACACAGTCCAATCTCCCGTATACCAAGTTTTGTTTATACCCTTGAGACAGGTGGGTAACATTAAGAGAATATCTTGGCTCCATCTGAACATGATATAATTGTGAGGCAAAATTAGAGTCGCTAAACTTTTCCACCCCAAGCATTTTTTTTTAATTTTTATTTTTACGACATGCTTAAACGCGGCTTTGCTTTCACTTTTTATTGTTACTGTCTTTGTACCCTAATTTTTGGCTTCAATTAAACTTTTGTTGTGCTGTTTTATTAAAACATTATTTTAATGACGCTAAGTCCGCGATGGTCTAATGTAGCTCCTGTTTTGACTTTTGTTTCAAAATTTTATACGCGTAGTATATAATTTAAAGTAGATAAATGGTAACAAATCAATAACGAAGGTGTCTCTTTTTTCTCAGGTACTTCTCAAGGTGAATAGGTGTTATGTCTAGTCAAGGAAAGATTCCATCTCGCTTCAACCGGAACTCATTTAGTAAAATAGAACAACGCTTTTTTATAACCGAAATCATTTATCATGTTTGTACTGAACCCAAGACAAACTGCTACTGCGTTTGAGTTTACTGTAGATAAGATTACGTGCGTTTGTTTTACCTTGTCTACCGATTCGTGAGCCATTTTTAAGACAGTGCTTCATTGTTTGGCGTTAACACTGATACTTGTATTTCCGAGACTACAATGAATTTTTTAACTAACTTTTTAAAAGTAACTTTGATTATAATCGATGGTTAAAATAATTGTTTTTTGTTACATAAAACAAAACATATGTAGAAATTACAAGTCTTGTAATTGCAGTCAAATTAATTAATGTAATAAGCTTTTACTACTTGGCTGTAGTCAAAATTTTAATGAGCAAATGAAGGTGTCTAAAATTAAAATTAGAGTTCCATACTAGACAAATGTGTCCTCAAATCAAAATTGATACACTGATATTAAGTAGCAATTAAATTAATCTAAGATTATGTCGATGTAAATCTATCTGTACGTCTAATTTATGTTCTCTGTATAGCATATGTAACCAACAAACAATGTATAATTGGGAATTCGTCGTATTTGCTTCTGGTTAATAAGGCCATGTTTAAGGACATGATATATTTTTGGACAAAGGGCCGATCTAAAGGAGGTTGATGTAACGTATAAACATTCCCATACGGGTTCCAGTCCACCGTGTAAATAGTCGGGCCCGGGAGAAACAAGAACAAAAATATATTAACAGATTATGACTATTATGCCCGTGATAGGCTGTCAGCGACTCGTATTTGGTCTTTACACTTTTTTAACTCTCGGCGCGGCCAGGGAAGGATGTTTACGCCACGTGAATGTTATGATTTAGTGTCAGTAATTGGTAGTAAGTGTGAACACGTCCACTAAAGTCAAGAATAGTAACACAAATATAATAACAGAGACTCGGCAGTCTATTCATAGTACGTATCGTCTGAGATGGTTCTGTTTGTGTTCTTAACAGCTTTGCGTGTTTAAGATTCGAAATAAGTATCTTTAATGAAGCGTTGTCGATAAACGCACAAACACAGAATCTATTATTTTCTAAATCTGAATCTGTTCTTATTCTGTTGTCGTGCTTACTCTGTTTATGCAATGGAAATTTTCTTTATAATGCGTATCTACCAGTGGCCGTGTTTGCTGAACTATCTATCAAGGGTAGATCTGTCAGAAATATCTGGGGACTCCTTTGTGGATGCTATTTGATCAGTGACATGGGTGGTGAGTGATGAATATTGCCAAGCAAATATAACAAAAAGCAAAACTATCGGCGGTGTTAGTTTCACTGGGGTAGGGTTGATCGGAAAAGTGCCTATAAAATAAACACGTTATTATGTTCTGTAACATTTGTAAAGGAAAAAAAACTTGTAAAACCTATAATTGGATTGACTGGATGAATTAATGGGATCCTTATTCATGTATTAAATATTATAACACATACTTAATACTTTACACCCTTATTAATAAAAATCGCTTATTCCAAGCATCATCTGCAGCTACACTTGGACTAGTTAATTCTCGATTAAATTAGTAATAACTTCGTAATTGCAATGATATTAATAAACATGGAGTAACCTAGTACTAACAATACATTTCTTAGTCCGGATTCAACGAGTAAAATATGGCAACCTTTAAAATTTAAAAGTAAAAAGAGTGAGTCAGTGAATGACTTCATGCATTAAAATGACAGTGACAGCACATATTTTGGGATTGACAACTTCAAACGACGTGATCACTGATCAGCCTTCAATTTCAAGCGCTCACGGCTCAATTTCGCTCCTCGCAGTTTGTAAATTGTTATATTAAAAAATTGATTTCTCGTCTATTTATTTCGTTTCATACACGGACGTTTCATATTATTTAATTAATAACATGAATCAAAGACGTGCTCGGTCAGTTAACTGGGATGAAGAAGAAAAGGTAAGTCGTGTTGATAGTCGTTGCGTGGTATTTATTTTTTATTCATTGTTATCGTGTTGTCTGAAAAATGTTTTACTGTTTCAGCAATTATTTCGTTCCGTTCTCAAAGAATATGCGGACATTATTGAGAACAAATCGCTGGACACAAATTCCAACAAAACAAAGACGAAAGCGTGGGAAGAAGTCCACAAAAAGTAAAGTTTTATTTTTATTTATCAACTTACATACATACATAATAAATTAAGAACATTTGTATTATGATGTAAATACCATTTTCTCTATTTTAGATTTAATGAGTTAAATGGAAGACAACGACAATTATGTCAATTAAAAATACAATGGAAGTCAATGAAGGTGAATGCCCGCAAGACCTTTTACAATTACAAAAACAATTCAAATAAAACAGGTGGTGGGTCAAGACCAAAAAGTCCAAATGATGAGGTCATAGAAATTAAAGATTTGTTAAATCCTGCAGAACTATTGCGAGATGAGAACATATATGATTCAGATGGTATTGTAAGTAAATTTTTAGTTTTATTATATGTGCCCTTGTTTATAATATCAACTCTATTTAGGATGTTTCTAATGATATTCCTATAGCTACTGATCTATCGAAATAACACTGTAAAAGAGATAACATGCAAAGCGTCTCTTGAAGTGGTTGCCATAAAAATGCATTTTCAAGATTTTTGGTGCTAGATGTTTTTCCTGAAAAGGTGCCATTATATTTTATTGTATTTTTTACAAGCTTGATTTATTTTATATTAAAAAATATTAATCTCTTTTCAATAGATTCCAAGCATATCAGAAAACAAAGTTGTCTCAGCGACTACCAGTGAGGATACTGTCATTAAATTACAGGTAAGTTGATTAAAACTATTCAGAAAAAGTAATCAATCACAATGATAATGATGAACGATTGGATTTAATTTGTGTGCCTAATACTCATTACTTTCTCATTTTATTTTAGGAGTCGGAACCAGTATCATATGTACTTACACCAGTTACACCTGTGAATAGTTCTTGTGTAAATGACAATATTAATACAGAAAGTCAGGTGACAGACGTATGTATTTATAATCTAATTTAGTTAGCTAATTAATATCTTCTCAGCAAAGACTATGCTTCCAGAAAACTAAAAATCTTTTTATCTTTCTTTAGAATACATGTGTACAAAAAAATGAAGACATAGAAGTTCAATTTATTCAGGAAGATACTCCAATATTGGTAAGCTTAAACAATAATAATACCATAGTAAATATGTATAGATAGTCATGGTGTATTTCAACTTTTTAAAAAATGTTACAGAACACTCAAGATTGTGCCACTCCAATGGCCAAGAATGTCAATAGATTCCCAGCAAAGGTAAATAATATCCAGGTCAAATAAATACAACACCATAATCATTTTTAGCACAGAATGAACATCCCTCATTGGTTTACTAAAAAAGTATACACAACAGTTAATAACAAATAAATAATAAGTCATATGTATTATTGGGTAGTTTATTTTGTTAAAATATTAATTTCTTTTTTTACAGGTGCTAAAACGAAAATTTAATTCAAATACAGAGAATATTTTAAAAAACAAAAAGGTGATTATATTCGTAATTTTATTGTAAAATCTCTAAATAGCAGTTAAAAACCCCCCATGCAAACAAACGGGTATTATAAGTTTGATGTGTACGTGTATCTGTGGATCTGTATGTCTGTCTGTGGCATCGTTTCTCACAAACTGATGAACTAATTTTGAACTAGTTTTTTTTAGATAGAAAGGCGACTTGATCAAGATTGTTTTTAACTGTTTCATGTAAATTAATCTGTCCGGGGTTTTTAAATTTTAATTTAAGATTATCATTTACAGAATCATGAAGACTATGTGAGCAGTATGGTACGGCACAGCAAAATGTTAAAAGACGAACAACACATGAGAATTATGGAAATGGCGGAAGAAGAGCATTTATTAAAAATGGAAATTTTAAGAGAAAATCTTAAAACAGCTATTTTGGAGAGAGAAATTTTAGAAATAAAAAAAAGAAATTTAGAATAAAATAATAAGTATAAACCAAAATAATTTTTGTTTAATTGATTAGTAATCACGAAAATCCTTACAAATAGTAAATAATAGGTAATGTCACAAGCATGTGGTTTCAACAACTAATATTATGAATATTAAAGGAAGAAGAAATAAAACCAATAGCAAATTATTTAATAAAATATGCATATTTATTTTTTCTTATTTTAGCCTATTTATTTTAATAATTTTCTTCGATAAATGCTGCCCGTGCTGCATTACCTCTGACACAGTTATTTATGGCCTGGGTCACAGGAACAATGCTCTCCTCTTCTACACCCTCTAGCGTATCATGCTTGTACATGGCTATATTGTGCAGTACTGCTAATGCCACAATATACAATTTGGTGTTTTCCAATTTTGTTGTGAATCCTCGCAGTAAACATCTAAATCTGGACTTCCATACTCCAAAACATCTTTCAACGGAGTTCCTTGTTTTTATATGTGCCCGGTTGTACATCTCTTCCCTCTCAGTATTCGGATGTAGGACAGGAGTAAATAAATAAGGAGAACAGGCATATCCTGAATCACCTAAAAGTCTGCCTTTGAATTCTCTCTCTTCAAATCTTTGCTTTAATCGAGATTCATTAAAGATTCTCGAGTCATGAGTGCTGCCTCGCCAGTGTGCCACTATGTCCATGATCTCTAATTTGGCATTAGATACGACCTAGAACAATGAGCACATGATTTTTATTTATGTAAGTCTATTTGACTACAATTCAACCTAATGGAAAGTGACAAAGTTGTCTGTTGGGAAAGTACACTATACACTCTAGAATTAATATGATGGGAGAAGACAATCGATGACCCCATATGGCTTCATTTAATATTAAAAAAGTTTTATGTTGGAGTGAGATTACACATGTATTATTATTAATAAAACGGGTACTTACTTGTACATTTATTGAACTATATCCTTTTCTGTTGATATAGTATTGTCCAACATCTCCACAAATTTTTGGAATGCGAATATGTGTGCAGTCTATTGTTCCTATCACCTGTCTAAATCCAGCAATGGAATAAAAACCTGCAATCACATTATTCTGCTCCGTATCAGACTGGGGCATTTTTATCCATTGGGCCCGGTGTTCTACAAGCGCTAATGCAACTTGTTTACATACAAGTGATATTGTTGGCTGACTCATACCATTTATATCCCCTGCATCATCTTGAATCTGTCATAATAAAAGTAATAAATTATTAATTCAAGTAGCTATTTACCTAAATTTTTATTTACTATTTCTTTTCAAGTCACTGAATTGTTTAAATTTAATATTATATGAAAATAAACATAATTATTATGTAATTGAATTCATTAATTAGATTCTTAAGTGCATAATTAAAGAAAATATTGGTTAGTAAAGGACAATACATATTTCTGTTTAATTTATTACCTCTCCACGGGCCCATGTTCGTATTGCAGTCAAGACTTTCAGATAGGGTGGTATGAAGCCACCTCTAGCATCACCAGCTAAATTATTTTTCACCATGTCAATAATAAACACCGCAGTTGATCTTGAAAATCTGTATTTAGATTTAAATTCAGTTTCATGAAGTTCCAATGGATTTTGACGAGTTTTATACAACTTCACACGTCGCAGTAAATGTGGAACTTGGTTTTCCACCTCTCGTATTTCGTCAATCACCATTAAATCGTCAATAAAATAATCTCTATCCATCATAATAACAACTAAAAACGAACAAAAACTAGGTACGAATTTATCAAAAGTTTCTAAATATATACCAATGTGAATGACGTTTAATTAAAACAACGAAGGATAAGCGTCAAGTAAACGTCAATGTCGTCATAGCACGCCTGGTCCACGCATAATCGGTCGCTAAACTATGTAGCGACATGGACTAACTTTGATTCTGAGATTAGATTCGAAGTAGCTTACATCTTCGTTACTCCATGTTTATTAATACTGAATTTAATTAAATCTTAATTACGACAAGTTTTAAAGTTACTCTTGCCTTAGTCTATGTTTATTAATATGACCGTTAGATTCTTGTCTCAGAGTGATCCTAGTAACTGGGTCAAAATATTTTATATCAAAATTGTCACGAAGTATTGTATCTGATTCATGCAAAATACAAATTATTTAACATTAAGTTTAGCTTTAAATTAAAAGATGTTCAATTGGTGTTAACTTACAGTTGTCTGTGGTTCCAGAGCTCGTATGTAACGTTTTTGTCTTTTAAGTTTGCACAGTGCATAAATCGTTTCGGAAATCGTTGAGTAATAAATCGAACGCTTTTTAATGGCAGTTTATCGAAGTGAGCTTTGCGGTATTCAGATTAAGGGTATGGCCTAAGTGGCGGCAGGGGAGTGGCACGCGCTCCTTATCTACGTCCCTCGACACTTTCAATATTCGATTTCGTCGCGCCCGCGGTTTTGTTTCTTTTTTACCGTTTTACGCTCCCGATTGTACTTACTAAATATAGAATGGGGCACCCAACTAAAATTATGTCCATTATGATCGTTTCATAGATATTCCATGTTTATGTTCAGTGAAAATTTTATGTTAGAGCAATAAATCACGTGCAGCGGTCGCCTAATTAAAAAGACAATATCCGGTTAGGTTATGGTTAGGCGGGAACTAGATGTTTTGGTAAACAATGGATGTGGGATTCCTTGAGTCTTGACCGTCGCGTACTAAATAAATAAATAATCGATTCGCATGTTTTTCTTTCAATATTTATTTATTTTGCCCAAATCACAAGTCTCAAACCAATTTAGGTAAGATTAGGGAACTAGTTGTTATAATATAACACTTAGTATGTAGGTACCTAGTCTTTTTTTCACAGTTTCGTAGCACTATGCTAGTGAGCGTTTATTCATTTAACATGACATGTAGTAAAGTTGTAATTGATTGATTGTACATGGAAGATATTATGTGAGTAGAAATATTATTGGGGGTATTTATTAATACAAAAGATCCCATTTTTTTGGCCTTGTCTCTCTTATGCGATGAATCGTTGATAATTAACGCACTTACCATACATATTTGGAAACTGTCAGAATGATATTTATATCAAACGATGACATTGGTCAAAGCAAAAAATGATTGCAATAGAACACAGCCCCAAACCGTAACCGAAAACGAGTCTCACCGCAATCCAAGCTAATGGAGTGTCTCATAATATAACCGTTTTACACAACAATAAAACGATTATTATGAGCCGAGAGAAAACACAGCGTCGCTTATGAAGAAGCAATGTGTACTCACCTCTATTTTCCTTTATACTTACAGTCTTGACGTTGCTATATCCGATATCCGGACACTGATATCTGTCTAGTATCTGTCACCTGAAGGCGCGAGCTTCGTATAGTTGTCATTGTAGTCTTCACCAGAAAGAACTTTCCGGCGACGCTGTGTTTTCTCTCGGCTCATAATAATCGTTTTATTGTTGTGTAAAACGGTTATATTATGAGCCTGTCTAAAACACAGCGTCGCTTATGAAGACGTGTTTGTTATCTGCTGGTGACTAAAGAACACACGCAATGTTGAAAATTTAGAATGTATATTAATATATCATAATCAATCAAATTTCTTTAATTAACACAATATACTTATTTGAGGTCCTGATAATATGATATCACATGACTACATTTTGATAAACGATTTGTTCACAATTTAAATCAATAATAAAGAAACTTAGAAATAGATAGTAATTTACGAAACTATTGGAATATTCATTGTTAATTGAATAAGAATATAAGTTTAGATAGCACAGAAATTATCAAATAAATTATTATTAGTGGTGTCGCGTGCCTGTGTCTCAATCTCTCGACAATAATATTTTTTAAATGTGTTTTCACAACTCCAGTTACCCCTTTCTAGTATTTCCTCTATAGGGCGTTTCTCTAGCCAGGCCAGTGAGGCAACAGCTGAACGACAGCTGCCCGGAGGTGCTTTGATTCCTGAGTCTTTGAGGACAGAACGAATCCAACCACCAATCATGGTTTTGGAAGCAGCCCTTACGTCGCCACGTACTGTTATGAAAAGATGATTGATCTCCTTGTTCTCTTCTCTTCTAATCTTACTTTGTTCTATATAATGTCTAATCCATGTGACGGGGCATATGGACTCAATTTGGTGCTTTCTAAGCTCCCATCCTGACTGTCGCTTTGATCCCTTATCGGTTTTGGAACCATAGGAAGGCCACAGCCTTATAACTTCACCTTCATCCTTATACTGAGAGTCTGAGAGACTCAGAAGGGTAAGATCATGTATTCTTCTACCCGATGCCAATAGTAATATTGTGGCGAGTCTACGACTTGTTTCAAAGAGTGTATCCTTTTTAGAGTTATTGATTAACCATTCAAATACTTGTCTGGGATCCCAAATAGGACACTTATGTGTGATAGGTCTTGCATTCTGAATGGCTCTTAAAACACTCTTAACTAAAAAGTGGGAGAAAATCTTCTCGTCTTGCCCGCAATATGTAGATACAGCTGATTTATGAAGTAACATGGTTTTATACGAGAGTCCCTCGGTAAGGGAAGTATCAGCAAGAAATTTTGCCACATCTTCTGGTCTCGGAGCTTTAGCATCTAAGCTATACTTTGTACACCATGTAACCCATCTATTCATTGCTGGTAAATATGTATTGACCGTTGACCGTCTCCAGCATCCACTGAGTAATTTTTTCTGCTCCTCAGTCCAGGTAGCTATTTTTTGTGCCCACCCCCAATCTTCCAAACTTGAAGTGTCAGTTTGTCTAGGTAAGGTGGAGGAAGACCGGTTGTTAGGTCTATCAGAACTTCCTGAAGGTTTGCTACTACATGCGGTGGATCTTGTACTCTGGATTCCAGATCTGGTTTCCAGAATGGGCGTTCCCAATTCGGAGCTACTAGCAGGTACGTACCTTTCGCGCTGTTGAGGTGCGCCAGAACGCGAGGTATTAAGCTCGGGGGCGGGAATATCCACGCCAGTTGATAATCCCAGTTTCGACTGAATGCATCGATGAATTCTGCCCCATGATCTTTTGCGTCCATGGTTACGTATCTTCTCACAACATGGGACCTTTTTGATGCAAAAAGATCGATGTTTGGAGTTCCCCATAGTGCAAAAACCTCCGCGGTCGCTGAGGGTAACAGATGCCACTCTGGGATTGGTCGTCTCCGCGACAACCGATCGGCAATTAAATTGTACCTTCCCGGAAGGTATTGCGCGGATAGTATTATGTTCCACCGGTCCAGAAGTACTAACAGTTGAAACGTCAGAGCTAGAAGACCTATTGATCGAGTACCCCCCTCCTTGCGTATGTACGCGATCAGGGTACGATTGTCGGTCTGCAAGAGGATGTGCGAGTCCTTCAGCCTGGGAGCCTGAGCCCTTATTGCCGACAGAACAGCATACATCTCTTTTTTGTTGCTGTGCCAGCTCCTTTGGCGTTTGTTCCAGCAACCCGCTAATTGAATCTGATCCAATTGCGCTCCCCAACCCATACCTGAAGCATCCGTGCTTAAAAAATGGCTTATTTTGGGCAGGTGAATGGGAACAGCAGCCGCAGTTATGGCTCCGAGCCACCATCTCACATCTTTCAATGCTGCATTCGTCATGTGAACTACCCTCCGAGGGTCGTTGTGAAATTGACGAATTAATATTTGCATGTGCCTGCAATGGAGACGACCGCGTGCAACGACCATGCAAGCAAAATTGAGTAGGCCCAGAAGGTGTTGAAGCTGGCGAAGATTGCAAGCTTCTAGCCGTAGCACTTTCTTCAAGGCTGTGGTTATCATTATTTTCTTTTTCGTGGGTAGAGACATAATGTTCTCTTGAGTCTTCCATATTAGTCCTAAGAACTCTATTATTTGAGTAGGTATTAAGATTGATTTCTTTGTGTTGACTTGCCATCCAAGAGCTCTCAGGAGTTTCACGGCCTCCGCGGCCTGGACAGACAATACAGTCCGATCCTGGTGAGCTAGGAGGAAGTCGTCTAGATAAACTAGAACCCGACAACCTCTCTTGCGTAGGATCTCCGCGACCCAGCAAGTGATTGCGGCGAATAACCGCGGGGCTGATGAAAGGCCGAATGGTAGGCAAGTCATCTGCAGTACTTCTCCCATGTAACTCACTCGTAGAAATGGCCTGTGAGAGTGAGCTATGGGAATGTGGAAATAAGCTTGTGATAAGTCGATCTTTACAAGCCAATCGTCCTGTTGTAAAAAGTTTGGAACAGATGCTTGAGAAATTAGGTGGAACGGTTTTGTCTTTATGTATCTGTTCAGGCCTCTTAAATCGACTATAGGCCTTAGTCCCCCATCGCTCTTTTTCACGAGAAACATTCGTGAAAAGTAACTTGGCGTTCGACTTATTGGAGTCTCTAGGATTTTTAATTTTTTCAATTCTTGAATTTGATTCGACATTTCGGGAGATGGGTTTGTGGCAAATTTCTGAACCACTCCCGTCGATGGATAAATCAAGGGGGGTTTTTTCATTAATGGTATTCGGGATGCGGTTATAGTTGTTAGAACGAATTTGTTGGCTCCTAACTCCTTCCACTTTTTCTGAAAATCTCTCAAGCATCCCCCCCTGAAAAGCTTTTGATTGTCACTTTTCATCTCTTGGTGGTCTTTCTTGGCGGGGACGAAAGGAAGATTTCTTTCCCTGGCCTTTTCCCTTAAATTTCTCATTTCTCTGATTTTTTGGCGAATATTTAAATTTTTTTTTTTGGAGGGTATGCTGAGGTCGATGGACCTGGCTCGTGTCTTCTCTTAAAAAGAATTTTGGACTCCTTGGCCAGTGGAGGGTTGAGCCACATCTGTGGGCCACCTAATGATTGTATTAAGGGTAAGAGCTTTTCCCTATCAAAAAGATGTTCAGTGCTCGGTGGTATATTTCGAAGTGCTGACTGAATAGGTTTGTTCGCGATTTCTTTCAATATTCTTTCACGTCTTATTTCCACGCACTCAGCCCTTTTTCCGCATATTATCTGAAGAGTATCTTCGATATTTTTATACGTTTGAGAGTTATTTCCGAAATTGGAAGATATTTTTTCGAATAAACTTTGTGGGTTAAGTTCTTGAGGAGACTGGCAAGCCCAATCAACAATATTTTGTAAACTAGATCTTAACAACTCTCTCTGTTCTAGGACGGCGTTCGACAAGGCCGCTACTACAGCCTCTGTTCCCGCTAAAAAATCTTTATCTTTATTGAGGTGGCAAAGTTCATCATTTAGCTTTAATTCTACAAAGGCAGGTGTTGCTGCAAATATTTGAAGGGCTTTGGAATATCTGACGTGTTTCCATAGAGGATCTCCAAAATGTTGTAATTCTTTAATAATTTTGACTCTTTCAGTGGAGGCAGCCCTTATTAGTTTCGACTTATTGTAATCCGTCTCAATTGTACCAAACTCCAAAATCCTCCTGGATTCGTTAGGGTTAGTAATGAAATCTGTCGGGGTATTATTAGCCCTATCACCCGTGAGGTTATTTTTTAGGGTACTCTCACTACCCTCATTTTGATACGAGCCGCCAAGATTTTGCATATATAAGTTGGAAAGGTAACTCACCTGAGTTATCAAGGCATCAACACGTGGATCGGGTATCGGTGTATGATGCTTCTTTCTCTTGTGAGAAGGTCTCTCACTCTCTGAAGAGGAGGTAGAACTTGAATTCGATGACGCGGCTTCACCGTCTTCGGCGTTCGAAACCGACGGCATTTCGATATCCTCACTCATAACTAATAGATCTAATTATAGTACACTGAATTCTTTCACTTTTTGGTCACTTTTTACACTTTAACAATGTATAAATTAGCAGAGCAAAATTTTACGAACTGTAATGGCGGCGAGTAACACACGCAATGACAACTATACGAAGCTCGCGCCTTCAGGTGACAGATACTAGACAGATATCAGTGTCCGGATATCGGATATAGCAACGTCAAGACTGTAAGTATAAAGGAAAATAGAGGTGAGTACACATTGCTTCTTCATAAGCGACGCTGTGTTTTAGACAGGCTCATAATGACGGTTGCTGACATAAAAATAAATAGGCGAGACTCAGTTTCTGCGTAAGCCGATACTATGATAACAGCATCGCTCCCCCGATAATTGCCGAACTTGCAGACGCCTCTGGTGGCGCGTTGGTAATGTACTACGGATTAGTGGCCACTAGTGTAATTCATCTGCTTGAAGTTGAACGAAAAAAAAAAGATTTTTGTTTTTTTGTTTATCCGGCTAGTACCTATTTAGTGCATTGAATAATTTGTTGACAGTGAATTTAATTTCTTTTACGATTCCTATTGATTTACTTGCAAGTTTAAGAAGAAAAATCCTTAGTTTTTTGTGTTTTGGCTCCTTGTAAAAAATAAAAAAATTGCAATAATTAAAGACATCAGTTTGAATACTTTTTTAAAGTATTCAGTCTGATAAATAATTACCGAATTAACTACTAATGTAAGGACAATGGAAAACTGCTTTCTTGAAAATTATGCTTGGCAATATAGGATTTTTGCTTTTATCTCCCATCACTGATTGCTGGACATCAGGTACAAAATAAAATATTGATTAAACACGAAAATGAAAAAGGTTTTAGATTCCTTACATAAAATAGGTGTCGTGCCTAAACACAATAGGCGCACGAGTTGAATGCAGTCGGGGTCTGAGGTGAGGGGTGGGGGCGTGCCCCCGCCACCCGCTACTTCTTTCCTCGAACGCCCGGAGTGCAGTGTCGCGCGCATTCGTTGTTATCGATTCAGTTATATTTAGTGTCCTTGAAAATAAAGCTTAAAAACTTATGTTTTAATTAATACTAGCTTTACTCCGTATCCTCTGTATTGTTTAAGGGTTTAATTTACCTACATACCAAACATCAAATCAATCAATTCAACTAATTTTAGTCAGATTTTATTTTTTATCAAAATCGGTTTAGTAGTTACGAGGACACGTACGTGATAACGAACATTCACATTTATGATTGTATTATTTAATTTCTATTTCCAATATATTGACATAATTATCACTAATTAATTAGCAATTCGGTCACAACACTAGCCGCATTCCTAAGCTCTGCATTCAACTCGTGACAGTTTTTTTAGCTATAATATGATTGCTATGAATATACTCTAATATTTATATTCTTAGGTTGTATTCTTTAACTGGTCATAAGGTAATGCTTGACTGTATTACCATCTGACAGTAGTGGCTATGAAATCGAAGGTGGTAAGTGAATTGACTTAGTCTGTTCACTCTTTATACCAACAGAACTATGACTCAACTATGCAGTTAAGTTTAGATATAAATCTAAATTACCTGTATCACTGCTTGGACTTGGTCAGTATAAGGCTTAGCGACAAAGATTTAGGTGACAAAGTTTATTGCGTCCCAGGAAATACTGTATTACGTGACCATAAATCAGGGATGAGAAAACAATAAGCGTGAAATGGTGGAAACTGCGGCCAATGTCTTATGGCATTAAATCTTGGGGGAGTGAAATAAATAAAAATAAATCTGTACTCACCCTCACGCGAGAACTTGATTTATTACATAGATTCTGAAAAGGAAGTACACCGCATCGCGAATCTTTTGGATTATATTTAAATTGATATTAATTATTAAATATAAAAAACTTAAATTACAGAATAACAAGAAAATCCGATTTTCGTTTGAAGATTGCAAGTAGGTATATAAAAACTTATTAGATACAATAAAATGTATCTTAAAAAGTTAACAGTTTGAAACAAGATAAATAACACGTAGTCGATAGCCAAAACTTTCGATTGCACGGCAAATAATTAACACCTACTGCACTGCATGACTCATTAGGAGAAATTGTATGCATCACTTTTGGTAAAAATCTCAATCGGTATTAAGCTCCTCAAAAAATCATCTTCTCTTTCTTTATTTCTGATATCCAATAGTCAGATATTTTAAAATAATTTAAAATTGCTTAAAAATAATATGAAGTATTCAGAAACTGAAATGCTAAATGTAAATCGAGAATAGGTACTTAATTAGAAATAAGAAACTGAATAAACTTGACAAGTGCGAGTTAAACTCACTTGGACCCTCTCCATCTCCAATCTCGTGCGTTGATTTAGGTATGTACAATATTTACAGTTATTTTTCTATTTTATTTATTTTTGCCCTTTTTTAAGACCATAGACTTCTTATAGGTCTTCCTGTAATATATAACTAAATAACTATTTTCTGAAATTGATTGATTGAATTCAAAATGAAAAAAACGGAACCCTTATAGGATTTTGTTGTTTTTACTTATTGTTATCAAAGCATAACCTATCAAAAAGTCAAAACTTTTAGCACAAGTCAAGGGATAATCCGAAAAATCCGTAAATTTGTAATTGCATCAAAAAAAATTCCTTATTTGTAGTTGGTAATTTTAATCGAGATCGAAGTCGATGTATGGGAATGACAGTTTTCCAACGGCAAATTAAAGTTTTTGACTCAATTCAGTACGTAAAAGCATGTTCAGTTCTAAAAGCTACGGAACTCTCGGTGCTCCAGTCTGACTAGAGTTTGGCCGGTGTTTTAGGATTCCGAAGTAAAATCGGAATATAACTATTTACTAAAACTCCAGAATCGTAGAATAAAATATTGAAAAACATTTTTTTTTTCAGGGTTTCTCCCCTACAGGTAACGTGAGGATGAATTATTTATTCGATACGTACCCCATAGTGTGGGATATCGTTGGAAAGCTCTTTCAAAAATATTATAGGTCTTGTAAGACCATTTTTGGAATTAGGGGTCCTTGGCGACATATTTGGCTTTTTTAAATTAGGGTTCATTGACTTCTTTATTAGACGAAAAAATTCGCAATGTTGTCATAAATTTGCGAGAATGGTTGTTTAAACAACTTTAAATCGTTATATTATTATGTAATAAATAAATAAATAAATAAAGTATCTTAAACTGTTAGTTAAAATGAAAAATGACGAAAGTAACCTAAAAATCATTTTTGAATACCTATTCAGTCATTCCATAGGTTTTGAGAAAAAAATTTTTTTTGGAGACAATTGTTACTTTGTTAGTTTTTTTTTTCTCGCAGCGGATGCCCGCTGTTGACAACAATGTTAGAAAATCTATTAACTCGGAATGATATACAACAGCAGCATTGCCAAAAGTTTTCCAAGCTCTGTGAGAGAAGATACCAAAGACTGGGTTTCGGGGAATCATGCTGCATCACGACAATTCTTCGTCACACATACGTCGCGTTGCTCAGAACAAAGGCGTTTCTTGAGGAATCCGGTGTTGAAACCTTTCCCCATTCACTATACAGTCCTGATTTAGCGCCCTGTGATTTCTTTTTGGTCCCGATAATCAAAGAAAAACTAAAAGGAATTTTTTTCGTGTGCCGAAGAGGCCGTTGCCGCCTAAGAAGTCGCAATTTCGGACCTATCGGATCAAGGATGGATCAAGTATGGATCAAGACAGGCAAAAGTTTTAATAGTTGGTTTAGGCGAATGGAACTTTGCATAGAGAATGAAGGAGAGTATTTCGAAAAAATGTAAACTAAATATTGTTAATATCTTGTATAGTTTTTTCTTGTCTCAAAACTTATCGAGTTGTCTACGTAGTAGCACGATTCCTGAACGCACGGCTAAGCTGCATCGCCACTTTTGGGGAACGGTCGCATTTACGTCGCGCAACAGTAGGAATGCACTATCGGGTGGAATTGTCGCGGCGCACGTGGCTCTGATGCAGATTTTGTATCGCGACCGTCGCATTGCAGCCGTGGTTGCGTGGGCCGAACTCAATTAGTTTGGCGGATAAATGTGAAGACATGCATTGAAGTATTATTACTAGCGTATAGAACAGACACCGCGAACACAATGTATGTTCCAATGAATTGACGCCGCGCGGCTTCAATGTCCAATGGATTCGTTCGATTTTGAAAGGAGAACAGGGGCTCAATTTTGAAAATAGAACCTCCCGGCAGGGACATAAATTTTGTTTGAGATGTCTTCTCTATGTATATACCTTAATGAAGACATGTTAAATTTTCAAAATGTCAGTAAATTAACTTTTAAAAAGAATCTCTTCAGACACCTTCTTAGGTAGGTAAATATACTTATTTAACTCAATAAGGCGTTTCTTTATCATCCCAATTTTATATTATGTATGTATTTATATATATGTATATATATAATTTTTATTTTATATGTATTATAATTGAACATACTTATTTATTTATTTGTATGTATAATATATTTATATTTATATATAGGTATATTTATATATAGGTATATTCATATATATTTTATTTTATGATTATTATGTAGGTACCCTTTTAGTTTAAGTGTGTTGTTTTTCTCTTCATTATTTTCACAAAACCGCCACTGATGTTTCTCTTACTTCCCGAAGGTTGACTGGTAGAGAATGCTTTAGCATTAAGTCCGCCTTTGTACCTCTCACATTGTTGTAAGGTTCAAAAGTTTAAATAAATAAATAAATAAAATTTTAATAAACTTAAAAATCAGATAGGGCTAAATTTTTATCTGTAATGAAGTAAGGTGTGGCATATATAATTACATTATTATTATATTATGTAACATGAAATTTGCAGTAGTATTTGAATTTGTTTTATCCTATTTTGCCCTAACTTACCCGATTATGTAGCAGATAAGGGGGCGTCCATAAATTACGTGAGGTGTTTAAGGGGGGGAGGGGGTCGAGTCAAATCTCATCTAATCTTACGTTGGAGAGAGGGGGGGTCTCAGCAAATATCACGCAATTTTTTTTCTGATTGAAACAAAACAAAATCATACTATTTTGGTCCATTTAATCCAGATTGTACATGCTTAAGATTTAATCTTAAGTGTAATCGTAATACGAACTAAATAAAAGCACGAAGCAATTTTTTTTCCTTTTACAATAACAATCCAACGCGCTTACGTAAGAAACCCACATTTTGAAAAATCTCACGTGAGATTGGGGGATGGGGGAGGGGGTTGAATAAAATCTCACGACATCTCACCAGGGGGGGAGGGAGGGACAGAGAATTAAAAAAAAACACCTCACGTAATTTATGGACGCCCCCTAAGAGCGTTGCCCTATTTCATTTTTTAATGTTTAAAATTTTACATGTACCTATCACATATTTATTTATTTTTATTCTTAATTAAAACGGTACATACCTACCACTTACACTAATTAACACAATATCATGTCATATCAATTAGGTATATCATTTACCACAACTTCATAACAGTCAAAATAATAATAATTAATACAAATTCATGTTAAATTAATAAAATAAATGTCTAATAAATAATCATGGGGTTTCGCTGAACCTTAGACACACACTAAGGACTTTCTTCCACTTGTCAACAAAAATGTCTAAGTCTGAAAAGGTTTCTAGCAGAGCGCTGAGAGCCCAGAGGGTGGGGTGGGTGATTCTTAAAAAGGGAGGATAAAACGTGTCCAGTCCAAATACTTCTTCGTAATACAACCATAATCAATAGCAATAAGGTTTTAAGATACTTTAACTATCGGCACAACTATTTACACACCAAAAAAGAATATTAAATATAGTATAATTTGAAATTTAAGCCAAAATCTGCCTCAAACGTCATTATCTCGCATGTCCTATATGACTGCACGTGGATATTTCATCTAATAAAAAAATCAAACAAACCGAAACATTTTATTTGTAAATGCAAAATCGTCCTCAAATGATCAAAGTTTCTAATTACCGTACATTATAGACATTTCATTCATTCTAATATAGGAAACCAATACGACGTATAGTTTGTTATGAAAAAAAATCATTATCCGCAGCAAGGATTGATTCGAATTATTCTCTGTGGTTTTCCAATTCATGTTGAGTTTGAAGTATGCGGTACGCTTCTCGTACCTCCCCCAGTCGAGCTGCACGCTTTGAACGGACTGGACGTATCGTATTTGTCGACCAGGTAAGCTTACATTTCGTTCTTACAAATTTGTTATGAAAGAAATCATTATACTTTTGCCGTCTGTTGTTGCAATTAATTGTCACATCAATCACATTGTGTGCTATTATTATGTATTGAAAGTGAACTTATTTATATCCATGTGTTTTAAAGCAGAATTTATTCGGTTTTGACAAGTTACAACCTGTTTTCTTCAATTCGTCATTTTCATCATCATCATTAGCTTCAAAATGTGTGACTAGTTCTGAAAAAACAAGAAGAAACGACGCGCCCTACATTTGAGCCAATTTTATTAGAAGATGCAAAAGAGTCAAAAGACAAGATAGAGGGACAGACCAAGATAGAAAAGTTGCGTGATCCATTATGTGATCAATTTTCTCCTGCTATGAAAGCGGTGGTAAGAAGGATACGCTATAATCAGTATAAGAAGAGGTGTGTGTTGATAAATACTATTAATAAATATAAAAAGAAAATTGAAAGCCAAAAAAAAAAACATACTACGATTAAATAAAAAACTTCAAGTGCAAGAAAATACTAACAAACATAGTCAAACAAACATCTCCAAGTTCGTAAAACAAGGTAAAACTAAATTATCATCTTTATGCATAATAGCAGATCACGTAGAAGAAGTTCATAAATTTTATAATGATGATTCTAATAGTTCAATAAGTGCTGGTAAAAAAGAGCTTGTGACGAAAAATAAAGTTTAGATGCAGAAACGGTATCTGAATGCTCCACTAAAGATACTTCATCAAAAATTTCTTAATGCCATTAGCATTAAAAGTTTTTAAAATGAAAGATTTAAGATTTGATGATAAATGTTCCATCCATCCATCCATCAGCCTTTTGAGGTCCACTGCTGGACATAGGCCTCCCCTAATCTACGCGACTCAGACCGGTTCTGAGCCTTCTGAATCCAGCGGATACCCGCTGTCTTCTTCAGGTCGTCCGTCCACCTGGTCGGGGGGCGTCCTGTGCTCCTTTTATCGAGGCGTGGTCTCCATTCGAGGACCTTTCTTCCCCAACGGTTATCAGTCCTTCAAACTATGTGGCCAGCCCATTGCCACTTCAGCCTGCTAATTCTCTGAGCTATGTCGGTCACCCTCGTTCGTCTACGGTATTCATCATTTCTGATTCGATCGCGTAGAGAAATACCGAGCATAGCTCGTTCCATAGCCCGCTGGGCGACTCTAAGCTTATGCATCAGGCCAATAGTGAAGCACCACGTCTCGGATCCGTATGTCATCACTGGCAACACACACTGCTCGAGGCGCTGAGGTAACTTTTTGGACGACAAGATACGACGTAGTTTCCCGAACGCAGCCCATCCGAGTTGGATTCTACGAGTGACTTCTTTCTCGAAGTTGGACTTACCCATTTGGATCACTTGTCCCAGGTTAATGTACTCGTCTACAACTTCGAGAGCAGCGCCGTCAACAACAACCGGTACGGGTGTGACATGGACATTCGACATGATTTTCGTCTTGTCCATGTTCATCTTAAGACCCACCCGTTGTGAAGCGCTGTTCAAGTCCCCGAGCATTGTACCAAGTTCCTCCAGGGATCCCGCCAAGAGGACTATATCATCGGCATATCGCAGGTGTGTGATGTGTTTGCCATTTATGTTTATGCCACGTCGTTTCCACTCCATCAGCTTGAACACGTCTTCCAACGCAGCGGTGAACAGTTTTGGGGATATGACATCCCCTTGTCTGACACCTCTCTGCAGTTGGATGGTGTTCGTTGCTGTGTCTTGTACTCTGACGGACATGGTGGCTGATATGTATAAACATTTCAACACCTCGACATACCGGTAGTCCATCCGGCACCGCTGAAGAGAATTTAGTACTGCCCAGGTCTCAATAGAATCAAAGGCTTTCTCATAGTCCACATAGGCAACACATAGCGACAGATTGTACTCCTCGGTCTTCTGTATAATCTGCCGCAATGTGTGTATGTGGTCATATATGTTGTGTTTTAAATAGAAAATTAACAGTATATTACTTAATATTAATCATCTAAAAATTATATTATTTTACATAATATGTTATATACGTTCCATCTGTGATTTTATGATTAAAATATGGTGTTGATTATTAATTGAGTTGTTTTATTTCATTATTTATGTAACTTTTAATTTATTTTTTTCATTATTCGTATCAGTCGTCATTTTTCCTCAGCACAAAATCATTAACTTCCACACGTTGTCATTATCTTCATCAGTATTTCGTTTTTAATCGGATTTATCTCAGAAAATATTAACTTCACAATGGTGCCTCTTTTATCAATTTCACTTATATCAATCAAGAAATCATTCTGGCATAAAATAATTGTTGTGCCACAAGGTTTAATTTTTTTCGATAAAATCTTCAAAAATATATTCCGGAATAAGAATCACCCGGGTACGCGGTATTAGAGAATTGGCGTGGGCAAGCGTGTGACAGGACAGCACGGCAAGGTCGGCAAATAATTTACATCCATATATCCGATACGACGCACTAAATAAAACGATCACGCGACAGTATCGCGACTGCATCGCAATTGTTTTGCGAGTGTATCCCTTTCGCGCTACTTAAAGTAGCCATGGGCTCCCTTAAATGTACATTGTACATATTCCAATAAAATATATTTTGCGGTTATTTTATTTATGATATTTATTAAACAACTGAGTTTAAGTGATAAGCGGGGTCGAATTTATAACTGCGACACCAGTGACATGTATAAAAGGTTTCAGGCCAAACGGCTAGTTCGCAACTGAAACAGTAAAACATTTTTCTTCATCTTAATTTATATAAATTACGTGTCACGTTGTTTGTTCGCGATGGACTCCTAAACTACTGAACCAATTTTAATCAAATTTGCACACCGTGTGCAGTTTGGTCCAACTTGAAAGATAGGATAGCTTACATCTCAAAATAAAAAACTTTTGACAGAACGAAGTCTGTCCGGGCAGCTAGTTTCATATAGAAGTTACCTTGACAGATAGGCTACCATACAAAGAATTCAGGTTTTATTGGTTGAAGCACCTTTCTGAAATGGTACCACTGAATCAATGAACGAAGTGCAAAAGTGATTCCAATATAAAATATGAATTTGAGTTGAGATAGTTTTTAATGTGCAGAAGAGGTTTACTCGGACATAAAAAAATTCCAATACCAAATAATTTTGTCTCTATTTTTAGGGTTTTTTACTGTAGTTGTGTACAGTTTAGAGGCTACTCCTAACGTCCCCTATAGGTAAAGTGGACGGTCATAAACGGCAGTAACGTGCTACTATGTCCGCAGCTCCAGACCGGGTCGACCACCGAAACGCGCGTCTGGAGTGGGCCTCTCGTTAGCTGCCACACAGTTCCCGGGACACCCCTTCAAGAAACACCGCCTCGAGAACGGAGACTACTCGCCCTATGAGAACGGACATATGAGTGGTGAGTTGCAGTGTCATATCTAAATTAAGTGAAATCTTAAGTCTTAAATCATCGCTAGGTAACTCATTGCATTAGATAACAGCTGAAATCGAACGGGTTTTTTAAGACTTAATTTATATTGACGTTTTCTCAAACTCTTTGTTTATATAAAGTCGATACAAGTTATTAGTTGTTAATAATTAGGTTTTTGCCAAAACATGTAGAAATTCCGCAATAAATCAAAAGCATCGGAATCATGACACATGATAACATCAACATCGGGTTTCTGCGGGCTCCGGATAGGCGCCGGATATGAAGCCCCGCTTCTCGGGAGGTATGCCTGCTCATTTCGTATACAAATTACACAAATACAAAATTATCCCAACACAAACGGAGAAAAGGGAATGAAGTGATTAAATAGAGCTCAGCGCAAGACGGCTGGCAATCAATCATTTTTGTCGCTTAGGCCTTTGTTGATTATTTTGTTCGCGTCCCGTTCACGCTCACGTGTTACATGTTTGCTTTCTCTCTCTAGCTTGAAGTGTCGTGCCAGACAAGGGAGCAATTACATTCGTGATCTTGCATAAGCGACACTTGCTTATCGCGCACTGCCGCATTTGACTTTGAGTGTAGTTTGTTCGCTTTTTTCCCCTAAATTTGCAATTCGAAACACTCTCATAAGTGAAAAAGGTGCTGTATTATTTCCCCAGTTACATTTCCTTTTTTTACTTGAAATTGGTATCGTTGTAATGAACGCAATAATTGTTAATAACTATTATCGCAATAGTCTACTTTTTAGTATTCCGTATTATTTTAGCGTAAGAAATAATAATCGAGAGACACAAAGAAAATAATGTTGTAATTACTTGGCACTGTAACTACTGGATTAGAAAATTTACTATTACTATAAAAACATCAGATAGAGACAATCCAAGCTAACTGACGTTAATTAGTTCAAATGAAAACTTTAATTATTAAGTAAAAACAATGTGTGATATTTGTTACATAATTTTAACACTGATAAAAACACGTTGTCACATGTACGACTCGATGTAACTGAGTAGATGAGGCGGGTGGCACATTTTCACGCTACGAAATAATAGGATACGAAAATATCCGAAGCAGAATATAATCCTCCTAGAAGGTTGAACGGAATGAAATAGGAATATGAAATGCGTGGAAGGGACGCGTCGCGCGTCGGCCCACGTGATCTTTGAAAGGGTTGATGTTCGTTTTGTTTAGCGGAACGATTCCGACTGATGGCAGATTATTTTAGAAGATTAGTGTTCCATTTATTTAAGAAAACACGATATAATTCAACTGTAATTAGGGACGAATAGAGGGCTCTATCTTTCTTTCCTTGGCTAGCAACGCATCGATGATATCTAAGGTGTTGCGGATGTCCATGGGCGACGATAGCTACTTATGGTCAGATAGTTCGTCTTCTCCTTTTTTTGGCTATTTACTTACATAAAAAAGAAAATATTGTATTATTCTATCACCTACTTTTTACAAAACAACATAAACAGAGTGGACATTTTTTATAAAATACGACCATCTAATTAGTTGGTGGGTAGACACAGTATTGTATTTTCCGGCGACAACCCTATTATTTCGGAAACCGGTATGAAAATGATGTGTTGATAATAATTAAAGGTTTCATACTGTGTCGCTGCGACTCGGATGTTATAACGGGGGGATAATGTAAGGCATTATAACATTACTGGCAGGGGTATAAAGCTTTACATTCTGATTGAATTCTGCGACTGAAATTAAGTAAGGATTTGCCTGTTTATGTTAAGGGTAGGGGATGTGATGGATCAGTCAATTTGCGACTCTTCTCTATCCACGCTTTGTTCTTGTGTGTTAGCAAATCATGAGGTTGTTTATTTGATGTGTCACGTTTTGGATTTTGGGAAGGGCTGATTGAGTTAAATAATGCATTGTTTTTTTTTTGGTTAAGATAATTATAATAAATAGGGATTTCCTTTCCGATCACAGAGACACTTATTAAAGCTTCAATAATATATTAAAATGTTAAAACTTTCCGCACTTTTCATGCGAATGTTATCTATGCGCAATCTCAGTGCGTTGTGTGCGTTATCCTTGGAAAGGGGTTCGAAATTGTCTCTACAAGTTTTGAATCGATGACAATGATATGAGTTACAAAACAACCAATCTCTTATTTAATATATTATTCTATAGAACGAACAGACGAATGCTCGGGTAACTTTGTACATCATCTCTATTAGATACCTAATCGGAAACTAAAAAAGTTCGCGCTAACACAGCTATTACCGCGTAAACTTTTTTACCAGATAACGTTATTAACCATTTATCGAATTATAAAAAGTAATTTACTCATCTTTCACAATCAGTGAATAGAAAGCTTATTGTTTTTGCCTATCGTCCATACATTAAACGGCCGATAAACAGTACGCGAGTTGGCAATCATAACAATTTCTTGCTATCTACAGCTGCGTTTACAATTTTAATGGCTAAAACATTCACTAGCAATTGCGGGCAATCAAACAAATTACCGATGTGCCTTATAAGGAAATCGTAACAATCAACGCGGTGGCAACAATAATTAAACGCCGAAGTGGTGCGGAACACTAGAAAAAAGTTTATATGAATGATGGTGAAGAGAATTCACGTGTGATTTCCACATTACATTGTATGATATACGTGAAGTGCCGTTAGCACTACAGTAGCGTTGATACCAGTACAGAGCTGGTTTAGCGTATATAATAGACTCCGTAGGTTGATCAGTTTTTAGTTCTGTTGCTGTTGATGTCAAGCTTATAAGTGGTTATTAGATTTACTGTTATTTCATGGCTGATGTGCCACTAAACAATAATTACTGAATATATGAATGGTCTGGTCTTGTAGGTAATTAAATATATGAATGTATTTCTTCATAAGTATTGTTCACTTATACTTCTACTTTCGGTTCAATATCTATATTTCTTACGTGTATAAAGTACCTGCTTCGGTTTTTCGGTGATGTCTAAGATTTGGATAATTCCATTTTTTGATTAAAATAATTGTAATGTATATTGTGGCCTTTAAAACGAATTATGATAAACTTGATTATTATTAAGTTAAAATAGAGGATTCAAAATTAAAAATATTTTTGTTAACAACATAAGTATTGTGTTGAGAGTTTGTCGTTTATCTTAGCAACTTCTTTAAAGTGTAAAAAAGCCTATAAATAAGTAACTTTTTGATAGCCATAATATGTTTTAACAAAACTCAAGGAAGTTGAGCTCCTGCATAAATTACAAGGACCCTTTAGCGAAAAGAACATTTAGCGTTACGAACATGTTCTCCACCTGCTGATAGATGCCTGTACAAACTCAAGCCAGTCGCTTATTACCGACCAATACATGGGAATATCGGCATTCAATTATGCGTCATTTTGAAGATAATATCAATTTATTACTAAAGTTTGTCTTCCATAAAAATAATTGGATTAAAAATATGTTCATGAAATATAAAACTATGGGTAACATGAGTTAATGCATGCAATAATGAAATTTTTACACCTTCAACTTATATCTATCCAGTAAGTTATTTATAATTCTATTTCTTGCTCATCTGATACATAAATTATATTACTTGTTTGAGTGTGTGGGTATCTCGTTATGCCTTATGTGTTGTCGTCGTAACTGTCTCTTTGCATTGCATAAGTCGTAATAGAGTGATCTTTTTGTGCAGTTAATTGAATAAATTGCAATAATGCTTTTCTACCAGTAATCCACATACAAATATAGATATAAATTTAATTGTGATAAATAAAGACATATCTATCTATACTAGCTAGTCTGGTTGAAGTTGAATTACTTTAGTTGTAATTAGAATTTTAGTTGTCTAAGCAAACAAATCAATTCTAAGTATGGCATTAATCGGTAAATATAATATTAGATTTGAATTCGGGCCAATAATAATTCTGTATTATTATTTCGTAGCGCACAATTCACGAAACAATTGGGAAGTATTCCAGGAATGCAAATTACAAAACAAGTGGCACTACCGCGCTTTGCTCCACATATCGACCCCGGTGATTCGAATTCCGCACATTTGAATCGAGCACGAATAAGTATCTGAATTATGCTTCGCTATGGGACAAATGCCTTTGTGACGCATGAATATTTGTTTAGTAGATTGTTAAAGGTACTGTACAGATACATCTAGTAGTAAGAAATTAATATAACAATACATAAGTGCCACTTTATTGCGTACTGTGAACTGAAAAGAAATGTTTAAACAATTTCCTTAAAACTAGCAGATAACCTGTTATTCTAGTTTGAAATGGAAGCAAAAAATTAAAATGCAAGACTCATTGTTCACACATTAAACGCAAATAAATCAACATTAAAACTAAAAAACAATAACAATTCACAACAATTTCGTCACGATTTGGAGTGTGACAAATTTAAACATAGATTATTTTTATCGTCGCCACTTATTTTATAATAATAGACAACGTTGCAAATATCCAGTTCTCCGGCGCAATTCCCATAGTTTATTTTGTGGTGTGCAACGAGGTTTACAATTAAAATGTTGTCTTCCTAGTCATTTACGACATTACTCACACCTAGAAGTCATCATGGCACATTCATTTTGTTTTTTGCACGGGTAAAAGCATAACGAAGGAATTTCTTTTAATTAGCAATACCGGCGCATTTGAATGTCGGCGTTGGCAACATTTCTCAGATGCTTAATTGTTGTAAACTGCCGTTTTTATTGTAGCACTGCAATTCATTGTTGATTTATGACACCAGATACAATTTTTATACATTTTCAATATAGTACACTGCGTTTATACATCTTTGTAGGTTTTAAATTAATACTTGTAATTGAAGTTTTAGGCAATGATTCGTAATAGTGCCCTACAAAGAATACAGTGGATATCAGCTACATAGATAATATATAGGTCAGTGGACCGTGACTGTACCGGCGCGTATTTTCTTTAGCGTAACTGCTCTTGTGAATTATTTGATTACTCTACTTTCGGTAAGGATATGCTATTTGTTTATAAAGATTAGATAATCCCATTCCATTGAAGCCAAAGTAATTCATTAAAACAATTGGTATTTTGATTGAATTTTCATTTAATGATAACGATTGATTTATTTGCCACCGGCTACAGAATCATTGTGACAAGCAATACATCAATTTTAACCTGTTATCGACAAGGCGACCTGATTTCGCCCAGAGCATTTACATACTAAAACGATTTTTGTTTCAACCGATCAAGTTCGTCGAAATTACTCGTTTTTTTTTCATACGATAACTGAGGTAACTGACAACACGTAATAACCCCATATTAATTCATCGAGGAAACGTCGTCATGGCTCAGACGACAGAGATGAATATGACGATTATGAACTTATTTATTTATCATTTGATTCAGTAGACAAGATATAAATTATACTTAGGTACATTGATAGGAAACAAGCTTTTGTGTCAGTTAAACTTATTTGCATAACCTAATTTTCATATTGCAAGCTTAGTCTGTGATTAATGGCAAGAAACTGAATTAATAATTATTAGAACTGGTAATTGAAAACAATAATTGTGAATATAATAACATTGCATACAGAAATCTTCACAATATCACATCGACTTAGGTACCGGGGGAGCATTCCACTAGGCAATTTCAGTGCGAATTCGTAGAGCTAGCTGTTCGTGACTAAACCGAATGTTGACAATTTTAGCTAAGAAGGCTTAAATTCACGACTTATCTTTAAATTATCATGTAGAAGTTTCATGATGTTGAAAATACTAAATGTAAATAATAAATGTATTTAAGACATTCATTACACATCATATAGGTCAAAACTAATAAGATCACCGAAAAAAATTTTAGTAGTCAATAAAGTTTATTTATTCCAACTCGTCTGTGACTTCTGTGACATTTTAACCGTAAAAGTGTAATGAAAACTAAAAAATTAAAAAGTTAGTGCGCATCAATGTTCGCTGCGATCACTTCAATCCAAGATATTCGTATCTCTATCCGAACAACACATTAGTTCGAACGGTGGCAGCTGCCCCAAAAACCACTGACAGATAATCTCTCTTTTGTGTGCAATATTAATAAAAATATGGATCGATATTTCTGTATCTTTGATAGTTATTATGTAACAATGGCGCTGGTTCTATTGTGAAAGTTTACGGATGAGTTAGTTTTAACAAGTTCTAGGTCGAGGATCGAGTTCAATTCGGCTTGTTTGGCCCATTGTGGCTATTTCATAAATTGTCGTCGTACTTTACTTTAGACTTTAAATACGAATTATATATGATCTATTTTAAATTTGCAAATATCAAAAATGAGAACAGTGATCTCACAACTTTTTTAACGTATCTACAAACTTTTTTACAATGGTTAAAATATGTAATACTTCAAGTGAGTTACTTTCTATGACGAAAACAATAATTTGACTCATACTAATCATGACTGTTATTGTACGAACCGAATATGTTTAGTTTAAATGTACCTTAGTATAAAAATTTTATCTATTGCCACTGTAAAACAATGAGCAAAATAGATACATTGCGATTGCCATCAACAAATGCATAAACATAATAACGTGTATGACACGTAGTAATCCTCCATATATCCATCCGGGATGAGGCAGGATCCTGGTCAATTTACGGGTAATTAAGCCTGACCCTCTTTCGCACATCAGTGAGGGAGAACTTTTATTTGGCAACTAAATAGTCCCGGATTGCCGCTAAACTTGTTTCCTATTGGCTCGTTTCGCGTAAACTTATCCGTTTTCCGGGTTCTTGAGTAATGTGTCCGAAATGTGAATTTATGTTTCTACACTACTTACACGTTTAACTTTATTTCTAACAGGATTTTGTTTAGTTAACGTTTGATTGCAATATCTTTTATTTTGAAAGTAATTACATATTATGGAAAAATGTGAAATGTAGAGTCGGTATCTGAAAAATCTTTTTGACCTACGTAGACAAGACACCCTGCGTAGAGTATGGACGTAGAGACAGTCGAAAATACGAGTATAAATTAAATGGTGAGCTTTACACTTGGCTAACGATAAAGATAGCGACAAAGTTTCTGGATAATGTAAGCATAAATATCCATTGTAACTTAATATTATCTTAATCATGCTATTTCAGCATAATAAAATCATACACATAGATTAAAAGCTAAATTTTATTATTTTATCCGTAGCCCAAATTACGTCGTTATTTCTGAACTTCGCTATAATTCTTAGTCTGTTTCATTCGCGAGGGAGGTGGCGAGTTAGGGCAAATATTTTATTATAGTCCGAATCACGAGCCCTCAACGTTTTATTGTTCATAAGGCTCGTCCGGGCCAAATGAAAGAGTTTATGACGAAGACGTAAGTCTTTCGGTGTTGCAATGTAAGCCACTACAGTCTACACCCACACTTTTGTGAATGTCATTCTTACTTATTACGTACGTAGTACACTGTACTATTTTACTACGACTGTTCATTTGTTGTCAATTTTGAGGAAAAATATAACTGTAAATAGAATAAACTTATATCTAAGGGTGAAAATATTTACACACGATTAAAGTGACGGTGAGCAAGACGTCAATAAAATACATTCGTTAATTAAAAAAACATGTCATTTCAAATGTATCCTAATTAACAAAATAAAAGTCACGTAACTTTTCTCATATCATAAACACAACAAAGGCGTCAATCATCCATTTCCCTTTGATTCGGGCGTGTAACAAAAGTGTATTTGCTATTTTTACATCTGGCAACATCGTGATGCCTCATCTTGTTGACTCAAGTTATTGACCGTTCGCATTTTGTCGGCGATTGTATATTACTGTTATTTATTGTACTTGGCGCGTGACTTGTGTGCGCGATTATACACGTCTCTAATATGGACACGATTTTATGTGTCGCCGACAGTGTTTAGGGCAGCAGAGGAAAGAATACGAGTTTTTTCATTAAATAGTTCTAAAGTTACGTCTGTTGGTTATGTGATTAATGTATAAAAATAATAATAATAATGGACATAAAAAACGCGGCACCTCAAGTCTCTCACATTTTTAAATATAGGAACCAATTACTATCTATATTAAAATAAAATTCAGAAAGTTTTACAAAGTAATTAAATAACCAGTATTTGCACGATTTATCCTATTTTTTATGTATTGACTAAAAAAACTGATCGTACCTATGCGTAATATTTGGCTGCTACCGTAATTTAGAGAACTCTTTAAAAATGTGTTTTAAAACTCTAAGGCTTAAAGCCTTAAAAAACTTAAGGCTAACATGCAGTAAATCTATACCTCGTAAATAAAAACAACGTTATCACAGTAAGTTTATAATATGTTTATTTCCTATCTTTCCTGCTAAACGCTGTAACACTAAAATTGATACTAAATACAGCATAGTTCCAAAGCATGCACTTAATGCATCACAGTGCACATGCAAGCGACAAGAAGCGATTTGTTCTGCAAATTGCAGACAGTTATTTCGGCCAATCGCATATGCCATTGGTATACTGACCGTACAATTATGTGTTTATTGTAAACGCTGCGATTGCCGCTCGGCTGTAATTTTCTTTTAATTCGCCTTGTTTTGTATCATTTTCGTAGTTCTTCGTTTTGCTCCAACATGGGATTTAGCTGACTCTGCTTAGTGTTTAGCTAGATTTCTTGTGATTTTAACAGCTATAATTATATTACGAGCTATCAAAAATTATTATTGTTTACTTCATTGTTTTGTATCGTTTTTATCCCATATTTACACTGTGTGTAGTGTATACTGATAAACTAAATAGTTATGCAATGACGTGCCTAAATTCATCGTACCTATAGAAAAAAAATTGGTTAAAACTCACAAAATTAATCAAATTTGTATAGGAATAGTGATACACAATATCGGTAATCAAACCATTTATGTGATATTTTTCAATAACTTACGTAAACTGCTATACACCCATCACACTTGAGTCGCCAATGTCGCCATGTTGTACCTGCTTCCCTCGCTGTACTTAACATGAGATCTGATATCCATAACCCTGATATACCGACCATTACTACGATGTTGCCAGTTGTAAAACAGTAAGCTACGTTTACGATAGATATTTACTATTTTATGAAAGGTACATTTTGGTTCGTTTTGTTTCATTTGAAATTGGATTCATAAAAGTGCGTTAAGATAAAAAAGTTGCCGCGGATGTATTTCTATAAAACATCGAAATTAATAAATTTGTAGCTGCATTAAGTTAATAGGTACGTTTAGACATCGGTTTAAACCAAATGAGCAAATGTTGGTATGTTACTATTCTATATCCATGTACAGAGCATTCTTTGTTCGTACTCGTTCGTCTTCTGGTGTAAGATCTAAATACCAATTATTATTCATGAATACTAATAAATTAAGAAATAACGCTCTTGTTCTAGCACTTTATGTTCGTTTGGTCTGAAACTCTAAAGCTACCTTATGAAGTGAATAACGAACACTATTGAACAAATTGAAACATAATCACAAGCCATAATGCTCTCAGTGCTCGAATTTCCTCTCACAATGTGAGGTGCAATGCTACTATGGTTGAATTATTCACACACCTTTGAGAACATTATTTGGCTAACGATTGCAGGTTTCCTCACAATATTTTATAACGGAAGTATTTCCTTCTTAAAAGATTAGAGGGGCTTGCAGGACTCGAATCCAAATCCTCGTGGAAGACATTTACGTACCAAGTACCTTATTAGCTATCACTGTTTTTAATAGCAGTTTTTAGCCCACCCACTATAGATCAATCTGTAATACAGAGTATCTACTTAGATTTCTAGTCGAAGCTGTAAGCATTCCTGAATTAATAACAAAACTCGGAGTAATACCTACTCGAGTACATTCATACATTGTCATGGCGCTCGTTCTTTTCGCTTTATGGCCAATCATTTATGCCTTACTGGTTTGGTCATTTTGTAATCTGTCCGTAATAAAACTCAATGGTTATTATGTCTGTTCCATTATCTGCGGACCTGCGAATGCAAACTCCCTCGCTAAACATTTTACAAGTTTAAATTGATTAATCATCTACTTCCTTGCAGATTTTGTATTTTCATACACCTAATGCCTAGCATCATTAACCGTATCGCTTTAAAATGAAATTAAATAAACAGTAGACACTATCAAAATTTGAAGGGACGGACCGGGCTAAATGTGTGTAAAAAAATAATGGTCCTTAAACTTCGCGGTTATGATCGTTTTTATCCCAACCTCCTTTAAACACATAAGTGATATAATTGGGGTTTCGATTCTATCGATTCTAATTCAAAATAATGGCCGGTAATTTGGTCCGATCATTTGTCGAGGACAGTCGATATTCGAGCAATAAATCGATGAAAATCGATATAATAGCGGTTCTCAATCGACTTTTCATTTCTTTAAATGCCCCATCAGTGGAATCGGTTAATAATAGTCATAATGGTAATCAATGAGCATTTTGTTATGGTTTGTATTATAAGTTTTTGATGTTCTTTTTTGTTAAAATCCAACGTAGATCGAGTTGTAGGTAAAAGAGGTAGCGATCTGATTTAAAAGGCGATGGTGTGATGTAAATTTAAAAAGTGTGAGAGAGATAGCTCGGAAGGGTTGTAAAACCGCAGGTTATTACGAGATTTAACACGTATTTAGTTAATTAGTGAATGCGGTTGACCGGTGCGGTCGTCGGGCTCTGCTTTATGCGTCGAGGGACTTGTATAAAAGTGTTACGTTTTACTGACCCAATTGTGGTTTTTGGGTAAATTTTATTATACACTCCGGACCTTATTATTTACGAATTAATTTAAGATTTTGATTGTGGTACTACTATGTCAGGTTTAATTACAAATTGCATGGTTATTTAATAAACGTTTAATAAAAAGTATCAAAAAACGGATTTTTAAGATGCTTGTTTATGAATAATATTTTAAATATTACTTAATATTTCAATGAAACTCAGCACAACCGCGTGAAAATAAGATTTATTGTTTAGAAATAATAACAGACACAAAAAAATTTTATGCTAACTAATTTAGCTTTAACCTTATTCAGTTTTTTTAAATTATTAATTTAATTATAAATCAGGCCAATTTACACAGCAATTTTGCATACATTAATTTACTTATACGCGTTAGCTTAAAACTATTTCTCGCCTTCGACCGACCGTCGAGCGGTCTCGATCCGTTGTTTTAATGACTAGTCTATACTAACAAATAACAAACAATGAAGTGTAAATCTACATAAAACACAAAGCTGGTAACAACAAATACAAATTTAATGCTGTGTATGGTTGAGAAGATAACCGGACCGGTTAGCTAAGTAAATACACCCGGTCAATTAATTTTGGGTTCATTGGTCATAATGTTTGTTTGTCTGTAATTTTGTGCAAAGGATCTCGGAAGACCTGAACTAGAAGTGTGATAAAATTTATTAGAAATTGGTTTATTGGCTTACAATTGACATGATTAATCACTTTATTTATAAAGTGTTTATTTGTAAATATCTTCATTAGTTCACAAAGTAAAGCCAAATTAACATGGTTTTAGATGGCTTAGATGACACGTGATTCAATGTATCCTCGGCGAATGCGCCGAGGATATACAAGTAGGTATAGACTTGGTGTTACATTCGACAAGGGTTGTCGAATTGGCCATTGAAAATCAAAGTCGCCCTCAAAAGTATCCGATACATACCTGTACCTAATCGGGTAACAAAGAGAAACACATATTTAATACTCAGCAATCCCAAAATCCTTTGTAGAGCGTTTCCACAATGGAAAAGGGTATTTTCCTTTAACGGTTTGAACGTTAA
This sequence comes from Thymelicus sylvestris, assembly GCA_911387775.1. Classification (NCBI taxonomy): domain Eukaryota; kingdom Metazoa; phylum Arthropoda; class Insecta; order Lepidoptera; family Hesperiidae; genus Thymelicus; species Thymelicus sylvestris. The sequence goes on from OU426893.1 coordinate 10,802,330, forward strand.
TTCGTGTTTAATTCGACACCTTGTTAATTGTTTCCGACACCCCGGTCCGTTTGGTGACCTCGGGAGGGGGTCGTGGACAGCGAAGACCACCCTGAGCCTCCGACACCCTCTCAGGGGGTCATTTTAAGAATATTTGTCCGACACCCCCTATGTTTACACGGGTTGTTTGTGGTACCCAGAAAACAATAGTCTCGAAATTCATTGCTCATTTTATTATTGTTGATACACCGTTTTACGGGCGATTCGATTATTATTGGAACCAGTAATTAAATGATAATACTGGGTATTAATTGGATTTTACCTGAGTTGGTACGTGATTATTTTAAGTAGGCTCGCTGGAACGACTTCGATATGGAAATATCGTTTTGGTTAAAAACTCAAAACAATTCAGGAGAAATGTGAAATGTTTTTGAACAAGCATTATTAACTAAATACACTTACTGTTCTTAATAAATAACCCTTGGAGTGTCTTAAAATGTGTTCTTAGACAATACAAACCTAGAAGTATGAAAACATTATGGATAAGTCTGAAGTACCTACTTATAAATCTGCCTCACAATGTTAAATAGTGCTAGCCGCCAAAGCTAGAGGTATTTTTTAGACATTCAGACTTGTAAAGAAATGTATTTCGAGTCCCTCATATGGAACACTATTGTTTAAGTTCTTGGCTATTATTTTTTTATATAGATACGCCTGTCAATAACATAAACTGTTTTTAGGTACTTGTTACATGTTTTTATTAAGTCATCAACGCTGCAATTCCTTGTACATCTGAACTAATTTACTTATTTATTTTCAAGCCTTTGCGTTTGTTCCAGAAATGGCACGCATGGAGAAGTCTCCTCTCCTCGCTAATGGGTACAACGCTCCTCCGACGCATCTAGGACCCATGGGCTTCATGCACCAGCATGCGCTCATGTCCCCCGGCATGCCCCACCATGGCGTGCCCAGACCTGACGGCTCCATCATCAAGGGCCAGCCCATGCACAACATGGAAGCACTTGCAAGGTACAACCGTTACTTTTATGTGTTAATTAATTAATCAAATATTGTTCACAAATGATTTTATACATTCCCATTCAAAGGTTTTACGCATAATTTCTAGTATTGAATACTAACTTAGTAAAGAAAATAAAATGATTTAGTAGTAGCAATCTTAAGAAAACAAGTGATTAAAACGGCTAACATAGCATTGATACAGAAAGTTCCAATAGGTTCCAGATGACTCAAGTAAGTAGGATTTTTTGTGTTTATTTATTTATTTTTTATTTAATCAGCTTATGTACTATTACAAAGTTTAACATTCTGCCAAACTGAGATCCAGTTTGTCGGTAGTAGTTCTCGTCGATCACTTCACTTCCAAGTACATTATTATCTTTATAACTACAATGAATATAATAAAAATGGTACATATTCTTCTATGTTACTATAGTAATATAAAATATAAAAATAAAATAATTGTTCTGTGCATGTATATAATATGTATGTATTTATCTATACAAATGAAGAGAAATATCCAGAAAAGTGTGTTCTGACAAGGAAACGTGCTTAGCGCGTAAAGTCTTTCCGCTTGACTTGACAACCTCTGCCTTCCTTCAGTTCTGGAAAACTTATGATACTATAGAATTAGATAGCTATTTATTTATTTATTTATTTTGTGTATGAAATGGTATTTCACAATGTGAAACTTAAACCGAAACAAACAACTCTTCAATGCAATATTCAATAGAAAGCATTATTTAAAAGAAGAATAATTACATAACGTACTCAGTTCAGTATGTAATATGTAGAGAAGTAGATGGTTGTTTCAGTGACACAGTAATAAGTAAGCGTTAAGCCTTACATACTTCGGGAGGATTAAGTCACGGTCAGTAGAGTAAGAACGAGCCCTAATCATGAGGTGGAAAACGAGCTTCGTCATTTGGGGCTGCGATTTGAGGTCTCACCACATATAAAGTAATAGATACGAATCCCTCCAGGAATTGATTAGTAGGTATTAACTTAGACTTAGTTAAGTAGAATCTAATAGGATATTAGGTACTTATACCTGAAATTCTAATGAGTCACAATTAGACCGATAATTACATAATAATACCTATTACCTAATACCTATGTGGTGATCGGTACGGCATCTTTAATTATTTTCTATAAATTCATATGCTGGCATTTTATATGATTAGTTTTTTTATGTATTTTTATACATTCAGTTATATGATTTTGTACATTCCTACATCACTTCTGATTTTTAACCGACTTCAAAAAAGGAGGAGGTTCTCAATTCGACTGTATTTTTTTTTAATGTTGTTACCTCAGAACTTTGGACTGGGCGAACCGATTTTGATAATTCTTTTTTTAATCGAAAGCTGGTGGCTGTCATGTGGTCCCACATAATTTTATTGAGATCTGACAATGGCATCCATGAGAAAACCACATAAGTCGTAAATTTGTGTTAAGATGTGCGCGACAAATTGACGAATAACTCAATATCACGCCAACCGATTTCGATGATTCTTTTTTTAATCGAAAGCAGGCGCTTGTCATGTGGTCTCACAAAAATTTGAACGAGATCTGACAACTATGTAGTTTTTGAGACTTTGAAGTCGGTTATTTTTTGTTAGTAAAATTTAGATTATATCAAAATAGAGATATTTTCTAGAAGACGAAAAGTTAGTTTTTCTTAATATAAGTATTATTTATAGCGAGATTAAAAACGCTATAATTGGATTGGTGACCCCGACGTGATTTGAACACGCCACCTTCTGATAATCTAATAATCTTTTGGTAGTAAGTACCAAAAACGCGTGAAAACTTGTAATGTGAAATATTTAATGGTGGTCAGCAGAAATAGTTCATAATGACAAATAAAAATACATTAGATACGTAGATATTATTTATTTTCTCCGCTTCCTTTATATTAGTAAACTAATTCATAGTAGAATGCTTTTAAAGTAGAGTGTTAAACACATCCTTGAACGACGAATCATTTACCCGTAAGTTCATTTGTCGCCTGACACTAAATAAACTTAAAATTAATGAAAACCCAAATAATAAATATACCATTACTTTTCGGTAACTTACAATATACGGATTAACAGGTCAAGTAAAGAAACCTGTTAGCAGGTCAGAAGTGATACAGGTTAAATGTCTAAGCGAGTTAATCCAATAAGAAAAGTACAAACAGTGAGTGCCCTCACTTCCGTTCCGAAGACCCACAATGCTCACTTCACTTACCCCACTGTCTTACTGCCACTCTTGTGATTCGATACCGTGTAAGCACACCGTACACTCGTAATAGCTGGTTTAATTTGCTCGCGTCAATAACTTGGTAGGTTATCAGCGGAACTTAAAGGTTATATTTAACTTAAATTTATGTTATATTACTTTGTAGGAACTTTTAGGAACTGTGGAATTGGAATATATCGCAAATAAATAATATGGAGCTCTTAACAAAACTTATAAGACCACTTTCAAAAAAATTGGTTTTTAAATAATACGTGAATACACGTCACTAACGCCCCATCTCACCAGACAGAATCACCATTCAAATTCTGTACTAAGAAGCGATTTAAGTATCCGTTAGTGACTCTTAGTTGGGGCGTAAGTCAGTTAAGACAATATCAGGTATCAATTAGTACACCAACAAAAAGTGTTAACGTTAAAGTTATTGTAGCGAATGTCTCTTAAGTCCTTATTTATTTTGCCATGATATTAACCAACTAAATATCTTGTAAACATCCTAAAACCACATCCACAATACCAAGAATATATGGCTGAAGAGAAGAGAGGTGTTTTTAAAGCATTAGAAGATTAGAATGGCGAATGAAGCAATATTAAAATAAATTCTCTTGGTACTTGTACAATACTCGACTATTATAAGAAGTATTTTCTCCTTCAAGGAAAGTTTAATGAAAACAAAGTGCTAAAGTAATCGAGAAACAATTTCAACGATCACGCATGAGTTGTTACGGCACAAATATAAACGATTGTTTTAAAAACATAATTAATTTCTTCGACCCCTCGTTCAATCTAACGGAACATTTAATATTGAGTGCTCATAATTATTATTCCTTTTACATTGAAACCCTTTCCCATTCAAAAACTTTTGTTAATACTTTTTAAAACACTTTGTTGCAAGTTTTTGTCTTCCTATGAGTTCTTATTAAAGTGGGATTCTTTTCATGGCAGCGATCTGCTTTGTTAAAAAATGTTCAATTAGAATTTCGCACGGGTTATCCTTATTGCCTTTATTTTCTCATTTTTAATATTCTATACTCTTTCTTCATTTTTCTTATTTTATTTCTTTGTCTACAGATCTGGTATTTGGGAGAACTGTAGAGCTGCATACGAGGACATCGTAAAACATCTCGAGAGGTAAGACATGCTTACCTTACAAAGATGGGTTCTTATTTGAAGTCTATCTAATCATGCTATTTATTTATGTTTATTAATTTCTTCACTTTCATCTTAATTTAAGTTATTTTAATCCTTCTATCGAAACAACCTTCATGCTAGAGTCGGTATTTTAATCGTTGAAAATAAAAAAAAATGCCTTAATTTAAACTGGACGCAGATATCACAGGGGAGTGTGAAATTAGAGGAGACAATTAGATCCGTGGATCGGGTGTATTTTTAACAAATGACCGGTCGGCGAGCCCGGCTTGCGGGGTGTGAACAATTCATCAAACTCATTCAGGGGCTAATCTCGATGCGAGGAAAAAGCGGCTCTCATGTAAATTGGGCCGATTCGAGGGCCAATGGCTGGGGAAAGCGCTTTTCTTTTCTTGTTTAATGGATGGTGATTGATCGGCGGGCTTGCTACGAACGATACTCGCGGTTTTGACTTCATTTTCAAGTGCCCCGATTGACTGCTCTGGAACGTTTTAATGGCGCTTACCCGGCTTTTAGTGGGCGAGTATCATTGAATTTAATAAACACATTTTTTTTATAAAATTCATCATAATTATTACCTAAAAATTTAATAATCCTTCTGTTCGTATTTCAACTCTAATCAATTGTACTGCTGCAAGAAAACCGATAAAATTATTGATATCGTAGAGATTATATGAAAAATATGTTTAAATAAACAGGAATACCTCTTTAAGTGACCTATTAAATATACGAGTTTTAATTTAGTTAGTAGAATCTTCTTTAATTTGGAAAATAAAGCATAAGCCCAGCGAGTGTGGGTAGAATTACAGTCGGACAGCGGGCCTTGTACCGATGTGTCACTGTCAGTCCGCGATCGCCGCTCCGGGCCCGGGATTAGAGCTCTTTTAAAGGAATTACTCAGTAATTTTCTGAATATAAAAGTTCATTTTGACTTGCTACTACATCTAGTTATGCTTATTTGGCTTGCAAAGTAATTGAATTTCAGATTGATATAAAGAGGGAAAATGATATCCGCAGGGTATCGATATGCTACAAATAGTCAGCGAATGTTAGAGCTGTTAGACGAGATGTGCTCATAACCTGCTTATCAAACTACCACACGTTTGCATGTTGAGTTGAGAGGCCGAAAAAATAACACAAGGTGGAAATAGATTGAAAAAAAATATGTCGATTGGGAGGGAATATTAAAATATTGCATTAATTGAAACAAAATCAGATACGTAGTCATGTTTTAACTAAAGTCCATTTTAACAAAATCTTTCTAGATGGGGAACTTCTTGCGGACGAGAAAAACCGCCAGAAATTCTGATAGCTGAGAAAACTATTGGGCGCAGCTGCTGCTTTTGTAAATAATATCACTAACACAGCACACATAATTGTTGTTATTAAAAGCCTAGTGAGCCTAGTGAGTGGTTTCCTTGCTGGCGTATTATCTTGGTTCATTTAATTCGCGCATGCGTCCACGACCGGTTCTCAATCCTAAGTCCAATTAATTGACAGGATTATCTCTGATTTAATATAATTTGTAGGTACTGTTTGTTTTGTTCCGGCTGTGTTCGAGTGCACTTGTCAGGATCTATTAAGTGCTTTAATAATTTCGCTCTTTGCCTCGGAGAGGGAAAGGAAGGCAAAAGCATTTTAAACTACGTAATTACAGATCGCTTTTACACGAAAATTTTCATTTTCTTTGGTAATATGCTCATGAAAATTCATTCATTACGGTGTTTTCTAAGGTACAAAGACCTATATCATTAGCCATAACTTATTAGATGTTCTGTGGCCATAACTAATAGCAATTTTTTAGTCAAGGACGCTATTTATTGTAAATGCCTACCTTCAAGCCATTTTATGATTTGGTCTGAAGGCTAGGACGAAAACATAAGCAGGTGAACTCTTTCACCTCAAGAGTAACAATTATCTAAGATCAACTTCAAATAGCAACCAAGTTCCATCAAGATGTTTTCTAACAATAATTAATAGACACTTAAATACTAAGATATGTGAAGCAAATTTTCTTAAAACTGTTTCCTTTCTGAAAGTGCGTAAACAAAATATACTAATGCGCCACGTTTATCAATTTCTGCGTGAAGCAAGTTTACTAATGTCATATATCAACAAGTATTTAAGGCCGCCAAAATATTCTAAAGTAACGTTATCGCCTAAAAAAGGGTATTTTGCGCTGCTGAACAGCCTTAATGTGGCAGTCGTCAGTGAAAAAAAAATACTGATCTGACAATATTTAAAATTTTATCATAATTTGTATTACATTAGTAATATTCCCTAACTGTAAATTATGAAAATTATCCAATTTTTCAGTTGCTTAAGCGCCAAAAATGTGCTCAGATCGTTATGAAACCCAGTTCAATCGACGCAGAAAAAAAAATCCAATCCAACGATATATATAACTCATTTTCGCCAAGATGGCGCTTAAGTATTATTGCCTTTCCAGTGACGATATGTTAAAACGATGTATCTGTATCAATTTAAACTTGGCTAAACAGGAGTTGCTATAAACCATTTAAATTCAATAAAACATGGAATATCAGAATACATGAAGTACGATAAGCCACTGTGCCACATTGGACTATTAAGCTGATACTTCGTCTGCCGGATGTTATGACCGGAAAACTTCGACATGACCTAATGCTATTAGTCCTCAAAGGACCTATGTCAAAACAAAAGCCTTTGTCTATTTGGTACTGATTGAATTCAGAATTGAAAGTATTCAATTCTGTAGATAACAAAGCAGGATAACTCATATACGGTATTTATCATCTTTCTACAGACGATGTAATATGTGTGTCATGTGTGTTTCAAATGTTTATTCATCTCATGTTTTAATACCCTTAGTTACAATTTACGCTTCTCCAACAATCGTCATTGGAGCAGCATGGAGAAATATGCTATCGTACTAATGCGTAGATTAGTTGAATACACTTAACTATAATAAAAAGCAATAATAATCCTAGATTCCCAAAATCTAAAAACCGACCGTCTAAACGATCAGACGTTGCTTGAGACTATCGCTACGCTGTTCCTAGAAGGCTCGATCCTCGCTGTAAATCAAATGCAGAGTCAATTAGCAGCGAACAAATCGTCGGGATCTATGCATTCGTCCGTTTAATTCCGTTTCGGATCGAATTAGCTGCGATTTATCGGCGAGCGGCGGGTTAAGCCGGCCGGGCCCGCGCCGGATCACACGTCGCTGTGACGGTGCCCGTTATTCATCCCCGACTCCCCGTGCCCCCAGCGCATCAAGATACCTCTGTTTGTTCACCCTTAAACCTACAGGTTTAAAGTGAATGAATATCGTAAAAAGTTTTACGTAACAGTCCTTTTTTACAAGCTTTGTTGCCTTAATTTGTATGTTCGTTTGTATGTTGGTGATGTGTGAAATGTGCATTATATACCTACTTACTAATGGAAAATGTTAGATCAAAGCAACTGATAGGAACTGGATTTATGTATACCTAATAAAAATTCAATATACATATTTTACAATTTAAAATATTTATAACGATATAATTTATATGTTCTTGCTAAAACAAAAAGTGGTTCTACCGTCACTACATAGATCGCGCTAGTAATTGATTCTGAAATTAAAATCAAACTTTTCAATTCTTGTTGACTTAGAAAAGCGTGTTTGTATTTATTTGAATATTAAGTTAGTTTATTTCTTTAAAAAAATTGTGAATGTGTAGGGGATTTTTTGAAACACAAATTCTAGGTAGTTTTATTTTTCTCTAAATATCTTGAGAAGCTGCGTCTATCGCATATGAAAAGGCTACATGGTACTAATCTTTTATGCACTTACTCCACATAATACTGCAAAAATTATTAAAATAATGAGTCCTATTAAGTCCTTATTAAGGTGCATGATTATTTCTAAACAAAGTTGCTATAGATCTTTATATTATATATTTAATAATAAAAACCAAAACCAAATTAGTTATTAAATTTATAGATGATATATAATTTGTTCAAACCAATTAACCATGACACAGATCCGAGCCCACGAGGGCTAACGAATAGATATAAGTATCTACCATGTAACCAAGTGTCACCCAGCAGAAAACGCCAAGAATCTTGACGGTAACATTTGTGTGATTGAATCCTCTACCATTAATTTCAGCGAAGATCAAACGGAGACCGAGGGTGATATTTATCAAGGATATTGCATATTATTTTAATCAAATCAAATTCCCTTCGTTGTAAACAAATGCTTTTGATTAATGAGACGCGCGACAGAGCTTCGTCTCGTGATAAAACACCCGAGGAAAAGACAAAATTAATGGTCATAAAATGAACTCTTGTATCCGAAAGATAAAGATGCTGAATGCCTTGAATCTTCAATAATTTTTCCTCGCTTCCGCGTTTGAAAGATGATTCTCGAGATCGCATCTGGTGAGTCTGTACATTTATTTCGGGACGTCATTGGTATTAGCTGAGCGTAATTTCGCACGGTTAGTGTTCAACTTTCGTCGTGAGATATTTAGATTGTCATGACGCTCAGTCATTAATAATAGCGACTTTTGATTTTCAGTTGGCTAATATGCAAAGGGCGTTGTGTAAAGGGTGCCGAGTCACGGCGGCAGTCGTCAGTCAGCCCTCTGAATACCTCCCGAGTTTGTCACCGATGCGGTCGTACTGGCATTTTATGTGGCTCTTTGTACTTTGCCCTTTTATGCCTCAAACTATTCGGATAGTACTGCTGGTGTACCGAACTATTTATCGTGTTGGCTTTGATATCCCTCTCGGTTTCACGTCGTTCTATCGGTATCCTTATATGCATACAGCGATACAAATTATTATGTAAATTAATATGCATGCAAATTGTATCTAATCTATCCCGTAAACCTATGTGTCAAAACTACTATCTAATTACATAAAAAGGTAGTGTAAAAATAAAATGTAGTATAAAACTTCACGTTTTATTCCAGGAACATTAAAAAATATACAATAAATATCATAAATTCAAGTATCAAAAATAAACGTATCGAGAAAGCATTGTATAACCGGGGAGTGTCTAACAATGTTACGACACAAGTTGCACCGTCAGCCTATATTAATCTGGATCCGGCGCCTGACAGCACAAGTCAAATTTCTCATCAAAAATAAGAATTAATGGCGAACAGCATTAATCATTAGCTGGCAAACGGCACGAGGTGTCCGTATCCCATTATTTTGCATTACTAATGATATGTACACAGTGATAAGGGATGCTTTGTAAGTGTTTGGGTGATGAGCATCATCGTATTTCATCGATTCACTTTTTATGTTTAGCTGTCTTACGATGTTAGTGTTACCTTAAATGGAACTTAATAACGTTTAAAACAATGCAATAAAATCCACCTGATTGATGATATATAATTTCTTTTTTTTATTAAAAGAAAAATTGATTTCATCTTTTGTTACATATTTATGAACAAAGAAGGTTACATAAATAATTATATTCATTTACATTAAATAATTCAATATGTACTGTATTTTTTTGTACTTTTTAGCTTTTTTGTAGTTGTGACACTAGGCTACGATACGTAATTCTAATTGCGAATAATATTTTATGCGGCAGCGCGTGCCGGTACGGTGAGATTCATTAGACCCACCTTGTTTTCATGCCACTTTCATGGAGAACGCCGGCACTATGAACAAATAAGTTTATTTTATTTTTCCATCATCTAAAAAATACTGTTTCTAATGTTTGACGCATATTAAAAGGGTTTTGCTTTACTATCATAAAATTCATAATATTCACCCCCGGTAGAGCGTGTTTTCTGAAGTTATGTCGTTTGGGACAATACGCTTAGTTACTTGGCATTCCGCGCGGATGAAGCGATGGTAGTTTGACGAGCCGTCTAATCTAGCAATCAATTAACCGCCTTCACTCAATAATTTTTAATAAGTTAGCAGCACTAATCACTTCCTCTCCGAAAGCCCATTCTATTTCTAGACCTACACAGAGTTGCCTACACTGCCATTGACAGAAGATGTCACTTTTCCTCTAATTATGTGACGGCCTCATTTCGTCGTGCCCTATTAGTACACATCAATCAATGTTGCCAATACCTATTTTTTACCCCGCGACTGGACTGTTTTTTTCTTTGCTGCGTTTTTGTTTACGGAGATTTTTTAAGTGGGGAATAATTTGATGAGGTCCGCCACCCGACAGTGTTGGATGCGAACGATGCTCATTTGTCATCGTCTTGTCATTTCTGCATTTCTTTCGAACAGTTGAATCGCTAAAGTAATTATGTAAGTTTTTAGATTACTTTTTCCACTTGGTACTCTTCTGTGCATCTTTTATGTAGAAAATATACTCCCGAGAAGTATCGATTGATGTTTATTTGCAATCTCGCATTGACGTAGTAATGTTGTTTATAATTATTGGATCCGATGAAATATTTGACGCTAGTTCCATTATTACCCATATTTCTGTTACACGTCTAACTCATCATGTTCGAAGTGAAATATCGCATAAATATTACTTAATAGCAACATCTATTTGTAGCTCTTGTTTTTACAAGGTACCAAGGTACCAGTTTAAAATTTAATCTTAATTAACACAATTGCAAAAGTAATTCGTCAACGAGAAAAACTATGAATACGAAATTAACGTGTCATGTTAATACTGACATCGATGGGGTAAATCAAATATGTGAATCCACAGATCAAAAGAATTCATTACAGTGTGTAAATCACAATTTGCATGTGGCGCAGGCAATCATGAATATGCATTCGTAACGCCTGAGCTTGAGCATTCGGTGCTGCCTTCCCACTCCGAAAATGTTACTCAAATTATTTAGTGAACAAGTTCTTGTCTAGTTACCTAAATACAATTTTAAAAATACATTTTTGGATTGATTAATAGAAATGCTTTAGTAATTATTTTCTTGTCGTATTCCATGTTTTATTTATATTGTATATTTTATTGCACACTATCAATAAACTGCAAATAATATATGGGCTTAAAACTGAACTTTTGAGCCACCTAACAAACCCTTGTTTTTCCTGATTAAAATGCATAAATCTTATATAGATTAATGCAATCAATAACGTATCATTATTTACATTTCATCGACCCTAACTCAAGCATCTGCATGCGATAAAAACACATACTCTTTTACTGAGTCTTTACTAACTTTGCGTTAAGTTGAGCGACATCAAGTTGATTGGCAAGTAAAGTAGAGTAGCAAGTGCAGTGGCGCGTTCGAACGTCCACTCCGTCACCGGACAGTGCTGACTAGACACCAGCCCGACTTGCCATTCCGTTCGCTTCCTGACCTTTTCCCGTTTTGTTATGCAAATCCAACTCCCGGGAATTACACAGCGCGAATAAAAAGTATTCCACTGTTTACACGCTGACTTCGCGTCGAGTGTGAGTTCGCATAAATCGCCGGAAAACATTGTTTCCAAATGTGCTTGTAATACGTAACAGCTAACTTTTCATTTGATAAACCAGTGTGTAAATGTTGGTTATCTTTAAACAGTTTATATTCGCGTACAGGACTTTCGACTTAGGATAGTATGTTTTCCTGCAATTATTACGTGTATAATATATCGTAAGTAGGTAAGTATCTTATCTTTATTAGTATAGTCCAAAATTTTATGAGTAGGTATAGTAAAGAATTTTCTTTTATAACCTTTTATGTTACTTTTGAACTTCCTAAGCTAGTATGGATATTTTAGCGAAAATCGTGGCGACCTATAATAAACGAAACTCTGTAGTTGCATTAAATACAAAACCGCGTAGTCACTTGGCTGTTTTGTTTTTACTTATTCTGTAATAAGTTTTGTTCAACAAAAACTCGGTATCAATAGCATTGGGAACGTATCTTGTTTGTTATAAAAACACCTCAGTTTCTTGTTTAGCATGGCTGGCATTTGTTTTTGTCAAGCGACTATCATTATCGATGTCATTTAGGTTATAGCCTACTTAAGTATTTTTAAAGTTCACTGAAATTACTAGTGTGTGTATTACTAGCTGTTGTAAATTAAATGAGATCAATATAACTTTAAGCGAAGTAGGTAAATTAAGTTATAACAAATCTGAAACACGATATTCTGTAATTGATTGAACATAAGTAAGGGTCATCAAACGTAGTCAAGCATAGAATGACTAAATAACCGCATTCAACCCTACACTGCGGGCCACAAATCAAATGTTTTGATAGCGGCGTGGTATTAACGAGACAATTTGATTGCGGACATATCCGCGGCAAATTGCTTCTAAATTATATTTTCTGTTTACTTTCTGCCAAACTCCCCGTTCTGTATACGAAGCGTATTCGATGTATCGATACATCCACAATTCAACAGCAGATGCGTTCGTTCCTGTTACGTTAATTGTTGTATTGTTTACACGATTTTTAATAACGTGTCATAAACCCCCAATCGATGTCTCGATTCATCGGGTCGATGTTCCATAATTTCCGTTTTATAAAAACAAGTTGCGTCCAAACTAGTTTGTTTTTTATCTATGTAAACAATCGTAGACGTTATAAAATTACTTTCACTATTGAAACTATTCACTTAGTTTTCATTTGGTGTCATTTTCAATTAGGTATGTACCTACCTACAACTTAGTAATGATAACGAAGATTAGATTACAAATTATGCATATCTTTAAGTATTTGTACTTTTTGTAACGTATGTTAACATTTTTTTATGTTTTTGTAAATGATAGGATTTTATTTTTGCGAACATTTACATTACATTACATTACGCAAGGCAAGAAATATCTATTACCTGAACTAAAATAATATAAAAATATAAGAATCAATAAAACAATGCCGGGATAAAAAAGTCTAATATGAAATGAGTTCATTAAAATTGAACCCAGTCACTGTATTATCTGTTGGACAGTGTTAGGGTTATCAATTGTGTGAACAATACCATGATCGATGCGCCTCGGCCCCAACTGTTTGTAGATAAATGGACGTACAGGGTGTCTGTGCGTCAGATACTATCGGGTTTAGATACACTTAAACTGACGGCCATTTCTTAATTTTAAATGACATCTTATTAGTGAATCTCTGTTTTTATTAATTCAAAATAAAATAGACTAACTAAACTATATCTACCTACTATGTAGGTTTCAAACTGAAACTGAAACTTTCATTAAATTCAGCCACGTTGTTATTGTTCAAAATAATACATAATTCCAATAAAAGAAATGAAGTTATAGTGTATGACACGTACATTAATATAGTTCGTTTAATATACTTATGTACTTGTATTAGAATAACTCATAGACTATTCTTCTAACGTGAACTCATTATGCTATCGAAACTAAAATTATAAGTTGTATTGGAAGCAAAGTTCACCATCATAAGGGATATTCTAAAGTACCTCATGTAGCCAAACAACCACGTTCAAATCCATAAAAATCTATTTATCACCACAGAAAACAAAAAAGAACGCCGATGGCCCATTATCGTCTCGTTGGGAACATGTTGTGGTGAGCGCGAGCGATCAATGCGATCACAATCATTACCGTACGACTGGTCGCCACTCGCCACAGTCGCCACTCGCCACCATCCACCTCAAACATTGAACAAATTTAGTCTTTCATTGTAGATAAACTAGTGCTCTAAGACGACTTATACCCAACTCGTTGGACGATCAGGAAGGGTTTGTCGCGTCACATTATCCAAGGAATTGAATTGGAAATGTGCCGATGCATGTGAACTTTCTGTGGTCGCTTTATCTACTGCATATGCGTTGAAGCCATATTTATGCAATCTGCGGTCACTGAATTGCTCGGCTCGGATTTCATATTATAACAAAAAACATAGGTCGCTGTACCTTTGTGATTTAATAGGCAATATAATTCGCGTTTCCCTACAGAACACAATGAAATTCAACAGTGTCAAAAAGCATTCCCATTACAGATAATGGTAATGTCCCTAAAAACTCAGGGACTACGAATTGTAGGAGCAATTTTGCATAATTATCCAACATTGCGCCGGGAGACAGGCGACGCGCTGGCGCTTAAATCCTAATAACATCGCACGGGCCCGATCGGAATCTCGTTACGCTACCCGCTACCGTAATCTGCTGCGAACCACTGCGATATTATTTTGCAGGATTTGTGTTCTACATCCAGCTTTCAATAGGACTCTCTTTGATAAGCGATATCCACTCCCGGCTTTATCAACTTTTACTAAATCAAGTCACAAATTATTCATTACATTAATGATGATAGGTACGTCAAATGGTTTCATATTTCATACATACCTTTAATTTGTTTATTTTTAGCTCTTGGTAAGAAAATAACTCAATTTAGTAACTTACGACTACATAAAATATTTAACTTATGCATGTTGATTTAGAAGAAGATACTTAAATCTCCTCACGTACCTACTTCTGACGTTGTAATGAGCCCCTAAGCCTCAGACATATTTTATTTTTCTCCAAACACATTTTATATTTCATTTCACGTTTCATAAGCGAAATTTCGACCCTCTTTGCATTTGGCAAGCATAATGCCCCGGTCGCTTAGTGTACTTTTATTGCGGTATTAAGTGATGTAATTTTTTCCATATTATATTATTCAAATTTAAGTAACTGTCTCCAGTTTCCCCCGCGGAGTTCTTACTAACTGCCAATGTCAGCCTCCTTTTTAGATCTGGTAATTTTTTGGTAAGACATTTCCGCAAACAAAATTCGAAATACATTGAGTCATCATTTTTAACAAAGATAAAGGAAACGTTATTCTTGATTTTCTTAAGATCAAACAATATCTAAATGGGAATTTAAAATATCTAGCTTTTAAATACAAGTTATAAATTACTAGTTCTTAAGGTATATTTAGAAAAGTACTTTACAGAATAAAAAGAAGGTCAATTTTTCGACTCTAAGGGTTTTATGCTCCAAAATTGAAGAAGTTGAAAAGCCCCAATTTTTACAAATGACATCGTGACGTTTATGCGGAGGGTGCGGTCGCTTACAAGTCATCAAGTTGCTTTTTCTGCATTATATTGGCATTGCTACATTCTATGGGCACTTTATTGCAAAGATGTCTCTAAAAATCCACGTTAAAACACAAAGAAAGATCCGTATTCCATTGTTTACTTAAAAAAGTATAGATTTTGAGTACTTTTAAAAAATAAAATAAAAATATTCAAAAGAAAATAATAGAAAGCTTTTAAATCAAGCTTTGAAAACTATTATTAAATAATATTTTACTGTTATGCCATTTCTTTATTATTAATATTCAAAAAAGTATTGTCTTTTATAACGTATGCTTGATACTTGCAACAAAACCCCTCTGCGCTTGTATTTTCTTTATAATTTATTCCATTCTTCCCCCATACATTGGCATCGGCCGCTGATATTTTTTATTCGATTAGTAAACCCCTAAGGTGTTTTTAGCCTTTTTTCGCTCGATTTTCTTCGAAGCTTTGTTGACTGCTTGAGGGGGGTTATAATGCTCATTTCTTTTGGATGAGCAAGCTTATTTGGCTTTTGTGTTACAACTGAGGTGAGATAGATATCTACTAACTTGATTTCTGTAAATACCCGTATCAGTAGGAATAACTAAGTACAGATATGATTACGTAATTTCTGCTGTTTTAATAGATGTTTCTGTCCATTGACGATTTAGAATTTGCTGTGAAGCTCTCACTTAATTTGAGTTTAAACTATCTAGGGAAATGAATCGTATTCCTTATCTAATTTCAAAGATAAGATGATGGCATAAGATCATGGGATAAGCAAAGATGTATTGAAAATCTAACAAACATTGAAATAAGCTTTGCGGTAAGCAGAACTTACATCTAATTACTGCGTAGTGGAATTAGCTAATGCAGTAGTTCTGTTTCACACAAACAATCCAATTGTAGAACCATCTATTAAAACATACCGACAACACATACATTTGCTGCATAGAGCCTATTTCTCCAAAAGTATATCAGTAGCACCTCAAACGGCAGTACTTACACACTCGATTTGTATTGCAAGGAGGCGGGGAGGACAAAGGAAACTTTTTGATGGATCGGATGGAGTTTGTTTTGCATGTGAGTGATATGTCTGAAATAATAAATGTTGAGGCGTCGACGCTTCCCTAAACTCCCCTCGGGAGGGTGAGCTAAAACGATTTTTGATTTGGGTGTCAAGCAAATGTTTTACGCGGTGACGCTCCGTGAGGATTTGATTTTCTTAATCGATTCTTCATAATCTAAATTAGTGTAGACATCCATATAATGTTTTCGGGGATTGTGTAGAGTAATTTCCGAGTTACAAAATGATCCATCGCAGAAGGTTTAATACGGCATATCCAACTATGCAACAACAGTGTCACCAAAAGCTTTGTTTAATACTTACTCTAATCAGATTATGCATACAAGAACGGTTCGGAACGGTCGATGCAGCAGTATTAGGCTATATGAACGTTCAGAATTAACTAATCAGCGTACATTGGCTTTGGTGGTAGATTGCGACGCATTGTCCACGCTCGTGGCCCCGGAATATCTGTTTAGGCCAGTGGCCGTCATGTAATGGCAATGGTTAACTAACTTAGTTAACCTTCATTATGGAGATATACATGTAATAACGAGCTTTACGTGAATACCCATAGCATTTTCTATGATACGGGTACACATAATGGCAATAATAGCCAAGTTTAACTTCCTGTTCTTACATTAGGGTGAAGAACAAATATTTTTTATTTGACAACATAAGAAAGATTGCCACTAAATTCGTTTTCCTCTGTCCATCACGGAATGTAAATTTAATTTTTTCTTCGGTGTGCTGTGATTCGACGCCAATTTCCGACGTGACAAGTGAATGAATAATATTATTTTGTCTCTGAAGCGCTGACGGGTGCTACTGGCAGTTCGTTAGGGCGAATGTTAATTTGTCTCGATATTTGTAAAAGAATATATCGTTTATTCTTTTACAAATATCGAGAATTATCGTATACATGAGTTACGCTTTTTTGGATTCACGCTTTTAAAAATATCACATCCTGTTAATTTTGTATCATCATCAATCACATTAATAATTTTATAATGGTCAAAATAAGACCAAGGAAGTGGAAATAATTTATTAGTGTATTGATACAGACTTTATCTTTTGTCCGATCGAACAGAGATAATTTATTTTGATCCGTTCCTTTGGATTCGTTCAACAGTGAGAGGTCTTATTAAAGTGTCGTTTCATCGAAAGATGAAACAAGGTGTTTATATTTCAGCCATGCTTTTTTGTTTTTAATTTGGTAGAAATAATTTTTAACTATCGTTGAAATATTTTTTCACAAAATGTTTATCGATGCAAATGCACACGCAGTTAGCATTTTTTCAAGATTCAATAAGTTTTGGACCTGTTTCGAATCCAAAGGACTCGTAGCAAAGGCTTCAGGGAGATCAATTAAAAGTTCAAAAAAATTATTACTTAGATGAATTTTACGTTTCAAAGATTCTAAAGATATAAAGAATTATTTGCATGTTAATGGTAGCGGAAATGAAAAATATATTAAATTCAAACGGAGCTCCGTGACTCGTCAGTAAAGTACGAAACGACTCAATTTCAAGGGTTCAAGCACAGAGTAATTCATGATTTAGAGGATTCAACATATTTTACAATTTTTTTATTTTTGCTTCTTTAATTTATTTATTGGCATTCTACAAATTTTAGATACTTTTGGATGATGATGATTGTATTAGGTATAGTTTTTGTAAGGGATAGTATAGATATTTTGTTAACGGTTAGTAAGCGAACTTATCTGCAGCTATTTTGATAAGTAATTCATAAAAATTGGAAAACAACTATATTTAATGAGAAAAACACGAACGTTTATGAATGAATTAGTAAATGAATTCATACCATTAATTTTTATTACGCATAATGAGGTTCGGATTTTCGGAAGTGAAGCGAGGGCAGGTAGCTTGTTTAAAATACCTACTACATACGTACCATATCTTGTGGTCTTTGTGAACGTTTCAATCTCTCTATTTTCAAAGTACACTGTAATCCACAAAAGGGTTCCACGAAGGCTTAAAACAGCCACTTATTATGTATGTTACATTTCACTTTCAGACGTCATTTATATTCAAATGCTCAAAAGGCATTACTGGGCAAAAATTGTGGCATTAACCCCTTTGAAATGAGCGAAATTGGTTCCGACAAGAAAATTATTATTGAAGATCGGTTTGGACTTTCCATTCGTGATTTATTATAATCAGATGATAGAAGGTTGAAAATATGTATTCCAAAAATAAAACAAAATAATTTTTTGTCTCTTTTCTAAAGTTTTTCGTAGGGGTATACAATGTGCCTTTATAAAATCGGCAAACTAATTTAAATCGAAACAAATGCAAACAATAGACGATTTCATTTCTATCAATAAAAAGGGAACGAAACGGAAGCATCAGAAGTCCAATAATTTAGAATCAAAAAAGCAGTTACGGAATTAGGGTAGCGTTACAGAGGATCCGTACAAAATGATTACATATACCGTCTTCATCCGCTAACAAAGAAACTCAGCGGGGTCCTACAATATTATACTTTTGCCTTTGTAGTAGCTCCACCACTCAGTGGGAGCATGGTTTATGGTTTCAAATGATAAAACTGTTTGTCAGTAGCTTTGTTAGGATTCGTTTTGCGTGCTTGCGTGACCGATTGTAGGTAGAAATTAATGATTTCTCATGAGTTAACGAGGTATTGACATGTGATTCCCATTTAAATAATTGCATACTTTTGCCTTTCTTTGATATAATGAATTCGTAATAAATTTATTTTATTGTAACTTCTTAATTTTTTTGTTTTATAATCTACAAGTATCATTACCTGGTAGTACAATTTATAATCAGCACAGTGATATTGGTCACAAATTTTTTTTAATTAACGTACTTGCTGCAGCGAAGAAAAGCATAGGAGAAATGCATATTTTTATACGTCAAATTATTTTAAATTCAATGCCATCAAAAGCATGTGAGAGGATCTGAGAGGACTCAGACTCCAGCAGTTAGACAGTTATATTAAGAGTTACGTGAAGCAAATAACGTGTTTTTTGCTTTAAAGTACTACATATTTGCCGTCTATTAAATTCGCAATTACTTTCGAACATGTTACGCTTCGTTTCGCTTTAATAACTTAATAGTAGTTTTAACACTTACTTAATTATCTGTTTTTATGCACTTTGTACAAAGAATTAAACCAAACGTATTGTCCATTAAAGACACAAAATTACCAAAGGAACTCAGGTAAATTTCGCCGCAGGCGATTTTTGTCGTCGAGGTTTCACAGCCGCGCTGTTCATCAACAGATTGCTGCAATTTCTGCCACATAACTTTGACGTTTGTTAAACTTTTTGTTTTTATCCAATGTATTTGTATTATGAAAGGTACTTACAGGTTCGTTAACGGAATCATAAAACGATATTCTTTACGACATATTTGCGTTAAGTGTAGGCAATACACTCTTCCAATTTCGAGGGTCTATTACTTTTGGCGTTTGAAATTAAATTAAAGTTACCTGGGGTAGGCCACAAAATAAAAATGCTACTACTTTTAACCATATAAAAGTTCTTCCGACCGTTTGTTTAATTAAACGCATATAAACACAGACTTTAAGCTTACACACAGTTTATTTTGTTGCAGGTTGCGTGATGAGAGGGGAGATATCGAACGTGTCATAGCAATGGACAAAGCTCGTGAAGGCTCACATAATGGTACGATTCGTCATGCCAATACAATAACACTTAACTTCTTCATAGTAACATTTAAGGAACATAAAACAAAGCGTATCAGGTCGAATGTGTGATGTATGAAAATTAAATAGTAAAAATGTGTAATTGATTCATAGTTGCAAGTTATCCTGTACTGTCTTCTACCTGTGTTACTGGGTGTCCCGCTCATTGTCGTCAAAATACGATGAATCAGCTTAACGCAAAACGCTCTGGCATCTGCTAGGCTCATCACCGGGACACAGTCCAGTGCTGAACCTGTCGAAGTCTGGCTCCGGGGACCGGGAGCGGTCGGAGCGGGGCGACCGCGGCGACCGCGGCGAGCGGGGCGAAGGCTCGGCCAGCGGGCGCAGCTCGGCCGCGTCGCGCCGCACGCCGCAGCCGCCGCGACTGCCCTCCACCGCCACTGCGGCTGCGTCGCCGCGGTCCCATACTGACGAGAGCGATGCGCCGCTCTCCGATACAGACGACCACAATGTTAAGGATGAGGATGACGGTAAGACTTTTTTGGTTAAAGAAGAATCTTTGAATTGAACCATCTTCGGCAAGGTCACTGTCAATACTGCCTGTTTCATGAAGCTTATTGGTTCAAACAGGTTTTAATAATTTAGTAAGAAGACGCTTAATAAGGTGTTCATTGAGTCCTTAAGAAATATGTAATATTTAGATCGTAACTAAGTATTATCCAAATAAGTATCCAGATAATTATATTACAATTGATAGTTTTTACACTACATCTATATTTTCTGCACATTGGCGATGGTGCAGAGTGAGTTTTTAGAACTGCTTGATATTGACTATGAGTCAGACAACTTTATTAAATTAATCTTTTAGTTCTTTGATGCCCTAAATTCAATGGCATACGGCACAGTGTCCTGCGATGATTTGCGGTGTAGGTAAACCTACTCATAAAATGTGTAGTTTTGATTCTTGACAAAATTAGCTTTTCCCTATGTGATTTAATCACAAGCACGACAAGAGAATGTCCGTGTAATATTAACACAGGTTAGTGGTAGGTATCACCTGTTCAGCGAAGGTACTCGACATGTAATGCTCAGCAAAATTACCCAGTAATAACCCTGGAACCTTCAGCATTCATAGTTCGGAAATTATCAGCCATAAAACCACCTTCTTTTTACTCGAGAACAATTTAATGATAAGTATAAAAATCACCACTGAATATGACTAGAGCGTCTACTTTGTAGCAGTATTATGTAGAATACAACTATGGTACATGTTTTTGTCTTACGACGTATTAATCGTGATATTTCAAGGCAAGGGTAAAATATTTAGTCTCCACATGCCATCAGTAGTTCTTAAACTTATTTGAAAACTTCTGTAATCAACATAATGCGACTGAAGGTGCTATAAGGTAAAAGAAAGGTGTTGTAATTCACATAAATCCAGATTGCACCATTCCAGAAATTACTCAGTGTCACACAGACATGACTCACATACGTAATGTTCTATTAAAAGTTTGATAGAAGAGTGATAAAGATGACACTAACATAAAATACTAAGGACGCTTTAATAAGCATTAAATGTAAAATTAAATAATTAATTACATGTCAAAATTAAATAAGCCTGTGTTTGTACAATTTCAGTAAAAGTTCGCGTGATTAAATACAGACATATATTATTCATTGCAGTGGGTTAACATCGGATTCTGTCGTCCTTGATGAAGTATGAATTGTACACGTTTGTAAAGGATGCAATACAATTTTATACCACAACCATCATATTATACTTTTGAGTCATTAAAATCTAGAACATCAAGTTTCTCAGGGCAATTTACCGATAATAATGTAACCTTTTATTGCCTTTAAATGTCTGAGAATAATTATGACTGTTGACATTTACAGATACAGAAAAGCCATTAGACATATAGGTATGGTAAATAAATAATTTAGCTAAAACTTTGATGAACTAAGAATTGTTAAAACATATTGGATCTGCAAAACTATTTGTAATTATTATGTAAGAAGGTGACGTTACCACAACACAGACAACACATATGTGTGTGCACTGCACTGATGATGGATGGCATGACAATTTCTTCAATGACATCCCAACACTCATTTTATCTTCGGCTTTTTGTTGATTGAATCTATTGCCGTATTAAATATTTTAATCAAATTAGTGTTCACTATCCCCGTCTAGATCATCAATCAAATGAGAACTCGTTATTAGTTTAACGTCACTAAATTACGATAGCGCATACGATTGCCTCTTTGATTGATAATTATGAACAAATAGTAAATTATTTAATTCTACATTGACAATAGGAACTGTAATATCGGAATACTGATTATGCAGTTTATAAGTGGTGGTGACATGACATAATAAGCAACTGCTATAGATAAATATGAACTTATGCAATGAACATTTTAAAAATCCAACGTTCTGCTAGCCAAAATTGTTACAATTGTTTCTGCTTAGAACATTGAATAGAAATGTTAAAGATTTCGATTAGGACTCTTTCTTCAGTTGGTAGTAGATAATCAAACTATTTCAACTAATTAAATTTCTCGAAGTGCACAAAAACTATCTCTATAAATAACAGACATAACACAATGAATGAACTTCAACAAAATTTGTCAGGACTAAAACCTACTTAATATTGTTGAAGTTACTGTTACAATAAATCTTTAACGGCTTATTATTTCCTAATCAAAATGATGACTCGGTAAATATATTTATCGTAAACTTAATAAAGGAGTATCACATTTACACAGTACGTACAAGTAGCACACACAATTGCTTACGAGAGGGTGCAAGTCAAAACAGCGATTCACAAATGTAAATACTCGAAGCATACAATAGCTAAATTAACTCAACGTAACGTGAAACAATGAGGATTGTGTGCTGTGGTTATTGTAATATACATACAAAATACTTGACGAGCGTGGGAACGGATAGATTATGACGATTATAGCAAACTGTTCGTTTGGTTGATCTTTAACGACTTTCAAACCGTACATCATTCTGCGACTGTATGACTACGATCACTACGAGAATAGTTTTAACACCATTAGAATGTTCAATTAGTAATACATTTCAAATGTAGGTATATTTATTTATAATTAATTCTGTCGATACGTGAATCACGTTCATCACGATTGCCGCAGCCTCATTATAAAAAGCTTTTTCTTAACCACTATCATTCAACTTTGATCTTTGTCCATCTTGTATTACCTCTTCCTTTTAATCGGCGGTTTCGGTTCCGACCCCTTCTTATTTCACATTTATAAAGTTTTAAATCTCAATGAGGACGAACGACTCGCTTTGAATACTAAGTATAAGTTGAAAAGAGTCGAATTTCGTGCGATAATTCTGTTAATTGGCCTTATTAGGAAGATGGTGTTGTGACAACTCGAAAGTGCTATCGTGCGCATCGACAATGACGAAACGATGTTGTCTTCATTATGTGATGAGCGTTCACTATCTTGTCAGTTAAATTAAATGTATCGATAGATTACTTTGGACCGTGAGAGACGCCAATCGAAACGCTTTCTTTTTTATGTGTGCGGTCCGTTATTGACATAATGTCGAACATTCTCTGCGCCTGAAATAACCGTGTCCGCCTGTTGATTTAACATGTAGAGATTAGGTAAATTAAATTGATTTTGTACTTATCCTGAGTAGGATATTCTGTGTTCGATACTTGAAGCATTTGCAAAAGGAATAAGCAGGTGGTATAGTGCAACGGAGCATATAAATCGGTTACAGTCGGCCCATTCGGTGTCGAATGGCTCGAGCGGGACCGTATTCTGTAACATGTCTGTATGCATTTAATATGTATACCTATGTATGTATCCGTAACTAGTAATTATAGAATACTTTGAACAACAAAATAGAATTTCATTAGAAACAATGACTTTTAAAACAAGCCTTCAGCTTGCGATAATACTTAAATATCTACATATACTTTGACAAAATTAGTGTTTACGAAGTTTGTAATGGTTGGCTATTAATTAATAATAACAAATGTCCATAAAATCTGAGGAGGTTTTAAAGCAGACGACCATGATTAATTCTCTTAATCTGAATAAGTATATGTGGTTGCCGGACCCCATCAAAGCCGTGTACCGATGATCACCACGCGATATCGATGTACCTGCAATAATAATTGCGATGGGAATGATACACGCACGCGATCCCAAATAACGTTATACGTCCATAATAATATCGCTGTTATAACTTTGTCCTAAGAAGCTTCTTACGGGCTTATGGCAGAATTAATGCGAGCGGGTGTTTTAATTGAATGATTTATCTACGTAACAACGGATATAAATTCAGCACTGCAGCTAATCATTACGGATGGTATTCTAGTTTAATAGCCAGGTAGCGAAATGTGCACTGACTCAAGAACAAGTCTTGCACTAATATATAGTCTTTGTGATGGTAATCGGCAAGAAATTTTAAACTAGGTTTAAGAAATCGTTGATTCTGAATTTTAATACGAAGTTTTTATCGAAGAAAAATTAAACACAGTTAAAATCAATGAAGCCTGATTTGGTTCAGTACCTAATTACGTCTATAAGCAACTGACTTCTTGTGACTTTGTTCATGCAAAAATGTGTCAACCTCACCACCATTACGAAACTATTCAACACAGTAGTAGTGTGAAAAGATTTTTATACCGTCACTGTAATGACACCAATAAATAGATTTGCAGTTAAATTTATTTTTATGGAATGTAAGGAGGAAATTAATATGTCGTCCGACGTAATTTTTGTAAATACCAACCTAATAAAAGACCATGCAGACGTATTTTACGATTACTTAAACTTACACACAAAAACATATCCAACCAAAATGATAAGGCAAAAGTTTAACTGTTTTCAGTATCTTCGATTTTCCTAATGTTTTTCGTGTTTTGACGTAGGACTGCTGAAAGTAACATAAATATTATCCTACTAGCTGTTGCCCGCAGCTTCGCATACGGAAATTATGTTTTACCTTGTTTGTACTTCTTGCAGAAGGAAATTTAAAAAACGGTGAATTTATATTGAAGTACTTATATTTAGTAATTTATATACTGAAACCCACGATGAAATCACAAAGGATTTCTCCAGGAGCGGGTTTTGAAAAATAAGCAATATTCACATTAATTTGTATTTTTTTTTTCTTTTTTTTGCACAATTTTGAAAAACTGAAAAATATGTGTTCCATGAATTTAAGCAAGGAACATTTGTTGCAAATTTGAAGCAAATCGGTTGATGTTTTAAAAATATTCCATACAAACTTTCATCCCGTTTCCCGGGGAAACCTTTTAATTTTCCGGGATAAAAAGTATCTTAAAATATGACCCGGAGTATTAGTAATAACTTTACCAATTTTCATCGAAATCCGTTCAAGGGTTTTCATGTGATGCCCGGACAGACAAACAGACAGACAGACAGACAGACAGACAGACAATAATTCTAAAAAAAATATTTTTGTGCTCTAACACGTTATTGAAGTGCCCCCTAATCAAAATTTTTAAAATATATTCAATGTACAGAAAATTTGCCCTTTGAGTTTTATTGTAGTATAGATAGAAGACTTAATGAAGTATGCACACTATATTAATTTAAAGCCGCACCTAGCAATGACATTTCGCTGAACCAAGCGTAACGACAATATCGCCTTTACGACCGCAAATACAATGATTGACGAGCAGACCGAATGATATCTATTTCAATTAATGATCATTACTGAATGGTGCACCTGTCCGTCAGGAGCAGATCTGAGCGATGGGGAACGAGACCTGCCCGCGTCGACGTCACCAGCGCCCGTCAACTATCCTGCACCCTCCACGTCACCACCCTCGGTACCCGTGGACCCCACCGCCGACACCCTGGTGTCATCCACAGAGACCCTGCTCCGCAACATCCAGGGGCTCCTGAAGGTCGCGGCAGATAACGCTCGCCAACAGGAACGGCAGATCAGCTACGAAAAAGGTATGCCTTTTTTACATGCTTTCAAAACATAATTTGTTGTTCTATTGTCTGAGGTCTGTGAAAATTTGTTTGTCGTTTTTTATCGTCTAACTAGTTTAAGTGTTCACAGTTTCACACGTTGTTCGGTTTTAGCTGTGAATCTGAAGCGTTACGAAATCAGAGATACGTTACGACTTAATAGCGAATAATTTGTCCAACGAGTGAAGCAGCTGGAGTTCATACGTAGACTACAATAGGTATACTAATTAGCATACTTAGTAGCAGGAATAAATTAATATGAATGAATGAACGAATAATTCTTACTAATGTCATAATAATTGTATGTGTCCACGGCAAGAGCTGTGAGCATTAAAAAAATATCGAACTAATAAATACTGATGCAGAGAATTATTAATAGATACAGTGTTACTAACTTATAACGCAGCCCAATAAATTAAAAATAATAATATTAAATAAGCCGACACTTTAGTGTTCTAAAATGTAATTAATATCAGACGTAAGACACAACTCAACAATTTAGAATTAGCATACGAAATTATCATACATTATACAGAGACAACATGCAGGAAGGCCGGTCGACGTAAATGTTATAATCGATATTAGTCAACATCTCGCGCGAATCGATTCTGCGTAATCGACACATAAGCAACATTGATTAACTCTTAAGCTCGAATCAAGTGGGTACTTTTATCGCGAGTTCTGCTTGATAGCCACTACCTAACCACTTTATACAGACATGGTACATTTGCATCGCATTATATGACCATTATTTAATGCGTCATGATCTAAAATTATAGAAATTAGAAATTATGGTGTGGCGTTAGGGCATAGTACATATATTTATATATACAAACGATTTTTTTTCCAAAATCTATGAGAACATAGACATATTAAAACAAAGTTCATTTATAAATATCGATAAACAAATTAACGCAAATGATGGTACCTAATTATTGTTCATTGTCAATTTGATGGACGACTGGGTAGGTACTTCTGTAATAAGCACAGTGGGACATACCTAATCAAAGCTAAAAGTATGTAGGGCTGACTTAAGATTGTAAACATTGTGATGTATCGCAATGCCAACGGATCTACGACTGTCTTCCGGAACTTAGGGGCTCTGCAGATTTTGAGGATAATAATAAATGATTTAATCGGTCTTGACTTTATTTGTCTTGATGTGTTGTGCTTAAAAGATTAGATGCACATTTTGATGCACTTTCCCTATTGCATTTGACAAGTAGACAGATATGTATTTTACAGGTTTTTAATACCGACAACAAATCAGACTTTACTGATTAAGGGCAAAAATTAGTTTTTGCAAAACTTTGGAGACAGGCATGAATAGGTTACGTTTAGCAAATCGGCGCGAGCGCATGTCGTGCCTTTGCAAATACCCGTAGAACAGATGCGCCTGAGTTATAGCCCGGCCCACTATCATTACACACGATTCCATTCGGACAGCATAATTGTTTAATTGATATTTCTGCAAGTTATTTATATACATCATTTCGTTTTCTCCATGAGAATCTCCGTGAACTATGGATATTCTATATTTACTACCATAATTTTACTTAATCTGTTTATTTTTTCTAGCAATCAGTAAGCGACTAAATGAAAAATATAGATACATTCATACAAAGCAAACTTGCAATAAGTATAAAGCGAAACTATTATGTGAAAATTCATAAAAATTAAAATTTATTCAGTGGGTAAGTAAGCATTACACAATTCGTTGGCTCTCAAACAAAAGCTTTGGGGAACGCAATTGTTAAAAAACCCATAAAAATACAGTGGAGGTTGGAAAGAAAATTCGCGGCGCGAGTCATCATCAAACTTGAATATCAATATTGCGCCTCGAGCCAATTGTATTAATAAACAAAACAAAATGAGAAATAATAATGCTATAGGCCAACAAAGGTTCCATTTCTCCCCCTGACATATAGGCAAATGCCGAGGGAATAAGCTCCCTAAACCGGAGAGATTAAGATTTGAATTTGCGCTTCTACACCTTCAACCCGTAATTTTGTTATTACGATAATAAAATTATTGTTGATGAAACATTTTTTCGAATCGATGTGTCTGGCGAACCTTACCGTTGATTTTTTATAGAAATTACAGCAATCACTCGCTCGGTTCGCCTCGGCTGAATTGATAGGTGTTACTGGCAGCAGGGCTTGCATTTTAGTTGGTTCATTCGTTTGGATCTTATGTATCCACGCTTTTATGTAAGAAATTGGTTCCATTACCCGGCTATCGGTACGCCTTTTAGCCCCACCTATAGAAATTTATTATTCTGGCTATAATGAATTAACAACAACAAAAATATTAACATCCAGTATTTTATAAGTGTAAGGAGTTATTTGTTCAAAAGCATAACGAAAGTGACATTTGTAGGTAAGCCATTTTATGAGTGACTATAAAGTAAACGAAGATCACCCCTCTACTGCTAGCAAATGGCAGATCGCTATCTAGGCACATTCGCTGACAATTTTTACACTAGGCACTATGGAGAGAGTGTCGTACAGACAAATGTGCACCGCATTCACTGCGTTATCAGATAACCGCGAGAAGGGTTGTGTGAAAGGACTTCGCTATGATAAACCTCTGTCGATTCGTTCCTGTAACTACAGGAGCAATGAATGGGAAATGGCTGTCATATTGTTGCCTTTTTGAGTGCCTTTTACTATTTACTTTCGCGCCAGACTTTGCTTACCGTCCCTATGTTATGACTATGTCTTCAATAATAAAATGTGTCTGAGATAACTGATGAAATAATGTTTTTTTTTGTGCAATACCAGAACTGTTCGTTTTATAGATTAGATTGAATGCATTAATCGAATGTTGTTGAATGGTTTATACAAAGAAAATATTATCTAAAGCACCTACATTAAAAGTCAACATAAATCGCTAAAAACAATTATACTCGTATCGAAGGAACAAACATCCATAACTTTCAATTTCGCTAAGTTCAACGTTCACGTACTTTTCTCCGATGAGAATAAATAAAGTGCTGTTACACGCAGAATCGGTCCGATTGCAATCATCGCGACATAAATCTGCTTCGGCTACTCTTTTAATCCTTTATCCCTGTTAATTCTTACCGCTTAGTTTATTTCTGAACCAAATGGCCCGGTCTTGTTACGGAGGTTTTGTTTCCCTCTTTCGTTTTACAACTATCAGTTTTTGTTAAGCTAAGTGCCGTCGAATGGACAAATGGCACATGCACAGGTAGATAGGACAAGCCTGTTTTATGGGTTCCTGTTTTAAATAGAATTCCACTTCCATATCTGGAGAAAACTTAAAGGAACTTTAACATAATTCAGTGATAATTTGAAACTTAGCAAGTGTATGAGTACATGTTTATGGTCGTTGATATTTTATGAAACCAGTCATACCTAATATTCTTGGAACTTCTACATTTTAACTCTCAAGTTCTTTCAATGTAAGTAAGACACCAGTAATGATTCTTGTAAGTATTGTAAATTTTGAAAATATGATTTTATGATTTGATAATATATAGTCCCACCCTAGCAGTGATAGCCTAGCGGTTAGAACGTTGATCTCTCGAACGGAGGGGCCAGAGTTCAAATTCTGGCACGCACCTCTGATTTTCAAATATTATGTGCGTATTAGAAGTTAATTATCACTTGCTTCGGTGAAGGAAAACATCGTGAGGAAACCTGCACATCGGAGAGTTCTCCATAAAGTTCTCAAAGGTGTGTGAAGTCTACCAATCCGCACTTGGCCAGCGTGGTAGACTATGGCCTGTACCCCTCACATTGTGAGAGGAGACCCCGAGCCCAGCAGTGAGACAATTATGGGTTGTTGCTTGCTTGCTTGCTAGTCCCTCCCTTATGCCAAATAATCATAGAGACGTCATCATCGATCGTTTGTAGAATATCCCACGACTAATTTACATAAGTAATTAAAATATATGATTATCCTGTTAAATTTTAGTCGTAGAATTAGTAACTTTGGCAGCACTTAAAACGGGCAGTAGTTAGTGATTTAACATGCTTGCATTCACTTTTATAATTATTGCATACTTTTTACTGATTGCCAAAGTATTGCAATTTTACTGACTAGCAAATAATCTCAGTATTAAACAATAAACATTTTTGTGTCAATCCGCAATACATTATCGGTATTGCTTAAACACACAAATTGATCAAAAAAATAATATTACCATATTTTACAAGCTTTTATTACAGGTGTTTACGTTTTCATTTGCTTTGAAAATTCTGATAACAGATCGCAATGGTGTTGTTGGAGGGAAACAGCCCATCCATAATATGGAAGTGACCGATCGAACAAACATGAACTGGCCAATGATAAAAACTGATGAGCAAATAGACAGACAGGACTTGTGTACTCAGCTAATGGATTCAATTGATATGAAAGCTTTTACAATGCTGACGGCACTGCTATTATGTCGGGGTGAAACCGAATTACTGTCCCAGATATTCGCGCTATGATTGATTTTTTTTAATGGGAATAATGTTTTTCTCTATCCTACTCATATACATTGGAACTTATAATGAATGTGTTATGTACACACAATATTTCTACTGATTTTACACGGATATTTTTCATTCTGCAAAAATAAATAAAATAAAATAAATAAACGCTAACACACTCATACCCCCGCAGTAGGTTATTACCTGTGTCGCGGGTGGCATGAACGACACAAAATAAAATTATAACACATCACAATCACACCCATGACCCGAATACAAATATTTATCTGTCACATAAATATCTACCCCGGCCGGGAATCCAACCCGGGACCTCTCGTTTCGCAGGCAGGGCATGCTTTTTTGTGACCCAAATGTGAAGGTATAAAGTAAACAACTGAATTTTGAATTTTTTTAACGAAATCAAAATAAAAAACTGCTTTGCAAACCGTAGTGTGGCATGTCAAATGAAAGGGTTTGTTGTAAGGATTTCAAATATATTTTTGTTCTACAATGGGTAGTTTTAAAATTATTCAAGAAAGAACGAAAATTTACCATACCTCCCCCCCCCCCCCCCCCTTTATCTCTACTGAGGCTAGAATTTTGAAAAAAAAATTGTTATTTTATTATTATAATTATATTGCAGGAAAACCTATAAAATAAACACTAACACTAAATAAATACAACAATAGTAAATAAATACATAATCAAAGTACGGAACCCTCTCGACGCGAGTTTAAGGCGCATTTGTCCGGTTTTTTTTTAGAATAAATACGACAAATTATTTTCTCATTTTATTCACAGAAAATTTAAAAACATTGTAAAATATTATCTTTGAAAAGTTTTATGTAGTGGAACTACATACATACCTATAATTATTTCATGTGCGGGAACAAATTGAAAATGTCTAAAATAAGTTTCCCGAAGTAAGCGGTTATTTAGTTAATATAATGTTAAATTTCCTGCGTCAGTTGAATAAGGTTGTAGCAGAATTAATAACAGAAAACATTGAAGCTGCACTAAGGATTTATAGCAGCTGGCCTTATATCATAATCGAACTTCGCTTGAAGCTTAACGGATTGAATAATTCGAGCGTTTTGAAGAAAACAAACAGAGATCGCAGTTTATGATTGGTTGAGAACACCTCGGCCGGCACAATGGCGCGAAAGCTGTCACGGCGGCAACAATGCGTCGTCGGTGTATCGGCGGCGGCGCATCTCGCGGGCTCGTTAGCCGCTGGGCTTGTTCGAGCTAGCTCCGACTTATGGACTCCGGGTATTGTCCAGCTTACTGTGTAATTCTGTTAGGTATTCATTTTCTAAATAAACGCTAAATAGTAGTTTGTTGGTCTTTTAGAATACCTACACTTCTTTTCTGGCTTTCTTTTTGTTTCTGTTTGCTACAAAATTGTTTTAGTAAATACAATTATAGATGTTGACGAAGATTCGGCTTAGTTATAATTTCATAAAGAATATTTTGAGAACTTCTTTAAGATTTATAAAATTAAAAATTAATTAACGTTTACTAGTGAAGCAGGCACATACCGGCTTATAGACTGAATATAAAGTTACATTGAGTTAAGTCATTTACTTTGTGTAAGTAGCAAAGAGGCATAAGTTTCATATTACGATAACGCAAAGCGTTTCAGTAGATGCAGTTTAACTCTATTAGATTTTTGTCACCAATTAGATACTACGAAGCAGAAAATCAGTCGCCTTGACTAAACGCTACGCAGCACCCAATAGTTACGTGGTTTCCGTCCCACTAAACGGTAGAACAAAGTAAACAATAGATGACATTAACGAAGGATATTAAAATGCCATTCCGGCAATGTACCTATATGCGAGACTGGAGAGACATCGGGCAGCCATATTGGATTACTTGCGCGTGTCGCTCCGGTTACATTGCGCACGCGACTCGACCACACGCACGCCATCTAGCGAACTCCACTGTGACTTCAATATCGAACGTGACTTATTGTTCCACTGTAACCACCTTGTCATTGTCACAACTCACGACCCTGTTGGTCACCGATATGAACAAATTCTAGAGTTGTCTAAAATTAGCGCTCTATAGGAAAGAGTCACGCTGATTAGACTAACTCGAATAGTTTGAACTTTTTATGTGATTAACTAGCACACAATACATTTTCGCCAATTACCCATTATTAATATTCAAATGTTATTTCAATCAATTTGCTGTAACGTAAACGTATTATATTAATCCTAAACCTGAGTCCTAAACATATTCCTAACGGGTTTTATGACCAAAATGATTTTTAAAATATTTGTTTTTTAAATATAGAACGAACTACATTTTACATCCCAATATTAAATTTAATCGATACATTTAAATCACACGTAACATACTAACAGAAGACCAAATATGAATCCTGTACCGCAAAAAGCTAAGAAACTCCCTTAGGATCTCAACATGTTACGTCTTGAATAGAAAAAGTAGTACAACTGTATTCCAAAATTAGATTTTAAACTTACTGGGAAGGAAATAACGTCGAAATTTCTATGAAGTGAACATTTCATCTGCTGTTCTAGTTTCACAGAACAATATAAAGGGGTGACGTGAGACAATCGTAAAGTTTAATAATAATTACATTCTCAACTCTCCTCCCAGGTTGTGCACAATAATTAACCGCTCAGAATTACTTAGCTGAAATAATTTAATGTGACGTGAGACGAATAAGCACAGTATTTCATAAGGTACGAGTAGCTAAAAAATTAATAAATAATTTGAATTAGTGTTACCTACTTTTTGCATATAATAAACTGTCTGTGTTTTAGACAAATTAAGGAGCAATTAGTATCATTGTTCATGTCGTTTTAAGTCATACTATTCTATGATCAACTATTACTAGGGATAAAACAAGGAGTATATGTTTAGCAGGTGACAGGAACATACAAATAGGTGACAGGAACATACAAATTGTGTCCTTTATTTCCAGAGATATAGATAGTTTATTACCTTTGACAAATATTTAAGATTACGTTCAATTTTATTTCGAATGTAGAGCAGTCTCTACTTTTATTAATGTAAAAACTTCCCACATTTCAAATTGCACTTAAACTTTTCCAATGGCGATACATAAATTTAGTTAGGCTATAATGTGTAATGGCTGCCTATGTAAGTAATCGCTTCTGAATACTGCCGAACTTTCATGAAATACAAAGAATAAACTTTTGGACAGATTACGTTTCTGCTTATACACAAATAATAATTGCAATTGTAGAATAACATTTCCGCCTTTCAAAACTCGTATGCTTCGTATTCATAGAAAATTCTCAGTATTAAATATTTAAAACTGACGTAAACCGAGGTTTAAGAGTATTATCTAGCTAACATAATACGAACCCTCGTTTCGTAACGAACTTCTGAATGAGGAAGTTCATGTGTTATTTGGCTTGTATGTCTCTATGGGGTGAAACAAGGCCCCTTGTTCTAGTTGTAATTTACATACGGAATCACAAGCCGTAATAATGTGATAAAGGCATATGTTTATGGTTTGCTACAATATTTAACATGAATGTTGATCCTAAGATAAGCAAAAACGGTTTGGGTTTAGAATTTCAAAATCGCAAAACGAATTGTCAGGTGTTTTGTCGCAAATGGTGGAAACTCATTTGAGGCTCTTAATTATAATAGTACAAGATAATAATAATAAATCCTAGCGCAGACACAGTCTAATGAAATCCTATCCTACTAATATTATAAATGTATAAATTTGTGCAGATGTTTGGAGAACAGTTGTACGGTTTAAGATGAAACTTAGAACACAGACAGACCACGTCCAGGATTATAGTTAATATAGGGTAGATTATAATCATTATGCCAGTTGTATGTTACCTTGGGATGACTTGGACATGAAGGTTTATGTGTTGGTTTTGTGGCAAAAGCTGCGGGTAGAAACTAGTACGATAATGAAGTAGAGATGGACTGAAGTTTTCCGATTTGCCAAATAGTTGTCTAATCGGGTTTCGAATAGCGAAAAAATCGACAATACTGATCGTCCTAAGTTGGATCGATGAGAAAAGCTACAAGTATGGCAATTTTAATAAAATTCAAAGGCAGAGCCTTATCTCTACGTAATTACAAGGTCAAGAGCTCAATTGTATCCTCCATCATTTAAAATAATCGTTTCTAAAGACTTTGAAATGGTTCTTATCACAACTGTTCTTAGAAAAACACTCCTATCGAAAGCTCCGAAGGCTTATGAATGAAATATTTCTTAGGCGACATTTATAAAAATTTTCCAATCAGTACCTATTTAATTACAAAACTTAAATTGTTATGATAATGATATTATATCTTTGGTCATTAAAATAAGTTAAACACCAATACCAATTCAATTAAACAACAGTTCCAAACGTAACCTACTATATCTATAAGTGCATCGTATCTGTTAAAATATTTTATCACTTCGTTAATGTTATGTTTATTTAAACTCGATAAGCAAAAGCCAAAAATTATATGTCTTCCATTAGTTTTCATTAAAACTTACTTTCCCTAATTTCAATTTCCTCGATACGAACAGGGAAACGAATAATGTAAGTCATAGCGTGCAGCTGCTAGAGCCCGCAGGGATATAAATATTATTTACATGCAGTTAAATTTTTAGCTACGCGGCGCCACATCGGGAACTTTGTAGAAAAATGAAAAATTACCGGTCAGGGAGCGGCGACCGCAAAAACATCGCATAAGGAACAACTAATGAAAGCTTAGAGCCATTCGCATAAATCTCCCTTACATTTTTAATACCAATATATCCGTCGAGGGGAGCTTCCACCGGGGAAAGAAAAAATGTAACCGAAAAACAAAACATTCGCGGACTTTCGCATTTATATCTTATTTAAATACCAGATGCTGTTCGCTTATAAATGTAGATATTTTTTAATCGGTACCTTACCGGGACATAATGGTATCAGGCGATCTGCCGTCAGCTGGTATGTAGATGTACAGGAGTTTATCGTGTTCGGTGGCTAATTTAAAAATCCCCTCTTCGGGGATTGTTCACATTGCACGCCGCGTCATCTCGACGTGGCAGCGTGATATCTCTCTTGACCCGTATATTTTTTATTTCCTTCGTTACCTAAGCTTTTTCGTATCGTACTGAATCTCGAGGAGTCGTGTAGTCTCATTAAAATAATACAGGGCTACCGGATAATCTTATCCGGTGTGTTTCGATCGCAGATTGGGTGCGCGTGCGTCGATAACACCGCGAGTTATTCCGACCGTGCACGCTCGATACACTACTCCTTTTTAGTTCATTTTGCGGCGACATCTTCATTATTTGTACCTCCACTACAAACACATACGACCCATACAATGAGGAAGGTCTTAACAATGATATATTCCGGAGCTCCGAAATGATGATCTTCAACAATATATTCATGAAATTATACATGTTACACAATACACGAGGATACGACTAAATCTACACGCTAAAAAAAGTAAAAGCAGACAGCGTACTTTTTACGAGGAAGACAAATCAAAATCTGCTGACGAAAAAGAACCCTTGTTGTGAGGGTTAAGAGATCAAACTCTGTGTTATGGTTGCAAAATTTGATGTTCTAAATTTCACACATAATAAAGGGAAGCAATTCTTATGATTATTAGCGCAGAGACTGCGGGAATAATCCACCGCAGTGACATAGCCGTGTGACATAAGCCGGAAAAATCTAATAACAATAAAATAAAATTGCCGCCGGTTTGGAAATTTAAAAAGCATAGGGAAGAAAATTCGTTTTCCGCACCATGGCGGCCATTATCGTTATTTTGAATTTACTTTTCTATGACAGGAAAATAACAAATGAGCATGTCTTGATGATGAATGAATGGTCAATGCAGTAATAGCTTCATATGCAAAGGTCAGTTGTATGAACTTATCCGAAAATTAATTTGAGACCTTACCTGTACACGTGTAAAAATCTCTTTTATAGCTTCGATAGACTCAGAGCTTTCTTATTACTAAGTTTGTTTAATTTAGATTCATCAATTATATTAATAAAACAATAGAATGAATATTTCATGCACCTAATAATAATTCCCGAGAAATGCTCTTCCAAATCCAATTCCCACTTATTCCCAATTCCGGTACCGTTAAAACATTAAATCAACGATATTACTTAGCGTAAAGGCATTATTTCCTTACGGTATTACTGTTAAAATTTCCTTAAGATCGACGGAGACTTCCTTCGTTTCGTTGGTTTAAAAGGACTAAAAGCGGTTTGGGGGTGAGCGAAATACTTACCTTTGTTTCCCTTTGCAAAGATCCATTTCGGTCGCATTCACCTCACGGCTCGTTTAAATAATTTTGCTGGTTTTGAGTCGTAAATTTTAGACAGACTTTAATTGTTACTTTAACTGCAAGCTCGACATAGTCTTTCACGAATGCGGGGCTCTGAAAATATGTCTTAATTCGCTCACCCTATGACTTACGTTTTGTTTCTTTGTTGGCCATTAATAAAAATAAATCATGTTTATGGCTTAAAAGTTTTCAATTAATAAATGTGCTTACAATGAATCGCGTTATATACCTACTATCACCTATCAGCTTTCACCTTGTTATTGACGTTAATAATGAAAACTACTTACTATCTTCTCGTACCTTCTGCGCCTATCGCTTCCTACTTCGCGTATTATGCGAACAATAAGGCTACATTTGTAAAATTTATACTTTTTTTAAAAGCTCGTGAAATTCCTTGACACGGAACTTGACCAGGTAATGCCGCGAAACGTCAATGAAAAGCTACGAAATACTTTTCTCTGTATTGTAGAGTCGCTATGTAGTACTTGTAACAAGATCTGAACAGCATAATATTTGTATAATCGTTTGATATACCGAAACACAATTAGTTTCAGTAGTTATTTAATTCACATTTTCTGAAAATTTAACAACTTTTACTACCGAATTTCCCTTTTTTTAAAGAAAATAATTTTCTTAAAAACATGCTTAAAAATTTTTACAATTTGATAATTTAAATTTAATCTCAAATCTTTATATATTAATAATACTTCAAGATATTAGAGTATCACTCTGCTTGTAAAAATTTAAATCGATTCAAATCCTATTAGCTCAAGTGCAACCAGAACAATACAGGTCTTTCAAAGGGTGCTACATTCCCAATTTAAATATTGTTGCTTTTACGGAGTGCACGAAATTGAAGAGAAATACAATTTTCTCAGCGACCCTTCCGAAGTAAATCGTATTGACTATTAAAAAAATAAAAGCCAACACGACCTTTCGTCTGTAAGGTAAAATCTTCGTATGCATACGTATCGTAAAATGTGAAACGATTACGATAACAGTTAATTACTTGGAGCCATTATTAAATTGCGTAACCGAAATCGATCCTTTTGTTTATGGGTTTCGATCCTTTCAATCATCTATCAGCCATTGAGTTTCAGTATAATAATAATTGTCCATAATTATATATTCCCTTGAACGGCGCATCACTTTTATTGTTATTTTATTTATAAAGTAATAATTTTTTCATCGAACCCGACTCTATCAAGTTTTTAATTTGATTTATTCGATATGATGATCGATTTAATAACGACCAAATGTTCCGCTTTTTGCTTTCTTATGCCGCGAGAACTATATTACCTACTTGAAAATTATGTGATTTTGATCCAGATTGTCAAAATTGGATGTAAGTGGGCAATAATAAACATATTCTATTTAAGTGATGTTAGCATAGGTTTGTCTCGTGTAACCCAGGGGATACACTGTTCTATTCATTGTTTATGAGCGCGTAACATTGAGATAGATTGCGACGACTATTTAGGACGCAAAGACCACCGGGAGCACCTTTTGTTAAGACTACTCGCAAATCGCAAGATGCGCAGATACGCCGCATACCGATGCCGACCCTTAATGGCGGTCCCTCGGCGGAGGTAATTTACGTCTCATGTGCGAAACCACTCTTAACTAAAAGCCCTCTAAATTACACTACATCGGGATTGATTCGAAATTAATCTCGCAAAGATTGAGACGAGTTTTTGCGGCGTAAAAATTGATATGAAATACTTAAGTAGGTATGTAGAAAAACCATTCAGAACGTCTTTCATTATGACCTTTAAATGTTTTGATTACGTTTATCACAAATTGGAAGATCATCCTTGGGTAAAATTAAATATTTTCCTCCCAATTATTGTATGACATTTCTTAAGCATATTTAATTAAATGATAATGGTGATCTAAAAACGATATCGCACGCGTAATATAAACTATCAGGTAAAATATATCTTAAAATCACAAAAAGTACATAACATCGATGGAAACAGCGACAACCGCATACAGGTCTACAAGACAACGTTTCAATTTACAAGATCACTGTTGGAGATAAGCCCTCGAGACTCATACTGCCTTGTTCTTGGGGCTTATTACATAGCATGCATGCGAGAGTTAACTTGTCCTTCTTATCATCGAGATTATTGTTTGTCGATACGGTACGCAACCAGTCCCAACCTCATTGTCCGTACCAAGTCATGTATTTATATCCAGATTAATTGGAAAAACTATACTTGTCTCCTAAATCTATGTACGCTGTCGCTTAGGTCTTATAATAATCCTAGAATGCTGCTAGGACGCTTACAATAATCGTATTTAAATCCGACTTATACTTTGCGATAACGACACAACGGTTCATGTACACATCGCAATGCACATTCAATTAGAATGTTCGTATCGAATGGACTTAAATAATTACCAGCCTAACAGAATTATTAAACGAAACAATCCTTGCAGTATCGAACATGATAGTTGCGGGCCCGGTAATGTTGTTATGACTTTAATTGCATCCAGCCATATTGCAGTACGATCGTGTGCGCGTCTGATGTTTGCATACTATATTATTGCTTTCTTTTAACCAGATTGCAAGTTACAAGACGAACATGTACGATTGTTTAAAATAAATGAGCGTTATAGACGCTTTTAAATATTGTTGATAGCCTAATGACTTCAATTCTGCGATCAATTGCAGGGCTAGGCTAGACTATGGTTTCTTCTCATAATAAAGAAGTACAACATTGTACTCTACTGCACCACCTCAAAGTGCGCTAATAGCTTTAGTGGTCATGAAGAGTAAGATTTTCTTAGGTAACTGAAGGCTACATGGCTTTACGACTGCTATCTGAGACTGATGCAATATTATAGTCCCATGTAATGAATAAAAAAAGTTAAAAACACGCTCACGAAATTTTACCATTAGTAGCCCATCCAAATTCGGACGACGCGCGATACTTAAATAATTTGATTACTTACGATTAAGACAAATCGCAACGCTACGAACGCTTGTAGACTAACCGTTTGAGACGGTAAAACTGAAGTTTGTGCATACGTAGTACGTACTATATATCTGTTTATCAAAGTTTTGTGGAGAAATTCGCATATCTAAAAGCGTTTGTAAAACTGCGTTTGACCATTGTGGGAAAGTATTTATTGAGAATTTCTTATAAATCAGGAAAGCATACGAGAACTAGACACCCCTACAATTCTTTTAAAGAAACTTCGGGCACGTACACACCTAGTGTTGTGGAGGTAGTCGCTAGCATTACATGTTAATCAGGTTGATCCCTTACGAGCTGTGTTATATAGATCAGTTAGGCACCTAATTGAATGAGGGACCGAATTAAACTGTGTACGAGCGTGACCTCTTTCTATTCAAATTTTAGTCGTTCTGATGCGTTCATTCACATCTTAGGGGGTAAACTTTGCTACGTACCTATTAATTAAGAAGTTGTTCTGATTTAGATACACCGGGATGTAAATTAAAAAGCGAAATAAAATATTATGTTTTTATCACAATATACAGCATAATATCTACAGTTTACTATTGTGTGAACTGTGATGTAGTTAGTTACGTCACTTTGATAAGTGTAGGTTA
Source organism: Thymelicus sylvestris (assembly GCA_911387775.1). NCBI lineage: Eukaryota > Metazoa > Arthropoda > Insecta > Lepidoptera > Hesperiidae > Thymelicus > Thymelicus sylvestris. The sequence continues at coordinate 10,842,705 of OU426893.1, forward strand.
AGGCGGAATCTAGGGACGATAGCTATTAAAGTTTTGTAAATATAGGTATTATGATAAATAACCATCAACTTATATTCAAGTAACATTCGACCAGGGGTATATTAATATTAATTAAGATATTAATTACTCGAAAATTCAATTTTGATTTGTGTATTTGTAATTGTTATCAAATAATCGGTGGCGTCTCAAATATCCGAATCGGAACTTGCTCCCCCAATCATTTCCGTCAGGTTAGATTTAATTGAAAGTTATGCAAATCTCTCAATTCGACTCCTTCACAATGGTACCCGGATTCCGAATGAGTTAATCCGTGTTTATGTTCCTAATCGGCCCCTTGCTAACGGGCTTGTTACGGGTTTAGCTCTGTTCATTTATACAATACCCTTTGTAGATGTATACAACTGTCTATTTTACTTAAACTTTATTTTATGCCACTACTTACGCCATTAACTTGTTGAACAGTTGACAGCTTGAGACATTCCTATTCCATTTCCTTGCCTTGTGTACGTTCGTTTGTCGTTAACGCTATGTATAATATGATAGAAGAAGACATAATTAGTTGTGAAATTTTTGATGCAACAGTGTTGGTGTCCCTTTACAATATAACAGGTTTTAATAGATTAGGTATTATTTATGATGTTTGTAAAGACCTACAACAAAACAGGCTATAGACAAGCTTAAGACTTTATCACATTAAAATATTGAAATTCTACTTACATTTCTTCTCAAAGTTTTCCACCAAGATGTTATTGAAGAAAAATTATATTATGTGATAACTACTTACAACTATCGCTACAATAAAATTATGCTTATTTGTTTAGCGGAGCACATAATATTGAAGGAGAATATCAAAACGTGTTTTACATAATTTAAGTGTTTTATATAACGTTTTCTCTAATTTTAATAATACTTATCGTAAGCAGTAAAACAGATTAATCATTATTTGCTTACAATGTCGTTCGTTGTACGAAAACACTGGTTTTAAAAACTAATCAGATAAGATACGAGTTTCATGGAAAAATTTTAATGTAAACTATTACGCATTGCCTCGCTTAGAGTAATACTACGAATCTCACGATTACAGAAGTCCATTTATTATGTTTTAATTTGTATACTAATTATGTTTTAATTTTGTTGCAGCTGAACTAAAAATGGACGTACTCAGAGAAAGAGAAGTAAAAGACAACTTGGAGAGACAACTACTGGATGAACAGAAAATGAGAGGTATGTTGAGTTTTTATGTTGGTTTAATGATTGTAACACAATTTATGGTGCGTTCGCCTTAATCGCGTAAATAACTACTACATGTATTACATTCCTTACATACGTCATAAAGCAAAGGGTCCCAATTAAATAATTTTGACCTTATCAAAGCATTTGGCCAAATATTTCATGACTTCGTTCATTAGCAGAATGTTGTTAGTTCTTTTAAAAGATGTAAACTTTTACAGTAACTGATTAACACCCGATGCATGCCGGCTCATGCGTGACTTTAATACTTCATCTAGTGTCGAGTGACCTATTACTATTTTAGTAAGCAACACGGCCTGCCTAAGTAAGGGCTTAAGCAGTGACATACGGTCAGGTAGAAATTTAAAAAGTCTAGAAAATAAAAAAGTAATGCTTTAAACACATTACGTAAAACAAATGCTTGTTACTAAGTGTTACTAACAAGCTTAATGTGGTGTACATGTTTATTAGTACTATTATGTCTTCTGTGGTATTCTTCTTTACATGTCTTTCTATTCACACGAAAGCAATTTAAAAAAATTTCAAAATAACTCAAAAACTACTCGTCAGATCTAGCTCAAATTTAAGTGGGACCACATGACAAACACCAGCTTTCCATTTTAAAAAAATCAGTGCACCCAGTTGAAAGTTCTGAGGTAACAAACATAAAAAAGTACAGTCGAATTGAAAACCTCCTCCTTTTTTGAAATCGGTTAAAAATATGTGTGTATTTATAGTAACGCTATAAAAAAAAAGCAAAGCAAAGCAACAACCCATAATTGTCCCACTGCTGGGCTCGGGGTCTCCTTTCACAATGTGAGGGGTATTAGGCCATAGTCTACCACGCTGGCCAAGTACGGATTGGTAGACTTCACACACCTTTGAGAACTTTATGGAGAACTCTCCGGTGTGCAGGTTTCCTCACGATGTTTTCCTTCACCGAAGCAAGTGATAATTAACTTATAATACGCACATAATATTTGAAAATTAATTAGAGGTGCGTGCCAGGATTTGAAGTCGGGCCCCTTCGTTCGGGAGACCAACGTTCTAACCGCTAGGCTATCACTGCTTACTGCTGCTTATCACTGCAGTAACGCTATGACCAACACAAATCAAACTTCGTCAATCAAAAGCGTCCGTGATGCCGTTTTGCTTTTAGTAATAATAATAAACATAGAATTGGTAAAAAAAAATCTTAATTATTACAGCAGTTTCATTATTATACCTACCAGCATAAAATGCTTTGATTAAATATCGTATTCTCAGCACTCACTCTTGTCTGATTTACATAAAATATTATGTTTCCAGTAAAACCCTAATATTGAAAATATTAATAGTGTTTCCTAGTTAGTATAAGACTAATATCTTGTTGCACAATAGACTTAAGACCAATAACCCGAGTGGAAAGAACAAGTAGGGTGTAATTTCAATGCCTCCATAAATCTTGAACACGAGCACGCTTCGCATTCGCCAAAATTAACAGGAGATCTTATTACAAGACCATTGTCTTCCTTGCCACGTTATTTATTTCTAACATTAAAACTATTATTTTCTCATATTACGTTCGCTCGTGCTCTATGTTGCCAATTTTCGTTCCGTGCTCGCGTCCATTGCCGCCTCTTAGGTTCACCGTAATTGTGTACACCACAATGCGTTATTGATGTACAATTAATGCATTTTTATGCGTGTATTCACACGTTCCAAGCACGATTCCTTTCTATGGCATCTTTATGATTGCTTTTTATTTTCCCAAGCAGCTCGCGTGTTCTAACGTTTTCTTCAATTTATAGATCCATTGATAGTTTTATAGGTTTCTTTGACATCTCTGTAATCTCTGCAATTACTGCGATTGTGAAATATTTTGAATTATAACTTATGGGAATTCCGATGACGTTTATACTACCAAACAACGCATTTCATTCAGAAAACAATTAGATGAAACAATTTCTTAAAATCACAGCTATTAAACATTCCCTTTATAAATGATAAGGGCTGCCTGAACACTTCACCCTTTCCTTAGCAATACAACATAGCATTTATCAAATAAAGAAAACGTAACAGAATGAGGCTGACCTTTTTACAAATGTCAAGCGACAAGGCGCCAGTGACCTAGCGCCCTAAGACAAAGGGTTTAATCCCTCTGGATTATAAGCACAAGCCAATTTCAACTTTAAACTCCAAGTAGCAATATTACACTTCAGTTCCCTCAAAGCAAAGAATTTAGATGCGTGAATGACATTAAGGTTGCGAATAGTTTATTGCGGAAGACATTTCTGGTGTAGGTACATTGTAGAGTCCCATTATAAATCGAAATGATATGCGGTCGACAGATAACAGTAGGCTGTCAGAGGATCTAACGAAACAATTACTGGCTTTGAGACACAAGTTCTAATTAACTACGTGACATGTTCTATTTATTCCAAGTTTGTAACCGTTGCAAGTGTAGATGTAGATAAAAAAATAATTATGCAAATGCTGTCTTCAAGTCGCCGTTACTATTTGTGATGGGCTGCTTAAAGTAATAGCTTCTGATATGTTGCTTTATTGAGCTTGCAATTTTATATTTTTTTCGTTCTATTTATACGTTGTTACGAACCAGAACCACTCTGTCAGGTATAAATTGATACTACACATGTTTATTGTCTGGACACAGCCGGTGTTAATGGACATAATACACTATTTGACAATGTGGTGTAAAAGCTTTTTGACAACTTACCGTCCATACTTCCGTGTGCTAAAAAGAGCTATTAGAAACAATGTTAAAGTTAAAATTACGCCACGCAAAACTTCCAATCATCTGTTAATTCATTTTAGTTGGAAACCACAATATTGGAAAGCATTGCGGTGACCACATCCATGTAGCGATGCAACAAAGAGGGAAATTCGGATCCCATACATATTTCACACGGTGAATGAACTCGATTGCGACGTGAGCAATACTGTTAATTGCCAAAAACCAATCATCAGATAGCGCGCTATGTGTCGACCCTATGAAATACGCCTTTAGTTACAAAAGCTCACCGCAGTCAGTGTTCACGGCAATACGTTACTGAACGCAATCAAAAATACAAAATACAATTCGCCCCTCCGTATCGAGCGCCGATCTTAGCGGCATAATTCGATTTCCGAAAGGATAAATGGCCAATTAACGTAATGATTTCGTAAAAAAATCCACGAAAAACCGAATTACAAAGTAGGAGCTTTTGGAGCATTCAAATTTTATCCCTTATAGTGGGTCGTGGCGCGGACCAATAACAATCAATCAGGGAGGTCGATCGCAGTCCGGCATGAAAATTGGAATAGAGCCCGACGAGCCTAATCAACGTCCACGAAGCATACGGGCATTCATAATAGATAATATTGTGTTGAATGCTCCAGTATCGTATCGAAATCTAGTGCCGTACTGCCGTAGTAATGCTCTGCGCTTCAATTTAAATGGGATGACTCTATAGCCAGAATTACACGACTATAATTATGTTAAATTGTGTAGAATAAATAATTGAGTGGGAAGATTAAAGTAGGTACACATGGCGTCTATTGAAAAGTTGTTTATTTTTGTCTTTCATAATAAATTAGTATCCATAAATTATTCAATAAACAACCTGTCAATATTAATATTAATTCACTTATAATTGGCTTGCACCTTTTGTACTTGAACAGTAAAATTATGCGAACTCCTTTATTACTAAAGATTTTAAGGAAGTTGAAGGGATTGACTCTGACAAATCTTTAGTTTAGTTTTAGGATGTATATTTTGTGTTATTTGTACGCAACCTTTCACTTACATATTTCACAAAAGATTTTCACGTAAGAATTAATCCCCGGAACGAAAGAGGAACAATATTAATATTCGAATCGTAGAGCACTCATTGTATGTGATTGAATTAGTAGCAATTTCCTAACACACTTGTTAATTACTCGGAAGTTCATAATGAAATATTTCTCGTATAACCCAAATATTGAAGTCTGCATTCGAGAGGAGAGGAGTCGTATAACTCGCATTGTACTCGAGATTGCGTAATTAAATAACATGTACTAGGCCGTAACATTACGGGCGTCTTGAAAGGGTTCGCAGTGGAAATGTTACGCCAATTATGCCAACATTATGTACGGAATTGAGGGTTATTGATATCCAGTTGCTGAGTTTCCAACTCGGTGAAATCACACGCGTATGATGACATAATTTGTTAAAGGTATATTTCCGTTTTAGCTTAACATTACTTCAAATTAAAATTTAAAATTAATTATATGGGGCGGTTCTTTGACAATATACTTATTATGAACGTAATTTTTTATAATTCTTTTTCTAAATGTATGTCGAAAATTTGTTAATATACTAATGTTTTATTAATAAAACAAATAACTTTACAATATTAAACGTAAACGCAATGTTAATTTGATTCAATAAAATTACAGTCTCATATCTAAAACAACAGCAATATCAAACAGGCATTGAGTTTATAAATGATTGGAGTGGTGTTATCTGTCGAAATGTTGCATTTGGAGGCATTGATCATGAAACATAATATCAAAGTTCCCCCGTACATTGTGAGCACTATCGCTATTCGGACAGGCCAGTGATCAAATTCAAATGAAACTGTTTTACTCCAACAATCGTATCAACACAAATCAAACTCCATGCGTCCTTTTGTTTAACTACCTGATGCTTTGCACCCCAATGCAGCTTCCGGTGACAATCTAATCCGGACCTAGTTAATACGACACGACAAATGTTAGTATGCAACTTTGTACAGACATAACATATTATGTCCATTATTAAAATAAAGTAAGTGACCTTTTTACCATGGCTATTAATAATGATATGTGATAACCATTAATATTATCAGCACCTACGAAATCGAATATAATGTCTGCAAAGTTTTATTTAATTACTAAAAATATACTTAAATCGAACTTAGCATCGATATCCATAATTAATAGGGTAATAATGAATAACAGAGAGTTATGTAGTTGGCGCACCGTTGCAGTGCTCCGACAATTATCGGCAAGTATAAAAATTATGTATTGATGTAAAATAATAAATGAGATTAGTATCAATTATCATTAAACAAGGGAAACAATAAATTATAGTAATTTAAAAATGCATCACTTTTTCTGCTCTCCATGTTAAAATAGGTCGGGTATTTATTAGTGAGGTCGGTGCTAACGGAGTTTTATCATTCCAATACGTTGTAAATTGTTGGTGAGTTATTTCGTAATGCAAACTCCTGTAAAATGCACTTTCAGTACACATGTGTGCGTTTAATCGCTTCTATTGTTTGGCGGCGTTAGACGGACGCTTTGCATTATAGGGCATCCCTTCAACAGCTTTTCAGGATTTGAATGTGCATCAGAAATGAACGTTTAAAAGAAAAGAGCAATCTTGCAGACAAAACACCATCCGAGTAACAACTACTAGTACTTTTCTTTTCCATTTTTAAAAATTATTTCATGAAACTAACACAGAATTTCTCAATTAAATCCACCTTTATTTCTACTTGACTTTAAGAGCAGTAGGTACTTGTAAATAAATAAATAAAATAATAAACTATTTGAAGTCTGAATTAAGTGAATTATATGTGAATTATATGACAGTAATGGCTCGTAAGTTTCCAATCCGGTATTAAATATATCGCCAAAAATGTAGCTAAAAGTATGAGAGAATGAAAATTCCTCGAAAGGAATTGGCAAATGATTGGCGAAAATGCCTGAACTCCTTCACGCAGAGAAGTGAGTGGGAAGACAGCAAAAAATGTACGACACTCGCTCAATCCCGACCGCAACGATCCGACGCTCCCGGGATGGCGGCGAGACGCGAGCCGTGCCAGGAATTCAATCACCTGCACACTTCGGCTAGCTGACTTTTACAGGATTCCCAATTCATCGACCCTACAGTAGTTCATTAAACCTGAAGTCAAAGGCGCTTCATGTTAGGAGACAGATTCGTTGGCTAAAGAAAATTCTTAAGACAAATCTATTTCGTTTTAGACGTATTACAGATAAAATGAATGAACTACAGAGTTAACGTTACGAGTTTTTTTAAGTTCTGAAAGACTGCGTTCTTCCTGTAGATCATTCTTGCTCTCAGTGCATATAAAAGAAAATTTATAATGAAAGTTAGTAGCATAACATTTTTAGCAAAAAGCATTTTTAGGAGACGCCACAAAGGATGTAGCTTAATATCCCAAACGTCGATTCTCGTTACGTTCAAATTAGACGAGTCGAGCTTCTTTTTGCATTGTGGTATCTGGAAGGGAAGTTATCGGCGCTACGAAATTTTCGTGGGCGACGTTGGGTAAATATTTGCACTTGAACGTTGCATCAGTGGTATCGTTTTTTGCTGTTCCGCTGCGGCTAAGGAGGTTGTTTTATTCCCAGCTTTATATTCATTTCGCACGACAGCTTAAAGCGATGCTCTGATGGAAGTTTCGGATTCATGCTGTTTACGAGGTTCTGATGGAAATTTTCAATTCATGTAGCAAGCGGTATCGTACTTGAATGCACGTTATTAGTGGATCTTATCTACCATAAGTCTATTTATTATCTGTTTCTAGAAAGGCTTACTTTTAGATGGAAGCCCTACGGTACCGATAACTTTGATTGATCGGATATAGATAATTATTTACAAACTATTTATTATATCTGTACTTACAGCAAAATCCTATTTACAGATTTTGTTTTACTCATTCACGTCTCTTATCTGGAACTAGGTGGAAGCTCGTCCACTACGTGACGTATTTACAGATCGCCGATACCCCCCGCATGCAGGACACGTCAGCGAGGCATGCCTCTAATGGTACCAGCAGCTTCCGACTTATATCATATTGTCACTACAAAAATGTACGTTAATAGATTTTTGTGTGAAATAAAACATATAATTTAACATACCTACTCAGTCAAATGTCCCTGAATAAGAAACCATAGTTCGTATAGTACAATAAACATAGACTAATTCGTGATTCGTGTTAATGGTTTGCCATGCCATACAATTCAATAATTGATGTCCGTGAGTTCGCTACCTCGGGTAAATACCTAGTTTAAGTAATACAATAAATAAATAAAAATACTGGTAACATCTAGCATCATATAGGAAGGGAACAAAACGCACAAATCCGATGAGTGGTCGATGTTCTCGTGAAACGAAGCGCAGTATGAGCTTCGGCCGCGCATGAGTAATGGAAATGATTAGATTTAGCCGACTGGTTAGAACTCGCCCTTCCCAATGTACGCATCCATCGCGCTCATAGACGTCCTGATGTACAGAATACAGATAAATAGTGATGGCGCAAATATTGTTGGGACTCTCTATGTTTGGATAAATTATAATAATTGGGTATTGTACCATATAAATTATTGAATGTTGTAAATTAGAATTTTGACATTACATTGCATTACAACAGTTTAATAAATGGGTAGGTACAACAAAGAAGGAATAAAATAACCACGCTTAATAGTCTAAACTAAGTAAGAACGAAGCTAAACCTTTTCTTCACTTCAAATGGAAAGATACACACACCAGTTTCTGGTCAGCTTAACATTGGATCAGGCTCAGAAATTAGATTCTTAAAACACCGCTGTTGTACAGAACAGTTAAAAGGCGTTAAGAACACTAAGCTTCTACAGGAGGACTCCGCCGAAAGGCGTAGTACTGCATTACACATTTCACCGCTAAGTAGAATCCGATGTTGCTCGCACCGCACAGAACACAAATGGACTACCTTATATGAAAATAGTTTTGGTGTCCGTTACCTAAACCGGAATGGCACGGTCGTATAATTGCCCCCAAAGTTCTTTATTGCGCTGAAACCGAATACTGTTAATAGAAATGGTTAGAATTTGTTCTTATTCTCAGTTTATGCAATTTATTTTGCTATTAAGTTGCGGTTACAATTCGCATGCGCGTGTGTTTACCTATGGTTTACTTACAACTTGTTAATTTGTTATGTTTTTGTACACTTTTTATTCATTAGTTCTTATCGATGGTACACATTATTACTTATATTGTCTTTTGTCATTATATTTTTTTTCATTCATCTCCTTTGTATATCTTGATCAGATTCTAAGAATTTAAATAGATACGTACTATGTAGGTATCTATTGTGAGATACAGCTAAAAAATCCTGGTGATAGTTTTCATCTGTCGCAAAACTATGTATGACTGTCTAAACTCTAAACTAAACGTTTCGAGATCAAATTAAGGACAAGTTTAGAATATAAAATCATAAATATCCACTGCCTACAATCTAGGCATATTAAATGTGGATGTAATATTGAAGACCACATTTACGTATACGACGTTTAATTTAACAAACCATCAACATTCACAACGAGATAACGAAATGAAAGCCGACCAAGGTTTCACAATGTAAGCAACCTTGTAATTACAACTTCTGCAATTACGAACTTGTAGTTGAAGAGAACACATCCATACAGAAATAACGATAATCAAGCTGCTATTCAGATCCGCCGCAGGAGAAAATAATAAATATAACGCGCTAATAAAATCTCAGTAGCGGAAATAATAATAAAATATTACAAGAGCGGGAGGTTTTGTCTAATTAATTTTGTATACATGTTGTGGGGCTGCGTTGTCTTGGGAGTAACATACAATGAGTCTGTGAAACTGAAGGCAACACGGTAACAAGATCCGCGAACGCGTTAAATTAGAATTTATGATTGTGTGTGAAATTGTTAGAAGACGTTTTAATGTAATTTAAATATTATATTTCCCTATTGTAACCAACCCCCAATCTACTTCGCCTTAATTTTTTTATGAGTAAAAGTAATGATAATCATGATCTTAATTTAAATTTATTTATTAACGTTTTTTTAAATATTTTCCAAAGGATATCTTTACATACGTAAAAAATATTGTTGCAATTTGTGAAATCACCGTCAACTTTCTTCTCTATATGTACTATATCCATCAAATTATTATTGTTACTATAAATATTGGTTAATGACAACCCATCCGTACTTTAGATTTACTAAAGTCTCGGTGTGTTCGTGTCGACTTTACCACGTTCGAACTGTCGATTTCGCTTCAATCGACTGCACGCGCCATGTGTCGAACATATCGTATTGGTAATCTGATACTGAACTTGCCACACTCACTATAACGATTTGTTAAGAATCGCAATTTCCGATTCATTTGCATTCAGTTTTTATTACATGTAAAATTTTAAGTTTTGAATAAAAACAAAAATTTTTTTTTTACTACATTGGAAATTTCAATCTTTGCCATCGTTTTTATCACTACATACGTTGGTATCAGGTCTATTTTATTTATCTATTCCATTCCTAACAAATCCTGAAGTTCTTCCCTATAATGAGTCAAAATGTAACGAATGAGGGTATTGAGATTGAACAAAATTTTAGGTACATTTTCGAAATTGGCCAGTGGAGCGTAGAAACTAGTGAGCCGCGGTTGCGTGTTAGCCAAGCCGTTGGGAGTTAGACTGTGAGTTAACTGGCGACACCGAGTGAGTCAGCTGGCCACCGGGCGCCCGGGCGGAGGTAATGTGCCCACCCGTGCGAGTTCCATACTTCCATGTCGCATAACTGTGACGAAATCATGTTCTTTCAAACTTTTCAAACGTAGGAATCACTGTTGTTTAGAAATTAACCTCTGACTAAACTTGTGTGACAGACTTTAACAGATAAAAATTTATAAAACATGCTTAATGTATGACGGTTCTGATAGTTATCTGAGTCATTCTTAGCAGAAATGAATCTGAAGACAAAAGAAATCTCGAAATTCATTGATATCAGATAGTATTAATTCTTTTTTTACTTAAAAAAATATAGTATTCCAAACTATAAAATCCAATTCAATACAATCAACGACTTATGACTAAATATAACAAAGATGATTTAGCAACCGACAAATAAACCAATCAAGAATACAACTCGAATAAAATTGGTCCGAAAACCCAAAGAAGTAACCCTCCGTAATGCCATTTTGATGAAATAACAACACTGAGTGGGATTATAATTACAGGAGAAGTTTTTCGCATTAATTATACAAACAAACAGAACAAGAATTTATGTCGTGACTTTCCGAACAGTTCAGTGAATGAGTTACTGGAGCGAAGTCCCTAATTATTACATTTTATTTATCTTTTAATAATTGTTTTTGTATCGCAATTTATTTCGGTAAGAACCTTTGAAATAGCTTTTGGTAAGAATAAATTCAAGTCCAATATTAGGGAGGGTAAAACGAAACTGGCCACGTTCTACTCGTATAACTGACCATAGTTTCACAAAATAAGAATTTCTTTTACATTTTCAGTAGATACTAATGATGTTAACCCATTCTGTTTATTATAAAAAATCTGTTACAATCTTAATTAATTAGAGGAATTATAACCTACTATTATGTCTTCTGTGATATATGTAACTGAATAAATCATTGACTTAATGTAAACAGGTTGCTTAAATGTCCAGTTACTATTGAGTTTACCCTATTTTGAATTTCTAGAAAATTGCAATATCAGTTGCTTTAAATGTAAAAATATGACCTTAAGTAAGTACTTATAATTTAAATGGAGGTAAGGAATCAAGACCTCTATGCTTCCGTCGGCTATCGCCCCACGCGTCGGAAATTCAATAATAATTGAACTTGTGCCCAGTAGACCGCATCCGGTGTCTTGGTGAAATTGCTTATTGATCTATAATTTTACCCTTGCAGCGGGACTTACGCACAAACTTGAACATTCATCTATGTATGCACTATGCATTGGTTGAACGAGTTTGTTCAAAAAAGGAAAGTTATCAAGAAATAAATTAAATAAATAGAAGAACACGCAGCACCTATTAAACTATGGGAAAACTTGTTATCTTTATGTTAGGTTCTCCATCAAAATTTGAGAAAATATTCGCTTATTAAAGACAATATCATGTACATGAGCCAATCTTTATACCAAATCTATTAAAGCGTCTATTACATAATCTTTCTATTTTATTACCTACTTTAAGAACATTAGTCGTTTCGTAAACAAATTCTTTTCTTAAAATATCCCTAACTGATGTCAAATTACGCTTTTTTATTTAAAGCCAATAAAACACAATATACATCGCAATTGACTTTTAATAAAATCTTTCTTAAAACCAATAACTTAGCCATCTCCAGGCGACATAAAGTGTCCGATCAATTCATCGAATGCAGCATAACGAGCATCCGATACGCGAATCGATTGTAACTGCGAGTACGATGTCGATTGCCGACTAATAAATTGTTTACGTGAGAGTAAGCGGTCATTAAGATCTTTGTTTACCGCGAGACCACACACGAGTAGCAGAAGTGATGTTGAAGCCATTACGGTGCTTTGACTGCAGGATATCGTATTTATTTATGTTGCCAATATCATGTTTAACGCTAACATGGCTATGGCTACGTGTTACTGTTACGTGGATCTGTCTGAAGTTTACTGCCCTGTGTAGTGTTTGTAAGCAGTGAACTTGTTTTGTCTACCTCATAGAGTTATGTTCGACTTACATCTGATCTACTTTCAGTTTGTATTATTTGTATTTAATAGTTGTACGTAGCTAAAGTTACAGTTTACTTCGGTGTGAATTTTTATTAACATTACTTAAAGAGTTGTCTGAAATCACTTTTATTTGTAAACATTATAATTTATACCTTACTAGGCATCTATTAACACTTGCGCCGACACGAGTAAATAAAATACATTCTGTTTTCATCTGTGAACGGTCGCGACGGCGCGTGAAAGATGATTCCGTTTACGCTCTCATTCGGCAACAAATAGACGTTTTATGCTTCAAACCCCGCCGGTTTATCGGCTTATTGGTTTTTATCGAGAATTCGTCTGCTTGTTTATCTCGTCCGGTACGTTATTACCGAACTTCTTATTGCTCGCTGCGAGTGTTTGTAAAAATGCAATTCAGTTGGCAACATAGATATACGTATACATAGATGAGTGACGATACTACAGCACTACGTATACATTCATTATTTACATATTTGATGTAGTTATTACTAATACCACAGAAGACATAATAGTACTTCTAATACGCAAAAAATACCTTTAAAAATCTTTACATCATCTATTCTTTTAGAAATAAAATCATCTCCTTATAAAAAGAAATGAAGAAGTTAAGGTTTTCATTTTGGTCTCTAATGAAATTTCCAATGGTAGGTATTTTGTAAGTGAAATTGTAAAAGTACCTACCACCGGCCTGTTTCGGCATCACAAATTAAAGAATGTCAAACTCGTCATTTTTGTGATGCGCTAGAACATTTCACCGAAAATGAATTATTCGCTACCCCTTTGCCATAATTAAATAACGCGAGCTGAAATTGATTCGTAATAACCCTTCCCGGACGTATGTTGAGGGTCAGGGAAGTATCTATGAAGTCAACGCGTACTGCACTTATGAAACAGAGAATTACGTAGGTACCCCAATATCTTCATCGACCATATTATTTTAGACAATTTTGTATCATCAAGAAACAGTCCAAACATAATATACTTATACCGAGTATTTTGCTTGCACTATAGTGCATGTTTCTACAGAAATATTGATTTTACTTCGTACTATGTAGTTGAGTTATGGAGAGTAAAAACAAAAGGTTTAATATGGTTGCCAAATAAATAAAATATAAAATAAGTAACCGTTCACCCAAAAGTATTACACAGACCAATCCTCTTAAAAATGCATTATACCTCGATCGCAATAACACTTACTTTGTTAGGTCACTTCACTATCTATATGAAGTGATTGGTAAAAAACTGAATATTTACGTATGGACGGCAAAACGCTTTCTCTTTAATTGAATAGTGTGATTGAAATGTTCATCATTGATATATTGATATTACAGTATTCATGCGTTCATTTAATTTGTCGGAAACAGAGAAGCAATATTTATAACTTCGAAAAAATATTTGAAAATCGTGTAACATGGGAATAGAGAATAATGTGAGTTCCATTCATTGATATTAAAGATTTTTTGGAAATTCGTCTAAATATTATTGAAATCCATTTAACGGTCTAAACACTAGTAGAAATGTAAATTGCAAAATTACTAAAAACTCTAGCGTGTAGTAGATACAGTACTCTGTCTACAACTATAAATCAAAACAATAACTATGTGAACAAATGCAATAAAACAAATACTTAGTAATAAATCAATACAAGTGTATTTGGCGCGACTGCTCTTTCAGTTCGGATTCACTTCTGATCTCGCACACCATTTAATTTAATAAACTGTCGGCACCTGTTAGTGTGTACAAATGGACCGGACATACGTTTCCCGCCTTGGTTTCCCGACAGGGGTGCGAATCGCACCCCCGTGATGAATTCACCTTTTATTTTGTCCCACTTGACTCGATTGAGAGTGATTTTTGAGCGTGAATGGGCAGCCGGTGTAATTAACCAGTGACAGGACCAAAAGTACTTTGAAAGCCATAAAATGAAAACAATTCGAATGCTCCAATAACGTATTTTATCTCTTTGTTTTTTTATTATTTTCCAACAAAACACCAAGTTATGTATTTGTAGTACCTACAGCTTAAACTTCGTGTTCAATTCTAGCTTAAACTACCCTGATCGGACCTCTGTACGAATTCATTTAACTTTCATGGACCAAGTTTACTGTAACAATATAACATAACAAAACTTTGCAGAATCTTAGCCGAACATTTGAGCAGTGCCCCTCACGAATAGTTGGTAGACAATAAATTATATAATAACCCCTCGTTCGTGGGTCCAACCTGTTCACTTAATCAAGGAATATATTCGGCAGAATCACCTCTTTAGAAACAATTAATTCGTCCTCGATTAGGGCCATCGCACTCAGAAAATGTCTTTGCGGTGTCAAATGGACTAGGGTTGTGTAATACAACCATACCCTCTGTAAATTACTTTTGGCTACTCTCTCCTAAGATCTTGATAATGAAACATAAAGGCTTAATGAAACATTGTTGGGACATGCTTTGAAGGTTATTTATCCGATTCCGTAAGTTTATTGTTTCAAAGCAAAGTGAGTTTCATCTGTAATTATTCATCCCTGGATAGTGACCGGTATCAAATTATCTTTATTCAACTGAGCAACTCGTAAACCCTCCCGTTGACCGGTCATTATTCGAGTAGTCAAGCCATTAGAAGACACTGTAACCGATCAAAAATTAATTCTGAAATAATTATTTTAAAAATATTAACTTATAACTAAGGTACTAACTGTAATTTACTGTATTTAGTTTCGAGTTACAGCAAACTTACTTATAAGTTAAGGTACAACATAAAATTAATGATACCATTTTTCTTTTTTAATAATTATTTAAACTGCATAAATAACAATTTAGACGGTTGAAACCGAATGATCAAACTGCTATCATAATATGAAGGCAAGTTTCTCAATTAGGTTTCGCATTATAAGTAACCAGGAGTTTGTAAGATTTCACTATTGTGGTGTTAGATGTCTGAGATGGAGTTGAAACAATAATTCCACGAAACATATGAACAGAAAGCTTACAATATACGAGAACAAGGGGCCGCTAAATAATACAACGGCAGTTATAGAATGGATGGGTTACATATAGGTACAAATATTGCAGCACATTGAGAAGATGACGAAATGATAAATGCATGTAGATACTTGTTTATGAAAAGTTTAGATAAATGAGTCCCAGTATGTCTAACGAGCGCTTAAGCCATCGTTCTATCAATCATACCTAGAGTTCACATGCACCCGACATCTGTGAACTTTTAATTTTCTCCTGAACAAATTCGAGTAGGGGTGCCCCATTTGATGTCCAGGCTTGGCGAACTTCGAACGCTTTATTACTGTGTCCGGCTTTAAGTGGGTGTAAAGTTTCAACACCCTTTGATTTACTTCCCGAACAGTGAATAGGTATACGGTAGATCGAACGTTTGTTTAAGTACGATAGGTATAATATTATCTCTTCTTTATTTTGGTATTTAATGTATCCTCTTAAAATGTTTTTGATAAATATTTTTTGTAAGAAGGTAATGAATAATATGAATGATATCATCATAATACTCATCGATAGTAACCATGGGAATAACGAGAAACACGAACCGCTTAATGACCCCAGCAATTATTACAATAATACTTTACAAGGATATCTTTAATCCCATAATCGGAAGCCAAACTAACGTGGCGCCGTCCCGCATAGAAATACCTTAAATTGGCAACACGGTCCGGCGGCCGACCATAAAACATCTTAATGAGTAGAGCCAGCAGCTGCGGGCCTCCATATTGCCGGTCTCATATCCATGCAAACTACCCACCGACGACGTCTTAGCAGCCTTACTTTCCTCCACCTTGTTTACAAGTCGGCAACTAATTTGTTGCAATATGTGCATAGGACAACATTATGGGTCCTATCTCGCCAGTGCGTGTCTTGCATACGTTTACTGACAACCTCGCAGACGAGGTTTCCACTCGACGTGACCCTTGCCTGTTCCCTCCTGTATTCAAATTTTGCCCGGACCGACCATTTGGACACGGATTTGTTATAAGATTAAAGGAAGATTTCACTTGTGAAACAATATGGCAGACGATTTACATATTTCGTTTCCTTATTAGTTTCGGGATATTTGTTTTGGGGCCAGCGAATTTACATCCTCTGACCGATTAAATGGCCCTTAGGCATCTTTAATGGGGGTGCCGCGTGGTCGTTGTTGGCCTTAGTAAATGTGTGCTTATGCGTAATTGAATATTTTATGGGCTGGAGCAATATTAGCGCGGAACTTTATTGATTTCTACTCGCTCAAACTTTGTGACTTACAGAACTAAATACGAATTCTTGTGTGTTCCCTAACTTGAATTCATATTGAAGAGAGTAAACAGGACCTTTCATATCTCGCTTATTCAGTTCGTACATGTGTTTATCGTTTGCATTTATCTGTTGACTGTTTTTATTCCGTAGTTGACATTTACCCTCTGTTTCAACAAACTCATCTCGTTCCCGACGAGTTTCTTTCATTCGCTGTACGAGTGCTCGCGTTGCATTACCTCCATTCAACTCGAGATAGCTTCACTTAGTTTCCTCTTTTTTCGTGCGGACGGGTTAATTTCTGCATCTTTATTATTCGAGTGGTCGGTATACGGACGGGTGTAGTCTAGTCAGTCTGCTAGCTTAGATTGTGTGGCTGAAAGCAAACTTGAATTGTTGGGTCGCCGCGTGGAGGTAATGAACGCACGGGTGGGACATGGTGTGCCGCTGAAGGCGTCTGGTTCGAGCGAGAGGCACCGAGGTGGGGGGCGACGGGAGGGGGATCCAGCAATGGAGGAAAGGGAGGATGCAACGCGTCCTGTATGCACAGCGCCGCTTCCGCATTCGTTAATGCAAAAGCGGGTACAGACTTCAGGTGTACATTTTCAGCGCTTGTGTGCTTTATATTCGATGTTAAGGCACGCGTCTTTGTGCAATGTTCTGCCTTAATTATTATTACATTTTATCTCGTCTACGTTTAAGCCTCGGTGGTTTTTTCTAGCTAGAAAAATTAATATACCTATCGAAAACTCCCATGCACATTGCACACTTAAGTGTGTAAAAGAATTGAGTTGATTCTAAACAAACAACTTTTCGATTCATATAAACAACATAACTAAGTATTTCCGATACAAATGCATATCTGAGTACGTTTGTAAGTTGGATTTCTTTTCCTTTTTCCATTCCATTCTGCTTTAATAAATACAAAAAGAAGTAACCTGCGGCTTAACAATTCATTATTGCATTCGTTCATTTCGGGTTCATTAAAATCGCATTAGGATTAATTTTTCTCGTCCCCATTTTAATTCGCAGTTTGCCGAGGGGATCTCTGGGTAGCCGGTTGCAATCATCCATTGTCAATATTTGTAGATTTTTACCTGGGCCTCTGTTTTACGATATTGCACGAATCCTATAGACCTAAAACTGTTTAACTTTTTTATTGTATGTTGTTTGATCTATCCTTTGTGTCATATTTATTGAACTCTTAATAGGTAATTAATATTTTATTTTTATACAAAATACTTTTTCGGGCACTTGAAAACTCTCAGTTAAAAATTGAAATTGCTGATTGGGTTATTAAATTAATTTAATATACCTAAGCTAGCTTTATGTGTACGCAATTTTATGAATAAGAAGACAATCGTCATTTGTTTTTGCTATTAGCTCTTCGAACACTAATAACAGAATATTATATCGTTCTGTTATAAGTGATCGAAGTATTAGCTACACGTTATGTCTTGTAAAAAATAATACTGCATATTTTTATTAAAACTAAATTATTAATTAAAGATTTTATTAAACGAGCTTATGCATAGACACGTTAATGCAAGGGTCTTTGTTAATTAATATATTTTTGTAAGCATTCCTTAATAAAATTTACTTAATTAAGAAAGAAAGTAAATTGTGTGCTGTCATGCGTTGTTAACGTTGAACAAATAAACTATATGAAGAACCCCCTCGATTAGGTTAATATTACAATTATTATTAGATACTTATTTTACTTTTAATATCGTGCAATAAATATTCCATGTTAAATGCTCGATAGCCCATAAATAATGATTAAATATTTTTACGGTCACACCGTTCAATTTTTGTTATATCGGGTCAATACTATAAAATATGACATAAACATGATATTATAGCGACATCGAAATATCGACATATTTTGTCCGGCATTTGATGACTTGTTTGCACATTATAATAATGAAAGGAATTACAATTATTATTGCTACAAGAATTAATCAATATGATAAACTATAAATTTCAAAACATCCATTTATTTATTAGCCAGGAATTATGGCGTGAGTTTAGGATTTTTATTATGATAACAGGCGAAGCAAATAAAATGCAAACTCGCATTACTTTGTCTACAACATTGTGTTGAATCGAATGTAAATCGATATTTTCTCAAAACGATGCACCGAAGCCTTACAATAACATCATTCGCACGCGATACTAAGGCCCCTGCCAGGGAATATCTACAATATTATTAATTCAGGCATATTAATAAATGGTGTCAAGTTTCGACCACACGGATGTCGCAGGAAGCATGGCCCGGTGAACCATACCAACGAAAATAATGGAATATTCGGAATATATAAGTTGAAATTATGAGTTCTTTATGTGACTGCGTTTTGTGAATCAATCGATGTTTTATTTTAAGATTTTACAAACTGTAATAATAAATAAAATTTTACATTTAATTTAATTTTACCTATCTGCTTATTTTATTTTATCAGTTAGGTTCTTAGATTATATTAGTGAAAATTAATTGTTCTAACTTCTTAAAGATGTACTGTTAATACTGTGAATTAATACAATATGTTTTTAAAATACTTTACTTATTATTAAAATTATATACGCACCAAAAATTAATATACAAAAGTATCAAAATATATACCTTATGAATACTCTATGGTCTGAATAATTATACAAATGTAAAGTCAGATAGACAAGGCGAACATAACCTTAAGGCCTTATAATAAGGCCTAGTTTAATTATCTCTCGATTGGGTTTAGCACAGATGAAGTCTTACAATGAGAACCGGCGTACATAACCAGCAGATTTTATCAGCATCGATTGAGCGTAATAAAAATATTCAAACACGCACTCTAATATATAAGAAGTGGATTTTAAGTTTAAATTGTCCGAAATGAGCGGCCGGTGCCGCATGCCGGGGGCTGCAATATCGAGAATCGAGCATTTCACGCTCCGTAAGTTCAGCCGTATCGATACGGATATAATAACCAGTGGAATGGTAACTATAAAGAGAGATTGTATTTTTTACTAACGTCGTAAGAAGTCGGAATGTCCGACCGGCCCTTTGATCGGTTTGATAAAAGTGCTTGCGATATTTTCTTTCTTTTTCATAAAAAAATGTTCTATACGCCCTTTATTGTTGATTCATAGTATGAAATGGAATGTCATGTTGCAATAGACAAACAAACATCGCACTTATTTTCAAATTCCAAAGATGCTGCTCTATACAGACAGTTCTGTTTCGGATATATAAACACTTACACTAGTATTTATAGCTTTTATTAAATATAAGATCTTTTATTTTTACAGCGATTTATCAAAAGAATCATAAGCAGTAGCAGTACGTAAACGTATCGCATGTTATTGGTGAAGGTCAACGGCGGCTCGTAACTTAAAGTCCCCACTCGTCCGACAAGAACAATAATCCACACAATTTTGAGGAAAATGTTTATCGCAGGAGCCACTCGCCTCATAAATTTTCCGAAATAAAACAGAGGAAATAGATAAAAAGCTAAACGGTTGTCAGCGGACATAGATAGGGACAAGGCGTGGACAGTTTAGTAATGTTCACATAAAATAGAGCTTCTCGCGAATAAAATAACTTGATGTGTTTTTATTACACATCACAATAATTATGATTGCTTATTGCAGACGGTTTAAAATGGGTTTTTAGTAACATTGCGTCACAAATTAATAATTTTCTATTTTTTTTTTTACTTTTGTACTGTGTACAAAAGCCTGAATACAAAAATCAAGGTAAAATGGAAACTCTTGGTGTAAAAGAATAACTCTTGGTATTTTAAACATTTTAGCTTTAGGGCCATATTTTAGTATAATTAAAAACTGCTACAAATAATGTTGTAAACCTTTTATCATCTTAATAATTGTGTCATCCTAAAAATTTATGACTAAAAACCTATTTTTAGCAAGTTACAATTTCGCAATATCATACTTAATTATTATTATCCACCCCAAAATGATATTCCGAATCGATAACCACCGCTTCAACCGAACATACGCCATGATAACTGACACATCTTATCTGGCAGCCATTATTTCATACACATCTATCGGAAAGCCATTCCGACTGTGTCTGATTTTATTCTAGGCAATTTATTTTCAATAAAGAACTATAAAAAAGACTTATCTAAATAGCTTGAGCTCCAGTGCGAGGGGAGTGAGTGGCATAAAAGTCGCTTCGTACGTTTGTGTGTGGTGCGCCATCTAACTATCAACTGTGACGTCACAAATCGTTTATACTGTATACAATAAAATTGATTATATAATATCATATTACCTATTTTTAAAAGCATCTACAAGTATGTTAACATGAATATGTTTTATGAAAATGTGATCGTCGTGTAATTATGCCCATAAATTATAATCGGGTCATTAAAATTATATTCTTCATGAATCCTGTTATATTGTATTGAGTAATTGATTTATCAACGTTTCATTTCATTAAATTAATTAAACGTTACACATTTATTTTTGTTCTCAACTTAATTAATTATAAGGCATAATCCTATTGAAAGCTGTGTAAAAGACTTTTTTGAAATACGGAAGTATTAATTAGGTAAGTATTATAGCGGAATAGAAAACCAAAAAATTGGAGCAACGGTTAATTTACATGTTATTCGAATAAGAAAGCCAAGGGGCCGCTATCAGCCATTTATGAGTTAAAAGTATTACAGACAGAGAACTGGATACACATAAAGATATAGATAGATATAATAAGAATGACGCAAGAAAACGGCTCGCGGCGAATAAGCCCCGCGGAAAGCAGCATTGTTCCGCGACTTTTAAAAACGGAACAAAATGAAAGAGGGGTAGGAAATCGGATGAAAATATGAAAAGAATACACGTTATACGCCCAAAAGTGAAACGAAACGTAGGAGATCGGGTCTCAGCCGCGGCGGTCCGCAAATATAATTTGCATAGTCAAGTAGCCCAACTTTTGTCTGCAGCGGATGTTCGCAACCATATTCATTCGTTGCTTTTTAACCACACTCCCATTCTGTATCGGGTTGGACTTTTTATTGCATTTTTTCCCTTTGAACGGATTCCTTCAATATTTCGGCGGTTCGTTTTATTCATACGGTCGGTCGTCGAATTGTTTCGCTTCGCATTATACACACTTTCTCGTACATCTCCTTTATTATTACCCATGTTTCTACGAATAACAGTCAAAATATTTTGTGTTTGGATTTAATTAAAAACGATTTCATCTAAAATACCCCCCCAAATAAACACGTAGCAAAAAATACCCGCTCGTAATTGTACGTTGATTCGTAACAGAATCAAATGTAAATTACAGAAAGCGCTAAAAAATGAGGTCAAAGGAACGATATTGAACAATGAATAAGACTGTAGGTACGATCAAAGTATTTTAAAATTAGAACTATTGATGGCTGCAAAGCTGACAACAAAGGATTTAAACTTTTGTTCTATTCTCCTTTCACAAGTCAATTCAAATAATCGATTGAAGAATTATTACGATTCATCTTTGCTTTTGAACTTAAGAGTGTAGAAGCTGCAGAGCGGATTAAATCATCACAAAGCGACGCCGACCGGCCATAGACAAATATTGACATAAAAAAACAAAGACTTTCGACGTTATTGCTTCTGCTTCATTAAAATCAATACTTATTAAATTTTCAATTGAATTGATATACTACTCATCCATTGAAAATTTCCCACACAATATTTACTACATATGTACATATATCTACAAGATACCTGTGGGCACTTAAAGAAGTTAGGGTAGCGGTTAAAATTTGTTATGGCTAAGCTTTGAGTAATTAGAAGTTCACGCATTGATAGATAAATAACATGGGATGAAAGGTCCAAAAATAAGGGCCAGTCGAGTGAGAAACCGTTTTTCAGAGGTGTTACACTGAATCGATTTTCGGACTCGGCGGACCGATGAATTTTCCACCGAGTGGACGTCTGGGTGAACACCTTTATAACGGCGAAACTTACCATCCTCCTGACAATATACATATTATAACACTAACTATATAAGTTGCTTGTTTCCAAGTGGTTGTTGATTTTTAATTTATAAATACTACGTTTTAATTCTTTAGTATTGCGTTATAATTGCCCCTATTTATTATTAAGAAATATCACCTATTAACATCAAATCTTAATGTTAACCATAGAAAAAATATTATCTACGTATAGAATGCAAACAATACAGAAAATTATAATGGCACAAATATGTAACAGTAGATAAAGATCAACTAATAAAATTTTCTGCTTAGAAATTGATTTATCATGATCGAATAAATAACGCATACTTCATCATCAGTCTCCAGCAAAGGTCAATCTTTTCACTAGTGACTAATTAAAGAGTGTTATCGTTATAGCCTTTCGCCCGTGCAGAAATCGTTATCTTAATTAGTTAACTAAGCTAAGTTCTAAGCTGTATTTAGATTGGATTAAAAATAAAGCATTCGAATGTTCGTCATTACGAGCCGAGGCGGAGGTCAAGAGATGACAAATGATGCGCAGGAGTCGATCACTGGTGAACCCGACCGTTTCATTAGCACCAACATTAATTACTAGCCAATCTTTAATGAGAAAACGTTTTTTAACCTCCATTAGCTATTTTCAACTATACGATTTACTTGGGATTTTGTATGTTTACAAAATTGCAATGTTCATTTTTACTAAAAGAAGACTAATTGGAACTGGAAGTGAGCGATGAAATTGTAAGTTAGAAACGTTTGTCTTAATTTTTTAGTTACGTTACATATAAAAGTTAGCCTATTAAAAAACTTTGCGTTAAAACATGAATCCCACACGCATATTTTGACTCTATATGTATTGTCCTTCTCTTGTAAGGAGTTATAATAAAATTTTAATTATAAATCATTCATCACATTTATCATAATCGCATAGCGATAAAAATCACCCGAACATAAATATTTTGTTGAATATCGTTATGCAAATCATTTTTGAGACCATGGTGCTTTGGTAGGAGGTCCATTGAGCTTCGAGTTACTCATGCTTCAGGAGTAATAAGGACAAAAATATCGAAGCAACACGGACGTGAAAGAGAAAATATAACATCAAATCAAACGGTACGATCATCGATGGGGCTTATCCAATATCGAAAGAAACTAAAGCGAATCAAAATGATTGACCTGTTTTGTTGAGAGCGAACTCTCAGAACTCATTAAAAATGTATCTGTAACCTCGAGAGTGAGAGGGATGCATATATGATGCAATTTTCGTGATTTTCTCAACTCAAGAATCGCTTACACTTGTGCAAACGTGAAATCAAAACATGGCGAATGCAAGTTTATTTTGAAATTATGTTTTGCTTCGGATGCTTTATGTGAAGTATTGATTTTGTTTGATGCAAAATTATTCATAATTCACCTTAAGTTGAAGCGTTTGAGATTTAAGTTATTTAAATTTCACAATTTAACTTTTGACTTATCGTTTTTATTTTTACCCAATGACATGGATAAATAAATGTTATTTAATAGTGTGTCTTTCTTATCCATTACTATTGTTGTAACATCGCACAGTTTACCTTATGGCGTGCACTCTGCTACTGAAACCACGACCCTCTGGCCAATAATCCCTCACTTGCTCTATTACCCTCCAAACCGGAATATACCTAACAATGCGTGCACTCCTGGTTAACCGCAAAGATAACCAAAGGGTGGTCACTGCGTAGACTGTGCAGACAGGTTTACTGATGTTCTGATAATTTGCAGTTTATCTTATTGTAAAGTAATTTACTCACGTTTAAATAACGATCTCTCTTTATTCGTATTGACCGAGGTAGATTTAATTGCCCTTGTACCACGTAGGTGTAATGTGTATGAGTAACATTGTCATATAAATAAGCAGATAGGTATATTTATTTAGCAAATAAATAATAATTTGGTATGATTTTGTAAAAATAAATATTGTTACGTCACGTAGTGTTATATGATGAGTTTATAGGAATGTGTACTTATGAAAAACTTCATCAATTAGTTTACAATCGCACAATAAATAGCTTTATTAGGATCTGATAGTCATTTATGTCTATCTGTAGTAAAAAGCTTAATTAACATCGAAATAAGTAGAAGAAAATTCCCGAACAAATATTAGGACAAATAAATTTATCGCTCTACATGAAACTTTTTATCAGACTTCAAAAAAGGAGGTGGTATTCAATTCGACTGTTTTTTATGTTACCTCAGAACTTTTGACTGAGTGAACCTATTTTGATAATTCTTATTTATAATCTTGAGTTATCCCTGATTTTGAAGTCGGTTATTTTATATCAAGAATTATTTCTAAACTAAATTTTTACTTTGCAGTTATGTACCAGAAACGACTTAAGAAGGAGAGAAAACAGCGGCAACAAGTCCAAGATCAGCTGGAGATGGAGCTGAAGCGACGGCAGAAGATAGAAGAGGCGTTGAAGCAGTCCGGGGCGCCAGCTGAGATACTCAGAATTGTTACTGGTAAGAGCCTTTAACGAAACTAGCCATTACAACTTGGAAAAGTTACATGTACCTACCCATCACGTAGATCTTAAATGGTAACATATATACAACATAATATATATATATATATATGGTAACATGGTATTTGTACATAGAATTAGCGTTGGTCGAATTTTAAAAGACTTGGAAGCAACAAGATCGGTTATCTGATGAAGATTTTACTCTAAAATGTAGAGCTTTTATGATTGATGAATAACAGAACTTATGTACCAATCTCCATGTAACAATACAATTGCTTAGGAAAATAACTTCATCAAATATATCCATATATCCATGCGAAATCTAAAATTGTACCTATCGTCTTGTAGTTTCGAGTTGACTGTGTTTGAATGGCAATCAGTATCAGATTATCTAACAAGTATCAACTGGAGTGCGCTATGCCCCTGACATGTTAACTTGCCGTCTGTCAAACTATCTCTTCGACTAAAACTTCACTCACAACTCGTAACCTATTGAGTGCCATGTACCACTCTACGACGTACACGAAACTAAACTGTAATACGTGAGCATTTGAGATATATTCAATTGTGAATTAAGGCGTTTTGCGCTTTTACTGATTGCGAGAATATGTGGAGTGCGTGACGTAAGAAGGGTGGTAAACGCTAGTGAAGGCTTGTACTAATCTCCGTGTCAGGAAATCGTTTCGCAGGCCATTTGAAACGAGGGTTCGGGTGCTGAACTAACACGCATTCGAGTTCAATTTCTTGCATAATCGCTGTTTGCTACTAACATTTATTAGCAGTTCATTTATTACGGCTACGTAGGTTCTGAAAAGGCTTTTACTGCCACGGCTTTACAAGAGTAGGTAATGGGCACGTATCCAATTATACTTTTTTACTTTTGCACATCGTAACGGTTTCTGTAATGGCTTTCCATTATGTTAAGGACGTTTAGGATAACCCGAGGTTTCCTGAGTGTAAAAATTGGAGAGTTAACAATGAGGAGAATTTAAAAAGTATTAATAAAGACTCATTCTTACTAAACAGAGAATCTAACGCCGGCATCGCAAGAGAATCGTACGGAGCGGGAGAACGGGTCGGACAGCAAGCCGCCCAGCGCGGAGCCCCCGACTACCTCGCCGCCCTTCCAAAGGGACCCGCCGCGGACGCCCGACAAGCCGCAGTGGAACTACCCGCCGCCACCAGTCGATATCATGAGTGGGGGCGCTGCCTTCTGGCAAAACTACTCAGGTAAGATGACAATGTTAAAAAGAAGGACTACAATCAATCATGCATCTGTGATAGAATACTAATGAATTCTATCACAGATATAGATATAGAATTCATTTGTTTTATAAGTACCTACAAAACATCTTATTTAGTGGCAACTTACGTCTTGGTTCTATCAAAGTAGGTACTTCACTGTTCAAAGTTATTGCAAATAAAATTCATTTTTTAAACGACTTCAAAAAAAAAAGGAGGAGGTATTCAATTCGTCTGTTTTTTATGTTTGTTACCTCAAAACTTTCGACTGGGTGTACCATTTTGATGATACTTTTTTTAATCGAAAGCTGGTGTTTCTCATGTGGTGGGACTTAAATTTGAGCTAGATCTGACGACTAGTTTTTGAGTTATTTTGAAGTCGGTTATTTTTTTTTGGTATAATTCAGATTATGTACTAGTCTTTTCAACAAAAAAAAACTCAAAATTTCAAAAAAATCAAAAACTTAGAGGTACCCACCTTTTAAATTGTTTCATAAGATAAAACATACACATTCAATAGTTTTATTTGTCGACGAGTCCAATAAATTGAATCATAGTGTCTTCTACATACAATCATAATATTATTATCACAAAACGATGTAGATTTTGTTACGCAAAATTTTTACTATTTTAATTAACTATTATGTGATTCCTCATATAAATATAGAGGGATACAATGCATAGAATAGTTTGGCATTTACAATTACAATTTATCCAACCGTATCTATGGAAGAATGCAGAATATTTAAAACTCGAAATGAAGCGATATTGGTATCGTTTATTTATGTTATTCTGAGGGAGGAATATGAAATGCCGATGCAAGTTATTATGTTGCTCTCGTTGATATTATATTCCTGAAATATTTATGTTACTATTAATATACTATGGTGTGAAATATAAGGATTAGCAAATTTAATACCGTTTAAAACTTTTTACCGAAACATTATAATAAATTAATTACTTGTGTCTTAAGTCCATGCTTGTGTCAATCTTTTAATGTAGTAATTGTATTTTATAATTAAAAAAAATAAATATAATCCAGCTTCTTTGTTTCATACTGACGTACAAATTTATAATATAATATTCGTTTATTATTAAATGACAAAAAAAATCATTGAAAAATTTAATGACATGAAATGAGAACATAAAGCAAACAGCCAGTGACTGGTGAAAGCACATTCAACGGAGAGGGTTTCCACTCACGTGTTACAGAATAAGCCGTAGTTTTTTCATTCATACCCGCTTTGTGGAAAGCCCAGAAATTTCATTAAAAATGCACCGGCCTCGTACAGTTCGGAATACTATTGTGTGCAGGCCTCCCTTACCGGCATCGTCCACCGATATGAAATTTGCCTTTCCACTGCAATTGAAGGATTTCCCAGTATGCTCGTATGCATATGAATTGAGTTTTGTCGTAGAATTTTGAATTTTTAAAAGAAATCTCTGAAGGTTTTTGATACGTGATTTTTGGAATTGTTTACCATGTGTCTAGTTTATTGATAGCTCTTGACAAATTACGTTTTTCTTTGTGGTCGCCTTGTTAGTTGATAGGAATAGAAGTTTAGTAGAAGAAGAATATAGTAAGAATAGAAGGAAATGCAAAGATTAAATGTGATACTTCAATTAAATTTATCGTATCGTGTTTATAGAAATTGCAACATTGAACAAATTCGAATAGTATGCAATTGTACAACATTGATACTTTTAACCATTTCCTCTGTTCCGTTGACGAGTGGCTTTTACTGACGACGGGTTGCTTTTCGAGTATAAATTGCAACAATTTAAGTGTTACCTGTAACTATCTAACGCACGCGAACACGCGAATAGTTAGCTACAAATGGAAAAGTCACTCACTGCTATACCAAAACTACACGTAACATTTGTCGTATTGTACTCCAGATATTTCTTTTAAAAATTGTTTCTTATAAATATACACATATTTATTTAAATTAATTTTCTTTATTTCACAATAAGTCATTTTTATGAGGGTGCCGCAGAAATGAATGAAGCAACTGATATTAAGTAATATAAAGTTGAAAAATTAATAAAGAGGAAACTTCTCCGGCTACTCTTTAGGTACGCCTGTAAAATGAATGGAAATAAAATTGTACCGCACAGGTGCGCTCAAAACCTTTGACGATATTAACTTTTTGTTTATGAAATGTACGTAGGTGCCTGTACGTATACAGTTACTTTCCTGTATCTTATTGATCGACACTTTTTCTGTCGATCATTCAAGCTCGACGTATGCTTAGGTACTGGGGAGATAATAAAACATGTACGTACCTACTGTATGAGTGATCATAAAACATTTGTCTATACGTTTACATACTTTTATTGCCACAGGTAACGATCAATATTAAAGATTACGCCATTTAAACATATGGGACAATGGAATAAAAATGTTGTTCAAATGTAATTATTCCAAATGCAATAAATGAATATGTCACGAAACATTATTCAATAACAATTGTGGAATTTCCCTTTATTTCAGTTGAAGTCAGAGTTTAATAAAACACTCTTTATAAATAATGGACTTCGTATATTTTCATCTTAATAGAGATATATAAATCATTTGAAGTAAAGGTCAATGGAGTCACGAATAAATTGATTCTTTGAAAAAAGGGAAAAAGAAAGTTTGATAGAAGATCAATTCAATCAGTGGGATTCGATACGCATCAATACGCAAGGAACAGTAGCTCGGTCCACTGTGAATACTATTAGAAACCCTGTTGGGATCTTATTATGACCACTACGGACTTTGAAGGACATCTAATACTACCTGCTGCGCCATCCCCTGACGACCTATTCAAGCATCGTTTGTCCACAACCTTCTCGGGTTTCCGTTAAAAAAATAACTTTTCCCTGGTTTTTAAAGCTATAATTAATTCCACCCTCATTACGAACAAAGGTGTCGATTGCATAGAAATTGTTCAAAAGTTAAAAACTATTGATTATTTTCAACGATGTTGAGTTAAAAAAAGTTATGACTTTTTTAAATAAACTACGGATCAATGACATTTATAAATATACAAAATAAAAGGCTTCACGATCTGAATAGTAGATGTTTTTGTGTGGCTAAAGAGACAGAAACAATTTGTATTTGGGAGCGAGTGAATAACGAAAGCGTAATTTCTTGCTCGACACACTATTTAATTACAAAATCGATTCGTTTCTTTAAAATTAATCTACGAATACAAACTATTGAACGGTTTTTCAAGTTTCAATTGTAAAGGGTAACGTTTCCTGTGGAATTTGTGTCGTAGGCTTTAATCAATAAATCTAGACAGAACCTAAATCAAACGCCGTACTCGTAATTGATTAGAGAAGTGTACTCAATAACAGACAAAGCCTGTTCAAAATTATGATCGTCTTCTTTATATGGTACGCTAATATTATACCTTTTACATCCTTATAGAGTGGCCATTTCATCTCCTTGCTTGGGCATCAAGATATCGCGAATGGGAAGACAAGGACATAAAAGGTTAACTTTTTATTTAACTGAAGCGCTGAACCATTACAGTTATTTCAAAGAACAAATAGATTATAACTCTCAAAGGAACCGGCAATTCTGTTTTCGGAGCGGCAAATGCAAAAATATTACGTATTCAAACAGACCTAATGGGACATTTAGGGGTGGCAGCGAAGTGAAACGGCAAAGGCCGAAGCTTTTAAGTGTATAATATTTAATTGTGACGCCCTAGGCGTATAATCTCGCCCGGGATAATAGGTTTCTGTTTCGGGACAACCCTCGACGCGACACTTGCGAGTGTGACTCCCTGCAGCCAGTCTCCACTGAAACAAATCGGATTATAATTGAGTTTTTTTATCTCTCCAATGATTTTAAGATAAACGCGTGAATATTTGTTTGTGTCAAGAAACATTAAGTCTGTTCAAAGATATGAAAAAGAAACAAACATCTATTTTCTTATTCAAGCAATAACAGCAATCACTATCAAGAGTCATGAATATCCAAGATCTGTGTGTCACCAGTTTTGGTCAGTCTCGTAGTAAAAAATACACTGATTGATTATAAACAATACCGTACCTTTCGTAGTTAATTGAAGAGCATAATACTTGATTTGTGATCTAATGTAATAAAGAATAACTCCACTCAAATCATAAATTGTAAACGAATATCGGGAAAGAAATTGAATTCTTCGTTGAGAAAATCTTCCATGAAAGTAAGCAAAAAACGTGATTCCGTTTATATCTTTTATATCTCGTAAATTGCAGGAGGCGGCAAGCGTTGCATGAAATTGAATAAGCATATTTCGTAAAACGTAGACGTTTTCGGAGACAATTGCCTTACCTCACCTACTCTTGCCTCTTCACGAACTTTGTCAATTTTCTTAAAATCTTATTAGAATATCTTCTGTACGAGACGTGTTTCACTTTTAAATTGCCTTTTTGAGCATATTTTAAATGTATTATTATTATACTTTGATTTCATACATATTGCATTATTCGTTTCCATAGCCTCAATATTTATTGAGGCACTTCAATAATAATAACAAGCTAGTACCTATCCCAGTGCAGCAGTGTCTATTTAATTAAGGTTTAAATTAATATATTCCTATATTAAACAACAAACCTCATGTTATCTCACATGATATTGTCTTCTTTAGTTCGGTTTGAACTAAAACGAGATTTAGGTATTTCAGTAAATCTGAGATTTAATTAAAACTTCCGTACAAAATTAACTCCTTATATACGCCTACTCTATTTATTATTGTTCGTTCCCCGAACAATTTCTTACACGTATAAAAGACTACATCACAGACAACCCTTTTGCACACAATTTAATAAGCGCTTATGACATAGTGAGAGTAGGTTTTTACCAAAGGGAGGATTGCATATTAAATTAGGAAGTGGCATACAGTCCTTACTGTGCGAAGTCCGTTTGATGTCGCTTCACCGAAGCACTAATGACATTTTCCGGGCACGCACTCACAAATATGAGTAAAATTGCCAATAGGAAGTTGTAGCTGTATTTTAATGGACCAGTCTGGTGAATTCTACAGTAAATGAGTTAAAATTGCCACTCAAATAAATTATTTGACTGACATAATGATTTTACGCAATTTGTATGGGTCAAATCTTCCTCGCTTAACTAGACCTCTTATCCTAAGGAGTTGAAATTTTAAATGGTACATAATTACTTTAGTTCTCATGATAATCCATTTGGTGATAAGTATGACATAACACTTTACTCAGTTTTGGCTCCAGACAAGGCGGACAGTCACCAATTTTTTTTGCTTTAGTAAATTGATTGTTGATTTTGTCAACAGAGTCCCTGGCACAAGAGTTGGAGATGGAGCGCAAGTCCCGCCAACAGGCCATGGAACGCGACGTGAAGAGCCCTCTGTCGGACCGCGCTGGGTACTACAAGAACTCAGTGCTCTTCAGCTCGGCCACTTAGCTGGCACCCTCCGGGGCTCCCGACTACCCCGAAAATCAAGAATATAAAGAGACAGACGATACGAGAAAACCGATTATCAGTGTAAAACCCGAGTTCAGAGAAAAGTAAATCCAAAGATTCGAAGTGACTTTACGTGCGTCAGATGAATGACGGCGCTATGGCTAGGTAGATCGAAATGTTGTTTTGGGCTGATACAAGCGAGTCGGGATGATATGCTCGTATGTTCATGTAAAATAAAATTATTTGTCTTATTTAGTATATTAAAATTCTGATGTAACGGATCTCGAACAAAGTGTACTTTTACGCTGAGATTGAATTGTAAATACTGTTATTAAATCGAAGTATGTAAGTGCGTAGATTTCGTGGCGTTAGAGCGAAGTCTCAATTCTTCTTCCATAGTGAAATTTGTAAATATTTCTTTATATTTTTAGATGTAAGTCATAACGGTTTTATCGACGATTCCAGTAATTTATTCGTCAACATTTAATCTTTTACGAAATGTACCTTTAATTAAACTTATCTTTGAATGCCATATTTATATATTAAGCATCATTATTTACCTGTTGCATATTCGAGTTAGGGCGGCGTTATTTACATATTCATTACTTTTATTGGCGGTAATTAGTCGAAGAACATACTAATTAATCACAACGGTTGGAATTGAACTAAGACTGCTTTTTCAATTCTTTTTTTCCAAACGTTTGTATAAATTCAATAAGTTCTACGCGCTAGTCGAATCAATGTTGTATTAATAGTGTTTTAACTTTTAGTTCCTACGTACCTACGTATATTTTTTCGATCGCTTACACCGAAAATTTCGTATCGTCAGTAAAACTGGTACTGGTTTATTTTTCTTAAACAAAACGTGCAAAGTTTTGTCCCATTAAATACATGCTATGACCTTCAGTATCATGTAATTTATTCAATTTTAGTGCAATGTTTAGATTTAACTGATATCTTTAAAAGCATAAATAGTTATACGTTAAGTTAGTGGTCATAAATGATTCATTTTTGCAAATTTATTGACTGAACACAAAAAGAAAGTGTCGTACAATACGTATATAACGTAAGGGATTTCTTTAAAGTTCTCTGTCGTATGACTTTGTATAAATAATCGCAGTATCTCATATCCTGAGTCGAAGTATGTGGGTAGATATTCTAACAGTAAGTGCGGTAGGATTAACTTTAATATAAAGTATAAATGATAGCGTTATTTATATCAATGCTTAGTTTACGGGACGACTTTTAATGTCTAAAATAGTTTAAATACTAATAATAGATTTAGACATTGTATCGGGCGTGCAATTGGCGCTTGGCTATTCAATGGACGTTTAAGAACCGCGAAAGACGATTTCTTGCAAATAAACTTAACACCCGTAACAATGTAGCTATTGAAACGAAATCTTTATCGAGTGTCGAATCATTGTTATTATTCCGAGCACAATTATTGTAATAGAAAATAGTCAAGCGCCGATGTAAAGTTCGCTTGAGACAATTTCATACATATTATCTGTAATGGGTAATGCAACGTAATGGTAAAACTTAGTTGTTACTATAAATGTTTAGCTGAATGAACAAGTGTGAGTGTACAAAGTGCGTGAATGTGGTTCTGTCCTATCTTTCAGTTTCCCTTCCGAGGAGATGTAAGAATGGTTACGAAATCTTACTAAATTCAATTGTAAACTTCAGTCCGAAGTAGTAGTAGGCTTTCCTTTGTCAATTAAGTGTCGAGGCTTCTCTGTGTACACATTAATACTTGGTTATTGTATGCTATTCACAAAGCAACTTATTATTATTTATTGTTTCTATTATAATTATTTTTAATTATTTTACTTAAAATTGTGTGTGTGCCTTGTATTGTAGAGGAAAATATCAAAATTAAAAATGAAAATTATAACCCCGTCTTTTGTTTTTACCCTACATACATTCTGATGAAGAATACCAATACAGCATCAACAATACATACTGATTTAATAAGATACTAAGCAAGTTTCGTAACAAATTAACAATTAATTTGATAGATAAAGAAATATGGCCTTAGCCTTCGAGGGTCATAGTAGCAATCACATCCAGATAACCTCAAGGTAGAATGACGTTAGTGTTTAAACTATAATTACACATACTATACTATAGCAATTTATGTTAGCATCTCGAAATAATAGTCAATAGGGACTCGAGGACAACTAAATCATTCTACTACCTACATAGCTGGGAGGAGATAAAATTACATAGATGAATACGTTACTATGTAATAATGGAATCATCCATTGTGTTAAATCATTATTATAGATAATTCTTTGCTTAATAATCATGACTACACATTGGGTGCCGTCAGTAGATACCTATGTATAACATTTTTATCAAGTCACAAATCGAGTGATCATACCGAAGCTTTGTGTCGATCCTAAGCTATCGACTGAGTTAAGCTACACCGGGCGCGGCCGGTTGTTGGATGGGTGACCGCTAGTGGGGAAAATTTCTTGAGCGCTTCCGTACTTTGGAGAGAACGTTTAGCCATCGTTCCTGGCTGTTATGGTAAGTTAACACACTGAAAAAGCGCAGTGGAGTATGCTCTATCCTCTAAGCCTCCTTAAAATGAGAAACTCGTGTTCTGTAGTAGGCCATTAAAAGGTTGAGGACAACCACAGGTGTAAAAAAAGATTTTTTTTTCTATTGACTTAAGCCTTGAAGCGCTTTTAACCCAGCAGCTTGCGTTGATCATAAATGATCGGCAAAGTTAGCAACAGCGAGCGTGGTCGCTAGTTGGATGGGTGACCTCTAGTGGCAAAAATTTCTTGAGCGTTTCCGTGGTACGGAGGGTACGTTAAACTGTCCGTTATCATAAGATAATAGTCGTTAAGCCATTTCGGAAACCTTTGGGTATCATGAAAACTTCTGACACTTGGGTTGGCTACTAACCCCTGCACCAATCCTTAGATACTGGAGCAGCGTGGTGGAGTATGCTCTAGGCCTCCTTAAGAGGAGAGACCTTTGCTCGGTAGTGGGCAATTAATGGGTTGAAGCCAAATTTCGTAAACGGTACCGCAAGACTGTGACCTGGATTGAACTCAATATGACTCTACACTCGTACGCAGTCATAGACAGCACTGCAACACACAAAACTGAGCAAATAGCAAATAAGAAACAAACTACTAGACAGATAAATTATATTGTCAAGTAGACACTTGACAATATAATTTATCGTAGACAAATATTACTTAGCAATTAGGCACATCACAGTCCTAATAAATAAGACGGATATCGAAAATCTTATAAAGAATGAAGCACATAATATACCTACCCATTAACATTCAGTGACAAGCTATAGCTATCACACAGTACCATAGAAGACATAATAGTACGTACTTATAAACAGTACCAGAATTGTAGGATTTGTTCGTAATTGATAGGAATTGTCATAAACACCAGCTCTACCATGTTTAACCACAAGCGACATTTTTAAGAGGCCCTAACAACTTTGATAATGAATTTATTTGCTTGTTACGAATATCCTCAGATGGTGCATACGTGCTCACCATACAATGAAGTGAGATGAGTTTCATCCGGTTGGCACTTGCATGAGGGTACAATTCTCGTTGCGTTTTGGTCGCGGTGTTGAATGGAGTTATAAAGCGGATTGCACGCTTCTTTTTCAGTCGGCTACGCGTTGGAGATGCCCTGATGTTTTCATCAAGTGGCTAGTATCTTAAATTTTCGACTTGTACATAAAAAACCGGCCAAGTGCGTGTCAGGCCACGCGCAATGTAGAGTTCCGAAGGTATAAGTTTATCGACTATTACTCATTAACTACTTAAGCTAACCAAGCCGTGATAGTTTTCCTTGTAAATTCATCATATAACCTATTTTTGTAAATTTTTACACTGGTCCATCAACCGTTTAGCTGGCAGGGGGGGGGACACACTTGACTCTAAGCAAAATTGGCACTTTAAAGCCGAATATTTCGCAAACGGGCCCCTGAATTGAAAAACTTTTCAGACCCATAATATTTTTGAAAAATTTTTTCAACATTATGCCACACGATGAGGTACGCGACGAAAAAATTCATCCCCATGCTACTTTGTATGGGAGGTACCCTGAAAAAAATAATTTTCAGTTTTTTATTGTACGATTTTGGAGTTTTAATAAATGTGTATATTGTATAATCATGCCAAATTACATAAGGCGCTTTGCTTCGGAAAGATGGACGGACAGACAGACATGACGCAACTATGAGGGTTTCGATTTTTCTTCAGAACCCTAAAAACAACAAAACCACATGTACCTACACAGACCTTTTAGTTACCTGGAGGAAAAACATTCCCAGAGATCCACGTGAACACACCAATGGGTCATATCCTAGGCTCAGTGACCAAATTGTCAAAAGCGCTACACTACTCCTTCCTAGGACCTCAAGAAGCACACCATAAGGACCCCAACACTAAGTGACCCAGTACGTACGATAACGCTTTAAATGTCTTTTTTAATTATAATATTGTGGTGCTATAAGCGTCAAGTGCACCTTAATTCTAAGCCGCCAGCATACGTACTCGTATATATTCGTAACTAAAATTTGACCCGTCAAATTGACTTTTAACTTCTCCTAGCGGCGGCCCAAATCCTATGACATATTCGAAGGTGGGTCTTAAATTTTCAAATTAAAATATCATATTCCAGTCTTTTATTTTTTTACAAAACTTAAAATATAGTTTACGTCTAGTTACTACAATATTCGATTCGCCACAGTATTGTAAGTTTTTTTTCTTGACACTAACTACATAGGTAAAATAAATGAAGTAATAGTAACCTCAACTGAAACAGAAGAATACATCGATGTAGTAAAAGTACAGTATCATAAACAAGAAAAGTCATAAGAAGTTTGTGTTTTATTGGTATTCCGGCGCGCTCGAGCGCCGTTTTAAATCCTGTTAAATCGGAAAACTTCATATTTATTGCTAATAGATTTTCGGCCGATGAGCACCGGGTTATTTGGGATGCAATTTTATTTTGTCCATATGAATGATTTTTATATTTGCCCCGGGCGGCCGGACGCAGCGATGCGGACCCTCCCTTGCCGAATTCGGACACTGTTCAATCGTTGGCCCCTTATTTGAGATATTTTCAGATCATGGATTTCGCCTCCAGTTACAAACGCAACTGCATAAAAAGCTGTTTTTATAAACAATTTACATAATATGAGTTTTTAGTTACGTAGGTACGAACAGATAGGTACTATTGTTTCTAAAGTTTATGGGTGATGGTGATCGCTTACCATCACAATCGTTTGCTCGTTTTGTCGGTTTTTTATATAAAAATAAAATCTTCTCTCACGGTTAAAAAATGCTAAAACTGACAAAAAATTACTTCACATAACATCATTCATCCCCTATGAGAAATATTATTTATAAAATAGTTACTATATTATGGATAGTTTATCTCATAATTTAATGAATTTATCAATATACTAACTTATACTACGTAAAACTTTATTCCCTTTAAATTTACTGTTATACAATAACATGTACCAGTATATGCGATGTAGGTGTGTGGTTAACACTCTCACTTAAGAAACGTTTTCCAGTTAATACTTGTCGCATCGGAGTTAATATTGCGGGCATAAATATTGTCGCGCGAGACAGCGCCGTGCCACCTATAGTCTCTATTGAAGTATGACCCTTACATACAGGAGGATGCCAAGGAGGACGACGTAGAAATAACAACACAAATTGTATTATTGTACTTTACATTAAATCACGAAATATCACTCAACATTATAAATTTTATACTGCATTGAAATATTATGTAATTTAAACATCATCTAATTTATTTCAGTCCTAACAAAATTTTTAATATTAAAAATATACTAAGGCGCTCCACCCACTGAAGGCGCGTCCCGCCGCGGTGCGCGGAGCGACGGATAAAGCTGCGGTTAAACGGCCCGCTGCAACACGAGCCGCTCCGCGCCGCACCATCCGTGTAGGCGCGGCTCGGCTTAATTCGAACGCAAGCCTGCTTGTTTAAACGACGCGGGGTAGCACGATTTTACGCGAGCCGAGCCGTCCGTGGAGATGCGGCTTGAACACATTGCGCTGTTGAACCGCGCTGTCCGCTTGTTCGTTCTGCAATAACAAAACTAAAAAACAAAATGGGCCTTCCTTCGTCGCGCGCTCTGTACCATCTGTTTAGACGGCGCGTATTAACACAAGCCGAGCCGAAGATGGCGCGCGCGCCTTTGATACGTGTCGAAAAAACCGACAAGTGATGGATCGTGCGAACTTTGTCGAGCCGCGCCGAGCGTAGTTGTTTAAACAGCGCGTGGCGCGCTGAATCACGAGCGGAGCTAGGCTCGGCTCGCGTGTTTGCGCGCCGTTTAATCGCGCCATAACGCAACTGCGCGCGGGGCGATTTCCCGCGCGTTGCCGCGTCGGCAGTGTGTTGTGGTAGGCGTGATTTCTATGTAAATTGAGATATTTGCATACAATGGTAAAATCTGCCATCCCGCGCACCGCGACGGGGCGCGGTGCGGTGGGTGGAGCGCCTAAATGAAAAGAAAAAAACGCATTCAAAATGAATTTCTCTTTTTGATAATTTTAGCAATTTTAGCTCTCTGTAATTGTGAGTCGGGAAGATAAACAACCCAGTAGTTTCTTGCTGCTTCTTCTCCCTGGTCCACTTACGGTAGGCAGTAGGTGACATTCAAAAAAGTGTTTTTATAAAACCAATTTTAAATAAAAATATTTTAATTTTTAATGAAACGTACCCGAACACACTATGTAAAAGTTTATAAAGGAAACGTGGAATTAATAAAAAAAATGGAGAATAAATAAAGTGAACACTATAATCATCCCCCTGTAGAGCAGCACCTACGCGCCGTACGCGTCCGGAGGCCACGCACCTGCGGAGTGCGACGTAATTTTCGCTCTCTGCTCCACGGATTAGTTTTTCCTTACGATAATTAAATAACTTTGAGCTATGTTGCTGCGTGATTTATGGTCTTGTTTATTGTCTTCGTGCAGCTATTCGTTAACTGGGATGATGTGAACCCGTTTTATTGTTCCTATCTACGCGTTTGCTACGACATTCGACGGACGGAACTTGTAAGACAAGGCTTTGTGATACATTGTTGTTTTTAATTTTGTCCGATGTTGAATAGAGTTTACTTAACTTGTATTTTAGACATAATCCATCCAAACTAATTGTTGTCGGACTTGGCGGTGGGATAAGACACCTTGCGTGTCTTAGGTACGCTTAGATTGAGTTGCAAGTGTGATAATTGTTTCGTGTTCGTCTTTTCGCCTATCACATCCTATTTTCTCAAATTATTTGAAGAGAAAATTGGAAATAAGGTACTTTGCTGCTAAAAACTACCAAACATTTTTTAAAGTCCGTTAAAAAGATAAAAAACATTTTTTCAGTTAACATTTTTTATCCAAAGCAGCTCAGTTTCAGAAAAAAATATTATAGAACTGATTGTTTGAAACGTGTCGTTAAGCTGGTATAATTATGCTGGTAGCGAAAAAACACACGGAAGCCAACGACCATTAATTGAAGACAAGTACTAATCTCTATTCATTCAATTAAAACGAATTAAAAAAAGAGAGGTGATTGCTTCAGTCACCAGCACTCCACTGTAAAAACATCTTAACTCTTTTACTGAGAGATTTGTACCAATTTGCATTCTGAGTAGTGAACACTGGCAGACTTTTAAATTTTGATTTAATTGAATCGCAACGCAATTACATAAAATCGAACAGAGGTCATTCACACTTCTAGAATTCGTGAATTTTCCGGATAGTAGATACTTTTACGATTTTATTTTCTATTACACATAAATTCTTACAGCCGTGTTTATACACTTGGACTAATCTTAAAAACATACATATCATATCAAAAAAATTTACTTGTCTTTGGAAAAATCCTTATAAATTATTTGCAATTCGAGAATATGGTGGCGCCATCTAACCGTGTACTGATTAGTATATCACTATCGTATATAAGTACAGTAGGGATTAAAAAGGGACCTACCGCACATCCGTTATTCAAGAGGGCATC
This sequence comes from Thymelicus sylvestris, assembly GCA_911387775.1. Taxonomy (NCBI): domain Eukaryota; kingdom Metazoa; phylum Arthropoda; class Insecta; order Lepidoptera; family Hesperiidae; genus Thymelicus; species Thymelicus sylvestris. The sequence continues at coordinate 10,882,861 of OU426893.1, forward strand.
ATGAGCATGGAAAGTTAGCCTTGGCTCCAATTCAACAATAGAGAAACCCCTTACACTTCCACTTAGTTTACTCAAACGCCAAAATAGGAAAACAAAAACTAACAAGAAATATAGTTAAATCATTGATAGTATTATTAATCTATGCCACATTTAGGGCTACTAGAGCTGGTAAATTAAATTAAGATTGCAAATGACACCTGAACGAAAGAAGTGTAGTTAGTAAGAATAGGTCTAAGCAACAATTTCTGTTATTTTCCATTCGCAGACCCTGACAAACAAATTAACAAACTACAAGTTAATGGACAAGGACAGCAGGACACGGCACTGAATAACATTAGACAAGACAGAGATGAAGTTCGTTCTTAATCTCGGGGCCCTTGCTGCTAATACAATTGGATTTAACGACGCCCAGCATTGAGGGGCAAAGACGGTCTCTTCATTTGCAATTTGGAGCGAGATATTGTTGTAATAGTTTTTAGAAATGAATTTACTAACACGACGAAGTTTAGTCTACAATATTAACAATGTTAATTATGTATCTACTTTAAAACATTGAGGTATTTATTAAAGAAGTGAAAATTCCTCAATTATACCTCTGATTGATGGAAAATTTTGAAAGATTAATCACTTAAATTTAAAAAATACGCACTCCACATGTGTATTTATACACTTAACTAAATGAGTGGCCTTATCGGTATCTACTAACGTGTATGTGTAAACCCAATAAAAAAATAAAAAATTGCTTCTTCACAGACGAAGTTAATAGATTCTAACAGATAGTTTCACTACTAGGGAACATAAACTCTCTCTTAGTATTATTATTATTATTTATCTGTTTGATGTACGTCTATAATGGAAATGCAATATTAACAAAGCACCTTTTATAAGATTACACAAACACACACAGACAGAGACACAAAGTGTGTGCTTAAGTATCTCAGAAAAATTATTGTGTTACAGAAGTAAGAAACAAGTAGGTAGAGCTACTTAGAATTTAGACTTGATTTCAATTATCAATTGATTTCTTTTTGTATTTTTACTCAAAACGGTGACCACGGAATAAAGTGTCAAATGACTCGCAGGTCGCAGATGAAGAATTTTCAAACGTAGCCATAAAATCCGAATGTATTACACGATACTGTGATGTTACGAGTAGTAAGCAGTCGTTCGATAAAATGGCGTCGGTTGCGACGAAGGCGGCACAGAGACACAATAATAAATTGTAATTACAATTTAAAATGAGCAGGCGTCGCCGTGGGAGTGGCCTCCTGCCCCCACACGGCACGCCACCTTCGACTTCACGTGTGTGCACTTTTTACACTCATCCTGCAAGTAATTAATTCATGTGTGTGCAATCTAAACTTGAGGACAGACGAATGGTAATAAAGGCAAACATAAAATGCCGATACAGGCGTTTCTCATAACTCATCTTTTTTATGCTCCTCTCAAGTGACGAAGCACGGAGCAAATTAAGAGAAAATCCATCAATTGGTGTTATTATCGGTCATCTTTGGAATTGAGGTAGTAAGATTGCTTGTTTGGTGGCCAATGTAAGCCTTGAAGTGATATGGATTTTATAATAGAAGGATATATATTTTTATACAGAATAGATCTTTGGTTACTAACTGATGTTTCGCAACTAATTTGGACTGCCTCGTATGCTAGAGCGTTCTACTTCTAACGGCAACAGCCTCCAAAATTAGGTTGCGTTCCGTAAAAAAATCCTAATGAAATGTCATCAAGCGCTTTTCTTCTTCAAAACAGGTAATATTAGTTTGTATTCCAAATTATTAAATCAATTATTTCGTTAAAAATCCTGAGAAGACACAGAACACATGCCTCAGAGTATAATGAAAGTCATCTTATTTATTCAGGTGATATTTAACTTCAGGAACAATATGAGAGAAGACAAGTGCCAGGTTTATTTTTGGCGAAAATAATGTGTGGTGTAGTTAGTGGGTTATATCTACAATTACAGGTCAAGATGATCGTGACACTATATGCAAGCAGGTACCTAATCGATAATATGATATCGACATTTATTTTTTGTACTCAATAAAATGAACCTGCAATTTAACAAGCAAATCATCTTTATTCAATTAACTTAATTTGTAGCATCGCTACAAAATATTCAGGGAAACTGATTCTTTATTGAAAACTTTCATTTTATTTTCGTTCGTTTATCAATTTCCCACTATTAATTCCTAAGATTCTAAATTTAATTTTTCTAAATTTTCTTAATCTCAATGTTGGCTAAATTAAAAACGATAATTGTATCGAACTGTGAAATCTCAAAATCTCAGCAATAATATTTCATATCAAAATTGGAATATACAAACTAACACACAACGTTTACAAAATATAAACATGTTTCAGACTTCATGATTTCGGACTGTGGGACGGATTGACTGACTGACGAACGGAATAAAATGTCGCACAGCAATCTTGGAGGTACAGTTTTTTTAAATGCATAGTTTCATTCTCACGTCCTACATTTTCGGGGTCATATTAAGGGACGACGACGCTGTGACACACGCAAGTCGTGTCGTTGTGTGTATAGACACTTATCTACAGAAATGCTGTAAATGAATTTAAGTTCAAAGCACATTGCTTTAATTATCTTGTTTCATTTCACCCCCGATTCAATGAAATACTGAATCGAAAGCAAGAGTCACAATCTGAGAAAGCCATTGTGATCCTCGTATACGAAAGAGAGTTTCATGCTCCAGCTCATTTATCAACACAGTCCTTTGAAAGCAACATGACTTACTATCATCGTAGGATACTTCCATCTCACATATAGAAAACTTAAGTATTAGCTACGATAGCTTATACTTACAGTAGCTTATATTATACACGTCAAAAGATACTTGGATCGGCAACGACAGCGCTAGGAAGAGGCGATACAGGTGAGATCATGACAAGTGCCACTCCACGACGGAAACTCCACGATCGTAGTTCAGTGAAAAATGAGCTAAAAATATATACGCAGTCATTTCTAAAATTCATCTTTATGCGTTGCCTTTATAGAAGCAGAGACTGTAAACTTAACATAATTTTATTAACCTTTTAAAAGAAATTATTTATTCAGAAATCAGATAAATATTAAAAAGCCAAGTTCAGGAACAAATAATACAGAACAGCTGTTTATATGCTGCAATAAAATTCAAGACAGAATCTACAAAATCTATCTTATTTACAAATTCAAGTTATCAACGAGTACAAATAGTCTATTAGAACCATCTTGCACATTACATTATTTATACAAAACCACACACACAATAACATTATTTATACAAAACCAATATCATTAAAAGAACAAAAATACTATATATCAAATAAGCTTGTGAAAAACCTTATTAATTCGGAGAGATACCTAGCGTTATTATAACTAAAATTGTTTGATTCGTATCAAATGGCTGTTTACCAAAATTACACGTTACAAACTAACTTCTTTTATTTTTCGGTTCTCTATATTCAAGTATGATTTTTAAAATAAAACTGAAATAAATTAGAACGTTGCTCTCTTTAATGTTATGGTTCTGTACACAATTTCCATTAGATTTTCCATTCCAACAATCGACTTTGAGAAATAGCTACATTATTATAAAGTACACTTTTGTGTGTACTATGTCTAACATAGTTATTTGAAAGATCCTTCCACTGAAAATAATGATTGCAATCAATAGGTATCACTCTGTTCATAGTTCGTTAATTGATAGTTGAGTTAAATTCAGTGTTACTCAGTTTTTTTTTTTTGTAGATTCTGGTGAATTTAATATATGAATCTAATCTCATTTTAATAAAAATTCACTACCTGTACCCAAACCCTCAAAATTAACAAATAGCTGTACGATATGTACACGCCTAATAGTTACTTGGCAATTCCAAACTAGTTTCAATAGCCAAAGTTTGAGACTTTTAGCCATACGAGGTACCCCAAAAAAGGATAAAGATCATAATCGAGCGGGTCCGTAGAGGCCGAATAAAATGGGAATACATTTTAATGATTATTATGCCCGTAAACGATTCGCCCAACCCTGTTATGTTATTCAATGGACCTAATCACTAATTTAAACACTTTTCACGTATTTTTATGTTTCGAACTATCCTTGAATCGACCGTATAATTTTTTATGTATTTAATTGATTTTTAATTGAGTAAGTAGTACCATATTGAATATATACCTACAATAAATTCTAAATAGCTGAATAGAATAGAAAAGCTGTAATAATGAAACTGAACTTAGGTACTCCCACAAAAAAATAGAAATCTGCATTAGGTTTAATTTATTTTCGTTAAATATTAATACGATAAATATACGATATACTTACATATGATATTAGAATGCATATCTCTGTTTCGATTCTACTTTAGAACCCTTAAAACCATAAAAAGATAAATGTTATGTAAAAGTAAGCATGAAAAAGATCGTAAAATCATTTGGACGCATTATTTACGCTGAAAATGTCTTCAGTTCACTATTGCCACACTATTATGAGACAAATTAAATTAAAAAGATTGATTTCAATTTATACTTTGAGTTGATACTATATTTATGCACATACTATTATACTATACTTATGTAATGTAATATAGTAATATAATGCACTTAATAATGTATTAATGTAAATTTATTCAAGAAAACGCTTGCAAAAATAAAACAATTGTTTGCCCTTTTTTAACTACGATTTCATTTACGTGAGTGTTACATATGTTATAACAATAAACAATATTCAATTCCATTCTGTTCCAATCGCCATACATAGGTTCTACGTAGGCTGCGACGCCAAGATTCTGTCAGTGGGCTCACACCCTCAAAGCTTTTGTTTTGTTTTACAGCTTCTCCGCGCGCCAGAATTTGTGACATACTCCTTTGTTAGGTTACCTGGACCTAGACTTAACATTGTTGAGATCTAAAACTTTAAAATATAAAAGTGTAGTAGAAATTCGGCCATAATTATAGGACCATAAAAAGTATTTTATATTTTTTCTATTGTTATAAATTCATTATTTTTTATACATTTGAGATCATACACAATTTTTTATACTTACCATGCAAAACACGTTTTCAACAGTAATGGCATGAAAAATTGTTTTTTTTTGTAACACTACACCCTGTTATTAGGTATGATGAAAATGCTGTAATACTTTTTAAAACAATTAGGTATAGTACCTACCCATGGCAATTTTCACTGTAATTAAAAGGAAAATAATACATTCATTATACTAATAATAAAAAACAATATTAAATAGGCAAAAACAATATTATAGGCGAATAAATTTATTGCCTAAATCTAAAACATAATATTTTCAACTGTATTTTCAATTGATGATATGCCGTTAAACATACCGTACAGCCAGTTTTTGCGACATACATTAACATCGACATTTTATTTTTAAAGTTAATATTTGTAATTTATAAACTAAGTAGCCTTTCATCGTTATGGCACCTGCCAGATCATTTAAACAGCTAATAATTTTAACTAGCTTAGGGCTATCATCATTTATGTTTTCCTTTTTAGTTCAGTGAGTCGGCATGTATTATTAGATCTGCTGTATAAAGTCAAGTTATCTTTCATATTCAGAAAGATAAAAACTTTTTTCTGCCAAATAATCTAAAGGTTATAAGCCTGATATCAGAACTTTTAGTCCTTGCTTGATAATTTTATCGCTACCACCCCTATAAAGCAAAATGATAGAAGAATTGAAGAAAACGTAATGATTGCATTAACATACATTTTATTCCTCAGGGAATTTGCATGCACAAATTAACTGTTCTGGTAGTTAAATCTACCTACTTACGTTAATTTCTTATTCATAAATGTCTTTATCTACGTACATAGTCGTAGTGCATATGTAGCGTCTCATCTACTTGACTCCACCATAACTTTTTTACCACCTAGCGTCATGTTATGTAGAAGAAAATCAAAAACAAAAACATCTAAAGTAGATGCTTTTTTCACTGGGTTTCTTGATACTTGGAAATCTTGAACTCTTTTACTATTTTATATACTTACTTTGCATTCTAGTAATGTTACCACATAGTCATGTGCTAGACGTGCTTAGTAAATGTATCTTCTATCTTTTTAATCTACACATTTTTTAAAGATCAACAAGGCGACAATAAAAACACAGTGACATAAAACTCAACCAAGCCTATAGCAGAATACTCACAAGGCTAGTAACTGTTAGATGAAGTACAAATTTTTCATTAATGACCAAATTTACTGGAGTGGCAATTGAGTAGTGGAATATTCGGAGCTAGGCTGCGTCAAGCAACGAGAGCTCTTCGGCTGCAACGGGTTTGTTTGTCCCTTCTGTTTGTGGCGCGCGGCGCTGCGCCGAAATAGAGAAATTATAACTAAATTTTGAAGCCACATTGAAAGGTGAGCACGCTAGATGAACGGTGTACAAATTTGAACAAGTCCGCCGATGTTGATTAACGAACGTGCTAACAATTGCATAATACTCACAACACCACGTTTTGAAATGTTTTGGATGGTGTTTGTGAATGTGATAAATCACAAACGCACGATACAAAATACATTCACGTGTTTTAATTTCAAGTTTTAGCACAGAAGAGAGAGAGATATATAGATAAGATAATATCTAATGCGATTGATTTTAATTTTTTGTTTTTGAAGTGAAACCTTTAGCTGCGTTGAGCGATTTTTGCCAGGGGAAAAATTTATGGGTTCGCGTTACCGATGACCTCGACAAAAATACTTCATAAAGTATTTTAGTATATTACTTGATTTGAGATTATTTAAAAAAAAATCTTGTATGGCAAATAAACGGCTTTTTAATTTTATTTTTATTTACCAGTTATGAACGCAATTTATAGGTATATTGAAAACAAGGCTTCACCGCCAGAGAATAGAATGGTTTTCAAGTAATTTAATAGAGCGTAAATTTATTAGACCTTTGAAACCTATGGGATATGTAAAATAGACCCATTATCTGATATTCTGCATTTAGCATACATTTCATGCAGGAAGGCCATGCATGCATATACTCGTCAAATAAGTGGATTACAAGTAGCAAGTACTAATTGATAGAAAAGTTTATTTACATTGCAAATTTCACAATTTAATTAACTTCATTAATTAAAATTGAAATTATTAAAATTGTGAAATGTGAAAAAGGCTAATTTGTTATTATTCCCTTGCTGTAATAATTATTGATGCTCGAACTTTTCGCATGCTTCATCACAGACTGATGTAAAATTAATACAGTCTATTATCATGAGCTTGGAAGCGTGACCCGATTTCCGATATTTGTACTAGACTTTAACTTTTATAGGACACATTTACTCGTATATCTTGTTTCGTAGGTACATTGGATACAAACATAGTTCAACATTATTATTATAAAAAATTCGCAATTGCTTCATAGACAGAAAATAAAAATTTTATGATCATCTAAATATAATATAGTATGTAGTTCCAAAAGCTGGAATAGTTGGAAATATTTTGTTTGCAGTGACTAAACCTCATCGTAAAATTAAGCGGATTTATGAATACACAAATAATGAACGTTGCAACAATAGATTGAAGGAAAAAGCATATTACTAATAATTATATCATAAAATAAATGTGTGTGTAGCTGTGGTACACTGTATGTATATCTTACTAATATTTACTTACAGATATTGTAAGTACTATTATTTCTTCTGTGCTAATATTATAACCATGAAATTTTTGAGGATGGATGGATGTTTGTAGCTATTTCAAGCAAAAACTAATAATGGTTTTGGATGAAACTTGGCACACGGATAGGTTATCCCGGGAAACAGATCTATTACCGTGGGATAAGAGCTATAAGCTAGTATAGAGATTCTGTTAAGAGATCAGTAATAAATGTTTGACTGCTTTTAGGTCATTGGTTTCCCAAACTGAAGCGAAGACGGATAACTAGTATGTAATAATATATCTTTTTCGTAAACTTATTTTAGGTTATGACATAGAACTGGCTGACAAACACAAAAAGCAACAGCCTCCAGAAAAAAAAATTACCAAACAAGAGCATAACATTCCACAGCTCGTTAATATAATATTTATAGTAAAAAAATATAAGAGAAATGGTGTTGGTTGACCAATTGCAGTGGGAGTGTAGTGTCGCGTGCTAACCGCCATTAGCCCGGCCCTCCTGGGCGACTTGCCAACCGCTACACTGCCGCGCTGGTCGCGTGTCCCTCCACTCCATTCCTAGAGTAGACTAGCCTGCCAATTCAATGGAAACCACTAAGATTTGTACGAAAATCTCAATTAAACTGTGACAATTAAGGCAATTTAACACAGAATACATAAACTTTAAGTTTCATCGTTTTCGGTTTTGACTGACTTATGATTTTTTTATCATAGAGTAAGGAGCTAATGAAACACATATTGACATTAGTAACATTGAAAGCAACACTGATCGTTTGCCCCCTAAAATAAATCAAGTGACTCTTAATATTATGTAATTGTAGATACTCACACCATTATGACCTTTAAAGATTTAACATGAATAATTTTATTTCTTTTAATACATCTTGTAGATGCCAAAAAGCTATATCATGCTATAAAATCAGTCTCAAAGGAATACATAAAAACAAGTATCTACAAGCTACATTTTGGAAAAGTTCCATACTAACCAGTAAGTAGGGGACGCGTAAGACACGAGATGCAAGGCAATAACTCAATTACGAGGTGAAGAAGGGGGAGGCAGGGGTTCAGGGCGCCGGAGGTGGGATTATAAGAACTTCGTTAGTCTCACGAAGGTGTCTAACTCAGCTCTGAGACGAGAGAGATTATCGCTTTTGCCTTTAGCGCATTTTGTCGTCGGTTTAATATGTCTGATATGGTAAGGATTGACGCATACCATGACATAAGATTCGATGAGACTCGTTTTGTGCCGTCTTAACGATGAATCGGTCTTTGAGCTGACTTGTTTAAGAGGCAATCGGGCGAGCTTTGAATAGCTACTATGACACATGGACGAGTGCCAGATATCTTGTATAGAACCAAGGTTTGTCAATGAACATTGTTTGCAGTAGAAGTTTTACAATAATACTACCCGCCTAAGAAAATAAACATAACAAAATATGAATGGAAAAGTCCATAGTAGACTATCACGTTTGAAGTCAAAAAATAATGTGACACTGTCTACACTTTGTATCATTTCATCAGGGTTACAACATGAGACAAATTAATAAAATAATCCTCAGTTATTTATACCAGAACGCTTTTTGGATATCGCTCATTTTGTAGGTGCTATAGATACTACGTTTAGAGGTGCGATAGAACACTACGTTTTATTGACATTGAAACATTCCATAAACTGTCACGATGTATTATTCCATATAATTTTGATAATCTCATTTTAAAATAACAAAACACTGACCCAGCATAACTATTCATCGTTTGTAATTAAATAAAACAAAATAAATGTTCAATGTTGTCAAGTTGCAGTCTCGGCATTTTATAAACTTGTTAGATGATATTCGTGAGCTTGTAGATAGCAGCAACTGAAGAGGCAGCCACACAAAGCGAGGACGACAAACAAAAGGTATAGAGGCTGAAGCCGCACCAAAGTTGCAGGATGCAATCACAACTTTCGCCGCAAAGCGCGAACGTATAGATAGGTCTTACGACTACAGTTTGCTGTGAGTTCGTGCTCTAGATTATGTATCCAACACGTGGTGATATGTACAAACAAATAAGTAATGTTTTTGTTAAGCTTTTTCGTTCAAAATCATCATTAAAGTGGGCCTTTTTACAAGTTTAATTTTATTTTCGTCTGATTTTAGACTTCGAAATCATGACGCGAAATGTTACATGGGTGTATTAAAAATCAACTACTGTTCTATAAATTATTGTGTGTTACTGGTACGATCTATGTCCGAGTGAAGCTATAAAGGCCGCTAGGGCCAACGGCCTGCGCATTTGAAAAAAAGGTACCATAATGATGAAATATTTGAAATACTTGACATGATGTTTAACATGACGTGGTACTTAAATGGTGTTGTTTAATAGCGACGTTGAGCTTCAGAATATTAAATAACGCATCGCTTGACTAAAATTCGAGATCGTCCATCAACAATATAGTTGGCTCTGAAGCTATGGGTAAAATTAAGGGGATTTTTAGGCGCTTTCTGCTTCTTAATAGATTTATTACTAAACGGTGAAAGCTTATTATTTCAAAAGGTGCGGCGTTGGTAATTTGGAATTTGAATCCCGTGCGCTTATTTCCCAAATTACTTAACAGGTGGTTAGAAAAACTTGACACACCGACAGGCCATATTCAGGATTAGGATAAAGCAAAGAATCTCGTCTGGGTGATTCCCTGGAATGAAGTTTATATGTTTGTGATAAGGTACATGTAGAAAACTAGTCAAGACCACCACTAGAAAATTAGTCAAGACTAGAAAACTAGAAATCGTAATACACTTCTGAATTCAATTGTTTGTCAAAAGATACTTCTATCTACTATCTATTTTTGTTGCTATTTATTTTTATTTTATTTATTTTACCTGTTATCGAGACCTACGCCCAGTAGTGGCCTAGTGGGCCATCATTGCTAACTATATTCAATAAACTTATTTTAAAAATGTTCCTGTAGGTATTCACTTTTGCATAGAATTTAAAGAAATAACAAAGTTTATATTCGTTAAAATAGTATAGGAGGGTTTATCGGGCTATGAATATGAGTTAGCAATTTTAGTCCAGTATAACCGGACGAGTAGTTTTACATAGAAAATCCGTTTCGCGGCACGAGTCCAATCTAACTTTGGAATTATAAATGCTATAGTTCTTTCATCCTACAGCATAATTCTCTTCCGTCAGCATTTTATATCATAAATTCATTTACAGTTTTTTCGCACATAATTAATTATTTTCAATACATCAAATCATTTTCTAAAAGAAGAAGGACAATAAAACTACATCTCATATTTTTTTCCAATATTGTTTCATAAATAAGATGTCAGATATAATTATTTTAAGATAGAACTTAGACGATCCTAAAGTTCAGTAACTGTGGTCCTGTCTGAAGCGAAGGATCCCGGGTTCGTTTCCTAGGAGACATATTTGTCACACTGTACCTATCATCTACCTCACTTTATTATTATTGTTGGCTTTAAAATGAATAGTTGCCGTCAGTCCTATTGGCCTTCATAGCTTCAGGCGGACAGGGTTGGCTACTAACCCCCCAACAATACGCACTGGAGCAGAGTGGTGTACTAGTCATCTTCCAGGTTGAAGCCAACGCACATACGTACAACATACGTATGCATGTAACTTTTATTTAAATATAGAAATCTTCTTTTGTGTAAGTATACTTTTCAGTAACATTGCGTTGAAGGAAAATCTAGGAAGGAAGGAAAGTACTCGTATGATGAGATTCTAAGATGACCTCGACATGTTAATAAAATAGACACATTGTTTACGAGTGTGTGTGTTTTATATTATATGTAGATACAACTACCTAGAAACGACGGACCGTTGTGAATTCGTGTTGAACTTAATAAACCAAAACGTTCAAACTAAATATTGTAGAGGTTTGCATATTCCGGATAAACGGACCTTACGGAAGATATCTGACCGCATCCTGTTTAATGATGTTTCTAGAATTATTAACTAAGATTTGAAGTAAGTAATAAATTACAAGTTTAGAGGAAAATTGAGGCTGATAGTTCCGGTCAGGTCGGTCTTGGGATGTGCTTTGCACAACAAAACAATTATTAAGTAAGTAAGTAGGTAAGTAAATGATGAAAAATAATTTCCTATAAAGAAAGCTCTCAAAAACCCAAAAAATTATTTTGACCATATTCATAATAATTTATATAGAATTAGGCACAAAGTTAATATATCTACCAATAAAATAAACGCGCTTTCCTAGTGTTATATTAAAATTAATCAATTTATTAAATTTTCGCGCAGATTGAAATATGTAGGTATTACCTACATCTCGTTTCATTTCTGCAGCTCTGAAACTGCATAATTGTTTAAAGCAGTTGCTTCCCGACAATGTAGGAATCTTACTAATCGGGCCATATAGAGCTTAGTTACCATGTACATCATTGCCCATGGCCACGATATCCCACATGAGTTTCGCTATAATAACCATTTAAAGGCATAATTGGAGCGTTAGATGTGTATAGAGGAGAAATTGAATTGATGAGACGGTAGACCAGTTGAACCACGTGACGGGCGGGGCTTCCGTTTGCCTTGCTTTAGGCAGAGAATGTACTGAGCAAATAGGCGACAATCAAGCGGACGAGCTGATACTGAGCAAATAACTATTTTAATGTGAATAGCCCACAATCCAGCGAACGAGCTGGTAAGTGTTCATCGTCATCAATTAGTAACACTAGAGACATCAGCGATACATTTCATTCTAAAAAGGAAGCGTGAGACACAAAATGCGTCAATTTCTACCTGCATCAAAATCACTTTTTTGTAATCATTTTACAGCTTTACCAGTTTAATTCTGTGTTTACGTTTAAAGTAAGGTAATTTAGTTATCCTAATCGCAAAGCCCTGAAGGAGCGAGGCAGAATCACAGATTCACAGAGTAGATAATAAAAACACATTATAATATCTTTCTTCGTTTCCACAAAAGTGATACCATCCCCCGTCTTAATCAACCATTGTGTCTTTTAAGTCGCAATGCTGGAGATCAAAATATTGTTATTTGACCAAGAGAGGAATTGCTTTTGCAACGCTGCAACGGTATTGTATCTTTTTACAAATGGTCACCATCACATACCTAGTTTGCTCGATTACCGGTTTTTACATTAAAATATAAAGACATTATTTATTTGTCATTTTCTACGGCTGCTTTTATGGTGCTATAAAATTCGAGCACTTAGGTAATTTCGACTTTCTGCGAAATATTTACTACAGAAGATTTTACTGCATAAGTAACGTGTTGAATAGCCGTTTTCGAATTATAGAGTCAATTAAACAGATGGCTACTGCCAGACTACCCAGTGAGATAACAGCCTTAATGTTTCGCCCACTCATACGATATTAAAGATCACTATCACGCAGGAAGGTGCACTAAAGTTTCGCTTCGTTTTCATTAAACCCTTTTGATATGCCTCAAATTAAAATAGTTTGTGCCTCATCATATTCTTATATAAGCTGTTTCGTACTTTGAATTTATGTTCTGTGGAATATTAGTTTCGCAGCGAAAATTTGGGGTAGATAAGACATTTAATTTCGTTGAATAAGCCTGTTAAAACTTTAAAGTTATTGTTTTATACTAATTGTATTTAGCTTTGGAAGCTCACAACTAGTAACTGATATGGTTACTTATGTAATATATGTCAGAGATCATATAATGGACCGTCAAGCCGGAACAAGCTTGGGTGTTTTCGGATTTTGTAGATGGTAGCACTATGCAAATTGTCTACTGGCAATTTTGAGTACACGCGATAGCGGGATAACCAAGGAGAGCTATTGACTTGCCAACCACCATCGAGGACTCTGGAGACAGCCTCCAAACTGAGCGGACGCCTAGAGTACAACGTCGTTTCTTTCGGACAGCCTCAGAGCTGAGCGGAGTGCAGCGTGTGAATTATTATTGGTTATCCTAAATGCCGTACAACGCTGTAAATCCGACTACATCACGTTCCATTTGTGATTGAAATTATACTTATGATATTTCAAAGTTATGAGTGTACCAATAAGTTTCTAGTAACTTTTATGTTTTTTCCCTCGAAGGTAATATTGCTTGCTCTACTCTGTAAAGCAATTTAAACTTTTCAATTGGAATTAAAACATACGTATGGTGTGCAGTTCTTATCAAGGGCTTACTTTTTTAATTACTCAAAAATAAGTTATAGCTTGACCACTATCTCACCTGGTGGCAAGTAGAGATGTGGTCCATGATGGGGAGCGCACTAAGTAGCTAATTTTCAACAAGATCGAAATGAATTATGAATGGAAGGATGAATAATATGAAGTTTAAGTAATTGGTTTTGGAATACTTGTAACTAAAACACCACTGTCCTTTTAATCCTGAAAAACACTTTACATGTTCTGGTCGAAATATCGTAAAGGAATACATTATTTATGAACATTATTGAAGTAATTAACAGTTTTTGAATTTGTTTCTTGTCTGATGCTTTTAAATAATTGAGTAATTTATTTCCGACGTGCTAACATTAGCGTTCATCGTAGAATAACGAATTATGCATAGTTATACTAATGCCCTTTAATTATAGTAGGTATGTAGACTTGGCTTAAATAACAAAATAAAGCTAAATAAACGGTAATAATGATATTAATCAATATTGCCCCAGAAGCTCAATATAAAATCAAAAAAAAGAAGAAAAATTTCATATTAAACTATAAATTAATGCTAACCTCAGGATTTGGATATTTTAAATTGAATGTAAAATTTTAGTTTTATGTCGATAAAGTCAGTAAGCTTCTTAATTATGAAACTTATTCTCATGAGCTCTTGCTTGGTGCTAATCATACACAACAATAAATTGGAAAAAATATTTGATATTGAGAAATATAATTGATCGTAAAGTTATAGAAATAATAATCACTAATGACTTATAACATTCAATATTAATGTATGAATACAATAAATAAATTAAACAAGCGCCTAAAAATATACTTTTCACATAATATAAAGTAATCAAGGCCAATCATAAGCTAATCTGGCCACTTGTGGCAGTAGTTGGCTAATTCCTCAAGTAGGTGGCACTACATCGTCCAGTGACTTCGCCCCCGGGTGCACATTCCCGCCCAATCATATTACGAGCTGCCACCATCGAGGCAGTAAATTAAGAATTAACACGAAAAGTGATTATTTTAAAACATGCGAGATGATACCCTTTCTAACGAGGCCAGGCTGATGCAGCTCTCGTGCCAGCACGTATCAGAAAACAGTTTAATCTCAAAATTATGAAAGCCAACGAACGAAAATTCATGGAACTGATAACTTGGGTATTATCTGGATAACATGGACCCGATATAGCGCCTTTAGGTATGATAACTCTATATAGTCTCACTCTGTAGTAATATCTGATGGGCGTCGATATGTTTCTCGTGGCTGAGTCAATATTGTGTGGTAAACTGACCTTTGCAACTTTTGGTGTCAATAGAATTAGTAAATTAGAGGCATTGAGGTACAACTTTACATAGAGAAGCTATCTCAAACAAAATGTGTGTTCCACCGCCGGCTTGCCCTCCGTTCTCTTTTCAAACTAGAAGCCTCGTTTGCACACTTGCCTTAGAGTAACTTTGTATATGACACTTGTCGAACCAAGACAAGCAGTCACCGACTCCAAATCTTTACAAGCTCTTACTCCAACTTTATTTAACGTGCAAAAGCGTTTAAACGATTTCAAACGTAATTACCATTGATTCGTGTCAAATAATCCAACACTTTAAATTGGTCACAAGCGTCGCGTCGGCAAGCTTATTTAGTCCATTAACACGCTAGTGGCTTGCTAAGTTCAAACGCTCCTTATGATTTTTTCATTCAAAATGGCGGGAACATTGCTCAATAATTAAATTAAATTCGTTTTAGTTGATTTAAGTTAAGATTTTGTTTTCTTACTGATGATAAAGTGATAACATTATCTTTTTTGTTTTTTGTCGTGCAATTGTGACACATTCTTATTACGCACGACGGCATTTTTTCAGTTTTTTCATAAACAATTTTGGCATGCGGCCGCAATGAGCGCAGCCGAGTGACAGCCGAGTGACAGAATTAAATGCAGCCGGCCGGCTGCAATGCACACCCCCGAACCCGATGTTCGCGGTGTCCCTTCTATACGCTAGTAATATTAATTCTATGATTAGAGGTAGTTTGAATGTAAGTAGTATTAAAAATTTGTTTTTAATTGAAATGTTAGTAGCCATAAAGTGTTATTAAATGGCCACTGCATGTATGGACAAATGGGTATACCTAATAACCAAACTCAATCAGAACAATAGTCCAGGATGCGTAAGGTCAGTAAAAGTTGTACTACTGTGAAATCATGATTAAATTGCTTACTGGACATTGCATAGTAAACTCAGTAAAAAATATGCAGTAGGTTATTAACACTGTAAAATGTACATCCTGCAATAAGGTTGGGGAAACATTCATCTACTCCCTTGGCAGTCGCTACAAAAGGTATACCACTAATTCCACCTTAGTGGTCTAGTCTTGCCTTGCCAAAACTGGAACACAACAATGTTTTGCATTTTCCTCATTCCTTCCAATAATAGCTTAACCTACGCAACAAATAAACTTGTAGACGTCTTATAATGAAATACAAAATTGCTTGATGCAACTTAGTTTGCTGCAGAATTACCTGGTATTTTTATCTGGCTCTCATCATTTTAATATCGAGCGCTAATCCTTGCTTCATTTTATCTTTCACGGATCAGTTTATTTTTAGTTCTTTCTGCTTTCGGAAACAATATGCAATTTCTGATTTCAATTAAAATATTTTTATAAATCAGTCACCTAAAATATTTTTCTTAAAGATCATATTTCGTTACTGTTTTAACTATTTCATATTATTGCTTGTAGTCCATGATTATTTCAAAATGTCCATGATTTCTTTCAAAAATTACTTGTAGGTACGATCACTAAAGATGCGATTAAATAGATAGAATTCCATTATCAGACAGAATAATAAAAAATAAATCTGTTTGATAATAAATAGAATTCCGTTTGACGTATGTTCAAATTTGAAATAAAGGTACGCAAACCCTTCAGGGTTGGCAACTAATCGCACTGGCCAAATGGTATCGTGACAAAAATCCATGCCTCAAGCGCGCTTCAGTAAATCAACGCGCGAATAAAAACCAATTACGTCCACAAAAACCGCTTAGGTCTACAATACACCCTCCATTCGCTTTGCTTTCTTTTCTTATATGAGATTCGTGAATTAATCATCACTGTATCTAAACAGCTCAGCTAATTGAACCGCCATGGTTTGCGATGAAAATGTCGTATTGTGATTTTTGCCATAATTGACGATACATTTACAAATAGGTAAATCATTTGAATTTGCTGAGCCTTTAATTAACATACCTACAGACTAATCTATTAATTTAGTTTATTAATTAATACATTTTTTACTTCGACTCGTATTCAATAATACGAAAATCACCTAGAGCTTTTGTATTTAGAATGCTTTATCAGGTAAACTCCAGTCTGACATCCCGTTTTTGAATTTAGTTTTTATTCCATTATTTTTGTTACTCGGTCCATGATGATGATGAGGAATAATATTGGTTAAGTGAAGACCCAATATAAACGACACACGTACTATAACGACCTATATACATATTTCTTATGTTCACTAACGACGTCAAGTTCCAGACATCCCCATACCCGACGTCAAATTTCCGTCAACCATATTGCAAAAAGTACAAATAACAAAATTATTGAATTTCGCAATTTAATATCGGTCCGCTCGCTCACTGCTGGCCATAATTACCAATGCGAACCCAATTCATCATTCTTTATTACAAGTACAAAATTCCATGTAAATTTCATGCATAACCGATGAACACGGTGAATGCGTTTCGATATATCGCTCAAATCTACGTTTTATTAAAAGTACTATTATGTCCTTTGTGATTTTACGTAGTCTTGACTCCGACCAGCACTATACATCGCTGCAGATAGTTTCTTCTAAAAGTGTTGTATCTTGGTTTGGAGTTGCAGTCAGCGACGTTACATTTATTTCAAATCACAAGTTTTGTAAATCACTATCATTATTGCATGTTAATAATTGTATTATTTTTTCAGATTACGGCGTTTTACAGAGAGACACATTGTTATATGCAATGACTAGCTTTTGCCCCTCAGCTTCGCCTGCGGTAGAGATCGATTCTTTACAAATCCTACTTACTTTTACTTAAGTTAGTTAGATTTAGTTGCCTATGACTTAAGTAAACATGTAGCCTACGTTACTCTCCACCCTCCTCACTATCTCCACACATAAAAATCATACCATATAACAGCTTCGATGCGACGTGAAAAACGGACAAACAAACAAACAAACACACTTTCACATTTATAATATTAGTAAGTATGAATGTCAAATAGATTAATGTAAAATGCCCTTTATTTTGTTTTGCAACTCGCAACTACCACGAATTATAATTGTTTTAAATGATCAAAATACTTGTCTTAAAAATGTCCTTCTCTAATATCTTCAAAAGCTGTTACTCCATCTCACCAACTTATTTGATTGATGTTCCAAGTCTAACATAGATATTTTACGTCACTCGTAGCCGTGACATAAATTGCCAAAATCAGTGTTTATCTGAAGCTATTTTTGCCCAACAAAATGACTTTCAAAATCATTGTCTCCAAAGGAGTCCCCCGCGTGCCAACTGAAAATGTCATTAATGCCTGAGTAAAATTTGGGGTCTAATCTCGTCAGTGCAAAGCTTATTACATTTATACAAGGGAGTAATCTTGGAATAAAGTTTTCAATGGAAAGTGTTGAATCATTGAGGATTGCGAACCCTTCCCTCTGAAAGAACTCGACTCAACCTTTGCAGAGCTTAGCGAACACTGTTTACGTCTACGCAATAAATTGTTGTTTAGTTATTTTACCAGATACTTTTTTTATATTTATATAATTAAAATATAAAAAAAAAATCATACTTTTGTATGAGGCCAGGTCAGGCTAATAATTATGTTTATTATGTCAAGATTCGAGTTTAATGCATCAAATTGAAAAAGCTTACCTAATCATATTAAGTTATCTACACAGATTTGTTTATTTACAACTACTTAGAGTAGAGGTATCGATTTTTTACAAATCCCGCGGGAACCCTGAACTTTTCCAGGATAAAGAGTATAATCTATCTGTTAATCCAGGGTAAAGGCTATCTCCATTCCAAATTTCAGCCAAATCGGTTTAGTAGTTATGGCGTGATTCAGGAATAAACATCCAAACATCTTCACAAACTTTCACATTTATTTAATTAATAAAATATAGGATTTGAAATCCAATATTACACCCAATTTAAGATATGAGTAAAGTTAATAGCATCGTATCAAATACTACGAAAATATTAGAATCGATTCCTCTATGTAGGTATCTACATAAAAGTACTATTAAATACTATTACTAAGACTTACGTTTATTTCTTTAAATATTGTTCCCATTTTTCCACACATATCTACTGAAATATATTTCGTATAACATTACAATAGAATTACTTAACATACTCTGTATTTCTACGCCATTCATCCAAAGAAATCAGTTTCGTTGAATTACGAATTTTCAGCATTAGATGGATGAAAACTTTCATGAAAACGGATGAAAGATATCTACTAAAGCGCGAATATTGGACGGATAACAATAGCTAACCTCATATCAGGATGTTTTCCCACTTTCACCGGGAAACATCGCGGTTGAGCAAACCGCACAGTCATTGCAGCGCAATAACCAATTGTGAGCGTATTACAGCCTATCACAAAGCCCCGAAGCTTTTTTGCCGAAAGTATAGAGCTATGTGACAAGATAGAGCATTCACCGGACGACTTAATTTTCATTTAAGTCCTACTGCAGTATTTGACTATTTTATTTACTTGTATCGGTAATGTTGTTGTTGCTAGTGTTAAATTATATTACGTTTCGCGACAAATGACTAATATAAGATTGTGAGATAAAGAACATCTCAATTTAGTTACTATACGCACTAATAATGTTATCTACTAATTAAGTTATAATTTATTAAGTTTTTGTTTCAAACGTAATGACGATCAAGGATAAAAATATTTTTCACATCCAGGCCAGCTTTAGGATAATGTAACAATTTTTTATTACTTTGACTGTGATGCGACAAAGTCGTTTTTGCGCAAACATATCGCGACAATGGGAAACAGGCCTTTTGTACTTTTTACTTTGATTGATGATTTTAATTTCCTATCTGGTTCATTGATTTCGGAGGTGACAGAAGCGGGAAACATAATATTTGATCATGATTGTGGCTAAATTGTATTGTAAAACTAACTTTTGTAGTTTTGCTTTTTATTTTAGCTTGATCTAAATTTTCTATCAAAAATGATGGGACGCTATTAAATTTATTTAGCGTAATTAAAATATATTGCAATATCAAGTGCAATTCACTATGAGTGGTGGGTATACCTATTACGTAAAAAATAATAAACCTCAATTTTGTAATTACATTTATTTATAAAATATATTTTAATGAACATAAGTCAAGGGAACTCCTTTTATACCATCAGCGCAATGTGCGTTTTAAGTTACGCCAAACGCCTTCATCTCGTATCATTGCAATAGCACAAAGCGTATACATAGCATTAAAACGGCTGTGCATTATTTTATAAATAAATATACTTCTTTAATAATGTTAAAGACAATAAATACCGGATGGATTAGTGATGACTCTACACTTTTAGTTATTTTACGCACCAACTCAGAGTCACTAACGATTACTTGTATGGCAATTCAAGGAGTGATTTAAGTAACCATTAGTGACTCTGAATCGGGGCGTTAGTCTTCTCAGTCTATTTATTAACTCAATACAGTTTTAGTTCTTAAGCTCCCATTTGCCATTTCCTAAAAGAACTAACACGAACAAATCCGTCCCCTCTATTTCATTAAAATTTTATAATCCTAAACATAATGCAGTCTCGTTTTGTATATACCGAAAGAATAATAACATAATATTACGGCTACACATTACATTATAAACGCGGATGTGACGGCACGATTTAAATATGGCGGCGGCATCATCCCGCCAGTGACGCTGTGGCCGACCATTTATCACTCTGGTAAGCCTCCGCCGATATTATGATCAATGCCACTCGCTCGCCAGATTCACACACTATGTATACTGAAGGAATCCGATAGGAACTTACTATGCTATCTTTTGGAATTATTGTCCGCTCTGCCCGCGACTTTGCCCACATTTTCTGGATAATAAGTACCTTATGTCTTATTTCATATCATGGTCTATGACCCATAATCACCCAGGATTACATCACAGGGTTCACTCATGTCCGGCAAGCTTGATTGAACCACTCAATTAATCCGCACTGGAGCAGCATGGTTGAGTATGCTCTACGCCTTCCAATAGTACCGTGCTCAATATTAGGTTATAATGGGTTGAAACCAACAGCTACCTAACAAAAAGAAAGAAAATCTATTATTAAACAGAAAAAAATTATCAGGAAAAGACACCGAACTGTTTTGTTTTCACTTATTTAGACGTATTTAGATAAGTTACTTTTTTGTAAATAAAAATTCCAGAATCCCAAGAAATTGTTGTATATCAAGATACGTAATAGAAGCTAAAGAATCACCCACATTGCATACTTTATATCGCCGAAGTCGCCACCTGCGCGAGTGGCCTATTAAGAAGCCTATATTCTGTCTAACTCTTTATTAGGTATTAGGTACTTAGGCTTTTGTTACTTGTAATTATATTCCTTTTTTACATTACAATTATATTTATCTTACAGTTATCAATTAAGATTTAACAAAATTATACGTATCATAGGCATTGCATACTCATAGGGTAAAAAAATCTTTATTTCTGTCTTTGTTTAATCTTTAGGTCTGAAATATGTGTATAATGACTATCATTTATGACTATAAAATTTATAAGGAGCCACTACTAACTAAAAACTCAAATTAATGTACTTGCTTTTGTTGTCGCAAAATATCAAATACGTCAATAAAAATACAGAATTCCGAACACTACGTTAAAATTTTGCCTCTTTTACATTTTCATTCCCCTAGATTACATTCATAAATCGATCTATCACCAAGTAGCCATATCGCATCACTTATCACAGCTACAATGTAACAAAGACGATCTCGGATATCAAGTGACGCAAGTCAAAGTGCGCCTGACAAAAGAAAGACAACCGGAAAGCGAGGTGAGTGCTACTCGATCGGATCCCTCCTCGATTGCGTTGAATGGACTCAATGAGGGCCTTCAGCCATCTGCGTGATCAATTGATATCGGCACGGACTCCGCTGTCTCCTGCTTATTTTACGTTCGTTTTAATCTCGTAATTTGTTTCGCTGCATAATCAAATTTAGAATTTTGTGCTCGACGCCTTTTTAAGTTCAATAGCAACGTACAGGAATGAATAAGTGCAAGGCGTATAAAATTTCGTCATCTTCATAATTCAAAAATTGCTGTCCAATCGCTGGACTTGGATCTTCTCTTAAAATGATATGGGTTAAGGCCATAGTGTGGATGCACCAGTGTGGCAGACACTGGTCGAACGCCGATTGGCAGGCTTTCCACTCTTAGGTGTGCTGGTTTCCTCGCGATGTTTTCCTTCACTGAATCAAGTGATAATTTTGTGATACGCGCATTACAAAATATAGAGGTGCATGCAGAGTTCGATCTCTTGATCCCCGTACGAGAGATCGGCAACACTCGAAGCTTGCCTGTCACATCTTAAACAATAAACAATATTGAGTATATTCGTATTACTGCAACGTCGATTAAAAGATGGAAGTTCTCGAACCAAATCATACTCAATTATTCACCGTGCCCAAAACCACTTGAAAAAATCCAATCAGCATAACTCGTCACTCTAATATCGAACCCCAATCTGCGAACACTTATCAAATCGCTTTATGCATAGATATAAGGTAAAAATGCAAGGGAAAGTTTGCCTTTGTATCATTAAACTTTAAGTCTTATTACGAGAGGAATAGCAGGATGTTTTGTTTTATTGACTATTGTAAGGCCTTGCCGGAACATAAAGCTGAGTGGTTTACTTAGAATTTAAAATATTCATAGCTTGTACTGGATCGTATTTAAATATTTACATAAGTGTCACGCAGCGTCAGTGACGTTTGTCGATAAAATGTATTGAGAGGAACGGCTGAGTGGAGCGTTTCTACACTTAGGGAGGAGCGCGTTACTAGATGGAAATATAATCACATTATTTCACATTAACAACTGCTTAAAAATTATGTGACTTACTGTTTGCTTAACACGAATGGAATATTGACGACATTAAGGTAGTAGATAATGTCTTATCTAATTTAATTTATATTCATATTGTAAACGCATGAAATGACGTATTATAATGATTTTGATTTGATACCATAAAAATAAAAAATAAAATATTTCTCACTATAATTCCCAAGCATGGATGCAATAATATCTCCAAAATTATAATTAAATTATCTCCAAAATAAAAATGTCTAAACGATTTATCAACAAATATGATTCACTGCTTTACGTTACAAGAAGAAGCTGCGAATAAACATAATTTAACAATGTGTTTAAAATTAAATGTACATTGGGGATGAACAGTAACAAAGTAAGCAAGGACGTTTGACATCCACCGATACTCCTTTTGAGACGTTAACACGTAGTAGGCAGGGGGCGCTGCCTTCGCTGCTTCCACTAAGCACCGTGTATTTGAGCCATAAAAAATAATGGATCTGCGAATCGTCGAGATATGCACGGAAATATGGAGTGAGGTGAGCGCTCGAGAAATCGTAATAGCATCACGAAAATGGGGATTAGAAAACGATCGACTGGAAATCGATTCGGGGTATGCAAAGATATACAAAGCGAGGCCAAATATATTACTAAGATTGAAAAAAGGTGTGCAAAATATGGACCGGTTTGGTAAAATTATTATCTATTTTATAATTCACTTGTTACATTCTTCACTTTAGACCGAAGCGAACTTAAGAAAATGTAGCTTTGCAGAATTGGGTCGATGTCGTCCGAAGTGAACTCAAAGTAGGATTTTATCATCCTATCCTATAGATAAATAAAGTGATCATTCCCAAATAAACGAATTAGTTAATCAAACTACAATACTTAATAGTATTCGCTTAGCCATATTAAGTAGGACGAAATTGAAATAATTACAAACCAAAACTTTCAATCACGACAACAATAAACCATTGTTTTATATGGATAACTATAGGGCCTTAAAAAGCTCTATTGACATATATCACACTAGCACGAACATAGCAAACTAATTACGTTGGGAGCGTTTTACAACACGCGTACGCCGTAACGTTCAGCGACCTTATTTCAGGTAACGTGTTTGTACGCCGCGAGCAAACATATTCGCTTAAATGATAGCATTCCTCTTGAAAGCTACTTACAAATGTCCGGCTACGTGCTTTTATGAAGCACTAATAGTCGGAAAATTAATGAAAGTAACCCTTACAGGTCCTTTATTTTCATAATTACAAATCTTACGGTTTATGTTACACTGGAAATATGTATAGGTATAGTTCAGCGGAACATCTTTTAAGGTTATAAAGTGTAAAGTTATATTATGCAAACAAAATCTAGTCACTTTTATTAAAACGAATAAATGTACGGAAGACATTGATTTACATAGTTATACCTTACCATTTCAATTTTCTTTGTATAACATGATATCAATATATTACATATCCCGACGCATACGCAAACAAGCATCACATCGAACCTTTATAATGTCCAAGTTATTCGTCTTAAGTTATCGGCAAGCAAACAAAGTTGCGGCGGCCGGGGAGCGAACCCAATTATCTCTAATGAAGACAATGATATAAGCGTGGTTATTGATCTAGATTTAAATTTCATGACGGGTCAGTCCCTACGATGTGCGAACCCTTAATGCTTCTTGCTGAGTTTCGGATACTGCGATGCGGAAGTCTTGGTCCGTGTAAGGAGCTACATAAATTGAGATTTTGTATCATAAAGTTACTTGTAAGTGAAAAAACGGAAAAGTATTTTATGGGTCGACCAGAACTGTTTTAGGTTCCGTTATCGACAATAATATTTATTTTGTGTTAAACCAAAAGCAAATAATTTCTAAGTAAGTCAAACATAACATACATTCTATTGAAACTTTAATTTTATTTTACTTTGTAGTGTGGGTTTTGTTCATTTCAAGTAATATCTACGTTAACTTTCTAAGTTTTAGTTGTTTAGTTGCAATAAACTCTTAATTCAAGCTGACAAACGCATATATTATGAAATTATGAGGGTACCATTAAATGTATGCCCTTTGACTTAAAAAAAATAACAATACTAATGTAGTAGTGATACATACGTTACATATTTTGTTTTCACCATACATTCTTGTAATTATTGCACAACTTCTAACGCATAGGACCAAGATACCTTAGTCGAGCTCTACCCAAGTTTAATGTCCACTAACTAATTTCTTATCCCCAAAACATAATATTATGAACCAACATACACACGGACAAACGTCTGAAATTATGATTAACGACCGTACACACACATAAAACGGGAACCTTTGTGTACATTTACTCAGAGAATAGATCACCATGTCAGATTAAAATAGACTTCGTATAGTTTACGAAGATCAATCAATAGGTACTTGTGTCGGAGAGTTTAAATTATTTCATGTGATTTAATCAATCCCAAATACACATCGAACAATTAAAAATTGAAATAGTTAATAATTTCTTCAATTCTATTTTCAAGTAGGTAGCTACCTGAGTATGTAGTTCTTAAAAACTGATAAAAAAAATATTCCAAATTGAATTTTACACTTTTATATGAACTATTATAGATCCGCAGGAGAGCATCTGATACGGATGCATCTATAAAATTGGCAATAACTGGCTTTAATTAATGACTAACACAAACGAAACAACAATTTTACGTACCATAAATTACACATTCTACTTCTTAATTATTTAAGTAAAAGTATAAAGAAACGGAACCCTAATTAAATATAGGTTTTATCTAGCTGTTAATAATTAAAAAGTTGTGTGTTAAACAATGCCACGATATTATTTACGGCACGCTTTGAAAGGCGTTATTGTGTATCGATCGGTGAAGCTGGCGATGAGTTCTCATCCGAGGGCGAACACTTCCTCTCGTTAAGATGTTAATGATTTTGCATATTAATTTGCATCGGAACGGAGTAACGTACGTAGCATTCGCGGAACATTTGTAATCGTATATCAGTTTGTGTTTGCGATGTTATTTAATGCGTTGTTTTTAAGGTGGAAGTATTTTGCTAGTGTTTTTTTCATATTTTCAAATGTGATTGAATAGTTCGTACTATTCACTTGACTTCAAATGCTATTAACTATTTTATTTTTGGGTAAGTCATTGCGTTTGTTTTTAAGATAGGTACGTATTATTATGGAAAGTAAACTATCCTTTATTTAACTATTTATCGTTTAAAATACATTTTTTCTTACATCTACCCAATAGAAAATTTGTTTTCAATTCTAACTACATTGATTTACTCATTTGACTTGTCATGTTCTAATTCTAAGTAGGTAGGTAATAAGTATACATAAGTACATATATTATACAAATAAATATTCTGAGTTTATGATCATCAATTTATTAATAACAATTTAAGTAATCTGAAGCGCTCATAGCCCGGCGGCTTGCGTCGATCCTATGTGATCGAAAAAGTTAAGCAACAGCGGGCGCGGTCGGTAGTTGGATGGGTGACCGCTTGTGGCAAAAATTTCTTGAGCGTTTCCGTGCTTCGGAGGGCACGTAAAGCCGTCGGTCCAGGTTGTTATCATAAGATAACAGTCGTTAAGCCATGTCGGAGGCCCTCGGGCGGTTTGAAAACTTCCGACACTTGGGTTGGCCACTAACCCCTCCACCAATCCGCACTGGAACAGCGTTGTGGAGTATGCTCTAGGCCTCCTCAAGAGGAGAGACCCGTGCCCAGTAGTGGGCCATTAATGGGTTGAAGCCAAATAATCTCAGAATTACCTATTTGATTACAAGCACTCTGCCCGCAGCTTATTCCGCGTTTCCGGGACAATAGTTAAGTGTTATGAATAGGTATTTTATCTTTTTCATGTCTATTGCGATTTAAAAAAAAGAAACTATAAGGTGGCAGCACCATCCATTTCCATTTCCTCTCTCACTCTGTTTGACATATTGATGTTAGAAAGAATTTTTTGTTGTGCCTCGAGTTAATAAAATAGTACTTCAAGAAAATCTCAATTTCATTTACGAAATCCAAACCTGAATAATAAGTACCCTGTATTATTATTCCATCAGGGCCTACCTGTATGCTTTTCATGAAAATCCGTTCAGTAGTTTTTGCGTGAAAGAATAATGAACATCCTATCTATGTGCAAGCTTTCATGTCAAGCCGTATACCGATAAGAGCGTGACTGACATAAGAACATCCAAACATTCACAAACAAACTCACATAATGTCAGTAGGAAGTAGGATTGAATTTATAAATATACTATACTAGCTGTCCGGACAGACTTCGTTCTGTCAAGTTTTTTAGTTTGAGATGTAAGCTATCCTATCTTTCAAGTTGGATCAAACTGTATATGGTGTGCTTTGATTAAAATCGGTTAAGTAGTTTAGGAGTCCGTCGCGGACAAACAACGTGACACGTAATTTATATATATTAAGATATAGCAAATATACAACTACCTATATTCCTAGTTCTAAATATCAGATCTCTGCGATCTTAAGATTTGATTTGAAATGCTGAAATATGTTAGATCGTATGTAAAAATGACATTTGTAAGACCTGACCTCACGCTCTTGTTCCGAGTTCGGTTTACGATATTAATGCGGGCCTTAATTAGCACGATTTTTATCTCCAAGATAGAACACCTAAGCGCGTCATCTTAACGCAGATCCGATTCAGTAGAGACAGCTCAGCTTATCTAACGCTTGTGCGAGGATTAGTCTTCATGAGATCTTCTTAAGGCTTATTAGCGCCTCATACACTTTGAGCTAAGCAGTGCCAAGCTGTCGTATACAACCCACATTAAACTATTTCAAAGAGCTCATTAATAAATTGGTCGAATTGTTGCGTGGTGGGTGACCGGGGTGGCCGAAGTACAACGGCCGACGTCCAGTCACGTCACGCTGGGTTCGATAACCCCCGACTTGACGCTCCGCAGAAAGGGCGTGGAAACGGAGTCCACAACCCGCGCCGGCAGCGGAACGTCGGGTGCGCACTGAGGACTGGTGCGCCGATGCCCTGACTCCTCGGAGTCAATCACGAGGTGGGCCCAAGGTGGCGGGGAACGAGTACGCGTGTCGCCCGTGGGCTACGTCTGTTCACCGCTCCTTGATCGGGCCTTCGTGGAGGCTTTCCGGTTGTGCTCGGGTTTGAGAAATTGACGTCCTGTTACAGGAATTTGACGTGATAGAAACAATATTTATTCTCAAACCACTGAGTCACAGGCCGGGCGATATCTTCTAATTATTCTTCGAAGCTACTCTTCGATTCTTCCTATTATTCTTCTTTTTCTTGCTGGGCTGGCATCCTGTTCGAAGTCCTAGTATTCTTCTTGTTGGGCTGGAATCATCCTCTTCGAAGTCCTAGTATTCTTCTCATATGGCAGCAATAATCCTCTTCGAAGTCCTGGTATTCTTCTTGGCTTCTTCTTGTTCCTTGTTCCTTTGTTCCTGTTGTTCCTCTTCCTACTTTACTAAAAATCCGATTCTCTATTGTACGCCCTAGCAATACCATATTGAAAGCCCCTTTATTTCGGCCTCCAAAATGTACTTTGCGCAACTATTTACGCTATCGCCCGACCTGATTATCAGTTTATCCATTTTATTCATCAAGAAAACCACATGTATCATATATCGTTACAATCGTCTCAGCGAGACCTATCGATACCAATATTCATCATTTATACAACATTACCACATAAAAACTTATTCGACAAAATCTAACAATTTTACATTAGGATCTGACCTCTTATTTCAATGTTTCTTCCCTAATCGGGGTAAATCTTTATTACTTATCACTTAAGTTGTATACAATAAATAAAACTCTCAAACATCTATCTAGAATACATAATATCAACATCGTAACCCAATATTTACAAAAACTACAAGCAAAAAACCTAAAAATGTATAGTAAAAATACTTACGTAATAATTCTTCAAATTTATCACAAATGTTACGATGTTATTTACGTAAATTATAATTCGAAATATACATTTACTCAATTTGTTCATTTCTATTCATGTATATACTGTAATTCAACAATAAATTGAATTACTAACTATATGGCACTGTAAGAACAGTGCGGCAACATATCGCTATCTCGCTCTGACATAGAATGCGACTTATTTCTGTAATATTTTATGCTTTCTACGTTTAACTAACATTCTTTTCAGACATATACATACAGATACATTTAAACTATGTATGTTGGTCTGTTGGTCGCCGACATCCTCCCCCTCGTGCTTCGCACCAACTCCTGGGCTCGGCGACTCTCCCGGCACCAACACCTCCAGCTCGGAAGTCGGCCGTCGCAGCATGCCAGCTTGCTTGCATCCATGGAGATGCGTAACTCCCCCTCGGTGCAATATGTTGCGATGCATCTAGCAAATTATTTTTGTATTACAATATTGCTCAAGTAATACTGCCAGGCACTTTTTTCTTCTGTGTCCCCGATGTTTATTTCTTTCTTGTCGGCTTCTTCGCTGCAGACTTCCTTCAGCAGGCTGGGTCGGTTTGAGGCCCATCCACGCAACTCAAAACCGGCCTTTCTGTGGATGAAATCGACTTGTTTACTAATACATATCAAATCCGATTCAGAATGAAAACTGTGAAGATAGTCATCCATGTAATGATTGCGTTCCACCGCCCGCGCAGCCTCCGGATATTCGTTACTGAAGTCTGCAGCATTCCTATTTTTTACATAAATCGCGTTACAAGGGGACGAAGCGGCGCCGAATATAACCGAAGTCATTCGATACACTGTCGGCTTTACCTCTCGTTGGTCGCCGCGCCATAAAAACGTAGGCTGTCTCTGTCTGACGCTTGGATGCGCACCTCCCGACTTGGCCGCTGCATCGAATACCAATCTAATTTTCTTCTTAGGTGGATGTGTCACGGCGAAGTGAGGTAAATACCACTCTTTACCCTGTACGGCTACTGTCGGGGCCTCTTCGGCGTAGCCACAGTCCACCAGGTGCTGCATCTGCTTACTGTATTCTTCTCTGAGCTGCGGATTTTTGTCAATTTTCTTTTCAATATCACGTAGCCGCTTCTCGGCTGCCGTGTAGCTCTCCGGCAAGTATTCATTTTTATTTTTCCATAATAGTCCGACTTCGAATCGCCCATCGTTTAGTCGGTTACAAGTCCTTTCTAATATCGCCAGCGCTCGCCCATCGGAGTCGGTGCTCGGACGCTTCGGTTGCACGCCTAAACTATCAATCGAAAAATACTGTTTGATCGTTTCATGCATGTCATTATCAGGGTTACTTAGGTGCAAACAGCTATTTATAAAGTGCACCGGTCTCAGTCCTTTTGCGTCGAATCCGTGGAGCACCCAACCGAGCTCGGTCAGCGATGCGACTGGTTGTCCTGACTTGCCTTTTCGAATTTCTTTCGAGACGATCAGTTCCCAGTTGTCCTGTCCCACGAGCAGTCGTGGCGCCTCGGCGTCATATGACAGGACATCAGTCATTCCATTCAGGTGCGGGCAAGCTTCAATAACAGATCTGTTAACAAATTGTGGTGTTAACTTTAACTGGTCGACGGTGTGGACTCTGTTCAGATTTCTCACCCGATCGTGATGTATCCCTCTGATGCGGATCCGCAGCCGTTGCGAGTCATCCTTCCGCAGCAGTCGTCCACCCACCGTCTTCAACACGAGTTCCTCTGGCTTGCCTGTAGCGCCAATCTGCGCCGCGACCTGTGAGTCCAACAAAGAAACAGTTGAACCTTCATCAAGGAGAGCCATTACCTTGACTGTCCCCCTGGGCCCGTACAACTCGACGGGGACCATCTTCAAATACGCCCTCGCAGCTTTCAACGCGTTCACCGAAGACGCGATGTTGGTGGTAACCTCTTCCACCTCTGCTGCAGGCTTCTCATCTTCATTTCTTCGGTCGGAGTGAAGCAGTTGGTGATGCCAGTGCCCACAGACCTTGCACCCTGGTCTGCGGCATGAAGTCTTCCGATGACGGTCACTCAAGCACTTGAAGCAGAGGCGTGTCTTCTTGGCGTACGTCCATCGGTCCTCAGTCGAAAGCTTCGAAAACTGTGGACAATATATTATAAAATGTGCGCCTCGACAATACAAACAACTGACTTTGTTCGCCTCGTATCCGCTTCTGAGATCACCATTGCGATTTGATCCCTTCTGTTCATGTCCCCCACGGGGCACATAGCTTGAGACTTCAGTTGCAGCGTTAGCGACTCGTCGATTCGCAGCCCTTCTATCGTTGCTATGCGGTTTCGACGATTCCAATGTCGCATAAGCCCCACACTTATCGGCTTCCTTGTTCAGGAACTTGGAGACCAGGACTAGGTTGGAGAACTCCCCCTCGTCTGAGCTTTCTGTAAAATCGTACCATCTGAACCGTAGAATCGAAGGCATCTTCTCCACGATTTGTTTTACAATTTCAGGCGAATGTAGGTACTGAGGTTTCTTTAACCCTTGTATAGCGGCGACGCTGTTGTTAACTTGACTGGCGAAGACGCAGATATCCCGTGGACTTTCCGTAATACGAGGGAGTGCTTTTACCTTGTCTAGCTCCGCCAGTATCAATGCGTCTGTCCTCCCAAAGCGCCGTTGTAACGCCTGCAGTACCTCACTCGGGGAAGCTTCCGAATATAAGAGGCTCTTGATCGCCTCTCGCGCTGTTCCTCTGATCGCTCGTCGCAGCCGCGCCATGTTCTGTACATCTGAAAATAGTCTACACGTATCTTCATAGACAACTTTAAATGCAAACCACTCACTGCTATTTCCATCGAAGAGTGGTAGCTCGTGGATGTACTTCGGCTGCGACGCTGGTCCTTCTCTGTGTGCGACTGCTTCTCTCAAAGCATCTGCAAGTAGCCGCACGTTGACTGAAGCGTTATTCGGCTCTTCACATTTAATCTGTTGGGGAACCGGGGAATTCAGATACTCACTTGCATCACTCTTGTTCTTCATGGACGCCTGTATCCAATCTTGGACCTGGTCTTTCTTGTCTTCCGGGTCCTCGTCCATGGAATCCTCTTCTTCTTCGCACCGGGCTAGCTGGAGCCGGGTGCGTGCGAGCCTCGTCGCAGCCTGAGCTTGTTCTAACTCAAGGCGTGCCAGCTCCTCTTGCGCTTCGAGCTCACGCCGCCTGGCCGCGGAGCTCGTGGTCCTTGTTGACCGCGCTCGTCGACTCGAGCCAGCTGGTACCAAAGTCGAGTTCGACTTATGTTCTGGTGCCTTCTGGTGAGTCACTTCATCGTCGATGATTCCGCCCGCGGTTCCCCTGTAAGCAAACATACCTGACGTTGCTTCCGTAGAACCGGTCATCGTGGTGCCACCTCCCGTCGTGGTACCGCACGTCGTTGTTCCGCCCGTTGTAGTGGTACCATCCATCATCGTGGTACCCGTCGTGCCTCCCGATGTCGCTTCAGACGCAGCCCCTCCCATCCTGGATCGCGCTTCTCTGCTCGACGCGGCTGTTCCGCCTTCGGAACCCGCTGAGCGCTGGGGTACGTTGCGTTGGCTCCTCGTGATTGGCATCTTGATGTCTTCCTCAGATCCGGCTCGAAGGACCAGCTGTTGCGTGGTGGGTGACCGGGGTGGCCGAAGTACAACGGCCGACGTCCAGTCACGTCACGCTGGGTTCGATAACCCCCGACTTGACGCTCCGCAGAAAGGGCGTGGAAACGGAGTCCACAACCCGCGCCGGCAGCGGAACGTCGGGTGCGCACTGAGGACTGGTGCGCCGATGCCCTGACTCCTCGGAGTCAATCACGAGGTGGGCCCAAGGTGGCGGGGAACGAGTACGCGTGTCGCCCGTGGGCTACGTCTGTTCACCGCTCCTTGATCGGGCCTTCGTGGAGGCTTTCCGGTTGTGCTCGGGTTTGAGAAATTGACGTCCTGTTACAGGAATTTGACGTGATAGAAACAATATTTATTCTCAAACCACTGAGTCACAGGCCGGGCGATATCTTCTAATTATTCTTCGAAGCTACTCTTCGATTCTTCCTATTATTCTTCTTTTTCTTGCTGGGCTGGCATCCTGTTCGAAGTCCTAGTATTCTTCTTGTTGGGCTGGAATCATCCTCTTCGAAGTCCTAGTATTCTTCTCATATGGCAGCAATAATCCTCTTCGAAGTCCTGGTACTCTTCTTGGCTTCTTCTTGTTCCTTGTTCCTTTGTTCCTGTTGTTCCTCTTCCTACTTTACTAAAAATCCGATTCTCTATTGTACGCCCTAGCAATACCATATTGAAAGCCCCTTTATTTCGGCCTCCAAAATGTACTTTGCGCAACTATTTACGCTATCGCCCGACCTGATTATCAGTTTATCCATTTTATTCATCAAGAAAACCACATGTATCATATATCGTTACAATCGTCTCAGCGAGACCTATCGATACCAATATTCATCATTTATACAACATTACCACATAAAAACTTATTCGACAAAATCTAACAATTTTACATTAGGATCTGACCTCTTATTTCAATGTTTCTTCCCTAATCGGGGTAAATCTTTATTACTTATCACTTAAGTTGTATACAATAAATAAAACTCTCAAACATCTATCTAGAATACATAATATCAACATCGTAACCCAATATTTACAAAAACTACAAGCAAAAAACCTAAAAATGTATAGTAAAAATACTTACGTAATAATTCTTCAAATTTATCACAAATGTTACGATGTTATTTACGTAAATTATAATTCGAAATATACATTTACTCAATTTGTTCATTTCTATTCATGTATATACTGTAATTCAACAATAAATTGAATTACTAACTATATGGCACTGTAAGAACAGTGCGGCAACATATCGCTATCTCGCTCTGACATAGAATGCGACTTATTTCTGTAATATTTTATGCTTTCTACGTTTAACTAACATTCTTTTCAGACATATACATACAGATACATTTAAACTATGTATGTTGGTCTGTTGGTCGCCGACACGAATTATAACTGGTGAACGATATTGAGAATCGGATTTTTTCACCACCTTTGACCACGTTTTCTAGGATAATAAATACCATGTTCTATTCCAGACCACGGTCTATCTGTGTTCAAAATTTCATGAAAATTCGTTCATTAGTTTTGCCTGAAAGAGTAACAATAATTCTCACAAACTTTCACATTTAAAATTAGTAGGACGTATTTTTATATATGTATATTTTTACTAGCTGCCCGGACAGACTTCATTCTGTCAAAAGTTTTTTTTATAATTCGAGATGTAAGCTATCCCATCTTTCAAGTTGGATATAATTGCACACGGTGTGCAAATTTGATTAAAATCGGCTGCGTAGTATATGAGTCCATGGCGGACAAACAACGTGACACGTAATTTAAATAAATTAAGATGAATTTATTTCTTGAAGAAATCAGTATGAAATAAGGAAATGAGTTTTATATGTATAATTGTCGTAATATATACTACTGATATAATAATATAATATGAGTATCTTATAACGCTTGTCAGAACGTATCGGCCCTACGGTGACCCACGACCGAACGCCGCTTTCTCAACTGATCTCATCTCTGCTACACGTACATTATCACAAAATAAAATAAAAGTTATCACAAAAAGCTCCCAACGTACGCGATTACGTTGTATAAAATATCGTACAACGATACTGGGTAGTATGGTATTACGTTTTTTTTTGTTACTTGTTGTGCAGCTATTTCCCTTTATAATGGTTTCAAAAATCAATAAAAGTTGGCAGTGTCAATAAAAAATGTGTTAACCTCTAAACATTTTTTACGAAATAATCCTTTGTTTTGTACTGGCAAGAAATCAAATAATCCAGCATATTGGACGATCGAGACACGTGACATTTTTACGCAATGAAAATCCTTTTGAAAACATTTTTGTACATAAGGAAAGCTAAGAGATATCGTATCCCGCTCCAGCAAACAGCATCTAGTCTAGTCTTAGGGAACATTGTAGTATTAAACGATTCCTAATGAACACAAATCAAAAGTTAGCAACAGATATTTAAGTATAATTGTTTGTAATAGGTCAGCTGCTCCATTCGTTTCTTCAATTTAATACAATGGTACAGTCAAAATGCAAATAAATACAAAAGCCCAAAAAACACCAAGTCCGTGAAATATTTAGACATAATAACCAAAAGTATGAACCAGCTAAGATTTATACGCAAATCCGTATACATTACCCAGCGGAACAATAAAGTAAAAAACAAAACATCATTTCACACTTCCCCACACGCAGTTCTTAAAAACGAGAAGCAGCGTTACATTACGGGCTCGCCCCGGGGAAAGCAATAAAACAAAGGGAAAACCCGCGCCCGAACAAAACAAATAAAACCTGAACCTG
Organism: Thymelicus sylvestris; assembly: GCA_911387775.1. NCBI lineage: Eukaryota > Metazoa > Arthropoda > Insecta > Lepidoptera > Hesperiidae > Thymelicus > Thymelicus sylvestris. The sequence goes on from OU426893.1 coordinate 10,918,098, forward strand.
GGAACTTTTCCTTGATAAGAGAAACGGCTGCATTTATTACATAAATAAATAAATAAACGCTTTCACACTCATACCGGGGGTATGAGTTAGGTTAGTTAGGTTTTTACCTGTGTTGCGGCTGACATGGACGACACATATCGTCACAATAACATCCATGACCCGAGTACAAATATTCACTGTCACTTAAATATCTGCCCCGGCCAGGAATCGAACCCGGGGCCCCTCGCTTCGCAGGCAGGGTCGCTACCAACTAGGCTACAGAGTCATCAAATTAAAGTAACGTTAAGTCGCTTATTGTAAACGTATTACTTACATACTTTTTAATAACCCTTATTATATTGTTAATACTTTACACGCTTTACACAGTTCAGACTTCAGATGCAGATGCACATAGAGATATCCGTGTCTTGTCCATCATGAGCTCAGATCGCTCTTGCTACATTAGAAGTAAAAGTTCTGCGCGATATGTAGGAAAAGATATTAGAACACAGGATGTGGGAAAAAATATAAAGCGTGGTGTAGCGAAAAAATGTATTGCCATGTCGTTACATAAAGTACTTATGTATGAGTATGTTATGTATGGGTGAATAGTGTAATATTAGTTAAGAAAAGTTTGTGGTTAGGGTTGAGTCGAATGCGCTGGAGTAGAGTAGAATAGAATTGAGTGGAATGGGGCAGATTGGAGCCGAATTAGTTGTGCGGGCAGAATATAGAAGAGAGGAAAATAGAAAATTAACTATAACAGCTTGCATAGCACTACTTGAAGAAGTATAACTACTCCAATAGACTTAAGATGACTTTCACAAGATTACATAAAATCACAGAATACACAATGAGAGCATAGAGTCCGAAGAATACTATATTGCTAGTAGCACTTGCTATTCCTACTACTCGAAATATAGTATGATCCCTGAAACTTTTCATTCAATATATCAAAGACCAAATGTAAAGAATAACAAGCTACTGATATAAGCAACTAGTTTTAGGAACATCATGTAGGTAGTTTATTAAGGTATTCTTATTCTGTTTTTGTATAGTGTAAATTTAAAAAAAATTAAAATCCACCTGCTATCAAAAAGCTATCATGATATACCTTTTTGAAATCTTTATGATGAGATCTTTAATTAAATACCCTTATTACATTATTTGATTTATCTTTATTGTTTGATACTTCAAACAATGGCATCTCACACCCATCATATTTGTCTTTTTAACGTCACCTATCTAAGAATGCTCGGGTTATCAAGACGAATCTAACGATATCTTAATTATAAAAATTGGTCCACCGGTTTCAAAGATATGAGGTAATAAAGAACATTATACGCAAACATACATGGAAGATACGCGCGAAAAACATAACCCTTCCTTCGCAGTCGGGCAAAAATATCATAATGGACTTACATCAAGGAAAATAAACCTACTCAATCTATTGTAATAAAGGTAGTCCCTGGAGAGGGTAGTCGGTCAGTGTACCAGGAAACAACATACCAACCAACCGTACCTATTGTATAAATTCATCGATTGACCTAAAATTAACTGAAATATCCGCACAGAACAATAAATTATCATATGGGTGAATTTCCCAAGTGCATTTTTGAGACGGCGAGGTTGAAAATTAATGTGTGGATGTAAACTACAATTATGTATAATTTTATATAGGTAGTTTGAATAGTGATCTACATGATAGCAAAGTATTCAGATGTATTTAATACATAGATTCTTAATAAAAAAATATGTAAGACCTAAAATCTAATTCCGGTGTACTGTCCGACCTCCATTTATTTACATATTTTATAAATTTAATTTTTTTTGGTAAATAAATTTTATTAAAAAGGAATATTTTTTAGAAATACATTAAATAACACAACTAATATATATTTACGGAGTAATTTAAGATAGTGCAACAGCTCTTAAAACATCTTTTAAAAATGTCCTACAAAAAAAAGCAATACCGGTGGCGCATTTTGTACACTTCATATCTTGTTACGAAACGATTTGAAAGACACCTTACTGGCTCTCCCCGCACCGTTCAGTTGTGCTCTTGCAAATTGCGTATTAGGATGACCGACTGGCTGCGTAATTTTCCTGCCAAACACGTAAGTACTCACTGCGGTGGCGCAGGAATACAAAGTCATCCAATTCCGATGTCATGTATATTAGTAAAACTACAAAGCAGATTATCAAGAAATTTTATGGAGGCTTCCATTAAAGGTTTTCGGCCATAATTGTGAAATAAAAGTTAACCTGAGAATAACGGTGTTCTTTAAAATTCAAGTTTTGACTCTAATTCTAAGTCCGGTGGCCTAATCTCGGTGGTTCCGGTGGCAAATCAAAGCGCATAAGGACGTGTATAGACCAGTGCCGATAATTTTTGAAACGAAAAAAAATAATCGTAGGATGAAACCCATTGCAAAAGGAAGAGAATATAACGAAAATTAACGGTTTAAGGGTAAAAAATAGTTTATCTCAATTTCCGGCAAAACTTTAAGTCCTATAGAAAAAAGTTAAATAGCAATGTTGTAAGTAATAAAAAGATCTACAACTTTTTTATTTACACTTTTTTTACGTAACCTCAAAATTTATGTGAAAAATTCAAATAACCAAGTTTTTGGTTTTTTATTTTATCTTTTACAAAAAAAAAAAATTTCACGAAATTTGGTGAAAATGAAACGACAACTATTTTCGCAAAAAAAAAAATTCAATTTATCAAAATTTACACTTTAATTAATCGAAAAACGTAAGATTTCATGTTACTTTGTTAGACAAAAACATAAAGATTGCAAAAAACATGCGAAAATAGTTGTCGTGTCGTGAGAACATTTACCATAGTAATTTATAGTTAGTAGTAAGTAGTAGTAGTAGTCGTTAGTAGTTTATAGTTTTTTTTATATACCGTTAGAAAGTAGAGAATCCAACGAACAAAAATCTAACCGATTCTTTTTTTAAATAGATATTTTGACGTGAGAATTTTCGATTGAAAATTAGGTTGCTTTTTCGATGTTAAGTCAAAATAAGGTGAAAAAAGAAATATTTTAAATGAAAAATATTACAGTATGTTAAGGACATACAACGGTAAGTTTTCACTAAACTGCGTGAATTTTTTTTTTGTAAAAGATAAAAATAAAAAACCAAAAACTTGGTTATTTGAATTTTTCACATAAATTTTGACTTGCAGTTTTGCTGGAAATCGAGACATGCCGTTTTTTACCCTTAAACCCCCCATCCCCCCTCCCGACCTTAGATCGCCCGTAAATTATTTTTCCTTTAATTTTTGTTATATCCTCTTCTTTTTGCAATGGGTTTCATCCTACTATATATTTTTTTTTCACTTTTTACCGTTTTTGAAGCTATCGGCCACAGAAACACAAGCGTGTCTAATCACCGCTAAAAAGAGTCCATTCATTGCACTCTTACTCTTCAAAATGTATTTTTAAAGTATTAGATGATCTTGCCTTTATTATTGCTCATTGGTATAATCAATTTCGGTGGATTAGATTCTAATTCCAGTGGTCCTAATTTTGGTGGCATTTGATGATGTAATTTGAAAATATCTCCGGAACTAATAATTTTTTTTTCGATCTCTACTATGTGACTAATTATTATTACTATTTACATATTATTTATGCCAAATAAAATGTATTAGAAACAGCAGGTTTAGATTTAATCAATATCGGTGGCTCGGATTTTAATTCCGGTGGTCCTTTAATAATTTCGGTGGCATTTGATAATTTCAAATGGAAATATCTCATGAACTAATAATTTTTTTTCGATCTCTAGTATATGATTAAGTAGTACTAATATTTACCTATTATTTAAGCCAAAATTTTTTATCAAAAACAGCAAATTTAAATTCGCCACTGTAATTAGGCAAAATCCGTGTTTGTTGAAATTGACCCATATGGTTAACATGCATTGAAATGCTGTTTACCTCTTTTTATAAATAAAAATTTGAATGAGAAAACTTTAAACTCAAACATTTTTAAGCTTTGAGCTTTGAATTACAAAGGACCTCAGTCCACCTGTGTATCAAATTCCATCTTTCCTTTGATGTAGGTATATTGAAGTTATACTTCTTATGGGACTTGCAAAACAAGGTTGCGTTAAATGTTTGTTTGTAAAGAATCATAATTATGAAACGTACCAATGAAGATAGGTTAATTATGCATAAGACGTATGGAGCTATCTTTACTTCTTTTCGTTTCTTTCTTGGCTGGCATTAATGGCCGTATTGGATGTTTTTGATGTTACTGATGTCCATGGACGATGATTACTTAACAGGTGGGTCGTCTGTTCATTTCGGCTATTTACATAAACAACTGTTATATGTGTGGTAATAAGTATACCTACTGAAGAAATTGTCGGCTATTTACATTAAAAAAAATATCTGTGGTAATAGCACAGTAGAATCACATGGAGTAATAGTAAGTTATTGACACGTGAACATCAGATTGATGAACCAGTGCCCGCTAGTCCCGCGTCCGGCTATCCCCGGGGAGTGGCGCTATTGCCCTACATTGCGGTAATTTAGACGGTCTGCTTGTACCCACATGTACCTCTACAATGTAGTATCAGTTTTTTTGTACAACATTGTACGTTGAAACAATAAGTGTATGGTATAAATGAATATTACAATAGCATAAATACTGGGACAATTAATAAATATAGTAGAGTGGGTTAGGTTATAGTAGGTTGTTTGAAAATTGCATTTTAACTGTAATTCATAATAATATATTTAATGAGAACATTGAGATTCTGCTGCAAGATTATATTTGAAATTTTAAGGTGTAAATGTGTACAATAAACAAACCCTTGAGCATGACCCAGCCGCCAAACGACTCGTCGTGTTCCGGCCGAGGGCTTGAGAGCCAGTTCTTTCTTTCTTTCTTTTTCTTCTCTCTTTCTTGGCCGGCAACGCATCAGTGACACCTTTGGTGTTGCTGATGCCCATGAACGACGATAGCCACTTACCATCAGGTAGATTGTCAGCTCGTTTGCCAGCTATTTCCATAAAAAAAACTAATTTCTTTAGAGATACCTACTTCTGACGGTGACAGCAGTGACCACTTAGCATCATATGGTACTTGTCTTGTTAGATACGTCTGCTTGATTATTATCGGCTATGAATGAGGCAAAAGTAAGTAACGAATTAATTTTGGGAAGATGGCTGGTAGAATAGATAAATTTGCAGATTGAGATATTACAAAATTGTCCACAATGAAATAAACACATGGTATAATATTATTTTCTCAGAGAACACGTCAAGAAGGTTATCTATAGATGACATGTATGATATTATAAGATAAATGAAAACCCTCGAAGTACCTACCAGCCTATTGTAAATGAATTTGCGACTAAGAATTGATGAGATTTTTTAAAATAGGTCTTACTTCTACTATAATACAGGTGAAGATTATAGGTCTACCTTCTACTGTACTATTAAATAGGTACCTACTCGTTTGAAATTACCACGTAAATACATACGTCTAATATAAAAGCTCCTCCTTTTACGAAGTCAATTAATCATATGTTAAAAGTGCTAATTAAGTTCCACAAAAGGCTTAGTTCTCGGGTTTCTCAACTAGACTCAATTTGTGTAATATAAAATAACTTTTTAATCAAAACGTAGGTATTGATGAAAATAACAGCACAGAGGGGTCGGTCGACAAATTCAAAATAAATTAATTCTTTGCCACAAAATTATTAATTAAAGACGAACAAGTTATCTCAGAGCGACACCTAGTGGCGACTGTTCTCTTTTGTATAACCGTCTTTTCATCGTCAAAACTCATTTCAATTAATTTTCCTAAAAGTAAGTAAATGATGTGCCCTTTAAAGGCGAGATATCATTAACACTGCGGGCGGGAGGAGGCAGCAGCCGCCCTCCATGCGAATATAATGGATAATGAACATCATAAAAATTATGCCAAAATACTTTGAATAAAAGTGAAAATAAAAAAAAATACAATTACAAATTTAAATACGAATCTGCTTAACGTGAAAAAACGTGAAACTATGATTTATTTCACCATTCGTACATTAGTCAGATGATAAACAAATGTATAATCACAGAGTACTTGGTTATATGTATACTCAAAATATAATATAAACACTCACAATGCACTAGAATGGGTAATAGGCTGGTCAATAAAACAGTTGTCACATACAATCAATAACATACGTCATTCTGTTACAAAAATCACAGAATCCAAAACCTTCCAAACCTTCAAAATGAGACATGGTCATCACGATCAACTGTGTTCAAGGATCATACAATGCAACAATAAAAAGTCACTGTGTTACATACCATAGAACATTGTTTACAACCCGAAAATTCTTGCATTCAAATACATACGTAGGTGCAATTTATACATGTCTGTAGATGCAATATTAATAAAATAATAATATACTTTCATAAATTAACGCTTGTGTTTTAATGCCAGTAACACTTAGTTGTAACTTAAGTTTCGATATTAAATTTTAATAAGATAATTACTATTTTAAAACATATCCATATTTAGTATATCGCTCCTCAGCCATGAATAACAAAAATATAAAAAATCCACCCTCTCGGTCACCCGCCGGTTGCCACCCCATGCCCATGGGAGAATCATTAGGAAAAAATCGTGTTGATGGATTTAATTACAAAAAATAATTATTCGTAAGAAAGTTGCCTGAATAAACTCGTAGAGCGGGTTCTTCGATTCCTCCCTTAATCGGATTAATTTACTTTTAAAAAGCAGGGGGGTGGTTGTTGTAATTAATGGAATGATAACATTACCCACCTCGCGGTTGACGCCTTTGGTAACACAATAGGCCGGTGCTCACAATTATTTGAAAATATAAAAGTCCCGGTATAATAAACGTAAACCTTTCTAATTTACACCCGGTCCAATTTATCCGTCTCTTTCATCACGATTACTTACTCGTACGGCAACGGGCAAGCAGAGCGGGCGCCGCGGCGCGGCGGCGTAGACACCTATAACAAATACGCGTGTGATAGCGCTCAGCCTGCGTTTTCCGGGATAATTAGTATTCTATGTCCTATTCCAGATCGTGGTCTACCTGTGTACTAAATTTCATTAAAATCCGTTTAGTAGTCATTGCGTGAAAGAGGAACAAACATTCATACATCCTCACACACAAACTTTTACATTTATAATATTAGTAGCATTTACTGCGCGGTACAATTCACGACCAACTCTAGTGAAATATGACATCTAAATGTGTATTACAATTAAAGAAATTCATTCATATATTATAGAGTAAGCCTCCTTGCATCGAAAGCTACTTTTTGATAACAAAATAAATAAGAGCATTAAATGTATAATTATAGTCGTATGAATATATTATGTGATCTTCACTTTTGATGCAAAACAAAATAATTACACAAGAATATATTTAAAATTTTAGAATTTTGGAAATCTTCACAATCGTAGCTACTCACGACTCAACAATACTAACCAAAATATACAAAGTATCAATTTTGATTAAAACTGTTTTAAAACACAACGACGTATTTCAATGCTAGCTATGAAGCGAAAATCGTTGCGAAGATCGAAAACGCTGGTTGCATTCGAAATTGAAACGATCAAGTCTTTTAAACTGCCCTATGAGAAGCGTTTTTTCCACTCCGTTACCGTACAGTGATGTTCTGTACGCATCTTCACCGACGCAAGTCATATAACGTGGAAGGGTTCGTTCGTGGCTTCCAACCTTACTTGAGCTTCCTATTTTGAAGTTCGATTCACCAAGTTTTATCTCTCTTACTTATATACGAAATTAAAAGAGGACAACAATAAGAATTGAATGCCAATAAACTATTTTTGTTTTGTACAAAGGGGTCGACTCGCCAAGTCATCGTCTCTGATTTTTAAATGTTTTGGCGACCCTTGTCGAAGAGTATACTCATAATGTCATGATTCTATTTCGTTCTGATGGGCTAATTTAGTCAAAACAAAATTTTTAAATGACTGTATTCCAAAGTTAATAATAAATTGTTAATTAATAAACCGTAATTTTAATAAATTCGTTTGAAAAATATAAATAAAGTATAAAAATTCTTATATAGAAAATCATCATCAAGGCTTAAATCTGATAAGAAACAAACATATTTATTCCATTATAATAAACGGTAACTAGGTACGTATCGAGAGTTTAGCTTATAAATTTATTTATTTAAAAACATATTTGCATCACACTGAAACAAGCATTGAAGTACCTTTCTAACTTCCTAAGAAATGATCCTGTAACAGTATGAATCGTCTGAAAATCGTCTTATTCAACACAAAAATAAATTGAGTGTTATTTTTCATTCAAGTGCTGTCTCATGTCACGATCATTCTTTACCGTTTCTATCTATTCTGTACATACGTGGGTTCCAGGGGGAGGGCCGTGACTCCACAAACCTACCACCAGATGTTTCCTTCAAAATTATAGGTGATATTTTGTCGAGTTCGCTCGTAAAGAGCGGGTTTTCTCGCCGACCGACATTTTCATGCCTTTGTAAGTGCTCATAATTTTTGAAAATGACTTATTTTTATATGAACAATTGTGTCACAAGAATTCTGGAATTTCAGTGGAGCGCCTGGGGCGTTAAAAACATGAAAACCTTAGATTTCGGTAACAGAAAAGGAAATTTAATAATTTAAAGTGGAATGTTTAACTTATATAAAAAAGTTAACCTCTATAAAAATTGTGATCTCGAGTTAAAAAAAAGGATAACTACAATCATTTAAATAGTATAATACCTAATAATATTAGGCTGTAGAATATTTTTGTATCCCACGTATATATTCATATAAATGTAGCAATCAGGAACTGAAAAAGTAGAGAAAATTATTAATAACGTATTTGTTTATTTAAACATTTTACATTTTTATTATATCAAATATTTTCTTCTACCTCATTTAGTTGAATCATCAGTGGAGTATTGAAACATACATGTTCATAACCTAATTAGAATGTTCGATATGAACAGAAAATCAATTAATCCATTTTTATTTACAAGACAAAAGTCATTTGGGTAACAATATCCCACCAAACACATTTTCATGTCAAATGATGCGAAGACGAGACCTTAATAATATGGCTCTACATCAAAAAGTTATCAGATCTCATTTACATGAGAATATACTATATTGGCTATACTAGCCAACCTTCTAACTCTACACGTCCTAATGGTGGCCACTCACGGTCAGTCCATCGCGTCAAATGGCGTGATATACAGCCAAAATTTGATCGTGAATGTGAAAAACTGATGGCGTGATTTAAAAAATTTGTATGTCCAATCGCGCCATTTTGACATATGCCGCTTGGCGTGGCTCCAAAAATGACGCGATGGAATGACCGTGAGTGACCACCATAACTCTACAAGCCCTAACTTCACAACATCTACATCTTACTCAAAACATGTGACTTCGCATGTACTCAACAAATATTGAATAACAGAGAAGTAATTAACAGTGAATAAATTTTTTCACCTTACGCCCATGTCACAGAAGCGAAACGGCCAATCTACATATTTTGATTAAGATGTAGATATCATGAAGATAGGGCTTGTAGAGTTAGGACGTATAGAGTTAGAAGTTTGTCTCTACATGAGATCTGATAACTTTTTGATTTAGAGCCATATTATTAAGATCTCGTCTTCAGACTTGGCATCATTTGACATGAAAATGTGGTTCGTGGGATATACCTAGTTACCCAAATGCTTTTTGCCTGATTTGTGCTGAGAAATGATTTATTGTAAATAAAAAATCTAGTTAACACTCTGTTTACCAATAATTTGGTAAGTAATTTGTTTTTGAGCAAATTTATAACAATGTGACAAATTATGACAACGATATACCTAAGCCCTGTCGCAGAGGATCAGAATGGGGAAACATAATTCTAACACACCCTTGGCAGAAGAGAAAAGAGAAAGAGACCTAGACCTCCATACTGACATGACAAAAGTTGAAGTTAGTAAAATTTATTTTCATGGAAAAAACACGACATGGAAAAACTGGCCATTGTTTAACACAATTGATATAAATCCTATTGTTCCGTAATCTGCAGTTATTATGACGTAACTAAATAATATTTGCTTCACCTATTGCAATACATCAATGCGATTCCGAACAGGCTACTTAGAGCTGGCAAGTTAAATAGATTAAGTTATGCAGAACAATGTCTGGTTTATTCATATAATTTTTCCATAATTCAGTACAGTGAATCCATAAATACTTTTTTTTTGCGACATCCCATACTATTTATATCAGTCAAGTCATTCAGAAACTATAATATAATATTCTGACAAACTTTTCATGTACTGTATGGTTCGATTACTCTACGTTACGTCCCATGAGCTTTCTATGGTATTTGCACAGCGCTTTTCTGTTATCTCCAAGTGTTTGCGTAAGTTTATCTCACTTTATTTTAAAATAAATTGTTACCGTAATTTAAATAAAAAAGAATTGAGTCACTAAGTTGAACAGTATCTCCATGTTTGGTCTTCATTTTCACAGTAACACTTCACCGTTACCTCACCGTTTATGCTATGCTACGTATTGCATTATTATATTTACGGACATGCTACGAATTTTACGTTAACGATGTGTACAAATCATTCAGCCATTTTCTTATCAGCTTTCAGTTTCATTCGACGTGCGTTTATCAAACTTCAGTATGTAACATGAGGTACGTAGGAATATGTACGAGTATGCGTCACAGTATCAAGCAATTTACAAATCAATCTCCACACGTGAATGTATTACGTAGAAATCGTATAGGTATGTAGTAAACTACAATGTTACTACGTCTATAGTAATCTTTTCTTACCATATATATTAAGTGTTTCCATTAATCTTAGCAGTTGGTCTGTTTCGCGCTGGACTGTTTCGACCTCGCTTCGGTGTTTCAATTATTTTCTCAATGCGGTTCTTCTAAACTAATGTAAGTATACTTCTTGCATCTTCTATCTAAACGAATGTATGTTGCAAGTGTGAAATGTGGACTTAACGACCTTGTGTGAGAAATACGCATCAGCGAAGCATATCTCTTCGTGAATTGTTCTTCAAGGTACGTTGCATAATTAAGTAATAATTTATATCATTAACCCGCGCGACAGCGTGAGTGTTATTATTGATTTATGTTGACACAGTTAATTGTTTATCAGTAGTGCAGTGAATCTATTTTATTCATGTCTAAAGACATTCTTTGAATTCCCATACATCATTCACTTACATCACGGCAACGACAGCCTAAGCCCGATAAACACGAATAAATTCGAATATTGCCGAATGACATTAAGTAGATGTAGTTTACTCGTTTCCATTGATAATAGGAAAAGTTACGTTCAGTATAATCACAGAAGAAATAATAGTACATACTAATAATAGTAATGTATAATCGACGTTAGAATGTATTTGTAAGCAATTAAGTACAAACTATTAAATGAAACCAATTATTTATATAAATATTACGATCTTTTAGTTGTGTTTATGCAGATACGATGTAGAAAGAATGCAGATTTTACAAAATTATAAAATGCAATTCTTACGTAGGCTACTCTGCGTAAAGATTTTTATTTTATTTTGTTTTTCCTTATACACTACAATTGATGTTATGACACATAGAAAAACGAACATTGGCGAGTAAGTAATAATAATAAGTACGAGTCAATACGCATTTTGCAGATCATTTACGCGTATTATACAAAGATCTATATAATTATATTTAACTAGCTGTGCCCCGCGGTTTCACCCGCGTAAATTTGTGGAAAAAACTAACTACTAAAATATATGACGTTATATAGCCTATAGCCTTCCTCGATAAATAGATTATCAAACACAAAAATAAATTTTCCATTCGAACCAGTAGTTCCTGAGATTAGCGCGTTCAACCAAACAAACTCTTCAGCTTTATAATATTAGAATAGATTAACTTAATTTTATTTCTGTAAATTACTAGCTTCTACCCGCGACTTCGTCTGCGTGGACTTGAGAATTAGTAATTAAAAAAGATCCCGGCCAAATGCGAGTTTTTTGGAACCGAGGGTTTTGTACAAACTTACAGAACCGAACATAATAGTAAATGATTCAGTCCACTTTAAATCTGTCGTTCCCATACAATACATGGGCATGGCGATCGATATGACTGCAAATACTTTATCACTATTCACTAGTTTCATTAAAACAACATACAGAATAAGGAACAAGTTCAACGTCGTTTTCCTGTATTTTACTTTCATATGTACAAAGCTGAAAGACACACTCAGACATGCAAGCTTAATAACAGCACACGAAAACAAGTTACATAAAACTGAGCGGGCGTTTCTCATTCTCGGATTGTTACCAGCGTGGGCGATACATAACTTTAACTTCCGAAGCACACGCTCTGAAATATTTATTCCTGAAACGTAAAGATCGGGAGGGGGGCGGTGGGATGAGGGGGGCGGTTTATCCCGCGGTTTCCTTCCCGCCGTGTTTTACTTCGAGAATGGGAAGTCGCCGCCGAGCGACGGGTCGATATCGGCAAAGATAAATCAAATGATAGAAATGAATATGCCTTCGCCGACCCACCCCGTACTTCTTTGTTTCTGCGTTTTTTAATCAAAGTAGCTATGTAGCCGCAAATTATTGTCTATGTAATTTACGACGTTCTCGATTGAAAGAGGTTATGGAAATTTTATATTTCCTTAATTAAAATTTGCGTAATCTTTATAAATAATTTCACTTCATTCAATGACTTACAGATATGATTTTACAAACACCATGATACCGCCTAGGTGATGCACGTTTATATTGTATTATAAATTCATGTACTGAAATCTTTTCAGTAATCTCTGTTTAGTGTAGGTGAGTAACTATTGAACATGTTCAAGCACGTACACTAAACACGATATAGAAGCGAACTCTTAAAGGAATTTTAACGCTTAGCTATACGACTGTAAGGTGTATGTGGCACATAATCTTTGTCGGTTCTCCGACCTCCGGTGGGGGCCCCCCCAGTTCGATTGTCTGCGGAGGCTGCCCCGCCGGTGCCATCTGATGTGCCGAGAGCACTCCAGATCTGCATAGATCGTTGCCTTCGTTTTTTCCCTATCGAAAAATCAATACTCACTGTTATATATAAATGGAAAGAGACACTCCTTAATGATATCGGAAGCTTAATGTTTTATCCGTTTCTTAGCTCGCGACGTACCTCGGAAACTGATGAATTTCAGTTTCGGTTTTCGGTTCACGTGTTTGTTATGACAAGTTGACGGTTCAAGATCTTAGTTTTGGGTGTAGCTGAAAGGCCTGAAAGGTGGATGCTACATTGGATGTGAATACATCCAGGTCATCCATTTGGAGGCTTCAAAGGTCGCAATGCTACATAAAGGCTACATTATGTGAAATGTTTGTTCCCAAAACCGTAGCGAGCTTTCCGCCGCTGCCTTCCTCAAAGGGAAAGAGGCTCAAATACCACGCAATAAAGCCTTCAGATCCAGCAAAACAAATACAACGTACATTCCAATGCTAGATATCATTCGCCCCGCCTACACAGTCGGCATTACGACTGTAAGCGCTCCTATTGGTCGCCGCGAAGCCTTCTCCATTTGGAATTGGTTATTTTTTTTCTACAATTGAAATTGGCACTGTCCGTTTGTTCTGTACGAGTGTTGTACGCATGCGTGGGAAGGCGTCTACATCACGTAGATTCGTAGACGTAGATACGTTTTGAGGGTTACGAATGTTTTATTGGAATTCTCTCTCTGTTCCCATTCGTATTTCGGATCCAATTGTGGATTTGTGGCCTACGTCTCTCGCACTGCGCAGCCGTAGTGTTGTATACTCGTATATTTATAGTTTTATTTTTAGGTACCTATGTTAGTTTCTATAAACAAGACTGTTTTACACTTTCTTGTAATCATTGTTACAGATCACAGTCTCACCAGATCATTATTAAATAGAACATACCAAGCAAATTTATTTCGCTAACGTAAATTCTCTACCAATTTCGTCTACCAATTAAGACCACTGAACGTATATTTATACTTGTGGATGTAATAATGTGGTAATGTTTTTTGATTCTGTGATTAGTGTGTTTTAAAATGCGGCTTAAGGGACGTAGCAATGTATGTTGGAGAACTCTCTAGAGGCTCTCCAAGTTTTTAACAGAAAGTCTATCAACGTAAAATGGTCATATGATACCAGCAACACAGTAAATGAATTAAAGCAGTTATAAGTGACATCGAGTAGTTTAAGTAGTATTAATGGTCTTGTTGTAGTTTAAAGTAGGCACTTTAAGGCATTCGAATCGTAGGTGTGTGTTTACCGTTCATATATTATAAAATCATATTATGATTTAATCCTACGTAAAGCTGAATATTTCAGTCATGTCTAGATCTTGATAATATTTTTAAGCTTTGGCGTACTTTACGTGTGAGGGAGAACGCTACCTATTTTCGACTTATGTTGAACTATTTACGTAGTAGAAAAACTTAGACTTGAATTTGAGCGATTTGAGCAAACTTTTTTGGGACAAATTACTCTTCCTGACAAAAATTAAAAATTTGTGTTGTGACCGTATAACTTTTGTTTTGCTTATCCTTATCCTTATTTATTATTTAATTAAATTTTTTAAACGCTTAATTGTATTTAAGTGAAGTGTCCTATATTACTTATAGTCCATTGGTCATGTCGAGAGCAATTAATTACTGAACTGTAAAACTTAATAGAAGTTTTAAATACAATTTCAATATCTACCCTCAACAAAAAAGTACGTCAAGGTATGCAAATACGCAGTAACCGCATGTGGTCCAAAATATATATACATCGGTATTCGCTTGCAACAACTGCAATAACACATTGGCATCCATAGTAGGCTCTGTCCGGAACAATTTCATTTGCGACTGGGCGAGGATAGCGTTGTAATTACAACAACAATCGATAGAGGCGCCACCGTCTGCCGCACGTTTAATCTCGCCGGAATCAAAGGACCGTCGCCTCACACCCGCCCTCTAACTCGAAACACCTATCTAGTTCTAACAGCAACATTTACTCTTCACAACCCATCCAATGCAAGTGCTCTACCAAGATATTCAGCAAATATCAACCGATCCCGCAATGTATTACTCGCCATTAAAAACAATTGTTACAAACTTAATATGTGGTAGACACGCTGTGTCTCCGGACCTAGAGATACACAGGGATATATTTAGGTGCCTCACAGCAGATAGTTGCATTTCCAGTCTGTTTAAGTATAACTATTCATGGAGTTTTATTAAAGCTTAACATTGTTTGCCAGTAGTTCCCACTTCGCGACCAACGTCACCTTGTTTCGATATTGTTTTGCAAAATGTTGTCGTGTAATTTACATGCCTTTATTGCAACTTCGTTAATTAAAACACTTTGTAAAACAGATTTTCCGGTAGCGGGTAGGTACCAATTCAATTCCTTTGTTTCTTTGGCTTACTTTTTATTCGCACAAAATTATACAACGGATCATTGAAATAATTCAACACTGAGATTTTGTTGTTCTTTTTATTTTCCGAATATTTTTCTGTAAATGTGTCGTTGTGTGTTTTATATCTGTGTTTTGTCTCACCCAGATGTAACTTGTTGGCATTTGACAGGGTACAATAATTTCCAACCTTTAAGAAAGCTTTTTCCTTACAACAAATTGAGTAATGGTAAACAATTCAAATTCTTCGCATTCCATATTTGATGCAATATTGATAGACAAAAATAACGTTCATCAAAAAAGTTTATTGACTTCTTAAATTACTTTTCGTATGTTTGTTTAGATAAAAAATAATATTAACACATTAAGTATTTAAAACATTAATTAAAAGCCTAGGTAAGCATTGAGAACATGAAGTAACGTTTATTATATTCAATGTGATGTTACCTTTAAAGCGTTTAGTCCTTCCATAATCCTAATTAAATAGCGCACACGTAGTACGGAATTGGCGTTGTGAATTTAATAAAACGCCCCAGTACAGGCCATAATTCAGTTTAATATCAACATGTAATTACAAATTTATGATACAATTGACTCATATCACAGTGCACTGTACTGAGAAATCAATTGTGTACTCACAAAGCAACGAATTATAGAACAAAATTATTATGACATTCGTCCATACAACGTCATCATAATACAATGTACGCTTTGGCAGTCGTTCCGTTGAGATGGATAAATCTCTAGGGATACACATTTAACTCTTCGAGAATCCAGGTATTAAAATATTCTGTTTGATCAATGACAATCAATCAAGTCAAAATTTACCTAGCTTCTAGATTCAATGTTTATCTAAAAACGCCTGCAAATGTAAATGATGTTTTGTTCTTCCTTACGTCTCTACATTCATACTACGTCTTTGCCATTGTAAGCTATGAATGTACATATGACCATACATGAAAAAAATGCACATACTTAATGAAAGGAACAAAAGACTGTAATGTTAATATTTAAGAAAAAACTATAATTTTCGAATATGATATGAATGATGATATGAATAATATACCTGAGAAATGTTTCAGGAATTAGAAAATCTTGTGAGATCAGAGTTTTTGTTTAAAATTAAATTCTACTATTTTGCAGTCTTCTAAAATTACGAGAATATGGTCTGAGTCGTTAGAAAACAATCAATAGACCCTAGGTAGATGTAACTTTGTCCAATTAGAGTAGGCAGTTACCGGCCTGTAACGTCCGTCTAATCTGCATATTGCCGTTATTACTCACAGATGTTCGCTCGCAGTTTCTCCAGATCTCAATTAAAATACGTTCTAAAGGCCATGCTACTTATAGAATACCAAGCGAGTGTAGGTAATGGCGCAAAATAGTGACGCAGTATTATTGCAGTGGGTGGTGGGGGTCCCCCCTCCAGTACACATACCCCCATTTTCCCACCCAAGAGCGACTGAAAAGTCCGCGAGAAAAATAAGATCCGTACGCCGTCCCGCTTATTCTTGGAAAAGGTTATTGTGTTTTTTGTTTATTCTTCAGTCCTTTGCTATCTGTGTGCGTAAATAACGCTACAGGCGTGTTCGCTCTTACAGTGGCTCTCTCCTACGCTTTTTGTAATATTCCTTGCAATAATTTTGTATCGTTTTGATATAATATTTATTATTTGTATAACATTATCGAAGTATTCTTGAAGCTCCATCAAATTATGGGTTGAACCGTAACACATTTAAAGTTTATAAGTATGTATTAACATTTTAACCGGTAAGAAATTAATTTAAGTCATAATTAAAAAGTATCAAATTATGAGTCATCGACAACGACACTAATGAGAGAACATTCTTTGTTCATTTCAGTTGTCGTCTAAACTCTACATAATTAAATTATTAGATCCTGAAGTTATTCACCTGTTTGTACAGACGTAAGCAGCTTGAACTTTTGCATTTCATTGCTTTATTGTTGCAGTTATCTATTTATATATTTAAACTTTATTGCATCATAATATAAATTATAGAACACAAAAATATTAATTATTCTAAAATGTAACTCATATTTTTACGATACAGTGTATTAGTAATTAATTTTTATAGACCTTATTTACTTACTTCGAAGTATTCATAGCCTGGCAGCTTGTGTTGATCCAAGTTAAGCAACAGCGGGCGCGTTCGGCATTTTGATAGCTGACCGCTAGTGGAAAAAATTTTTGAGCGCTTCCGTGTTTCAGAGGACACGTAATGTCGTTGGTCCCAATTGTTATCGTTAGATAATGTCGGAGACCTTCGGGTTGCATAAAACTTCCGACACCTGGGATGGCAACACACTCCTCCAACAGTCCACACTGGAGCAGCGAGGTGGAGGTCGCTCTATCTTCATTATGAGGAGAGACCCGTACATTGTACGAGCCACGGCTCACGGGTTGAAGTCATTATCTTACTTTTATTCCATTTTAAATGTAACGGGTACTCACGATGCGTAGATAGATAGATAGATAGAAGATGGAAGTACGAAACGAAGTAAGATGGAAGTGCAAAACAACAGGCGGCCTTATCGCTACATGCGTATTTAGTTATTTACGTATTTTAATTTATTTATGCTCAGAATTCTTTGATATATCTACCGAAAGAAACATGAATGGACCAAAATTAGCAAATTCACAGCATATTTCAACAAGAATGTAACTAGTACGCTTAAAGTTATCTATACCTATTATGTCTATCTTGATGAACCGTGTCATTCAAGTCTAAAGAAAAATTCACGATTTCATAACGAAAAGAGTCTGAAATGAAGACTGCATTTTAATAAACATGTAATATCCCCAGGCTGCCAGATAACAAGACGACTTCATAAAAACTAAAAAACACTTCATAACTTCTTTGTGATTTGCTTTCGTTATGTATGTGTACATAACTTTTTCGCATAATCAAACCTTGTTTTATTCTTTGTTATAGATACGTACCTAGTGTTATGCTGTGTTGTAGTTGTGTGGCTACAGTCGTTAATTTGTATTTTATAACGTATTGTTTTGTGGGGTCCTGTGGTCCTGTCCTGTATTTAAAATGGACCTGTATTTTTTATTTCATTTTAGTTTTAAAAAATAAAAAATAAAAACTAAGTTTTATACCCTAAGCACATTCATACGAACAAATTTTTTAATGATATTTATAGGCCAATTTACGTGCATTTTTTTAATAAGATAATTTTTAATTTTGGATGTGATGATTACCGAGGTTCAATATAGCACTGTACTATAGTTAAATCTATACTAATACTAGCTGCCCGGACAGACTTCGTTCTGTCAAAAGTTTTTTTTTTGTATTTTGAGATGTAAGCTATCCTATCTTTCAAGTTGGATCAAACAGCATATGGTGTGCAAATTTGATTAAAATCGGTTAGTAGTTTAGGAGTCCATCGCGGACAAACAACGTGACACGTAATTTATATATATTAAGATCTTAAGATTATAAAGAGGAAAGATTTGATTTTTTGTTTGCATTGAATAGGCTCCGAAACTACTGAACCGATTTGAAAAATTCTTTCACTGTTGGGAAGCTACACTATCCCCGGGTGACATAGGCTATATTATATTTTCATAAAAATTAGGTATCTTTAGTAAAACTCCAATAATGTAACCCAAGGTGTAAAAAAATAAGAAAACCGAAGCAAAGCGAGGGCGGTTAGTCGTCCATAGTATATGGTGAAAACTTATTAATGACATATGTTTGTTGTTTGTTGTAACGATAATTTTTTTTGCTGTACTAATGAATTAAAAGAAAATGTGTGAAAACGTGAATAATATTTTAGATTTATAGTACACTTAAATTAAATTATAGTTCACGCCCTCTGGTGTGAGAGCGGCGTACTACAAACTAGTGAACATTGTGCTACGACTCTCGGCGCTTTTCAACTTTTCGTTAGCTACGGTACCGGTTGTTGATGTTGGAAATATGTAGATGGCAGAAGGATCGAATTCGTTCATTTAAACATCACTCTAGTAATTTTTATCACCGCAAGCACAAATGCTGCAATAACTACAACTGATTACATGAAAAAGAATCTACAGAATAATTACAAAAAAAAATCTATAGCAAAGAGTCTCGTTTTTGCCATTTTGTTAATTAGCCACTTAACCCTAAAATCAAGCACATTGTCTTCTTTTGAAACTACTTAATTATTCTCGCCTGTTAAGAAAATTACATGTTGTTCATTTTAATCATTAATTCGGTCATTGTTTAATACAAAATAGTCATAATTTTGAATTAAAAAATTAGATATAAACAAATATCTATCGGCACTTATGAGTATGATTCCCACAGATATAGATTTTCCTATACTTATGTATGTTTAGCTTTACAGATGTAGTTAGGACTACAACATACGACATTTCTAAGCCTACGACAACATGACCTTAATCATGACCTGCCTTAAGGTCTGAGCCAGTGGGACATCAATACGAAACCAATTTGAGTGGCGGCGGCGCCTAAACAAATTGCAGCGACCGACTCTGTTGCACAATCGAGTGCGATGTATGAGCATGACAAAGAAAGCATACCAATTTTATATTTGGGTAGTAATGTCCAAAGGGCAACGTACCGAGTAACTGGTTGGGAGAGGACGAAAGTACAATTTTTTTGCAACAATTTAAGTTAATGATTGTCGGTTTATCGACGAGAGCCCACATCAGTCGTAAACTAAATTTTAATTTGCACCATACTGTTTCAACGTTAAAAATATTTATTAAAACAATTATTACGTGTGTCTGAAGCTAATGACATTTTATCTAATGTTTACTTAGATACTGAAAGCGAAAATGGATTGATAGAAAATATAAGTAAGGCTTTCAACTTTCGTTACTTTCTCTATAATAAAGATAATATTAAAATCTATGCACTCACGATTGCATCATGGCAGGGCAAGGTCGGCTACTTTCTCCCGTACTAATGATAATGGTACCTATCTTATTTTTAAAAATGATATTTCGTATGCATCTACGGCTTTATAACCAGTTTCCATCTAATACTACCTGTATTATAACTTTCACTGGCCAATGCTTTCTTCAGTCGGGATCTAGGGTCGGCATCCTCTGTGATGGATGACATATTCTATTTCGTGTATTGGATACTTATTTGAGAAAAACTTAACAAATGTAAAAGTAAATATCTTAGAAGGTACTCGTACTGAAGGTACTAGGTGTCTGATGGCAAAAGGCACTGTTCAACTCTGTGAGTCAATGTACAAACAGATCTAGTGTCTTCCTTCCGTTTCGCTTGACATAGATACGATTATCTGGCTACTGATAACTTAGGAAAATCAGTTACATTATTCGGAAGGACGTGATCATTAACTATGATAATTCAGACTTCAACAAACAAGAACCCAATCCTATCATGACCTTTACGCTCTTATGCAAAGTAATGCTTCCTTAGTAGGTATCAGTCACTAGAGCTACGCATACAATTTAAGACAAAACTGCCAATGCTCTGACAAACAGGAGGAATCTCAAAAGAGTCTTTCCAGAACCTTTCTAAAAAGCCTTGTTATAGCGCACTGGGAATACCTACGCCAGGATGAAATATGCCTTATTCACAGGATCTTAGATGAAGCATCAAAGTATGTAGTGACAAATTTAAAAATAGCATAATGTAGGTAGACTTCTGTACAAGCATTTGAGCCATTATAAGAAACGCTGCTGCATTATCATGCCCCACAAGAAAATTTTCGCAAGCGTCAGTGCAACTCTTCCATTGAAGCTAATTTTTTTGTGAATATACCAAAGATTCAGACAGAAACACCACATAGAGTCTCACTCTAGCCAGATACTATACGTATATTTTAACCTAGTTGTCTAAGCGTATGTATTTTCTTGTTAAAGATAAAGAAGTAGCATTCGGGTTTTTAGCTTTGATATTATATGATACAGCAAATTCATTTACTATAGGCCATAATGATATTAAATAATGACTAATAAATACAAGGAGATTACTGCGAATAAAATAAATTCTCAAACTCGAACCCTTTCTCCTGCCGGTTCGGCGATTGAACCCGCGCGGGGTGACATTGCGGCTCCGAACTCTTTCCAAATGTTTTGATACTTGTGCGCTGTATTTCCTGCTTTTTGGTATTAGTTCCATCAAAAATACTTAAACCCCACTATATTCCTGGCAGTTGGATATCTGCAGGTATCCTTGTGAAATATACTTTCGCAAAATAAATCACTAATGAGGGATTAAACATTTATCGCCTAGTTATATTAATGACTATGTCCAGCAGTGGACTTCCAAAAGCTGATAGACGGATGGATGGATATTAATGACTAACCGGGCGGGAAGTCATTCATTTGGCCGTGCTAGCTGGTACATGTAATACAATTAGTCTTATTATAGCCGCAGACTAAAATAGGCTTCTCCTAGCTTGCGCAACTCTAACCGGTCCTGAGCCTTCTGAATCCAGCGGATGCCCGCTGTCTTCTCCAGGTCGTCCATGAACATAGTCTCTCCGCAAATTTGAGTTTGTAAATCAGGCCAATAGTACCTAAAGCACTACGTCTCTGAGCCGTATGTCATCACAAGTGGAAATCTTCAACTTCAGGCACTGAGGTAGTATTTTGAGCGATAAGATATAACGCAGTTAATTGACTGTTACTGATTAATCTAATCTAGCCGTGATAGCTTTCCTTTAGAATTCATCATAATTATGCTACTGAAATGAATTTTTTCACATGGCCAAGTGCGTGTCAGGCTACGCTCAATGTAGGGTTCCGAAGGTGTAAGTTTATCGATTATTGCTCATTAAATACTTAAAAGCTAACATAGCCTGATACATAGCATGATAGTTTTCGTTGTAAATTCATCATATTACCTATTTTTGTGATTTTTTCACATGTCCATAAACCGTTTAGCTTGCAGGGGGAGGAACACTTGACTGTAATATAGTTAATAATATCAGGCGTTACTTTGCGGAAATCCATTATTATTAAGTTAATACCTATTATTCTACTTTGCAACAATCCGCGGTTAACACGACGTATGTGTACCATCGTAGCACTAACCATCGTAGAGTCACAAAGTTCACTTTGCGAGTAACCATCGTAGAGTCAACGATGACTAATACCACAGAAGACTTAATAGTACATAATTGTACTAATAAGTACTAACTTAATAACTTGACTGTAACCAAAATTAGCAGTTTAAATATTTCACAAACAGACCCCGAAATATCGTCTTAGCAAATCCATAATATTTTTGAGAGACCCTATACAACGATACCCCACACTACGGGATAGACGAGGAAAAAAAATTCATCCCCACGTTACCTGTAGGGAAGGTACCATGAACACAAATATTTAAAAAAAAATATTCTACCATTTTGAAATTTTAATAAATATGTTTATCTATGCCAAATGACAGCTTTCTAGCATTAAGAGTCTGGACGGACAGACGGACATGACGAAACTATGTATAATATTTTATATAACTGCTCAGTTTTTCCGTGTGACGCATGTACGGATAGACAGACAACAACTCCAATTTTTATCGGTTTTTCTATATACAGTCAGCAAAAGAATTAGGTATGCAGGGTATGATTCTAAAATCAATAATAATTTTGCTGACTGTACCTTTTTATTCTTACTATTGCTTCGTACGGTCTGCCATAATTACACTTAATATTATTACCATTCTGTTGCCTTCAATACATATTTTATTTATTACTTTGACATTAAATTCTAATAGGTCAAGACGTGTACTTTGAGTTAAGTTAAAAATTAATATCTAATTGAAGTGCAGCAACCATAGAGGTATTATTATACTTACTTTATGGCAGCAACGATCAAGCACGATGAGCGCGCATCATTTTATGTACAGTGCACTTGCATTAAGGCGTATGGATGCACCGACTTACATTTTTTTCGCCGGTTTTCAACTGCGTCCTTGAATTTCAAGTTTAGATTACAACATGCACGTTAACAAAATGCAATGGCTCTGTAGCCACGTTCGAAGTATTACGTGTATGTATGCAGATTTATCGTTTTGAACCGCGCAGAGATTTGATACTTTTGATATTTAATATCACATCGCCTCCACAAAAGCGAGAATTAGTATTTTAAGATTTTCGTTTTTTTATGTGATTGTTTTGAAAAGTAACTCTACACGCGTTAATTTTTACTGATATGAGCCAAGCTGTTATGAATTTTGTTAATGAACAAAACTGAAAACAACACAAAAAATACGTATAATTTGGTTGATAACGAAACGTTGATAAATAATTATGACGCAAGAATATTCTACCCTACCTCAACAAATATTTGTTAGATTATTGTTTTGCGACGTTTTTTCTATCTAATTAATTTATTTTAATTACAAACACTTCGCAGTATCATTGACTGACCTCAATGAATTGGCAGATTGATAGAGTAAACAAGATCGTGGTGATAGCTGCAAGTAAACATATTGAGTTTGGGTTAATTTCCATATTTATACTTATATTAAATTCAAATTCAAATTCAAATTCAAAATCATTTATTCATGTAGGTATCATTGATACACTTATGCACGTCATTTTTTTAATTTACCAGCTTTTCGGAAAGGTGCTTTGTCATGGAGGAGAAGAAAAGCCGAAAGAAACTCCTCAGCACATCTTTTAAAAATAAAATACATTGGTATATTTCTTACAAAGAAGTATCACTAGCCTGTACGGAACTGGTTGCAGATCTGGTCATTTCCATGCGTCTTTGTCATTTATGTACTCATCTACAGTATAGTAGCCTTTCCCTAAAAGTTGAGATTTTACATGTTTCTTAAATAATTCCACTGGCAAATCACGTATTAACTTTGGGATTTTATTATAGAACTGTACACCACGGCCCATAAAAGATCGCTTCACTTTAGAAAGACGGTAAGATGGCGTTACTAACTGGTGCATTTTTCTTGTTTGGCGATTAGTGATATCAAAATTTTGTTTATACGCGCTTATATTATTCCGTATAAAAACCACGTTACTATAGATATATTGTGAGGCTACTGTAAGTATACCTATTTCTTTGAACTTGTCACGCAAAGTTTCACGAGATCTAAGTTTATAAATAGCCCTAATAGCTCTTTTTTGTAGTATGAAAATTTGTTCTATACTGGCTGCTTTGCCCCACAGCAAGATGGCATATGACATAATACTGTGAAAATATGCAAAATAAACCATCCTAGCAGTTTCGACGTCAGTAAACTGCCTTATTTTCCTAACAGCGTAAGCAGCCCTACCGAGTTTAGTCGCGAGATTTGTTATATGTGGGCCCCACTGAAGTTTACTATCTAAGGTCACCCCTAAAAAGACCGTGGATTCCTCCATGTGCAATATTTCATTATTCAGTCTGAGAGATTTGTTAACTTTTTTAACATTAGGTAGTACAAACTCTATACATTTAGTTTTTTTTGCATTTAAAAGCAAATTATTGATAGTGAACCAACGCGACACATGCGAAAGAGCACTATTTACGTCGTCAAAATTTACTTTATTCCTTTCACATTTAAATATTAATGATGTATCGTCAGCAAATAGTACAATATCCGCTTGGTTCTTTACATAATGTGGTAAATCGTTAATGTATACCAGAAAAAGAAACGGACCCAAGATCGAGCCCTGCGGTACACCCAACACAGCCGGTGACCCCGATGACTTAATATCTTTTATACTAACTTTTTGTATCCTATCACTCAAATACGACGCGATCAAGCTAAGGGCCTTGTTTTTTATACCATAGTGGCCAAGTTTAAACAGCAATGTTTCGTGCTGAACACAATCAAATGCCTTAGATAAGTCACAAAATACACCTATGGCATTTTGTGATGATTCCCATGCTTCAAATATATGCTTTAAAAGCCTAGCCCCTGCATCGGTTGTACTACGGCCTTTAGTGAAACCGTATTGATCAGGATGTAATAAATTATTATTGTTGAAATGGGACAGCATTTGATTCAATATTATTTTTTCAAAAATCTTACTAAGAGTTGGTAAAATAGAAACTGGTCTATAGTTATTAATATCGGTTTTTTCGCCTGTTTTAAAAAGTGGTATAATTTTGCTGCATTTCATAAGATCTGGAAAGATACCTAGATCTATGCATTTATTAAAAACTATGACCAAATATGGTGCTATAATATCTATAATATGCTGTATTATTTTTACCGAAATGCCCCATAAGTCACCGGTATTCTTTACCTTCAGAGACTGAAATGCGCTAATTAAGTCTCTAGTGGTTATATGTTTAAATTCAAATAAAATATTACATTCATTAACATGATTTTTTAATATAGAAAGTGCTTCCGTCGGCGAAGAAGCTAATGAACTAGTTAACGTTATAGGAATATTACGGAAGTGATTTTCAAACTCACTTGCCACGTCTTTATCAGCAGTGATTGTGTTATCATTAATCAACAGTTCGTAACTGAAATCACAGGACTTTGCGTTACGATTCTCACTACTAATTATATTCCAAGCCGTTTTTATTTTGTTATCCGAGTTAATAATCTTGTCCTTTATGTACATTGATTTCGCCTGAATGCAAACTATTTTAAAGATTTTTGAATAATTTCTTACATGCTCCTGAAAAGATGGAGAAAAATTGTATTGTTTCTCGGCATAGAGATCGTACATCTTGTTCCTGCTTTTATAAATACCTACAGTAGCCCAATCACTAAATTTACTATTTTTAGCTATATCTATATACCTAAACTTGAAAATTTGATTAAATTCATTATTTATGTTATTTGACAATGTGTTATATAGTTTAATTGGATCTCTTTGTTGTAACGTTAAATGCGTTTGTAGTTTTGTTTGAATTTTCTCTTTAAAAGTGGAAATCTTTTTTTTAGTTATTGGTCTACATTTTATTAATTGTTTTTTCTTATTAACAGAATTATACAACGAAATTTTTTGTCCGCAGTGGTCTGACCTCAACTTACTGAATATCTCTTTATTTAAAATCTCACAATTGCAAAAGATATTATCTAAACATGTAGCTGTAGTGTCAGTTATTCTGGTTGGCTCATTGAATATTGGATTTAAATTAAAGCATTTAAACAAACTTAGTAGCCTAGTAGCCATAGGACTATCTAATAAGATGTCTACGTTGAAGTCACCACATATCACTACTTCTTTTTTAGAGACTAACCGTTTAAGTACATCCTCCAGTGTATCTTCGAAAATACTAAAGTCACCAGAGGGGGGCCTATATACACAGACTATAAAAAACCGCTCCAGTTCCACACATGCCAGTTCAATAGTGCGTTCAACAGATAAACCTATTAGTTATAACAACTAGTAGGTATATTGCTATAAATTAAACAAAAGGTCTTCGGGAAGGTTGCTAGTAGATAATGAAGTGTCCTTTACAATATACAACTATTAGGTGATATCCACGTTCATAGCTACCGCCGTATCAGCCTGGGCCCCCAGCATACAGGTGTCCCCCTGACGTTGAGGGTGCCCCACAACAAATATTGGGCCTCCTTAGAGCTAGCTACGCCACTGGTGAACTGTGCTATGGAACTGTGGATGAAGTTACTTTTTATGGAATTTCCAACGTACCCAAGAAAGCTACGTATGCTAATAAAAAGGTATTTTTTTGTTTGCTGACCATGCAGATCACTAATGTTATCGTGTTGTTTGATCATCATTAACTCCGTAAAAAATAACTATAGTCACAGAAGACATATTAATACATAATCTAGAGTACGAATGTTATATATAAAATCATTCCATCCAATCATTCCGTTTGATAAATAATACGCGTAGGTACCCGAATATACTATAATTTTTATATGTAGGTATACTATGTTATGCATAGTGTATTACTGCCCATGTTAAAGCTATACAATTTATATTACAGACATAAGGTAATTCTGTAGGCAAGAAATGTGGAAACAAGAGCAATTTCTAATCGTCATATTAACATACAATCGAGGAATAGAAAACGCAACCTGTCCGTCAAAAATACCGTTTCAATGTTAAATTAATGGCAGCCGGTTGAGTCATCAATACAAATCACATTAGGCTAGGTCAAGACTCCTAACTCAGCTGAGTAGATAGTGACGACGCAAATAAAAGCAATTCAAAATGTAAAACCCGACGCGGGCACAGGGCAATGCACTTTTTCGTAGACGGTCAAAGAAGATCGTTGAATACGCCTGCTCCTGCCGAAGACTTGTGAGCTGCATTACAATTTCATGATCACATTACAAACAAAATTCAACCGTAACTCGGCACAAAAAGTTACTTTTTGAAATTATACTACCCTGATATATAAACTTTTCTTAAATAATAAACCCGAAACCGCAAAAATGTACTTCGCTTGTAATCAAAAATGAACCTTAGTTTCTTTGGCTTTAATTCCACTTTAAATTGGTGAAACACCGAAAATGGCCAAAATACGACGTAATTACATCCTTTATTCAAACACCAGAAAAGTAAACTTTATTGTTAAGACAAGAAGGTCATAATTTCAATATCAATGATTATCAAAAATGCAAATGCAATGTATACGTAATTCAGACGTGAGGTGGGTACACGCGAATCGGAGTAACTAAGGTCATGATATTCAAGTGTATCTGAGAATTCACTTCACGAAACCTACATCCTAATCCCTTGGCTCATGAATATTTAATAAGCTTCATTTGAACCATAAGTAAGTGCTTATTACTTCTATATTGTTACATAAACATTATTTTTTATTATACTTAAGATACCTGCTTGGTTACTTATGTTTATCGTAGTTGATAGTCTATAAACTTTTCTTTAAATTTCTTAAAACGAAAAAGCACTCCCGATTAAATAAACACGATATTTTCTCAATATGCAAAAAGGTACTTCTTGAATGCATTTAATTGCAACTGCTCTTAGTAGTAGTTTGTAATTTAAATATTTTATTTTATTTATTTTGTAGGTACACACTTAAATACAAAGCAAACCAGATGTTGCAAAATTGGTACACGAGCACTTCTTATTCCTAATTGAAATGAACTTTCATAAATTTTCCTAATAATCTTATATTTAAAACATTTTCATGTTTATACCTCTAAGACTGAGGAAGTGACTTCCAACACAAATCCGTTCTTAGCTGACCTCTCCTTAGCATAAACTATCTCCCTGCCTCATCTTAATCGGTTCGGTAGTTTCTAAGATTATTTGTTTAATCAGCGGTGTGTCGTTTTGCAATTTTAATATGCATAATAATAATATATAGATTAAAATACCTACCTACGTTTTACCTATAAATAGTATTCCTTGATTCGTAACTTAAATGGAAAGATAGTTTGAGTCTCTTATTTGGTGCGGTAGTGAGTTCCATAGCCTTACTAACTAAAAAATACGAAAAGAAGAACGAAAACCAAAATCAGTTGCATAGGTAGGTACGTGTAGGAGAGGAAGAGTTATGTAGGGTTTTAAAAAGAACACAATATCAGGGTGTTCCTGGGAAGACGGATAGGGCCACTTGAGATTCTTGCGAAATTGAGATAAACGATCGATTTTTTAAATCCAAAAATAAAACAAATAGAAAAAAATAGCTATTATCAAGTATGACACTTCACTAAAAGATCATCAGAGCTAGACCATTAGCTAGTATGGTTTAAATCAGAATTCATAGCATTATTTGCCTCTTTCGTGTCCCCCTACTAAGAAAATAGCGATACAGCTGCAGATGGAAATTGGAAATTAAATTTATAACGAAGTCAACAAAAATTTAAAACTACACAGGACATAAAACGCCAACTTCAAGAACGCCCGCAACCGACCAATCAGACAGCTTGAATATTTTCAGCTTTATAATATTTTTCGCAAAATAGTTTTTCAACAACTTCTGTAATTACGCTCGATTTGAAAGCCCGCTGTCTGAGATACTACAGTATGTGAAATAAGTCTCCCCATAGTAGCGCAAAAATGGAAAATGCTTGAAAAGTTACGACTTTTAAAATTAACAGTCATTAGTCATTCAAGTATAGATTTATCAAATAAAGTTCAAATGATATTAAACTACTATTATGTCCAGCATCCTAATAATGTTTCAATAATATTGAATTTTATTAATAAAACGTATCTGGATCATGCGCATCAGGATGAAAATCCATAAAACCTAAGATTGTCTACGCCAACACTGTTTACTAAATACATGCTACGTAGAACCAAACTACCCCCGTTTACATTAATGATTATAACTCTCTTAATAAATCGGCCGAACGATGATTTGGTCCTCTTTTGATGTGAATGAGTTTTAGTGTACGGATGACAGTTGGACTCCGAGCATCTCTAGCTCTCATTGAAATAATTAATGACATTTAGTAAATATAAAGAAAAAAAAGTACAAAAAATGTGTTTAACGTTTTACATCACATCGCTACCCGCTAGCCCAGAAATCTACACCTGTTAGATTTTTATTTTCATTGTATACTGTGGCAGTTTGAAATATTAGAGCTTTCAAACAAACTAACAAAATACTCTTCAGCTTTATTATATTAGTATACCTAGACTAGTAACCCGCCCTCGCTTCGCTTCAGATACCTAAGCCTAAGCCAATACCTATAACCCTGAAGCTTTCCTTCCTCCTCTCCTCCTTCTTTGTCAGGAATTATAATAATATTAAAGCCATCCTCATAAATGTGGTTATCATAAAAAAAATTTTGGTGTGTAACTCCTTTAGAATCGATGTTCATGTATAAGCCCGGGGTATGAAAATTTATGGAGAGTAAAATCAAACTTTCTCCGTTACGTTAGGTGTTATATTTGTATGCGTTAGTTTTGTAATTCGTAACAAAGAATCTAGATGGCTACTGATTTGACGATTGCAAACTACCGAATCTAGCTGGCGTTGTTACTGATTTGACGATAACGTCAATAAATAATATAAATAAATGTATCAAGCATGCTTTCAGTAATATAAAAATGCGTTCATTTACCTTCATTTACTAATCTATCGCCCCAACTCAGAGTCACTAACGGTTACTAAAATCGCTCCTTAGTACAGAATTTGTATGGTGATTCTTTCTTATTGTTAAGGAGCGATTAAAATAACCATTAGTGACTCTGAGTTGGAGCGTATATGTTTTGTATCACTAACTCCAGTCATGCGTCGAATCGAAGCTGACACACACAATTTTTTTATCCGATATGTTTTTTATTTAATTTCTAATTGAATTAAAAAGCTTGCTATGTACCTAGGTATAATACAAAAAAAATTATTTCATGTTTTGCTTGTCGGCGTGTTCCAAACTGAAACCAGTAGCTCGAGCACGAATATTTGCGAGAAAGTATTCGTATGGTTAACGTAAGCAATTTGTATGTCATTTTTTCAAAAGCGCCCCTATCGTGCGTAAATGGTACTAAAATGCCATACAAATTTGACAAATTGCTTACGTTAACCATACGAATACTTTCTCGCAAATATTCGTGCTCGAGCTACAGTTAGCAGGTAATATAGACAAAAGTAGACATTTCACAGTAGGAGAGCGCCTGCAAATTAGAGATTAATTAATGACTCGTGATTTTTTGTTGTCCTTTACAAAAAATATTTCGACAAACCTTAATCACACTTACTACAATACTGGCATTTTCAATGAGCAAAAAAGTCAGTTAAGCAGAGAATATTCTGAAAATGATGTCGTGGTAGGCTTGTAAATTAAGTTCTTTAACAACTTATCGCAATCATTACAACTGGTTTTTAGGGTTCCGAAGAGAAATCGGTACCCTTATAGTTTTGTCATGTCCGTCCGTCTGTCCGTCCGTCCGTCTGTCCGTCCGTCCGTCTGTCCGAAGCAAAGTGCCATGACCATTAGTGCCAGAAAGCAGTCATTTGATATAGATATTTGTCTTAAATATAATATTATAAGACTCTAGATTCGTAGAATAAAATATTGAAAGACATTTTTTCATCTGACAGGTAACGTCAGGTTGAATTTTTTATTCATCGCGTACCCTATAGTGTGGGGTATCGTTGAAAATGTCTTTCAAAAATATTATGGGTCTTTCAAGACCATTTTTGGAATTCGGGGTCCGTTTGCGAAATATTTGACTTTAAATTGCTAATTTTGGTTAGAGTCAAGTGTCTCCCGCCCTGCCGGCTAAACGTTTGGAGTTAACCAAGTGAAAAAATTCTCAAAAATAGGTTTAAATAATTGAATTGACAAGGAAAACTATCACGGCTATGTTACAATAAGTAGTTAATGAGTAATAGGTAACAGTCGATAAACTTACAACTTCGGAACCGTACACAATGCGCGTGGCCTGACACGCACTTGCCCGGTTTTTACCATCGGTTTAAAAGTTCAGTTACTCTTAGTTTTTATGTTTAATTTTGAGACTGATACCAAGATTTGAAATACCTAGGTTTCGTAACGAAATCCTAGTTTTATCCCTCTTCCTGCATTTACAATTTTAGTAACGACTTATTATTCTAATAAGGAAAGCTTACTTCTTAATATTCCACGATCCAACGCCTAAGATATGAGTTCAATAACCTTTACTACAAAAGTAACTACTTTAAACATTAGGTGTATTATTATTCAAAAAGATAAAGGCTCAAGCGTATAAAAACTTCGCTGAACAGATTTCCAAATCAGATTTCCTTACGAATTTACGTTTTGTCATACACCAACGTTTTCAGTAGTCTATTGTGTTCCATCTCCTAATAATAAAAGGATAAATAAAAATAGATGTGATGAAGGTCATACAT
The DNA here is from genome assembly GCA_911387775.1 of Thymelicus sylvestris. Classification (NCBI taxonomy): domain Eukaryota; kingdom Metazoa; phylum Arthropoda; class Insecta; order Lepidoptera; family Hesperiidae; genus Thymelicus; species Thymelicus sylvestris. Next base: position 10,950,238 of record OU426893.1, read on the forward strand.
GCACGTTACATTACAAAAGACTATTTACAAAGACGAAACCATCTTTGCTGATCTAAACTTCTGATATATAGTTAATCTTCTCCAAAATCTTACATCATGTGACATATTTCTTAGTAATAAAGCACACGCAAATTGACACAACTACGCATTCAAGTAATTTTCTGTGAAACCAGGAAAACTGATTGAATTTATGGAAAATCCGTCGTTAGAAAAATCTGAATAATTTATACAGTCACAGTCGTACGATTCATCGCACCATCCTTCAACTCCAACCAAGCAGTTCAAACTTAAGTTATTTCATAGTTCCATATTCTTAAAATTTTCCTCTTCTTAGTGTTGCTACTCGCCAATAGATGTCAGGAAGAGTATTTTGTAGTTTTTTTTTATGGGAATAGCCGGCAAACGAGCTGACGATCCACCTGATGGTAAGTGGCTATCGTCGCCCATGGACAACACCAAAGGCATCACTGATGCGTTGCCGGCCAAGAAACAGAGAAGAAAAAGAAAGAAAGAAAGAAAGAACTGGCTCTCAAGCCCCCAGCCGGAACACGACGAGTCGTTTCGCGGCTGACTCATGCTCAAGGGTGGTAGCTATCCAGGCGAACCCCATGGAGAAATAATATTAGTAATAATGGTATTAATTAATAATTAAAATCAATATTACCAACATAATCTCTCGAGGGGCCCTACCACCAGTGGGCGGGATTTATTCGCCTCTTATGACACCCATCTGGCGTGGAATTGGGGTTAGTATTCTAAGCTGCCCTAATACGGCTAAAAGTAGTAGTTTTCCATTGCCTGAAAACACGGATTTTTATCATTTTCTAAAAATGAATCCTAGGTAGATCGATTTATCGCCCCCGAAACCCCCTGCATACTAAATTTCATGAAAATCGTAGGCGCCGTTTCCGAGATTCAGAAAATATATATAAGTACATATATACAATACGAGTGTACAATAAAATGTATTCTATTCTATTAAAAATACTTTTGAACACTTCTTCAAAATCGTATTATTGAGGAGCTAAGCACTTATTTGATCCGAAGCGATCCGACTGACACCAACTTTGTAAAGCCATATAGCCACCTGAAGGATTTTAAACAGATGTAAAAAAGTCAGAATTTTAAGAAGAAGAAAACATTTTTCCTACCAGACTAAGTGCACAGCGCTCCTGGCACCCTGCGAAGCACTTGCATTAACCATAGACTTCCGCTAATCTGTGCAACAATGGACTCTACATCCTTAAATGCTTGCCTCGGCTTCTTAATTAAATTCACCAAAGTCAATTAGATTCGTCAAGTAAATTTCTACCTCAGGAGTATGATTTCTACGATCTGTTTGTCCAGTAAAGATATCGATCTCTACACAAAAGATATTTAAAAAAAACTATTGATCCAATAGATCCCATTTTTTTTTTTTGCCGTCGGTAAAGTTCCGGCTCATCTCAAAAGTCGCTTAATCGATTTCAATGCGGTTTTGGTCTAAGTTTAAATAATCCCCTCTTAATTTTTTACGAGCGTGGGTACTAAAAATTAGGTTTCCCCACAGACATATATACCTAGAGTAGATGAGGCATGTACCTCGAATTGTATGAAAACCAAGCGTGTCACTTTTTTTGACACAATGTTATGTCACAAGAATATTTTAGTGATTGATATACCTCATCCTAGCAATACCAATATGAAACCGATTTCTTACCGATTCTCGATATCGATAACCGATTATAATCAGTCTGGTTGGTTGTTATTGTACGTATAGGTTATAGTGCTGAATAAAACCAAATAAATAATTTTCTTTTCTTAATATTTTGTTATTAAATATCATTGGGGTGAGTTTGATTTAACTTGATTATTTGTTATAAACACAAATTATAAAATTTATTAAATTTTTATTAAAATTATAAACACGTTTCAAAAATATAAATAAACAGATCAATATCATATTAAATTCCTTACTTCAAAATTTTATGCAAAATAAAAAAAGAGAATTAAAACAAAATATAATCATTTATTTATTGAAATCAAAACCTTTGTAATTTAATAATCAAAATAACAAAAATGTACCACCATTAATTTAGACCTATTTGAAAAATTCTTTCGATTGATGAAAAACAACTGGTCAAGAGCTTGTAAGGCCATGCGCAATGTAGGGTTCTATACTTGTAAGTTGATCGATTATTACTCGTTAACCTGCAAATATTTCGTAACCGTGTGAATTTTTTCACATGTCGAACTCCACCTTTTTAGCTGGCAGGGGAGACGAAAACTTGAACCAAAATTATCACTTTTATTAGTTTTTTTTAAGAAAATTAGCATTTTATAATTTTAGCTCGTTTTCCTTAATAGAATTATTAGTGAAAATGAAATTATTTCACCTATTAGTGAAATTGTTGTATTCATATGACAATAATGTTCTTTAAACCGAACCCATAATATTTTTTTTTATCTTTGCAACGATACCTTACACTATCTGTATTGGGTAGCCAAGGAAAAAAATCCATCCCCACTTGAACTGCGGTAAATAAATATTTTTAATATTTTATTCTACGACTTTGTAGTTTTAATAAATAATTATGTACATTGTATATCCATGCCAAATTACACCTTTCTAGCTCTTAGGTTCTCAGCACTAAGTTGCGAATGGACGGACGTACGGGCGAACAGATATGACGAAACTATAAAAAAAATACAGTTAGTTACCTTTGGAATAAAATTTGTGTTACAAAATATATATCTATGAGAATATTTATTTATTCGACGATTCTCAAAATCGATTAGAATCGAGACAAGACAGGGTAAATGAAAAACACTATATACTATATTTGACCGAAAAACGACAATATTGACAGTACCACGAAGTAAAGCGTTACTTAGCAACGATTGATAGTAACGATTGTTGTATTTTCATTGCATGTTCCAACAAAGAAACCCTAAATTTTTTAAACCAAAATGAGCAATGTATTGTGTAGTATGTAGTACATATACTCAGTAATTGCTCGTCATTGTAAAACGTGGTAAAACCACAATAAACATTAAATTAATTTATTTTAAATAGATAGGAACACAATTTTATAACGAAATTACTTAGCGATGAAAGAAAATGTTTTCTTTATCTTTCCTAACTATATTTGTAGATTTTCTACAGTTTATAACATTAAAATCAGGTATTTTTCGTTATTTCAGTTGACATCTGTTGTCAATAGCAATGAAAGTCCGACTAAATGACACGGCGCCTCATTAGGATTTCAAATCCTAATTGTTACACGTGAATTGTATGAACTTGCCGTGTCTACTCTGGGTATACATGTTTGTGGGTTTCCCGAAGTTAAGTTCGTTACATCATTTGGTTACATCATCCTTTTAATATGCACTACCTATTAGATGTAGTAATTTCTCCTAATGTACTGATTTATATTGAGCATAATTTTGTTTTTCTTGGATAACAAATGAAAAAGGTCGATCATGATAATAATTTTATTGTAGCTCGACATTTCAAAATATTTTATTCAGTTTTACCGGTTCCAGTGTCTTTATGTAATCTATCTATATATATAAAATTGAAAAGAGATACACTGATTAAACAAAAAATCTCAGAAACTACCGAACCGATTATGATGAAATTTGGCAGGGAGATAGCTTATGCCAAGGAGACGTCAGCTAAGAACGGATTTTTGGAAATTCTTCCCCTAAGGGGTAAAAATACGGGATAGAGGTCATTTTCATACAAACCAACTTCGTCAGTTTTAGAGTTATAAATTTGAATTTTTTTATGTAGGTTTATAGTAATAAACAAAAGTTAATTTTAATATATTTTTTTGGAAAATCATCCCTTAAAGGGTTAATTTACTGAATTGAACTTAGTAGGCAACTTCGTCATTTTTGAAGTTAAAAACATGAAAATTTACATATTAGCTCCAGACTAGAAACAAAATTTGTAAGTATTATGTTTTTTTGGAAAATCATCCCCTAAAGGGTTAATTAAGAGTGCGAAAGTTAGTATGGCAACTTCGTCAGTTTTGAAATACGAAGGGCAAAAATTTGTATATAAGCTTATAGTTAGACACAAAAAATAACTGTATCACTTTTTTCTCGAAATTCATCCCCTAAAAATAGGGGTTGGTAGTCAACTACATACAAATCAACTTCGCCAATTTTAGAGTTATAAATATGAAATTTTTTATGTAAGTTTATAGTAATTAACAAAAGTTAACTTTAACAATTTTTTTCGGAAAATCATCCCTTAAAGGGTTAATTTAGTGGATTTCATTTAGTATGCAACTTCGTCATTTTTAAAGTAAGAAGGGTGAAATTTTGTATATAAGCTTATAGTTAGACACAAAAAATAAATGTATCACTGTTTTCTCGAAATTCATCCCCTAAAAATAGGGGTTGGTAGTCAACTACATACAAATCAACTTCGCCAGTTTTAGAGTTATAAAATATATGAATTTTTTTATGTAAGTTTATAGTAATAAACAAAAGTTAACTTAGAATTTTGTTTTTTCGGAAAATCATTCCATAGAGAGTTAATTTAGGGGAATGAACTTAGTAAGCAACTTCATCATTTTTTAAGTTAAAAATGGACAGGGAGCAGGAGAGGGAGAAGGAGCGGAAGAGGGAGATAGAGAGGGACAGGGAGCGGGAGAGGGAGTGGGAGCGGGACAGAAATCGGTAGAGGGTGCAGGTGCGGGCGGGAGAGGGACTGGGAGCGATAGAGGAAGAAGGAGAGGGATATGAAGTGGGAGAAGGACCTCGAGCGGGATAGGAAGAGGGAGGAGGGATATGTGGTGGGAGAAAGACCTCGAGCGGGAAAGGGAGAGGGAGTGGGACAGGAAGAGGGAGAGCGAGGGGAAGTGAGACAGGGAGCGGGAGAGTGAAAGGGACAAGGAGCGGGAGAGGAAGAGGGCAAGGGGAGAGAGGGAGAGGGAGAGGGAAAAGAAAAAAATGTTAATGTTGTTTACTATTCCAAACCCGCTCCCGGAGGAGAATGATCTGTGATTGTATCGTAAGTTTCAGTATGTAAATTCCTAAATGTAAGTACTTCAATATAAATGAACCTGTTTTTAAATTTTCTTTTGTAAGGGATACTAAATAATATGATAAGCATAATTTCCGCGTGCGAAGCTGCGGGCAACAGCTAGTACTTGAATAAAACTCAAAGGGCAAATTTTCTGTACATTGAATATTTTTTTTAAATTCTGCTTAGGGGGCGCTTCATTATCGTGTTAGAGCACAAAAATATTTTTTTTAGAATTATTGTCTGTCTGTTTGTCTGTCCGGGCATCACATGAAAACCCTTGAACGGATTTCGATGAAAATTGGTAAAGTTGTTACTAATACTCCGCTACGAGTCATATTTTAGGATACTTTATATCCCGGAAAATTAAAAGGTTTCCCCGGGAAACGGGATGAAAGTTTGTATGGAATATTTTTAAAACATCAACCGATTTGCTTCAAATTTGCAACAAATGTTCCTTGCTTAAATATATGAAACATGTATTTTTCAGTTTTTCAAAATTTTGCAAAAAAAAAAAGAAAAAAATACAAATTAATGTGAATATTGCTTATTTTTCAAAACCTGGAGGAATCATTTGTGATTTTATCGTGGGTTTCAGTATATAAATTACTGAATATAAGTACTTCAATATAAATTCACTGTTTTTTTTTAATTTTCTTCTGCAAGAGGTACAAATAAGGTAAAACATAATTTCCGTATGCGAAGCTGCGGGCAACAGCTAGTTATGTAATAAAACTACAAGTTTCAATTGTATAATATTTTGTAACCGGCCTACCAGTAATGCCTTTAATATTTTTCAGATTTTCCTGTAACGTCGTCGTAAGCCTCGTTTTGTGTGTAGTGTCTGTAGTGTCTGTAGTGTCTGTAGTGTCTGTAGTGTCTGTTGTCGGAGTCGGCTGTAGTCAACGATGTCGTCGTTCGGTTGCACATATAAATAATTACGGAGTCCGCTCCTGTCGAGAACGCCCGCCGAAACCGCGCCGAGCACCGCAACCTAGCGCACGCGTATATAACTGTATTTAAAAACAACGCAATATTTGAATATCACAAAACACACCGATCATGAATGACGCAGAACTGTATCAGAACAGCAACGTCCTACAGAAGAGGGATGCTCTTCTATGCCTAGAAGAATTCGGAGGAATCATCAAATGGAAAAATTGCGAAAGAATAATAGACATAGGATGTGGTGATGGCAGTGTCACAATTAATATTCTTAAAAAATATATTCCACCTAATTACAAGAAAATCGTGGGGTGCGATATTAGTGAAGAAATGGTAAAATTTGCTAACGAGAATTATTCCAGTGGGAACATTGAGTTTAAAGTTCTTAATATAGAGGGAAAATTGCCGTTTATGCTGCGGAATAGTTTCGACCACGCTGTTTCCTTCTACACTCTTCACTGGATCAAGCATCAAGAGTGAGTATCACAGTATTACTGTAATTATTATTTGGAAGCACAAAGGTCTCTAAACCTGATTTGAAGCATCACGTAATTTTTTTTCTAAATGTTTGCCTTTGATACCAGATTTTTCTAGTGTTTTTTTTTTAATGGATACGTAAAATTCAAATAATATTTCATGAAAGCAATAATATTTGCTGTGGATCCTAGACAGAGTTTACAGCTTCTCACAGACAGACATAAAAGCGCAAATTCAATTCAATAACTACACAACACTAAAAAAAGTTTTTAGTTCTACAATGTGCTATTATTACAATAAAGATAACAAAACAGATCAAACAATAAAACTTTCAAATTCGAATTACTAAATTACAAACGATTATTCGTAATTTATTCCCTAACTGTAGTTCATTATCTGTAATCGGATTTTTGTTTTTTATTCATCACAGAACTGGCAATTCTACATAATTATACTTGCTCAAAGTGAAAAAAAGAAATAAACGAAAAATCATGAATTGTTTTACCCTGTACAATTATTTTATTTCTTAAAAATAGACTTTAACTTATTTCATTATTTAAATAAGAGGTAACTTTATCGAGCCTACCAAAATTAAAATTTTGTTTTATTTTTTTAAAATTAAAATTCTTTAAAATGTGTGATTCCTTGCATTCAACGTTAATTATTCAAAGGAAAAATATTTTTATTTTATAGCTTCTCGTATAAGTTATTTTCATCATTTTTCTCCCATTTTCAGGAGTGCATTCTCAAACATATATGAGCTGCTGGCAGAAGGGGGCGACTGTTGGCTGATGTTCATAGGACACATGCCTATCTACGACGTGTATCGGCTACTCGCGCGGACCGATAGGTGGCGCTACTGGCTCAAAGACGTAGACCGCTACGTATCGCCGTACCATGATTCTCAGGTAGGCTATTTCATAAAATTACCCTGAATCTACGACCTTTTCTATAGTTAGTCTGTAACGCGTAGCATTTGTGAATTTTGCGGTCTGGAAACCTCAAAGCACCTTTTCTTTCATGATACAAATGCTTTGGTTTCTTTGAGTTTAAAATGTGCTAGACAGCGACAGTAATCAAATATGGCTTTTTAACTTAAGGAATATTAACTCTATAACAAGTTTTAATACAGGTATTACCTAACTAACTAAACAATACAAATACTTGTGCATTATATACCTACATTTTTAAACTATAGTCAAATAAAATCACCTTATCTATGAAACTTAATAGAAATAAGAGGTATGATACGAGTATCACTAGGTTCCTCAAGAGAAAAGTAATTTTTTCGCCAGTTTATGTTACCTAGATAGAAAACATTTCAAAATAAAATTTTATTGTTCACAGTTAATTTAAACCACATTGAAATTACAACTTGTTAAAGAGATTAACTTACATAATATAAATTATTTTTTAAGGATCCGGAAAAGGAAATTAAGCGGATGATGGAGAAAATTGGCTTTACAAACGTGGAAGTAAATACGAAACATTTGAGTTTTGCCTACCAGAGTATCGAAGCTTTAAAAAGTAAGTTGACATCTAAATCATTAAATTTAGTAGGTTCTTCAGTGTAACTAACTCTTGTGTTTCATGCGATTTTAATTTTCACTTAAGAATTTTGTGATTGAAACATAATCATGATATTAATGTTATCATGGATTAACCACAAACAAATGGTCTTCTAAGACCATTTTTGTAATTAGGGGTCCGTTAGAGTCAAGTGCCGACTAAACGGTTGTAATTGGACAAGTGTAAAAATCTCAAAACTAGGTTATATAATGAATTTACAAGGAACTTACTACTTCGGAACCCTACATTGCGCGTGGCCTGACCAGCACTTGCCCGGTTTTATTTCCATTTTTCTGCACTGGTTCATATTTTTGAAATTTTTTGTTCTTTTTTAAGGATTATTTAAAATAAACCTCTCTAGAATGACAGTCGCTTATTACTAGCTCTCCAATATTGCAATCGAAACACGTAAAACTTTTCATGGCTGATTCTAGAAAAGGGTGGTTAACACTCAAGCATTTTAAAAACCGTTAACCACGAATATACTGGTTACAATGTGCCCTATTGGAAATAGAAGTTGACTTCGATTCAAGGATGTTCGAAATAATTGTTTAATACTTGTGTGTTTAGCCAGAAATAAATGTTTTCTTTCTTTCTTTCTTTCTTTCTTTCTTTCTTTCTTTCTTTCTTTCTAAGAAAAGGGTCAATCTTATGTTTCTTCTGGTAATTATGCTTAGTGAATAAAATGACATGTAATGTATTTAAAGGAATGTTTGCATTATTACAGAAGCAGTAACTGCTGTGAATCCATTCAAAATACCAAAGGAAATCTACCACAACTTCTTGGAGGACTACGTAAGCGCGCTGTATGACTTGCATTTTATAGACCAAGCTAATAATAACAATAATGGTCTTGTCAATATAAGATTCCATTATACGTTACTAATAGTTACTGGTAATAAATATTAAGTTAAACTATTAAAAATCAAGTATTGCACACTAGAAAATAAATAGAAACGTACATTAGAGTAAACTAGTGCAAAAAATATGAAAAACCTATAGTTTTTACTACTTATAACTGGTTAATATAATGGACGAAAAAGGGACATTACAAAATATTAAATTTATAATTTTAAATACAATTGAAATTGCCTATATTTATTGTGATAAATATAGGTAGAAAGCGCTCATAGCCCGGCGGCTTGCGGCGATCCTATGTGATCGACAAAGTTAAGCAACAGCGGGCGCGGTCGGTAGTTGGATGGGTGACCGCTAGTGGCAAAAATTTCTTGAGCGTTTCCGTGCTTCGGAGGGCACGTAAAGCCGTCGGTCCTGGTCGTTATTGGTTGTTATTGAAAACTTCCGACACTCGGGTTGGCCACTAACCCCTCCACCAATCCGCACTGGAGCAGCGTGATGGAGTATGCTCTAGGCCTCCTCAAGAAGAGAGACCCGTGCCCAGTAGTGGGCCATTAATGGGTTGAAGCCATTGTAATAAATAATTTTATTATTATTCATAAATATTAAATAAGACTTAAAAATATAATTTAATGACTTCTAAGGCGGTAGATTGAATGAATACATATTTTATGTTTTTCATCTCTAAAATTGGTCCGCTAGAACAATTTTTCATTCGTGAATAAGATAATTATGCAACCTTTCTAAATTTTTTGCCTTCGGGATTGACTATATTAGTACATCATGATTGTTCAAATTGTTCTTTAATCTAATGTGAAAGATATATGATGAAAGAAGATGTGACAATAAGGAGACATGATAAAAGAACATAAGTAGATATGGCCAAAAGAAGAATTAGATATGAAATATAAAAACTATGCGGTCGCTACTTCCATATCAGCTAGTAACACAAGTTTCACGTTTCTTGACTGAAGTGATGAAAATGTTTAACTTATTTGAAACTCTTAAGGCTTTAATTGTATTTCAGACTATTTACATAAGGTTTTTAGTTGTAAGCACTGCGATAGAATTAACGCCTGTAATATCTTCCACTGTATAGTCGAAGACCATATTAATGGCTAATGAATTGTTCAAGGTGGTATAAACTTTTCAAATAATTTTTTATATGTATAGTAAATATTACAGTAAATAAATGATGAATAGTAAATAAATAAATAATTTATATTTAACTACGAAGCTATCCACCTACTAATGTAAGGTAATGAATTACAATAATATAGACGGGTCAAACATAATCACAATAGGTATATCATTCATTTCTTATTTATATTCTTCAGGTCATAAATATCTATCCTACTTAAATAATAATAAATTAGAAGTAATTGGCGAAAATCATTGTCATGAAAATAAAACAAAAAAAGAACGCGAGGTTTTATAACCATGTCTTGATGTCACATAGGCTAGTACTTGGTTTCACAAATATTCACAAAGTATCACATTAGTGTAAAAAATAATTTAAATTTAAAGTACTATACTTATATGATATGCCAGTTCGATTTGATACTTCCATTCATATACATGACATACTTTATAAATTACGGCTGTATAATTTATATTTATTGTAACCGTGTTACACCCGTTGTTATGATACCTAATATTGACGTCGACATTGATACCCATAATACATGGGTAAAATCTTAGGAAAATCACGCTTGACTATCTTTTAGGCCTTTTTTTAAATGATAATACCTGCAAATATTTATTTAAATTATGTGGTCTGTAGATATGATCTGAAAATATATAGTTATATAAAATCTTATTATGTATACCTATCAGGATTTTACTATAACTAGATTAATGAAATGGGATAAAAAGATGTGTATTTTTAAGAATCTAGCATGTTGTTAAAATTACCGATTTTATGTTGTGTTTATTTTATTGTAAATAGTGATGTAATCTTCGACGTAAACGTGTGGAGGAATTTTTTAAAATATTATTTTCTAAAAAAATAAATATTTTTAGACAAATTTTAAATATAATGTTCAAAGAATAATTCGATTTAAGTAATTAATTTAATAAATGGGTAGACCTTCTGTAGATGTTAAGTAAATAAATAAATTATTGAATGTAGAGTGTTGTCAATGTTATATATACCTATATGTATGTCTAATTATAAAATAAAACCCGGGCAAGTGTGTGTCAGGCCACGCGCAATGTTATAGGTCTCCGAAGTAGTAAGTTTATCGATTATATCAGTCATCAACTACTTATGCTAATATAGCTGTGATAGTTTTCCTTGTAAATTCATCAATAACATATTTTTGAGAATTTTTCACTGGTTCAACTCCAACCGTTTAGCCAGCAGAGGGGGACACTTGACTCTAACCAAAACTAGCACTTTAAAGCCAAATATTTCGCAAACTAACCCCTAATTTCAAAAAATGGTCTTACAAGACCCATAATTTGGAAGACCTTTTAAACGATATCCCACACTATAGGGTACGTGACGAATAAAAAATTCATCCTGACGTTACCTGTAGGGGAGGTACCTTGAAAACAAATGTTTTTCAATATTATATTCTATGATTATGGAGTTTTAATAAATATGTATACCTATCCATGCCAAATTAAGTACAGCTTTCTATCACTTAAGGGTCTCGATGCTTTGCTTCGGACAGACGGATAGACGGATGGACGGACGGACATGTTGGAACTATAATAAATAAATTACGTGTCACGTTGTTTATTCGCGATGGATTCCTAAACTACTTAACCGATTTTAATCTTTGCACCCCTTGTGCAGTTTGATCCAACTTGAAAGATATAATAGCTTACATCTCAAAATAAAAAAAAATTACAGAACGAAGTCTGTCCGGGTAGCTAGTAAATAATAAATAATACGTTTTTCATAGTAATTTAATCCGCATTTTCTATTATGATTAAACCGTTTATTCTTATTATTATAGGTAAACTGTAATATAATGGGAAGAAAATTTTAATTGAGACGACAGAATAGCCTTAAGGCTGTTTTTAATATCGTGCGGATTTCATCACGCACGCGGGATTGCTCAGTAGCTCGAGCACGAATATTTGCGAGAAAGTATTCGTATGGTTAACGTAAGCAATTTGTATGGCATTTTTTCAAAAGCGCCCCTATCGTGCGTAAATGGTACTAAACCGGCAGCACGAATATTTGCGTCAAACTTGCGTATCGCAAGCGTATCGCCGCGTAACGCTACGTAAGCATTTTGTATGGAAATCGGTAGCACGAGTTTTTTTTTACATACGGACGCTAGCTGGCTAGCGTCATCTTACGAATGTTTTTTCACGGAAAAATGTTGCGTGAGAAAACTTTCGTATCACTTTTTAGTAGTGAATTTCAGTGTTTTAATTGATTTTAAAACTAAATTGAAGTAAAATTGCAAGAAAACCCTATAATTGAACGTATCTCAATTTATTATTACCTTGCTGCACAATTGATTGGAAGCAGCGGAGTAATTGAATATAGAGTAGTTTCTAAGGAAAAAATAATTTGTTTCAATTAAAATAAGTTTAACATTGTGTGACTAATACAATAACCAAAATAAAAATAATATTATTATTGTCATAATATGATGATTGTCTTATTTAATTTGTTTCCAGTGAAATAAATCGCAGAGTAGAATCATTAAATTGCTAGGTGCAATGAAATAGTATTTGAAATTGATATACGATATTCTTAACAATGCTTCGTTTTAAAATCTAGTGCAATTAACTTCGTCGTCTTTAAAATCAAACTAAAGAATTATCCCAAAAATCAAGGTAACAAAAGCCTGCTACTTAAGTGAAGTGATAAATAGGTTTATGTAAAATACAAATGCATTTCATAATTAATTCATTAGTATAACAAGATTAGTTTTCTGTTATTATTAAAAGGGGAATAATAAGTCAAGCCACAGATTTTTTTTTAGGCCACGAAAACCAACCTCTGATTTTATAACCAAGCCATGGGAAAATGAGAAGGCTTCTAATAAACTAATTCGCCTTTTTTTAAATGCCACCTGAATATTCCAAAAAAAGCGTCAAATAAAGAACAACAAATATTTTTACTTGTCCCACTGATTTACATATTACCATCTAATTTACTAACTCGGCCACGGATTTTACAATTAACCAACATTTTACGTTTTACAGCTTGAGCATATGTTCCTCAAAAGATATAGTTCAAGCTTGAACTAGAAAACATCATATTTTATAATTTAGCATGTAAAATAATACATCGTATTCTTTTATCATGAAAATAGCGGCTGCATGATTTGTTTGAAGCCAGTCAGAGGGGTGCCACTGTCCATTTGCACCAATCAGAGAGCGCGATTCGATTCATGCGGGAATGAGTTGTGACGTGTATTTGTTTATTGTGAGTTGCCACGTGTATTTGTTTAGTGTGAGTTGCCACGTGTATTTGTTTATTGTGAGTTGTCAAGTGTATTTGTTTATTTTCATTCTATTGTTGGTGCACTCGTTGTTACTTAAGTGACAGAAACAAATCGCTGCAAACCCGACTCCACGTAGTCTTGTCTGCCCTACCCCTAGAGTGTAATGTAAACCCACGTAGGCGCGGAGGGGCGAGGCGGCCCGCGAGCTGAGGAGCAGGTGCTTTTAATGCTCGCCGCAGCAGCTGAGGCTGGCCGGCGTAGCCGGCCAGCAAGCCGAAGCTGCGGTGGTGAGCGTTAATAGCATCTGCGACGATATGATCGCGTGGGACCGCCAGAGCCCCGCAGCGCCGGAGCCGTGACAGAAACCATGTCTGCTGATTGCTTATTGCATGCGGAATGCCTCTTGCTGTTTGCCGCATGCTATAGACCTTTTAAGGGTGTGTAACGTTTGAAGATTTGATTATGTATTAGAAAATTAGATTAAATGAAAAATAAGTCAAATGAACGTTATATAAAAAGAGCATTATACTATATAAAATTATAAGAAGTAAACGTTAAACTAAATGTTATTCGAGCAAATTAATGAATTATAACATTATAATATGAAATAAACATTAGATCACATGAAATTATGTTATTTGTTCATATAGCATATGAAAATTATATCATGTGAACATTATTTCAAGTTATATTATACTATAAGTTATTATACTAACTATTACACCTTAATTTTAGGTAAATTTTGATGACAATTCAATATATTTGATGATAAATTTAGGTATTTTGATGATGAAAAATATAGGGTGAGTTATAAATTATTCATGTTTCAAAAAAATTAAAAGATGCTGAGTTATAAAACTAGATGTAGATAAAACTACTTTATTGGTGTCATATATCAGTATTTTAGAAGTTTACTATTTGAATATATATTACAAATGTAGATGCTAAAAAATAACTACCATGCTAAGTTGTATTTACAGTAGCTTACTTTGAAGATTTATAGTGGCTAAAAGAGTATTTTTTAGACGCGCATTGATGGTGGCTGACTTAGTAATTTAGAGGATAGGGTAAATTTTTAGTCGACAATAATGCTATTAAATAGAAGTCAGTTTAATTACCACCCTTATTAAAATACCTAGAAGCGATTAGAATATACACCAACATCTATGTTAAATAATAAGTCACACTTGAGGCACCAAATAAAAGAAGATTAAATAAACAATAATATCTTTATTTCAAGCAACGAGGTCATATCGTATATAAATACCGTACAAAGTAACATGCAATATTTCTATTGCACATCATTTTTAACTAAATCACTAATTTTATCGACGTAGAAAGACGCGCATTCGGTGGCTGATGGTCGTCAGTCGTTCGGCTACAACTTCAGCAATGTAGACAAGAGCTCTATTGTAAAGCGCACACTAAACGAGTTGAAGTTCACTGCATTGCGCGAATCCAAGTTATGGTCAATCAACCACTACTTCGTCTTCTTCACCAACTACTCCACGACATCGGAGACCTTCGCGATGTAATGGAGATGAAGTCGAGAAACTTTGTTTATCATCTTTATCATATAACACACTGAGACGTTGTATCCTATATACAAATAAGTACTTTTCCATAAACGCCGCAATCACTATTATTAAGTATCACATAGGTATTTGTATGTGTATTTTGAATTACTTTAACTTATAAAATTATAAAATTCACAAAATATTTTGACAACAATAAAACAAATGTAGTACCGCAGACTAGCGGTGTGCGATTATGAGATATACTAATGGAATCATTTGATTATGAAGATGTCTCGAGATATCTCGATTATAACCGTTAGTAGTTACTAATCTGCATCTATACTAATTTGCCGTTTTCGTTGGCGGAGTGAGTCAAAGGTGCGCGACTGCGAATGATCTCACAATTCGAATAATCTACAACTACTAATAGTAATGTACACATTCGACTTGAATATTAGTATTATACTAATGTTCATATTCGAATGACGACTACTAAATTAGTAACTAATCTAATAGCACAGCTAAATGCTAATAGCGTTTCGAGTTTCGACTCGTGAAGTGAGTCGCTCGCGCATGCGACGCTCACTCAGCAGTGTTGCCAACTTGGGGATTTTCCCCCTAAATTTGGGGGTAAGTTAGATGAAAAGGGGTATTTTTAGGAGCCATAATAATATTTTTAGGGGCATACACTAGGGGTACAATATTTTGACGCATGTTTCAGGAGTAACCTTTTCTTAGAGGAACTTTCTAGGGGTAAATTCTTTTGTAGCGGGTTTTGTAACGTAAATTATTAGAAGATCATTGATTGGATTGATGAATTAATTTAATTTATCCTGGTAAGCTTTTTTTTTTACTTAATATACATAAATTACCGCTTAGACGTAATGTTAAGGGGAAAGAGGGGAATTTCGAGACGCTAGCGGGGGATGCTTATTCGAGGTTGGCAACACTGACAGTCGAATGAACGGTTACTCAACGGTTAACAAATAACGAATGAATGAATGGCTTATTGAAGTCGAGAGCAGTGTTGCCAATGCTACGGCAATCACCGTGTTCTACGGCTTTCAGGCCAAAAAATTACAAAATCTACGGCCTACGGCTGGAACCAAATTTTACGGTTTTTCGCAAATTCAACGATCTTTTTTTGTTTAGTTTTTTGCAAACATTTAACGAGTGTTAAAAAACCTTAAAACAGCGCCACTGGGCTAAGAAAAGTGTTCCTGAAGTTTTGTAGACATCAAATTCACTGCCGATGACCTTTTTTTTAGTTCGAGCGTTGAACCGATGGTATATATTGGCATAAGTGGATGGTATAATATATGACACGGCCCACAGTTGATCGTTTTCCATATAAACACAACTTTTTTATCTATTTGTACATGGGCTTCCAAAAATTTTCATTGGCAACACTGGTCGAGAGTATGACTGATTTAAGATTAGTATTAGTAATACAAATAAGTAACGTTATTCGATTATGAAAATAAAAGTAGTTACTAACCAATAATCGATTATGAATATTAGTAATGAGTGAATGTTTCGATTATGTAAATCATTCATGATCGCCCACCTATACCGCAGACCGCTAAAGGCGCCAAACCACAAGTTAGGTAGGGACACAGAGTACTTAAACGGTAGAGATTCAGCTTGACAATGTACGCGTTCGAATACCAAAATTCAAAGAGACACGGAAATATTTTTATTTTTGTAAAATATATCATTAAGTTAATGTAACTTAATGCTAAGTTTATTTTTATTCAAAAGTTAATACAGCTTGATGTAAAAAGTGTGATTTCATAAAGTTTTAATGAAATTTAGTTACATAATTATTGTTTTTCAATTTACATGTAACTTTTGAACGCACCATTCATTCGTTCATTCATTCACTTGGTCCCCTTCTTATTTACGATAGGATGACGTCACTTGCGAATTGACGATACTACGACGAAAGTAAGTAAAATAACTTGTGCTGCCAACTAACGTCTACGTATCGTGAATTCGATACGGAGACGCTACGAATGTTTTAAAAACTCGTGCTCGCTGTACCGCATGCGTGACACCCGCAAGTATCCTTTTCATACAAGTATTTATTGTAATGCGTGAAATACGCACGCGGGACGCGGCAACAACCCGCGCGGGTACCCCGCGTGCGCGAGCGCTTCTATGACAAATAGTGTGAAAACTGCAGACCCGCAGAAAACTAGATCGTGGGCTAGCGTGTCTCACGCTTCGTGAAATTTTCCGCGTGCGAGGTAATCCCGCGTGCGTGATGAAATCCGCACGTTATTAATAAAAGCGGCCAAGTACGAGTCGGACTCGCCCATTAAGGGTTCCGTAGCAGCAAGTAACATAATATAAAAGTTCTTGTAGTTAGTTGTAACTTTGATCGATGTTTTTTGAGGTTTACGATTTATGACGTATTAAAAAAAAACTACTTACTAGATCTCGTTCAAATCATTTTTCTTTGGAAGTTTGCATGGTAATGTACATCATATATTTTTTTATAGTTTTATCATTCTCTTATTTTAGAAGTTACGGGGGGGGGGGGGGGCACACATTTTACCACTTCGAAAGTGTCTCTCGAGCAAACTATTCAGTTTAGAAAAAAATTATATTAGAAACCTCAATATCATTTTTGAAGACCTATCCATAGATAGGTACCACACACGTGTGGGTTTGATGAAAAAAAAATTTGAGTTTCAGTTACATGTATGTATTGGTTTTTTTTTTTTGTGTAAAAATCTTAATGCGGTTTATAGAATACATCTACTTAGCAAGTTTCAACAGTATAGTTCTAATAGTTTCGGAGAAAAGTGGCTGTGACATACGGACGGACAGACAGACAGACAGACAGACAGACATGACGAATTTATAAAGGTTCCGTTTTTTGCCATTTGGCTACGGAACCCTAACAGACAGACATGACGAATTTATAAGGGTTCCGTTTTTTGCCATTTGGCTACGGAACCCTAAAAACACCCTAAGTCATGCATATTGAAGTTTTAAATACTATCACACTATCCAACTATTAGAAACTATTAAACTATTGGCAGCCATTTTAACCAAATTGGAAATACTGCTTTTTTTGTTCAGATATTTCTCGTAAAAAATACAGGAATATTTATTTCAAAACGTTACTTTTAAAATATTATTTAATTTGACTGTACGTAAATGTATTGCGTTTGATAGTGTTTAACTATATCTTTTTCTGAAAAACAGTTTCCAAACTAAAGCATAAAATATTTCCTTGCTTCGAGGTAACTGTTGTTTTGGTCTGGAAAGCACCGTAGAAAGATGATTCCCCGTAAAATGCACGGGTGATGTTATTCAAACTGAGGCTTACAGCGAAATTCCCCTGGAATAAATTAATATATTTTAGTTCATTAGGTTCTATCCCTTTAAGTTAAATAAATGGACAGACGAGCTACTTGACGATAAGCTACAGCGGATTTGGCCTCCGAAATGGAGCTCTTACAGGTTACATTCCAAAATTTATCAGTATATTCTTTTTTACGACTATTCGCTTCTCAACTTCAATTGTTTTCTTATACTGATAGCTGACAAACGAACACTCAAGAAAGTCACCGCGTCGTTGTTCACATGAACCATGGCGTTTACTATCATGAACCACAATAATGAAAATAAATAAATATAAAACTAACCTTTTTGACAATACATTTGTTGGCTTGCAGAAACTGTTCTAACATAGCCGCGAAGGCAAAATGCTGGCAAGGATTATCTATTCTGTAATTAAGTACTAAAGTCTTCTGGTTTTTTTTCATCGCAAAAGTTTTAATTCTTATCTGTTAAAATAACACAAGTGTTAAATAAGTTTATTACAAGTACGGGAGGTCACACAACACTTGGTTTGTCAACAGTCTTCCAGAAAATTTACAATTTTCCCGTCTAATATGTTAAATCCTAAAAAATATAATCTTACCTCATCAACGTGACTATGTACCAGAAATGTAAGATTAACTTTAACTACAAAGTCTTCATTAGTTCTTATAATTTCCAGTGAGAGATCCGTTAGATTCCTGGATTTGGAACCTCTACAAAATTCAATGTAGGGAAACTCTAAATTGTAAGGACCCTGCAATTTAAAAAAAAATGTTTGAAGGAAAAAATAGCGACGTAGTCACCACATAATGATTCATCCATCCATCCATCCATCAACCATTAGAGGTCTACTGCTGGACATGGCCTCCCCTAATATACGACCTTTAGACCGGTCCTGGACCTTCTGAATTCAGTGGATACCCGCACTTTTCTTAAGGTCCAACTGGTCGGGGGGCCTCCTGTGCTCCTTTTGCCGAGGCGTGGTCTCCATTCGAGGACCTTTCTTCTCCAACAGTTATCGGTCCTTCGAACTAGCCATGGCCAGTCAATTGCCACTTCAGGCAACTAATTCTCTGGCTATATATGTCTACCACCCTCGTTCGTCTACGGATTTCATCATTTCTGATTCGATCGCGTAGAGAAATATCGAGCATAGCTCGTTCCATAGCCCGCCATGACACTAAGCTTTTGCATTTGGCCAATAGTGATCCTTATGTCATCACTGGCAACATGTATGTTGTTCAGATACTGAGGTAACTTTTTGGACGACAAGATATGACGTAGTTTCCCAAACGCAGCCCATCCGAGTTGGATTCTACGAGTGACTTCTTTCTCGAAGTTGGACTTACCCATTTGGATCACTTGTCCTATGTAAATGTACTCGTATACAACTTCGAGAGCAGCACTGCCGCCGTCAACAACTACCGGTACGAGTGTGACATAATGTTCGACATAATTTTCGTCTTGTCCACGTTCATCTTAAGACCCACCCATTATGAGGCGCTGTTCAAGTCCCTAAGAATTTACGGATTTTCTCCAGGTATCCCGCCAGGATGACTATATCATCAACATATCGCAGGTGTGTGATGTGTTCACAATTTATGTTAATGCCATTGTTTCCACTCCATCAGTTTGAATAGGTCGTCCAACGCAGCGGTGAACAGTTTTGGGGATACGACATCCCCTTGCCTGTCACCTCTCTGTAGTTGGGTGGTGCTCTTTGCTGTGTTGTCTACTCTGACATGATAGGTGGGATACATTATTTATCAATAGAACCAAAGATCTTCTTGGAAAAAGTTGACAAATAGGCAACAAGCCTCCTGCGTAAACAAGTTTAGGAATACCTATCCCTTTTTAGGAGTTCATCCATCCTTGACTCGAAACAATACAATAATAACAATAGGTAAATTAACTAACATAATACAGACAACTTCGGTCATATTGGATATTGGGTGGGAACACCAAAATGAGTAGTATATTTTGGACATAATTTGAAGAAAAGAAATAAGTCAAATAGTTTCATTTAATTACTTACGTAGTCCACCTCGTTTACCGCAGCAAAGTATCCTGTGATAACCATCACTAAAATAAAGATTTGCAAAACGCCATTTCGAAAAACTGAAGATCGGGATGAAGCCATTTCCATATGCCCTTTAAAAATACTACAATTGAGCAAAATGTTTGAATATAATAGATACATTTGACATAGGTAATCGCTTTATAATCATTCAGTTGACGAATTAGATTTTAATCATGAGAACCTCATTTCTAGGGTTGTCAGTTAAGAAAAATACATCAAAAACTTTTTGAGCTGTAGTACCTATCCTTAAGTCAAGCCAATTTCAGAAGCCTATTGCACGCCCTAATCCATAGAAAAATCTTCTATGAATGCCCGAAGTCTTTGTAGATGGATTTTTCAGACCCAAATTAGCAACCTAGATTCGCTTGGACAAAGCCATAACATATACAAGTCCTTAACTCTGGAATGCATTTAAACAAACTGGTACACCCTGCTAGCATTTATAAATAATAAGTAATAATGTAATTAGGTAACTTGTACAAAAAAATCATGTGATGTAATGATGGCATATTCATATTCACGTTAAATATTATGCTACTCAACACAATTTTATAATAGCTTTATAATTTTTCTACACGTTTCACTGAACAGGAAGGCTATTCAGTTTTGTAACTTGACAGCGGAGTTTCAAAATTGACGTTCGAGTTCTAGCATCACTTCACTTCGCAAGTGCTTACTAGATGATTAGATAATGACATGTCAATATGATGCAAGTTCGCTTTTGTTTTGTAACTTGACAGCGGAATACACGCTGACTTTCTAAATTGAAGTTAGAGTTCGAGACTCCCTTCACCTCGCAAGTGCGTACCTACCAGATGATTAGAGAATCACATATCAAGATCTCGGACTCGAACTTCAATTTTGAAACTCATCGCGGATTCCGCTGTCAAGTTACAAAAGTGAATAGCCTTGTAGTATTCACTGCCTTATAACCAGGGTTGCCTATTTTTTTCATGTATAAAAACAACTCCTATATTGGAGTATATCCTTTACCGCCCGGCCACAGCTACTAGCGGCGCGGATTGCGGCGCGGTGAGCGGCGCGGGAAGCGGTGAGCGGCGAGAACAAATGGTAGACAATGTATGGAGTATGCCCAAAGATTTTTACCATAGATTTGTTATGTCCATACATTACGAGGTTCAGTTTTCGATCCGCGATGACATGTCATTTATTGTCAAAGCATAACATAGAGTAGTCAGGCAGAAGGGACACTGAATGAAACGAATAGTTAGTACATATTAGGCATAATATTATTATTGTCATTTAACATTTTGAAATTATATTACACAACAAAAAACTTAAAGTAAGTAAAAAATACAATAACTTAAACGAAATTGTGTCTGATTTTGATAAGAAGAAAACACGTAGGACAGCGCGTCATTGTATTCGTTATTCATTAGTGTCGTTAATGTCCATGGGCAATATATAAATATATAAAAAAACATTGATAATATTAGTAAAGGAACAACGTACACTTGTTATTTACTCACAAACACACTGATACTAAAACTGAAAAATGGGCTTTTATTTACCGATGCTACCACAGGCACTGCATTTTTTTTTCAGACGCGAGTATCCTTTCGTAGTAATAGGTATACTTATTTCTTCTTTAAAATGTACAGAACATATCGTACTATTTTTTGTAGGCATCCAGTTGGCTTCACTGCGTTCTTTTTGAACAATGCTTACCCAACGACTACACATAAGCTCATCACTTGGAAATCTAGGAAAATTAAAAATAATGAAAGATAAAAGGATATTTAACCTTTTTATTTTACGAACAATCTAAAACTTGATATCATAATAAAATTAGCTTAGGGTTTGCATAGGGCGAAGCGCTCATAGCCCGGCGGCTTGCGTCGATCCTATGTGATCGACAAAGTTAAGCAACAGCGGGCGCGGTCGGCAGTTGGATGGGTGACCGCTAGTGGCAAAAATTTCTTGAGCGTTTCCGTGCTTCGGAGGGCACGTAAAGCCGTCGTTCCCAGTTGTTATCATAAGATAACAGTCGTTAAGCCATGTCGGAGGCCCTCGGGCGGTTTGAAAACTTCCGACACTCGGGTTGGCCACTAACCCCTCCACCAATCCGCACTGGAGCAGCGTGGTGAGGCCTCCTCAAGAGGAGAGACCCGTGCCCAGTAGTGGGCCGTTAATGGGTTGAAGACATAAAAAGATTTCATTTGGTTCAATTTGCGAAATGTCTTAAATTGACTTTTATGCCTAGATTTCACTTCTGCCTTATTAGTCTATGACGAATGGCATGTGCCTTAATACATTTAATAATTTAATCAATTTTAAAAGAAATATTATATATTAGTAACAAAATTAAACATAACGTTTTATGTACTTACCTATGGTATGTAACTCCATCATTCTTATTGAATTTGGAGAAATGATTTTTGCAAAATCTCAAAACACAACTCGGCATTTTTGTGACAACTACAGACAGCCTCACTCTGAAGCATCTATCAACTGTCTACAATGAAATCGCTACACTTGACTAGATTCTACTGACTTAATTTCAACGCCCTCTCAGCATATCTACCTCCCTATACATACAACATCATTGAGTATGCCACAGCAAAAGCGGCGCGTTTTGCGGCGCGGTGAGCGGCGCGGTGAAAGTCACGGCGGCGCGGCGGCGGACTGCGCGGTGCGCGAGTGAAACAAATGCCGCGCGCGGCCGTATCGGTGGACGAACTCAGCATGTATTATATTTATCTTATTATTTATTATTTTTTATTCTTGATGTATTATATTTATCTTTATTTCATGAACAATAGTAAAACAATCGGTTACTTCAAAGACTAGTTCTCATCATATTTTCTTAATAATCCATGTGACAGCTCATTCCATCATACCCTTTTGTATTCGTTTTTCTTATAATGAAAAACATGGCCGGTACCTACTTACATTGTTATGTTATTTATTTATTTATTACATTTAACACTTTATTGTTTGTACACCAAAACATAATATACATAAAGAGCACAAGGAAGGAACACAAAACAATGTTATTATTTATCTACAGATTATTTATCAATATTATTATATAAAATATTATTATATAGTAGTCTAAGTACGTCCACCGCTGACGCCGCCGCGGTCGCAACCAGTGTTGCCAATGCAAATTTTTAGGCGGCCGTGTAGGTACATTAGATAAAAAAGCCGTGTTTATATGGAAAAAGATCAACTGTGGGCCGTGTCCACAGCTGCCAATTTGCGAAAAGCCGTAGAATTGGCTAATTAAATAGGGCGTAGGGCAGCCGTAGGCCGTAGATTTTGTGATTTTTTTGGGCCTGAAGCCGCCTGAAAGCCGTAGAACACGGTAATTGCCGTAGCATTGGCAACACTGGTCGCAACTAATCTAGCTGTGGCATACCACCGCAAATCGTGCCGCCCGCCGCGCCGCTCACCGCGCCGCAATCCGCGCCGCTAGTAGCTGTGGCCGGGCCCTTAGAATCGATTTTCATATTTAAGCCCGAGGTATGAAAAATTTATGAGGAGTAAAATCAAACTTTCGACGACCCTGTAGCCTAGTTGGTAGCAATCCTGTCTACGACGCGAGGGGTCCCGAGTTCGATTCCCGGCTGGGGCAAATATTTGTGTGACAGATAAATGTTTCTGATGTTTCTCTTACTTCCCGAAGGTTGACTGGTAGAGAATGCTTTTAGCACTAAGTCCGCCTTTGTACCTCTTACATTGTCGTAAGCTTCAAAAAGTTTAAATAAATAAATATTTGTACTCGGGTCATGGGTGTGAGTGTGATGTGTTATACATAATATCTGTCGTCCATTCCACCCGCGACACAGGTAGTACCCTACTGCGGGGGAATGTGTGTGTTCGTGTTTAGTTTATTATCTATTATTATGTTTAATTACTAGAAACCCAACAGAAGTTTGGTTTAATTGTCGCCAGGCAGCGTTGTTACCTATTTTCACACGCTGTATATTAGCTTCACCTGTATGTACTTTGTTTGTTTGTAACTTCTCTTTGGACTTGATTTTGACCCACTTCAAACGGTCAGATTTCTTTCAAACTTCGTGGACTTATTGAGGACCGATGACAATTCAATATGTAAACATAAAAGAAAGAAAGAAAGAGAAAAAAAACTAAACTTCATTTCAAAAAATCAAACTAAAAAATGAAAACATAAATAATAGTTTAAAAAAAACTAAAAAACATGCTTTTATAGAAAATCCAACAAAAAAAATAGAAAATAAATTTGAATTAAAAATCGTGTAATTGTAATAAAAGCGTGGGGTGCATGGTGTCAATGAGTAGAAGGGATAATATCTTTAAAAGCACCCCACGCTTTTTTACAATTACACTTAGGTACACTTTACAATTACATTTTTTACAATTTTCTATAAAAGCGTGTTTTTTTTTAACTATTATTATTGCTGGTATTAAAATTAAATTAGAGCCATTTTTAACCTCAGCGTTGCATTATCTCAAATTAACATGGTGGATGGACTTTACGCTGAATAAAGCTCTTGCAAGGAAAATTCAATTCAATCTTTTTTTTAAGTTATTTCATTAAAATTATACACATTAAAGTCTTGAAAATTACTTTTTATGCTTTTCAGAAAAAATAGTAGGTAGTAACCAATTAGTAAATTTACTAATTGGTTACATACAATACTACAGTTACTAAAAATGTATATCAATTTGTTCATAATGGTCGATACAAAATGTACGATAACTTATTTAAAAGTTTAGTAATAGCACAGAAGAAATAATAGTAGGTAGTTATACAATTAAAAAACATGTTCAAGTTAATCAAATAATAAGTTTATCAAAATAGCAATTATATAATTACGCCGACATTGCTTTATTAAATATAGTGTTTAAAACCCAGCAAAAAAGATTTCCTTGCTTTGATGTTACTATGGATTTGGTTTGAAATTCGCCGTAGAAACTTGACTTGCCGTAGAATAACCTGGTGACATTATTTAATAACAAGTTGAAGTTGTATGTACCCTGCGAATAAAATTCAATGAAAGTTTCACATTATTTGAAAAAAAAAATGAGAGATGTCTAGTGACACCAGGATGGAACGAAGTTCCTTTCGATTAATTATTAGTGAAGGAATTGTAATAAAAAAAAAATTACCTTCTCTTTAGTTTATAATGATTTCTGTAATATTTTCTTAGAAACATTAAATATGCTCATTGTATTTCATACATGACAGAATTGACATGTTATGACTAAAACGTAGTGATTAAGTACTCTGTGGTTATGACAGTGTAGTAAGGCGCTCCACCCACTGCACCGCGCACCGCGACGGGGCGCAGGATGGCAGATTTTACCATTGTATGCAAATATCTCAATTTATATAGAAATCACGCCTAGCACAACACACTGCCGAGTGCCGACGCGGCATCGCGCGGGAAATTGCCCCGCGCGCAGTTGCGTTATCCGTCGCTCCGCGCACCGCGGCGGGACGCGTCTTCAGTGGGTGGAGCGCCTAAATGTAGAAATGTTTTTTTTTATATTTTCTAAAGGAGATCCCCGATTTCCAGCCACGAATTATATGTGTTCTGTGCCAGGCATAAGACTAGACAAGAGTAAACTATATACCAAAAAATTCGTCTTATTTACTAGATAAACATATTTAAATCTGAGCTTCATCTGCCTTTGGTAAATGAACAAAATAATACAAAAAAGTTTTCATAGTTTTTACCTCATTACAAACGATTTTGTAATCGATTAAATCGATTGATTAGGGAACTTAATAATATATTTTATGAATTATTATTCATTGTAAGTACAAGATTAATTTCTAGACGAAAAATTAATATAATATTATGATGTGATGATAACTAATAAAATCTCTTTAAAACATGAAATTGCTTTTATTTATAATAATATTCACCTACCTACTTAGTTTCAACCATTACCTACTGTTTAAGTAGTTGTATTTTGTTAGTGTTTATATGTAACTTTAATTTTTACTGCGTCTTATGACCATAATAATTATTCTTAATACTGTCAATATTAGAGTAGGTGTTTGGTTTGAGGTAGTAAGTCCCTAGTAACAGGCATAATATTATATTGCTGTGAGTGACATGAGTGTGACATAATCATAGCCGTATATAGGTGGAAATTCTAGGATTTCATTAGTTGGCCATTGCTAGCAGACGTGAAAATTGGAGAAATTAAAGCTTTTACAATGATCTAATTGACCACCAATTTTCATTATTGTCTAATCTAGGCCGGTGTCTCTATGGAAGATGGGGTTCTCCTTTCCATAGATTATATTATGCTTTCTTGTTATCTTATATAGAATAAATCTAAAATTTAGCTTTATTGTATTAATACAATACAATACAATTGTACGATTGTATTAATACAATAAAGCAATACAAACTAAAGGTAAATAAAATTTTATTACAATTCCTTCGCTAATAAATAGAAAGACGAAACGAAAGTATCTGGCTTGCTTTCTATAAGAGAGAGAGAGAGAGAGAGAGAGGAGAGAGAGAGAGAGACAGAGAAACATGCGCCGACTTGTAACGACGCCGCACGAGTTGTAACGACGGCAAAAAGTGTCGTTACAACTTTTTTCCTGTTTTAATTTTTCTGTCTAGCCCCCTTTCGCAACGCACGATAAGGAACTTCGTTCCAAAAAATTATAAAGTATTCCAAATGTAAAATATACGGGCCGTTAAAATCTCACGTATTTCTTCTCTTCTTTTTTGTTGGCAATGCATCGGTGTTGCTGGTGTTCGTATAACAGCTATTAAAATAATGAAATACCATTTTAAGTAATAAGAGGTGATTTAAATACCAACCTTTTTTACTATACATTTATCGGCACTAAAATATTTTTTTATCACAGACGCAATTGCATAATGCTGACATGGATCGTCAATTTTGTAATTTATTAATTCTTTTTTCTGATTTTTTTCAACCCGAAATGCCTTAATTTTAATCTGTGAAAAGGACAAACTAAAATTATGTTTAGTTTATTAGGTAAGGACATATTTTTTATTAGACTTTGTATTGAGTTACATAATTTTTTTAATTAACTTTGATTGTTAGTAATTCCAGACAAATAAATAAACATTCAGAATAACCATCACTAAGTTAATGATATTAAACCAGGTCTCTGTCTGCCTAAACCTCAAACACGACACGATAATATAAAGAAGTAATGAAAGGATTCTCTGGTGCATTTCAAATTAGAGCACCCTACTATGCTATGATCTGGATTAAAAACTAGACCAAGGAACGTCTATGTCAGGAAAAGTTCAATATGATATATCTTACCTCATCAATGTGACACTGCGTAAAAAATGTCATACTTATATTAGCCACGTAGTTGTCCTGAAACTTGGTTATCTCTACGTTAAAATACGTCAAATTCTTCGATTTTGGTCCAGCACAATTAATCGATTTACTATAATCGAGCGTGTATGGACCCTGGAAATCCAAATTTATTACGTTAACGTACATACACGAGGAATATATTTAATGGAATGTAAGCTACAAATGCATAAAATGTATGCTGTTCAATTGTGATATGATTTATTTAACGTTAATTGTCGAATATCCATTACCATTTTACATGCATCCACCATTGTAATACGTTTGCAAAGACAATAATTATAATAATATTAAAGCATCAAAATTATGCAAATAACTAACAAATAAATAACTATTTATTATCATCAACCTTCATCAACATACAAAAAACCTCAAACCGTTGGTAAATTAGGAGCGAACATTTATATAATTAGAAAACTCACGTAATTTTCAAAGTTTACTGTGTCAGCGAAACTTGTGGTAATGCCCATGAAGATCAGCATTTGTAAGATGCCTTGTACTGATATTAATAATTTATAAAGTGACATTTTTAGGTGTAATCTGTAAATCTATTTCAGAATAAACTAAACATATGCTACAAACCACTACCGTATAATTTATAATCGCTTTATAACGATGCATGTGAACGTTTATATAGATAGCAATCATAAAATTTCATAATTTTTAGAATATACCTACCTAATTACCTGTGACTAGTTTCGTTCTCACAGATATTGCCTTTCAAATCAGTCAGGTAAGCCAGCTGCCAAGCTGGTCTACTTTGGCAATGATGATGATGATGATCATGATGATGATGATATGAGAGATATGATATAAATATTACAATAATTATAAATGTTTTATAAAGGGATCAATAAAAATCTACCTATAGGTACAATAAATGAAATGGAGAAAACTTCATGATCGATCTGAATGTAAACGGAATGTAATAATTATTTTATACAAGCATGTTTTGAAAGGTAACTATGCAAGTTTTAATCGCTTCATATAATTTTCTGTAGGTACTTCATATAAATTTTATTTGTGTCCAGTAATATCAGATGAAATAAAGCCATGTAACATATTTTAATAGATGGTTTTGTTTCGTCTTTTTGTGCGTACGTTTTTGCAGTTATTGGTGTTTCCTGAAAATAATTATATCAAAATAAATATAATATTATTCCATTATTTTATATAATTATCTTTTCAAGTTATTTCTATTTTGCTTCAAAATTTTTCTCCATTCCTTAAATCCGAATTTTAATAGGAGGATATTGGCCATACTTAAACGGTAAACACAACCTTATTGAATCATGAGACACATTCATCAAATTGTCAATGATTCGCAACGACATTAGAAATGTAAATGTCAGGAGGTAATATTTATGTCACGATATAAATCAAAGAATTATCACTAAAGTAACACTGAATTTTCAATCTGAATTACAAATTACGTATTCACTACGTTTTAAAGGTTTTCAATAAATGATAACTGTATTGGATATCTAGGTGGTACATTATTGTAATAGGTGCATCGTAAAAAATAATTAAATCATGAAGAAAGGAAAGGTACGAGTATGTACATAAAAACTACTTAGTAATTTCACCCTGAGTTTCACCGATGCAGAATAAAAAAACTAGTGTAAGTATGATCAAAATCCATTATTTCTACTCCTAATATTGAATTATAGAATCGTTCTGAAGTGTCGCTTCAACCAACTACATCTGAAGTACCAGAAAAGCAAGAAATAGTAGTGCCTCTAGATGTTCTGAGTGTTAAGATTTTGAATCTTACAACTTATGACGATGTTACTAGAAAATATACTGTAAAAGCGACATTCTTTGATCAGATAATTGTAACTGACATAATTCAATCAGTAGGAGCTAAGGATGTGGTAAAAAAGAAGACAATAGCTCAAGGTATTATGAGTTACGATCCTTCAGATTACGAAAGAATGTGCATTTTAGCAGATTACCCTTTAAGCGGTAAGTTGGTATAATATATTTTGCATAGATACAAATCAATCAATTGAACTTAGGGCTTGTTTCACAATTTTCAAGTAAGTCCGAACTCCGAAGTAAGGGCTTGTACACAAAACTGCGATGCGACGTCGCATCGCAAAAACCTGCGAGCTCGCACGTCGGTCGTCGCGTCGCAAGAACTTGCGAATTGATTCGCATCGCGCATTCCTGCGATGTTACGTCATACTTGTTGACAACACTTTTAAGGCGGCTCTGAGACAGCGTGTTGGCAAGACGTACACACATCAAATAAAGTTTGAGATCACTTTGAAAATACGAAATCTTTTTTGTTACGTTAAAATGAAACGTTTTTTCTTTTTCTTCTAAGATTCTTCATTTAAAAATCAAATCTTTTAATAACAAATTCATATTTTCGATGAAAATAGTTCCCTTCGGCGTTCATATTAGTAATAAATGGATGAACCCAAAATCTTCTTTGTATCTTTTGCCTGTATCTCCTAAGCAATAACAAAAGTGCACACTTATTTTTACGATCCATGTCACGACCTAGTTTTCAACGGTCGTCAAAGGAATGGTCACCTTATCGTGGAAGGGACACGCCTTGCCGCACGAAATCGCATCGCAGCAATTCGTGTCGCAACTTTTTGCGTTGCGAATTCGCATCGCGTCGAATCGCAGTTTTGTGTACGGGCTCTAAGCTATTCGCTCAGATGAAATAAAAGGCAGATGGAACATTCGCAAAGAAATGTAACGAATGACGTGAAGTCACTTTTTCGCTATGTGTGCGTGACAACCTTAATGTCAACTAGCAGTGGCACCGTATGGACACGTAATTCTTTGTGTGTGTGAGGATGCCAAGTGAAAAGTCACAATCTCCCGCAAGTTTGTAAATGTTGTTTAACATATTTCCAACTTAACACATTATGCACAATTAAATTGGCAAATTATTTATTACTAGTGAACGCCCTTGCTTCGCTTCGGTAAGCCCACAGTCGATAAATGTAGGGATGGTATTCTTTAAATTGTCGTGATTTTTTATTTGTGAACCGATTCAAATAAAACAAACACTAAATGTTAATTGTTAACCCAAGCTCATTAGAATACGTCAGTGAAAACCGAATCTTTTATTAAGCCGTTCCTGAGATAAGGTGGAACAAATGCCTATGCATTTATCTTGCGGAAAAACAGTCAAAAATTTAAGTTGTATTATATGTGATAATCATAATTGATTTTAATTTCATCACTAGTTATCAAAAAGTACACTTATCAAAATATATGTAAATGTTCTTTTAATATAAAATAATACTTCAATATATTTAATTGTTTTAATTAACCTATGGACTTTTTTTATGCAGAATAAGTTAGTGTTTGACCACAAAACCACCTGAGATGGTAAGCGGTAATGAAATCGTGGATGGTAAAGCACACTAACTTAGTAGAAGCCTATTCACTCTTGACTTGAAGACACCCACTATAATCTGACGGGAACACCCACGCGGACAATTAATTTCAGTCCTTTGTGGTACGCATAATAAAAGACGAAGCAAAGTGCATTTTTTTCTCTTGTAATAAGCATCTGTCGGCAATCTGCAAAATTATAATTGAAATCATTTTAGTGAGTAGGCTAAACTAAAAACAGAAACTAAAATATAACACAATATTTTCTTTCAATCATGCATATTATCGTGGGCAAACGTGACATTTTCAATTAACCCGGTTTGCATAATAAAATGTTTTAAAATGCTAATTTTATCCCTCTAAGCCTTTGTACTATCTATCTTGTGTTTATAATATCCCAGCTTTAGGTGTTTATGCATTGGCTGTATTTCCTGATTTTTAGGTTTAAATAAATACAAATATTTACTTTTTTAATAATTTTTTTTTCGATGTAAATTTATAAATCGACCACTGTTCAAATAGCTCATGCATATTTCCCCAAATTTAGGGTAACCGATTTTCACATAAAGCTGGTATAGAAATGAATAATTGTCGAGGTTTTGTGTTCCGAGTAAATCGCAAAAATATTATTATAAATAAATAATAAAATAATGAACAGAAACCTCTGAAAAGACATTCCATCTTCTTTTCTTTGATTTTGCGAACTACTTTTACATAGTTTAAAAATGCAAGACGGCATTTTAACTGATAAAATTATTTAATAAATTTTGACAATTGCGACATTCATGCAATTTGATGCTTTCTTTAGTAGTGACACGAGATTGTATTAGTTTTTTATTTTGTATTATTCGTGGTAGGCTTACGTCATATTCGAACGACGTTATCTGCCTTTTATTCCATCTGAGGCTATTCGTTGGTTAAGTTGACATTTCGTGTATGTAAAATGACACTTTAACGTCACTTTAACCGGCGAATAGCTTACTCAGTAGCTTGAGCACGAATATTTGCGAGAAAGTATTCGTATGGTTAACGTAAGCAATTTGTCAAATTTGTATGGCATTTTAGTACCATTTACGCACGATAGGGGCGCTTTTGAAAAAATGCCATACAAATTGCTTACGTTAACCATACGAATACTTTCTCGCAAATATTCGTGCTCGAGCTACAGGACTCTACTTGGAGATTGTGAATCAAGCCCTTATCCTAATAATTACTTAACTTCAAATATATTTTAGTGAGTATTCAGCCCATTGATACACCAGTACCGAGTCCGTCAACTGAACAAAGCGTAGTTGAAGAAATTTCCCAGTCAATGGAGAAGATCCAAAACAATCTTGACATATATTGCTGTAATATCGACATTTTAATTTTATTTATTGGTAAGTCCAACATTGTTACTATAAAAAAGAATAACTTAAGATACCACCCATGATACTCATATTATCCACGTGGCATCGGATGACATTACCGTACATTTTGCCATCTACATATTTTTTTCAATTTACTTTAAAATATTAAACAACATCCATTGTTACCCAGCATGGGTATGTTAAATACTCGTATTACCTATCACAACTTTAAAAACTTATGTCTTCACTACTATTATTTTATATGTTTCAGGTCAAGACAAACTAGTGACAACAAAGCGTATGGAACCTACTATTCCCTCTACAGTTTTGTCAGCAAAAAGTTGGAATAATCTTCCAAAAATCTTAATAGAAATTAGCGTGATAAGAAATAAAGCTAATAGTTTATATCATACGGTATTACGTCAAGCTAATATTATGAAGATAACCCTCATAGGCGCGTATAATATGATTATACCGTTTGATGAGTCCAGTGTATATACGGCTGCAACCAAAATAGTTATGGACATGACGAATGAAATGGTACCTCTGGATTTTTTATTTGAGGTTCCCCATACTTAAGATCACCATTGAACTACAAAACTGTGGACAATTCTTGATCGTGTCTATTTATGTTTTTTAGAACTGTGCAAATATCACATACAATGAAGGTTACAAGTTTAAAAAAAACTTTAATAGCACAAGCTTTTATCCGAAATGGGAAAGTCTAAGACTAGATCAACCTTTTACAAAATGCGATGAGAAATTTGAATACAACATTGAAGAAGTAACTAATGAACAGGATTTAGATTTACTAATTTATTTGAACCAAACGCCAGACTGTAAGCATTTTAAAGATGATAAAATTAGACATATTATATACCTACATTTAAAACAATGTGATATTAACGTTTAACTAATATCTTTAATTACATTTCAGTTACAACACTATGGGGCTCGTTTCATCGCAGTCTAATGTTGAATAATTCTGAGAATATGCTTTTAGAGCACCTTCGGCGATATAAATGGCCTTTTGAAGTGCACACCTATAATGAATTCGGTGGCTACAGTTTTATGGCCTTTCTTGATCTCTTTAGATTACTTTACCCTGGAGGTAACCGCTAACCGTATTTAGTACAACTTGTGGTAAATCACAGGTGTTACATGTCTTATAATATCCTGAGGAATTCTGGTTCATGTCTGTCAATAAGCTCGACATATTTTAAAGATTCTTTTGAAGATTTTAACTTGTTGAAGTCAAATTTTCTTTAGATTCGTATGATTTGGTTTGCTATAGAACGTAGAATTAAAAACAGACAAACACAGAGAATGAGATAGAATATATTATACAGCATTTAATATTGTTACGGTCTCCTTTTTTGTCGTGTTTTATCCTACATTTTACAACATACTACGCACATTGACTGGCAAAATAGTAAATTTTTCTCAATGACTTCAGAGACCGTATTGCAAGTAGCCGTACCCCTGCAATGGATAAACGGGGAAAGCATGATGACCAACTGTGGTTGTGATCTTCTTTTAGCGCCTAAAGATAAAACGTCGTCAGCTCAAGGCACTACTAAGAAACCAAGCAAGTGAGATTTAGATAATATCCTCTGCTCTTTGTTCAAATCATATCAAATCAAATCAAAACTTTTATTCATCGCTAGGTATCACTGATTCACTTATGCACGTAATTTTTTTATCTACCAGCTTTTCGGAAAAGTGCTTTGTCATGGAGGAGAAGAAAAACCGTAAAGAAACTCCTCAGCCCACCTTTTAAAATAATGAAAAGTTGCATAATTTGTTCTAACCTACACAGAAATGGATGCGGCACTAATTTTCAGGCGTCTTTGTCATTAATATATTCATTTATACTATAGTATACTTTGCCTACTAGCTGAGACTTCACATATCTCTTATTGGATAGGCAAATGTTATTAATTATTATTACTTTATCTCAACCCATAAGCGGTTCACCACAGGACAAGTATCTTTTTATGAGGGCTATAGCACGCTGCTCTGATTCGGGATAGTGTAGAGGTTAGTTTCAAACCCAAATTTTTATGCCACCCAAAGGCCACCGACATGGTATAACGACTGCAGGTCTAACAATAACCGGGATCCTCCGTAGTACCTACAGACAGTTCCTCCATAGATAGTAGACGATTTCTTCCATTTCAGTCCTGCCGCAAGCTTCTTTATGGACCAAGAACTATTAAAACGAAGGAAACAAGGCTTCTACTAAGTTAGTGCGCTTCACCATCCACGGCTTCATTACTGCTTACCATCAGGTGGTATTGTGGTCAAGCACTAATTTATTCGATAAAAAAAAACAAAACAAAAGGTCACGAAGAATGCTCTTTGTTCAGCACTAGCTATAGTTTTGTTTGATCTAAGCCCACCATTAACATATAGCGCGTTTGTTCACCCGTAATGAGTAACTCAGTAGTGAGTTATAAAGTCCATTTACAGAGCAACAACAGATTCAGCACCGACAAGTACTAGCACTGGAGTAGTATCTCCAGGGAAACCTATCGAGGGAGACAAATTAAACGCTTTCATAATCGTTGAAGTGAAGCTGGCGAGACCCTTGCGACAGCCTGTTATACCGCCGCATATACCAATGTTAATATAACAATATTTTATTTCTAGCATTAGACAGAAATTCAATATGTTCACAATTTCTCAATAGAAGCAAAATAAAACAGTGTTTAAATAATAAAGTAGGAGGTACACAGTGATGTTACAAGTACAGGCTACTTAGTTTTCAATAGTGTTAGCGAACTAAGATTATCCTATCAATTAGACTTGCTAGTGAAGGATTTATTCTAATGCACACCAATAGAACAAGCATTCAACCAACTACAAAACTGAACTTTATCAATATGTAGAACCACAGATTTTAGAATTAATGTATTATTTTACATTGCAGGACAGAAATAAACAAAATGTTGAGTGAAATGGAAGAGCAGCAAATTAAAAGAGAATGCACTGGTCGTGGTCAACTAAACAGGGACTGGCAGGCCACGGTGAAGAGCGCAGCCAACTCTCTCCGCAGAATTCCTTACTACGGTACCATTATTGGAATTTCGAATTAAAAAAATACATAACTGATAAACAAACTGGAGTTTCACGACACGGAATACACAATATTAAAAAAACGTCATTTTTATTTCACCTTTTCCTTGTGAATAATGTGACTTGGAAACGCTAATTGCATAGCATTGAAAATCGCTTAAAAATCGCTTTTAAAATTTTACCTCAGAAAATATTGAATTCGATGGGGATTACAGAATTTGGAAAAACAAATTCTGCAGTCCCCATCACTTCGTCGCCAATGAAGTCACAAGTTTATACTCGTATTAAACAAAAAATGTGTATAATCCGGAACTTTGCACACCACCGCATTTTTTACTTTTGCTAGGTATGACGGACATATGCGCTGTTAATCGACAACTAAGCGAAACGCGCAACCGTGTCGAAATCATGACATCGTTTTGGCAGGATGCAGCTATCAATGTGAACAACAATTTCGTCCTTCAAGATTTTCTGAATAATGAAAAATTGTACGAGGTAGGTATAGGTACTCACTACTGCCATGGCAAAACAAACTTAATATTTTGTGAAGTTTAAGGAAAATATTGATCCACAGTAATATTCTTCATTAAAACATTATTTCTTTAAATCATCTAAAATATTTTTTTTAAGGAATTAGCTTTTTCCTCTCATATTCTGTCTTAACTTCTCCTCACCACTCAAGTCCTTTGTTTTCAGGAAATGCTAATGATGGCACATGCATGCTTGATGCGAACAGCATACGATGTCCTAGTTGGAATTGACAAGCTCCATGAATTGGATCCTGTACTCAGGGCGGCGAGACACGCCAGACAACTAAAGGACATACCTCACGCAGTGGATCTACTCTTGCAGGTCAGTTGATATTACCAGGAAGAGTATGACAAAGAGTATTTGAGCTTTTAATTTGTCGAAATGTACCGCAATCTCCTTAAAGGAATATCTCATATTTTTTCCCTGTTTTTACACTGACCTTAAACATACTTGTGGGTACGTAGCTATAGTTTTAATACATATTGCATCAAAAAAGCTAAATATAGAAGAAAATAGTTCAATGTTTCTTTCAATCTGGCGGTAAAAGTATGTTATCTTACAATACTCGGAATTACTGTCTTTCATATTAATTGTAGGTAAGTATAAGTAACATGATACTAATTTGACGATCTATTCAGCTGATAGCCGAAAAGCCCCGTGATGCCAACATTTGGCGCGAACTGGCAACTTGCCTGAAAGAAATGGATATGGACTGGGCAAACGTGTGTATCAATAAATCCATTATGCTCAATCCACGTCATCCTCTCACGTAAGTATTATAAACAATCGGGAACATAAAAAAAATAATGAAATATGTAACAATAGTCCAATATTATTTGATATAAGTTATGAGTGGTATGGTATGAGTGTGAAAGCGTTTATTTATTTATTTTATACAGGGTGTCCCGTAAGTAGCGGATCAATCGAAGGTGGCAGATAGCTTGAAGGTTGACCTATCATATGTCAGAAAATTACCTTAGTAAAAGTGTCACCGTTTTCGAGATATTGACCATTTTTTAAAATTGAGAAAATTCGGCTCCTTTACCCTACTATTTTCAATTTAATATTGTTTCTTCAAAAAATAATGATATTACTTACTGTTGCTATACTAGATGATCAGCAAACCTTGTCCATTATTACTTTAAGATTATTTTTGTACGAATATTCAACGAAAAAAAAAAGAATGAGAAAAAATGTAAGTAAAATATTTATGTTTATTTATTTTAGCATACAAAAATAATCTTAAAGTAATAATTGACAAGGTTTGCTGATCACCTAGTATAAAAAAACAATAAATAATAGCATTATTTTTTGAAGAAACAACATTTTTCAAGTAATTCTTAGGTAATTTGAAATTTCTTTTAAAGGTTTAAATATCACAAAATAATTATTATTTTAAATATTTATTAGATCAATAATTTAACGTAACGTAATATTAAGCAAAAACCATTGAAAACTTCATCCCATAACAGTAAACAATAAAATAACTTTTGATTCAAATTCACCCCTTTGACACTGAAATGGCTTTTACTTGAAAATTTTCCCTATCAAAGTAGCCTGTATTGTACCTTTTTAAAATCTGCATTAAACAGACAAGTTTTTAAAATACCGGAGCATACTTGCCCAGTACATTTTTTTTCAACCACCTCGCATCAAAGTTGTGTCGAAGAAAATCAAAAACAAAAATATCCAAAGTAGACGCTATTTTCTCAGCGTTCCCTAATAATTTCAACAATATTACATACTGATTATTATAAAGCAACTATCTGAGAGCTCTAGGAAAAAAAATTTATCAAAATATCTGCTCATTTGTGGACTCAACAGGAAAAAGTAGGGTAAAGGAGCCGAATTTTCTCAATTTTAAAAAATGGTCAATATCTCGAAAACGGTGAAACTTTTACTAAGGTAATTTTCTGACATATGATAGGTCAACCTTCAAGCTATCTGCCACCTTCGGTTGATCCGCTACTTACGGGACACCCTGTATATGTACATTATTACATATGTACATATTATTACTATAGTATCTAATTATAAATCTTTAACTAGAACAAAACATATTTTTTCTATATTTTCATCAATTTGTCTGTGTACAATATGGGTACATTGCTAAAACCACTGAGCAGATAGTACTTTGTAATTTATCATACATATTTATACAATTAATAAATTGTTTGAGACGGTATTTATGTTATGACATATTCGATAATTATGTGTAACAGTTTAAGGTGCAAGGTACTTATCTAAACTACAATTCGAATATTTTCTACCGGAGAAAATATAAGGAGTAAAATATATTATACGTAATTATACATTTTCACTAGTAAAATTGTTCCCGAATATGCATTTGTTATTAATTTTCTTTACATCATCAGGCTACTCTCCAAAGCCTGTATGGTGTTCGAGGAGGATCCCGACGCCGCTGAGCCGTTCTTCATGGCTCTCCTGTCCCTCTACCCTTTCTGGCTACCGATGTGGGTCGCGGTCAATGCTTACTACCTGCATAGACAGATGTTTCTCATGGCGGAAGAAATTATGAAATGTATTCAGAAGTTAGTATTCAGTATGGTATGTTTGGTTCTACGATCTGATCATGTTTCTACCAATTCCGTCTGTAAATTTTATTGTCAAATTCAACTATTTATTATAAGTAATTTAAGTTAGAAACTTCTTAATTAGATAGTTCATGCAAAAAAGCTGTGGGTCAACGCATTGGGCGAATTTTGACAATCTGTTAGTAAAATGATAAGAGATTTTGTAAGAGGGAGATTATTTAAAACAGGTGAAAAAAATCGTTAGGTTTCTTGACATTTTGCTGATTGCCAAAATAAGGAAGAACTCCGGCGTGTTCAATCACTAAAGGAATTATAATTTATAGGTCAAAGGTACTGGTTTGTTTTTTTTTTTGTGCTATGACAGCTTTGTGCTATAAATACTTAGACGAAATACTTAAATCAATTCCGATTACAATATCGATTTATTTTGTAACGTAAATTCACAAATGCTCATTTTTTTATTTCTCTTTTTCTAGATTGTGGATTAATCTGAAATTTAATATTAAAAAAAAAATATGACTGTAATTTTAAACTCTAATTTTACTTATTTCGGTCGATAGCCCAAAAGTCCCAGTCTCCTTTGACATGTCTTCACATTTATCCGACGCAATATACCTACCTACCCATAACCATTTATTATTAATCAATTTATCGCAACAGGACTTTGGCGGATGGTCTGGAAGAAGTCAACATGTTCCCGCGCTCATGGGAATGCGAGCTCGGAGACTGGTGGGACCACACTCCGCTGTTGCCAGGTTCCAGTGTATACTACGAAGCTGCTGATCTTCTGCTTCGTATTCGAGCTTTGTCTGTTTGTTGCCCTGTTACATAATCGATAATACAATCAACAATGTAATAACATATGAAGCTTAATCCTAACATCTTCATCCTAACAATGAAGCGCTCATAGCCCGGAGGCTTGCGTCGATCCTATGTGATCGACAAAGTTAAGCAACAGCGGGCGCGGTCGGTAATTGGATGGGTGACCGCTAGTGGCAAAAATTTCTTGAGCGTTTCCGTGCTTCGGAGGGCTCGTAAAGCCGTCGGTCCCGGTTGTTATCATAAGATAACAGTCGTTAAGCCATGTCGGAGGCCTTCGGGCGGTTTGAAAACTTCCGACACTCGGGTTGGCCACTAACCCCTCCACCAATCCGCACTGGAGCAGCGTGGTGGAGTATGCTCTAGGCCTCCTGAAGAGAAGAGACCCGTGCCCAGTAGTGGGCCATTAATGGGTTGAAGCCAATCCTAACATCCAAACGTACATAGGTACAGCAGGTGGAAATGGTCAATATTACTAGGTTTCTACTTCATCACACTGCTCTGGTGCAGATGTAAAGTAGTAAAATCTCTACGGCATTTATGTACCTAATAATTACTAATGATAGTTAGATAGGCACAAAATACCAACTAGGTACTTGACATGTCACAAATATGTAATTTATCATACGCCCATATTATACCGTATTCCACGTTTCTAATTTTATTTATACCTACTGTAATCTGTAAAATCATTGAATTTCACCCTAGGCGCATTTCTATAATAGTTAAGCATTAGTCAGAATCTTAGTTTAAGAGAATCGACTTTTCAATATTACCATTTTCCAGTTTATTATGGTTTACAAACCATGTTATTGAAGATTTATAAACAAATTGATCTGAGACTTGACTTGTAATCAAAGGTATTATCTGTTTTAGCTTGCAGATGTGTGCATCGCTCGCGCCCTCTGTCAGTCTGGCGAGACAGCGGCGCACTACCACCTCGTGGCACTGTGCTGCCGTCTAAGGAAAAACCCTATAGATGCCCTTTGTCATCTGAAACTTGGAATTGCGAAGTTTGGCGATGTAAGTACAAATGATATTTCGTTCTTTCTTTCTCTTTGCCACTTCCTTCTTTCTCTTTCTTCTCTCTTTCTTGGCCGGCAACGCATCAGTGATGCCTCTGGTTGATGTCCACGGGCGACGATATGTTCACTTACCATCAGGTGGATCGTCAGCTCGTTTGCCGGCTATTTCCACAAAAAAAACCTACCTCTAGTTATAAGTTCTTATATGAATAACACTAAACCATACCAAATCCATAATTTAGATAAACTACCTGAGAAGTCTTGAAGCTGAATGTCATCACAAACTAAAGAATATTCCTGCTTCCATGGAATGTTTTGAAAAAGCTGGATCATGCTCTGGGGCTTACAGGTACATTTAAAAATGATAGGACATTTTTAAAGCTAATAAAACTATAAGCAAGCAATATTTATACATCCATCCATCAGCCTTTGGAAGTCCACTGCTGTACATAGGCCTCTCCTAACAAGCACGTCTGGCCGGTTCTGAGCCTTCTGAATTAAACGCATACCCGCAATCTTCTTCAGGTTGTCAGTCCACCTGGTCGGGAGGGGCGTTCTGTGCTCCTTTTTCCGAGGCGTTGTCTCCACGCAAGGACCTTTCTTCCCCAACGTTTATCGGTCCTTCGAACTATATGGCCAGCCCATTGTCACTTCAGCCGCCTTATTCTCCGCGCTTTGTCGGTCAGCTTCGTTCGTCTACGGATTTCCTAATTTCTGATTCTATCGCGTAGAGAGATACCAAGCATAGCTCGTTCCATAGCCCGCTGGATAACTTTGAGCTTATGGATTATGCCAACAGTGAAGCTCCACGTCGCTGATCAATCGGATCGGCATACAGCAGGTGCGTAATATATTCACCATTGATATTAATGCCACATCGTTTCCACTCCATCAGGTTGAACACGTCTTCCAACGCAGCTTTGAACAGTTTTAGGGATATGACATCCCCTTTGCCTGACACCTCTCTGCAGTTGGATGGGGTTCGTTACTGTGTCGTGTATTTAGATGGACATGGTTATTGGTGGCTGATGTGTACGAGTACAAACACTTGAGCACCTCGATATACTGGTAGTCGATCCGGTGCCGCTGAAGATAATTTAGTAATAGGCAACACACAGTGGCGGAAAAACCGATTGGTACAGCTAATCTCATATCTAGAAAATTATTCCCGGAAATTTTTTTTCGTCCGAGTTGACTAATATATGAATATTAGTATCCCCATGGATTAGTACTAATACCGTGTTTTATTTAATTAATGAGTTAATTTACTTATTAGTTTATTTTTATCTTCTTTTATAAAATCTGTTTCAGCATCTTATTGTCGCTATCGCGCAAGGATACCAAGCGAATGCGAACGTTACTAATCGATTTCATTCGACGTCAACCAAATGCCTACGCTTGGATGGCGTTAGCTGATGATTGGATGATGGTACGTTTGTATAATAGAGGAGTAAAGGATTGCTGGGAGAAATGTAGTAAATTGTTCGTGATGTTCAGATCATACATCATACTAAATGATCTTACAATCATATCAGTGCGGACATTAAACATTTTAAATGAAACGGGTACTCACGATTCGTATTTATTAATAACAGCGATTTTTCGACTCAGATACATGGAAAGAAAACGATTGCGACGGAAGATAAACAAGCTTAAATTATGTAGGTATTTGTCAATAACGTCAATTTTATTGTAACCTGTCAAGAGTTATTTACGCCAGTCTCGCCGTGACCACGTTTCATATATTATGTATCTTGGTCGAAATATAAGTACAATAGAGCCTCAGTTAACTGATCTTATTGTTGTCATTAGGCATTCGGATAATCGAAAATCTGCATATGTTTGAAGAAAAGCGGTTTGTGTACACAATAGATTATAGCATAATATAATACATAGGTAATGTTAGGTAATTATTAAAAACAACAAAAATAAGTTAAACTTTTTATCAAATATCAATGTTTATTTAAAAAATATAAAAAACAGGATCATTACTAAAATACTACAACCTTAAAGGGTTAAAGTATTTGGTAATTGTCATTTGGCGTGACTTATTTTATCGAGGTTGGTAGTCCGGATAATCGAGGTTCCACTGTATTATAAAATACGAATCGTGTGCACCCTGTGCATTTAAAGATGTCTGTATTATAATTATTGATTTTTCACCAACAATTCTGTGCCTCCTGTGATAAGTGATACAAGTGAAAAATCAACACGTTACAGGAGGACGAAAACAAGTTCAAAAAAGTACCTTCCTTTGTAGATAAAACATTTACTGTCACCGTACATTTAGTTTTTTGTAGTAAATATTATAATAACATTAAAGTAATTCATCAAAAACCTGTGAGTTTATATTACGTGATAAATGATACAAGTAGAGTTAAATTATGTTTCACCTATAAGTTGTCTTTGTGTAAACTGATTGTATAACTGATTAGGGTACAATTATATAAATAGATTCATATAGAATTGTACCCTAATCAGTATTGGTTTATAGTGATATAACTCTAAATAAATCAATAAGTATTCAGGATAAATATATTGAAAAATGAAATGTGAAAATTAATATAATGGCAATTATAGCACGAAGCACAAAAAACTATCTGTACTTAGAGCAATTATTTATAGGGGTTACAACTTTAGATATATCTATGTTCACGGTTTTTTTGCCAAAACCTGTGTAGTTATATCAGTTTGCACAAAATTATCTCCAAAACCATAGCAGATAGAAGAACGTGAGTTAGACCAAAAAAATCTTAATTTTTTCTTATACATTTCTATGCTAAAATTAGAAAAAGGGTACAACTCGACTTAGATCACTTATCACTTATCACAGGAGGCACAGAATTAGATGTTTCTTACAGCGCAGCGCTAGCGGTGACTGTGACCCCGGCCGGAGTGAAGGTCAGTCATCATCATCATCTCTGACCTGCTCGGCGGCGTGCGCCGTGCAAGCCCTAAAGTGGGACCGCACCGCGGGCCGCGCTTGGGCTCTGCTCGCCAAACTGGTCAAGCCAAACGCCCGGCGACTTTATTGCAAAACTATGGCTGCAGCGGTAACATGCCTGTCATTCTTTTTATTATAATAATATATGTGATAATCGAGCTTACAGACTAACTGAGAATACAATAACGTCATAGGCATTTCCGTTATTTTAAACTTTTTAGAGGATAGAGGATGTTCATAGGTTTACTTGATTTCAAAATCAATATTTTATACACTACATTAACACAACAAAAACATCCGTAAAGTTCCCGCAATATTTCCAAAAATATCATTTTTTTTAATGTTACTTAAGAATCGTCTATTTTCGCTTGCTTGCAGCTTGCTTACGAAATCTGTCCGGCAGAGCGGCATCGTCGCATTTGCATTTAACAAAAAAAAAAGTTTAAAACAAATACAACGCTAACGTTTACTTTATGATTTCAGTGCGGGTACAGCAAGTGGAGCGAGGTGCAGGTGCAGGATGGCTCTGGCTCCAGGGCCTCCAGGCAGTCGGTCTGCCACCTGGTGGGGTCTGCGCTGCGCGAGTGCCGGTGCGACATGTGCGAACATCTTGCCATTTAAACGTGCCTCGAGGTCTAATTAGTCGAATGTGAATACATTTCAAACTGTAACACAATGTTATTAATTTACATTATATCTACCTATCTAACTCATCTAACTGCCTTTTGAAGTCCACGGCTGGATATAAGCCTTCTCAACCGACCCATTCTTTTTAATTGATACAATTGGATACATTCACATTTTGTTCACTTTAATTCCCATATTAATTTTAGCTGTTTAGATAAGTAGTAGATATAGTATGGATAATATGAATAAATATTCAATTATCCATGCAATGCAATTTCGTTTAAGTTGTAACTATAGCTACCTGCCTTCTTAGGTCTACAGTTCATTACTTTACGTCTCGTAAGGTAATTGTCCCATATTTCGGCATCTTACGGTCTTAAGATTTGATTTTTATTTACTAAATTACTAAACATGATATCGATTTGAATTTTATTGGTTTTATTGGTTTTATTTCGAATTCTATTTTACATTAATTTATTTCTGGACCTCTTGTTTGAATTCTATTTCGTGATAAAATTTGGCTCTGCTTCTTACAGTACGTGAATTCGTGGCCCCGGTTTCGTGACAAAGTATTTTACTATGAGTTGTTTTATTGATATA
This sequence comes from Thymelicus sylvestris, assembly GCA_911387775.1. NCBI lineage: Eukaryota > Metazoa > Arthropoda > Insecta > Lepidoptera > Hesperiidae > Thymelicus > Thymelicus sylvestris. Next base: position 10,994,672 of record OU426893.1, read on the forward strand.
CAAATATTTCAAGGGTTAAGATATATTTAAATAAGAACAGGACTAATTGTAAGATATTTTCAAATAAAATGATGTGAGAGGTAGTGTACTAAAATCAGTATCGTTTGCTAAGGCTCTTTGTACTATTTTGAAGCTTTTGAGCTAAGCTGACATTTCAAAACTCCTCACTGATACCTTTTGTACGGCATTTTTTATGTTGCATGCCCGTGGAAATAAAAAAGAATCGATCTTAAAGTTAATTCTGCACTAGCCAAGAAACCGACCTATTTAATTGACACAGAGAAACAAATAATCCACATTCACGTCTACCACAATGGGTTTAATGTGTCACGAAGTTGGAGAAAAGTAAGGAGCGACTTGTTTCGTGTTACTGATGGATTCTTCAATACTTTTTGATCGTAATCACTTATCTATCGATTGACACATGTTTTATCAATGTCGGCCAAAACTAAGACTTGCTTTATTTTTCTCGATTTTTGTTTTAAGGGGGTCTTATCCCAAAAATGGTATTTTGAAGGTGTTTTGTTCATAAATGGTACATAATACAATTCTAAAAAAAATATATGTTATTTTACAGTCTTTGTTCTTTCTTTTTGTCATACTTGATACACGATAGTCGTTACTTCATTGCATAGAAATAAATCACAAAGTTGGGTCTAATCTGGCATGAAAATGGCGTTTTATTCGCGTTTTAATCGCTTCCAGATAATAAAAAATATACCACAGTATAGGTCCTATAGATACCAATATTGTTATCGGATCATAATATGAAATTTTGAAAAACATCCCTTTCAATTCCTATTTTTTCCCTTTCCACTAGCTACGAAACGCCCGACGCGTTGATTTACTCAATTTTACTCTCGCGCCAGTCGCCTTCGAGGTCGGACCTGTGTCGATCCGTATCGCAGCCGCACGACGTCGAATTTCCGACACTAATTTTAATTTCGAATTTGGCGCGCGCGCCTTCTGAACTTATATTACCCAGTCCAAAGTATCCACACTGCTGTAATTTGAAATAATAAAAATTGTTCGTTTTTAAACTTTAGTTACTGTTTATAGTAATTAGGTAGGTATAAGTCCAGTGCTAATTACACAATTATTCTGGCCGTATTAGGGCGGCTTAGAATACTAACCCCAATCCCAAGCCGGATGGGTGTCGTAAAAGGCGACTAAATCCGACCCGCTGGTGGTAGGGCGCCTCGAGGGATAATATTGGTAATATTGATTTTAAATATTAATTAATACCATTATTACTATTATTATTTCTCCATGGGGTTCGCATGGATAGCTACCACCCTTGAGCATGTGTCAGCTGCCAAACGACTCGTCGTGACGGCTGGGAGCTTGAGAGCCAGTTTTCTTTGTTGACCTTTTTTATTCGGAACCTGGCATACCTAAAAAAAATAAGCAACTTCAAAATAGCTCAAAAACTACTTGTCAAATCTCGCTCAAATTTATGTGGAACCACATAATAAGCTCCAGCTTTCGACCAAAAAAAGAATCATCAAAATCGGTTCACCCTCAAATAAGTAGGTACTAAAGGTGCTCCCTCACCAGGAGCATTCACGTGTAATGTAACATTATAGATTCGTCTTTGAGCATTACATTACAATAATACCTCCCTGACTGACGAGCATTCGCGTGTAATGTAACATTATAGATTCGACTTTGAGCATTACATTACAATGCTACCTCCCTGACTGACGAGCATTTGCGTGTAATGTAACATCACAGATTCGACTTTGAGCATTCCATAGCAAGATGTCAGACGAAGCGGTCGGAAGTGGAGCGCATTGATGTTACAAGTTGTAACAAGATATTACACATTGTATCATTACCTACAAGGTGCGCATTGTAATGCTCGGTTCTCCTCCTTCACTGATGTATCCCCGTTTTGTATCATTACAAGGTGCGCATTGTAATGCTCGGTTCTCCTCCTTCACTGATGTAATGCTCAAAACTGTAACGTTACATTACACGCGAATGCTCCCGGTTAGGGAGCACCTTTACATACAACATTGACTACTATCATCTAAATACTAACAACAAATAACCAACTTCAAAATCGAAACAAGTTTTTATTTTCAAAATGGCGGACTTGTAGGTATGCCAGGTTCCGTACAAAAATGTTCAAACCCTTTGGATAAGATATTTTACAAGTATGTTGAGAATGATAAAAAGTATAAGAATAATTTAAAATAAAATACCTAAAGATACATAAAAAATAATAAAAACAAAAATAAGCTAAAATTATCATCACTCTTATTTTATAGCACCTAAAATTCCAGTTAATAAATCAAAATAAAGTATACTTATACTTACACCCCAACTCAGAGCCACTAACGGTTACTAATAATAATAATAATAAAACCCTTCCACACTCATATCCCTGCAGTAGGTTACAAGTATTTACCTGTGTCGCGGGTGGCATGGACTACACATATAACACATCACAATAAAAGCCATAACACGAGTACAAATATTTATCTGTCACATAAATGTACTTATAAAATAATTCTTTGTAAAAGTAGTGCCGTGCTCCTACTGTACTGTGGTTAGTCACCGGGGTCATACGAGTTTCACGGCGCGTTAGCGATGTTGATTCAGGCGGTCTCGGAATGCGAAAAATACCTACTGCGTTGGAAGAAAAGGGCCTTAAACTCAAATATCTTAGAAAATAATATATCCCTTACGACATTTCATAACTGAATACTTTTTGATTGTAATCACTTACTTCGTCGATTGACACGTTTCCTTACTGGCCGCCGAAACGAACTAGCCAACTAGGTTCAATGCCCTTTGCTACTCTTTCACGCAAAAAGTACATAACGGATTTTCATGGCATTTAGCACCCATTGAAGTGCACCATGATCTGGAATAACATCTTTAAAATTCTACTTAGTACTTATTATCCCGGAAAACGCGGGCAAAGCCGCGGGCAGAGTGTTATTTATTAGTCCGGCCAAAAATCTTTAGCCAACCCATGAACCCACTCGCGAATCGCGATATATTTTTTAGTTCGTTTTAACTAAACTTATGTTTATTTTCCACTAAACTGGATATAAAATACTTTTCAACCTTTAAATACATGAGTGAAGGTCATTTCTAGTTCGGACTTCGGATCTTAGACAGTGGCGTAGCTACTAAGGTGCAAGGCGGTGCAGATCACCAGGGCCCACAAGCTCAAGGGGCCCCCGGACCAGCAAACTTCGTATTTAACTAGCTAAAAATTCTCCCACCCTTAGAATGTAAATAAAACGTTGCAACAAGACTTTAAGGTAGTACTGCCGGTCAGAGGTGTGCATTTGGATTAAGGGCCCATTTTTTGGCGCGCAAATTGAAACTTATAGGGAATTTAGTTAAAACTTAAAGCGAAGAGCTTCATTTTCTTAAACGTAAGTCAAATGTCTTGGGCCCTCAGTCCAGACGGATGTTTATAGTGGCATAGCATAAATCTCAGAAAGTACTACCTTTGTGTCAATCATTTTTATTTTCGAATTCCGTATAATTTCATGTAGGTAAGTCTCAATTTGCTCTCTGCAAAAAAGATATGTCTTCTCTGTTAAAAAGATATCGCACCTTTGGTGGAACAAGGGCACATCTTACAAAAAATCGTAAAATGACAAGAATTAAACAAAAAAATATTTTACACCTGCAAAGTACATGGCCATATTCACAAATAAATGGGTCGTATCTCATGCAAAGAACAAACACTTTGAAGCAATAAAAAGACGAATAATACGACTCGGAATGCAAAAAAAAAACTTTGAAATGGCTCTCCTGTAAAATTACAAAAGTGCAGTTGAGCCCTTGTTCCACCAAAGGTGCGATATGTCTTCCAATTTTTCCGACAAAGTAAGTAGTTTTGCTGTGCCATACAGTGACACAGTACTCGAAAAAGAGCTGATAATTAACTAGCAGATAAAATTTATTCCTTCAAAGTATTTATATACGTATACTTGGACTTGATAAAACCTATTTAGTTAGGGCCCCCGTGTCTTTTTTGCACCAGGGCCTTTGGCACTAGCTACGTCTCTGATCTTAGACCAATATTAATTTTTTTAGATGAAACAAGTTTACTGCATATCATTTTCTGCTGTTAGTGCACTTGTCGTCTTCTTTAAAACGACCCGCGTAGAGTAGCCGTATAATAAACATGTCCTTAACATGTAAGCTAATCGGATTTATTCAGTTATTTTTTTTAAATAGCGTCATTTTACATTGTAGTGGCACTTTAATACACTTACCTCAAGGCACTATAAGGGGACGTTATACTTATAATAATTCTGGGAACTTCGCAGCTTATTTGGGTATACCCTATGCAACTGTGATAGAACGATTTCAGGTAAGTAATTTTTAACTTCAAAATCAAAATAATAAAAATTAAGTCATTCCCGAGTGGACGACAAAATTCTTTACTAAACAAAGTAGGTAGTTGTTTTAATAACGAATGAGATAAGTGTTGGTCTTTTTTAGACAAATAACGTTAGTTTTAATGAACTATCTACCTTGTCATGGTATAAATTATTTAATACATTTTTGGCGCGTGACGAGTTGATGCAGTGGGTGCACGGGACGGGTAACGGCCTGTTTTATCCGCCCAAAAATGGATATTGAAACAAAACATGTAGGTACTTATTATACTGTTCCTTACTATTTATTTGTCACTATCATTACTAATCTACATATGAGCGCGCTCCAAAAGGGTCGTAGCCTCCATAAGATTCATGTTAACTCACAAAAGTAAAGTATTAAAACAATTTTACAAACCTTGAACAAACGCGTCTTATATAGCCCCCAAGGCATCGGTAATGCTTTTGGTGTTTCTGATATCTATAAATATTCATAATAAATTGAAAATATAAAATAAATATTCATAACGTCGGCACTAATTAATCAGCGCACTAAACTTATTGTACCTACCAGAGAACCTCGGACATCACACAACAATAAAAAATTTGAACAGAAGACATCCAATTGCCTCTGAAATAATTTTAAAATCATTGGTTTTTATTATCACTTGACAACATTTAATTCGTCAAGGTCTTGTGTTGTTTACATAAGCATGTTATGTTTCTAAAGATATTCTCGAAAATGGCCTGCTTGCTCGCTAGATTTATACTGTGTCGCTAGTAACATTTTGTAAGTTTCCCTCCTATACGTATACAGTGTGGTCATGCAATCGTAGGAGATATTTCACCCCCCGCTTCACCTCGCGATTCTCTGCCCGAATACGTAAAAAAAATCTGACCTTAATTTTTACCCAAATTATCCATTAAAATACATTAATCATAGACACTGCGCTCGAGAAAGCGGTGACCTAGTAACCCACATATTGCAAAAGAACACCGCCGCTCTGTCGGCACACCACAAAGGCACGCCGCGCCGCAAACGGTCGCTTTTTTCCATTGAATCATGCCGCCTAAGGGTCCGTTCACACAGACCAGCTCGGAGAGGAGAGCAAATTTTTATCACGTTGGAAACAGAGTTTTGAATTTTAGTAAAGTTTATTTTTGCATGTGCACCTTTTTTGTCATCAAGAATGCTTGAACGCCCTTCGTGTGAAATAAAAATTGTGTGCTCTTTCTCGATCGTGCAGCTTGTCGGCTTCGATTTCGTGCACATTAACACACCGAAAACAAAACTTGGACTGCACGGAATACTGATACTGCCTTTGTAGTGTATCCACCCGTCTCCGAGCGCATCTGACCGGCTCCGAGGACATCCGACCGCATCCGCTTTCAGATCTCTTCCAGTCGGTCTATGTGAAATAGTTGGCGGCTCCGTTCCGGCCAATTACAAGCGTATACGATCCGGTCTGTTGAAAAGAAAAAAGCAGGCCGATGCTCTCCGAGCCGGTCTGTGTGAACGGACCCTAAAAGTCGCACCGCCGCCGCACCGCTTTGTCGGCACGTCGCAAAGACACGCCCCAAACGCTCGCCTTTTTCCATTGAATCATGCCGCCACTAGGGATGTTCGAACCAGGTATCGATTTGCTTTGTTACGATTTTTTGGATCAATCCGGATCGAATCAAATATTTGAAGATAAAAAATATTTTGTATTCTTTACCTAATCCGAACTCAAAGTTTCGATTTTAATTCAATCCACCTTTAAGTATCGAACCGCCAATACTTTCGCTACATTTATTTTGTTTACCTCTAATTTAAAACTACTACTACCTCCATATTTCGATCCGATCCTCCTTACTGCATCGATCCGCCAATAACGAAGTAGATATTTTGTTTAGCTCTTAGTTTAAAACAATTACATAGCCAACTCCATATTTCGATACGAGCCACGTGTCATGTGTATCGTCTGTCAACTAATAGCATGTCAATGTCTAACTCTTAGGTTAAAACAATTACTTTACTTCATAATAATATGATAATTCGATCCTCTTTACAGGTTTGTCAAATAATCGATCAGCTAATATTATTTGGCTAAGTATTTTTGTTTACCTCTTCTAAATTTGAAACATTACATATCTCCTTAATTCGATCCGAATGATCCAATCCAACTTACATGTGTATCGATCCGCCTGTGGATCGATTGTCGTTGTATCGAATCGAACATCCCTACGGGTGACGGGCCACACCGTCTGTCTCTGCGAGTCCGTCGCTAACGCTTGCATTGCATTAACGTGTATCGCGAAAAATATCCCTGGTGCTTTGCTGTGCTTTTACATTTACGATAAATGTGTGATTGATTAGTGTTATGTCAATATGTCTACGACTTAATAACGTAGAACAATGACGTATCAATATTCCAATGAGGAATATTGGGGTTCGTGCTTACGCATTAGCTCACGATAGTGTCCTGGGAGCCATAAATTTGTATTCAGAAATGTTTCCCACTTAAAGGTGCGTATTACTAATGCTTTTAATAGTATTTGAAGTGTCCCGTTCGTCCTTATCCGCCTAAAAGACAATATGCGTAGGCGTGCCGAACTTCGTATTGCGCGAGGAGGTGGTCATTTTGAACAATTATTGAGATTAGTGTAGGTTGTGTAGTCCAAACGTAATAATTTAATAAAGCTCTTAAGTTCATACAATTTTTCACAACCTACTTAATTACTTAAGCATTTTACTAAATTTTAACTAAAAGTGCCTGTCCAAACGTGTAAAGTGATAAGCCCCGCCCACCGGACAAAAAATAGAAAAAATTCTGAATTACTAGTTTACTTGTTTACTCTTATAACATGTCATTCACCTAGTGACCTGATAACGCGAGTTCAACGCGCTGCTAAGGTGTCCACACGTTTTGAGATTTTTCGTATTTAGTTTGATATTATTATCTCTGTGATTTATGGATGTTTTAATTATTTCTTTGTTTATTCGGGCAGAGAATCGCGAGGTGAATTACCCCCTGAAATATCTCCTACGATTGCATGACCACGCTGTATAGGCTCATCTAGTTTCCGTCTCCGTCTTCTTCTTCTCGCCTCTCGTCTCCTCTCCTCTCTTCTCTGAGGTCAGTCCGTCAGTCTCTTCTGACATCACCTAATCTCACTTCGCCTCACTTCTCATCTCACCTCACCTCATCACTTCTGATATATCTGAGAAACATAATTTATGTACATACCTACCTACAGAAATAATTTGGTTTCATTATCTATCTAAATTATCTAAAAAAATTAACATATATATGGTTTTAAATAAAAATTGTAAAGACTGTTACAAAATGAAGTACCTAATGAGCAGATTTTAAAAATAACTTTATCTCTCAGGAGCCCGGGCCACCGCCTCATTGGGATAAAATATTCCACGCAGTGCACGCACCACCGAATTGTGAACAAACAGATCGTTCCACTCTTCAACCAACTGGCCAGAAAGACTGCCTGGTTCTCAATATCTTCACACCAATACACTTGAAGAGACGACGACGACTTCCAGTACTAATTGTTATTCCTGGCGGAGGCTTTCATTTCGGTCTTAACAATTATGACACTTACTATCAACCAAAATACTTAATACCCAAAAATATAATTGTCGTAATTATCAACTACAGACTTGGCGCGTTTGGATTTCTTTGCCTTCAAACTCCTGCGCTACCGGGTAACTTAGGGCTCAAGGACCAAGTAGCTGCTATTCAGTGGATCAAGAACAACATCCAATACTTTGGTGGAGATCCTCAATCTATTACTCTGTTTGGACAAAGCGCTGGCGCATCATCAATAAACTACTTACTACTTTCGTCAGAAACTGAAGGATTGTTTCAACGTGTAATTTTATCGAGTGGATCAGTACTGGTACCTTACGCATTTGACAATGACCCAGTTGGAACAGCTTCTCGTATCGCTTCTCGAATGGGATATACGACTAAAAATCCTGACGAACTCCTGAAAATTTATCGAAATGCATCGTCCAACGATATACTCAAGGCTTCATACTTTAACGACACGAATGATCCTTTGTCACTTTATGTTTTTAGACCCTGTATTGACAAGTCTGAAAGATCTCTAGTAAAAGAAAGTCCGAGACAAATGATTGAATCGTCATTATTAAAAAGGAATGTCAGCATAGTGATCGGATTTAACAACATGGAAGGCATTAAATGGGCTGAAAGATATAACTACGAGGGACTCAAAAATCTGGATGAAACCTTTCACAAAATTATTCCATACAACATTTTATTTGCTAGCGAAAAAGAAAAATCAATGTTTGAAGCAGAAGTTCATGATTTTTATTTTAAGAATCGAACTGTGAATAGCTACGACTCTATAATTAATTATTTTACAGATTCGCTTATTATGTACCCGTCAATTGCTATGACTAAATACTTATTGCGTGCAAACGTATCTGTTTTTAATTACTATTTTCAATGTGACTCTAACAGGAACTTAAGTAAACGCAAAACCTCGTTGGCTTGGGTGAATGGAGCGAGCCATACCGACGATATTCATTATGCCTTTGATTCTCCAGCATTACGCTCAGTTCCCATAACACCAACCGATGCTACGGTCATCGACGCACTTACAAGCTTCTGGTCCAACATCGCCAAAACAGGGTGTGTGAAAATAATGAGTTAGGTACAGTCGGCCGCAGAAGTAGCTTAACATTTTAGTACCTTGTCACATTACATTTCTTGAATTCGTCATAGATGTTGCTAGGAAACCGTCGAAACAGTTATTATTACAAAGTACTATTATGTTAAGCTACTTCTGCGGCCGACTGTACTTATTCTGTTTACAAATCAAAATCTATTTTATTTAATTTAATCCTTACACGCTTTATTTTCAGAAATCCATCAACCCAGGCGATTCAGTGGAGAACAAGCAAACAATTTGACCTTAAGTTTTTGTCGATAGATAAGAATATAGAAATGATTCCACTCCCAAATAAACAACGAATTGAATTCTGGCATAAAATCTACGAAAAATACAATTCTTACTGAAATTTATTTTGGTTGTATCAAAATTAAACAGAATTAAAATTATACATGTCTTTTTTCCTCAATCCTCGTATTACGTTGAAGTTCTTAGTTATCCACGATGGCCAGGTGGTATGTAAGGCATGTGGCGATCTGGTATAGGAGTGGTGGTGGCGCCAGGAGGCGGCGGACTGGGCAGCTGCGCCAACTTCTGCGTCAACCATATCAATACGTACACGACGATACCAACACCTCCTACCCTAGAAAGTACAGTCATCGACATTATTGCAATTCAAAACCCATCTTCTATCTCATTGCTTGGCGCAGGGCGTTAGGTGTAGGTAGTAGGTACCTAACCCTGAACGGTAAGAACAGTGCGCCAAGTACGAATAGAGAGCTTTGACGCCTTTGAGAAAATTATGAAAATAATGATGTGCAGGTTACCAAACCAGTCTTAAATAAAGACTTACAAGTTACACACAGACTTAATTCAGCCAGGTGATTTTTTCTCAAAAATCTCAAAATGTTAATCTAAACGTGGGGAATATGTAAAAGTAGGTAGGTACTTACATGCCAAACATATTGATGAGCGAGGAGAAATTCTTGGATCGCGTTAGAGCGTTTTATGCTGATATTTAATGATCTTTCACTGCTAAATGAACAAGTACCTAGGAAACAAGAAGAGGAAACAATGGGATTGCTAAGGCGGTTGTCCAGTGAGAGATTTACTATGATATATTTTTTTGCGTTCAGCTCAGTAGAATTTTCCAACACAATGACCAATAAGATCCACCGATGTACCTAACTCTTTTCACTTTTAAATCCATTTTAAACTAAGGAAAAATCCATTGATGGAACTTGTTTTACTTTTATGTCCACTTTAATCCATGATCCAGGCTTAGATCCTTTTAGCTATTTTTCCTTTTTTTCGTTGCTAACACAGGATAACATTACAGTAGGTAATTAGGCACTTCCGTTTGGATTTTTAACGAAAAAAGCCATGCTATAAGATGATGATGATGATGTGTAGATACTATAAGAACTAGCTAGTCAGTATTGGCTGTAAGAGTATATCTATCTAATACAAAAACGAGCAATTCTTGTATATTTTTTCTGAACCTCGGAAACGGCGCCAACGATTTTCATGAAATTTAGTATGCAGGGGATTTCGGGGGCGATAAATCGATCTAACTAGGACTCATTTTTAGAAAATGTCGTTTAATCCTTGTTTTCAGGCAGTTAAAAACTGCTACAATAGACTCTTCCTGACATCTAATTGGCGAGCTGGTTGTTTGATAAAAAAAAGTACCGAGTAAAGTTCGGTCATCCGGGCATAGTATATACATACCTATAGGTATATGCATCCGGGTACCGCTCTTTAACAGTGGAAGAGCACCCGTACGTGTAGTAGCATTGTTAAAACAATAATAGTTTTCATTCAGCACTGTTTGTTTATCTCTGTATTTACTATTTAATTTTTAATTCGAGACTCAACGGGTTACGTCTCACACTGTTGTTTATCCATAATAATCCACGTTAATGTGTCATCATCATAAAGTGGCATCATGGTGCCTTTAAACTTTAAATCAATATTAAGGGAGAGAGGGGTAAACACGGACACCAGGTAATTACGGACATAAGTTTTTAACAGCTTTGCCCCCGCTCCTCGCCCCGCAAATACTCTTGTTTGGTCGTATCCACCTCTAATGTGCAGATAGTAATTGATTAGTCGGTCAGCTGCGCACGCTTGCGAACTTGCTGATGTCCATAGGCGACGCGACGTTGCGAGCGGACTGCCATCAGTTGAATTGTCAGCTGGTTTTAAGGTGGACCACGGGCAAAAAAAAGTGTCCGTGGTCCACCCAGGTGGACTAAGCAGGTGGACCACGGACACCGCCTGGGTTTGTAATCTAGTTACTTATGTACCTAACTAGTTCAGTACAGTTACAGTATAACTATACTTCGTAATTTTGACAATATGTCCTTATGAGAATCTTTCTTTAAGCGAATGTGTCCTTTTGCTTAAAATCCGTGTGATTGCTGCGCTCGGGTCTCGTGTCAGTGTGAGGAGTATGTATAATGTACATGTCATAATTCACCACGCTGGCAAAGTGCGGATAGGCAGACTTTAGAAAACATTACGCAGAATTCCTAACTGCGCAGGCTTTCTCACAGTGTTTTCTTTCATCAAAACAATGATGATTAACTTCTTTACTTACGCACATAATTTTTTGAAACAATAACAGGTGCGTCAAAAATTCAAACTGCCTCGCATTCAGGCAACCAACATCCATACCACTAGGTTATTGCTTTAACCTGACTATATTAAGGTGATATTGCATAATAACTAGGGGGTTTTTTAAGTGTATAAAAGCTATGTCGTCTGGGCTGGTCCTGTGCTATTTAATAAGGATATGTAGAGATTGTAGAGATTTTGAGACTCTCCCCTCCCCCTCGGAACCCTTAGGTAATTAATCTACCCGAAGTACCGGATCTACGATATTTTCGAACCAGGGCAAAATCGGTTCAGGCGCTCACTAAAAAAAGGTCATCAGGCGTCTAACCGTACATAAACGTATAGAAAGTAAAATCGTGCTAGGCGCTTTGTGAAGCAAATTTAATCATACTATTTTGATTTTGGCGCCCCCCTTATACTGGCGCCCGGGGCAGGGGCCCGGTTCTGGAAGAAATCGCTATGTAGCGATAAGATCGCCTTTTGTGCACAAATCATATTAATATTGTAAAGCTTTTCTAACCTTGTAAATTTGGTGTGCAATAAAGTGTAATAAATAAGTGAAAAAAACAGTTTACTTTTTAACCTCACATCAGATTAAAGTTTTTAACATTTACCAGTGTACGACGAGACTTATTATATTTTGTACTAGTGGATACCCGCCGACACGCAAAATGTATGGAAAAGGTCAAGAATCGAAAATGTACTCTATGCATTGTTTTAGTGGTCTCAAAGTTCTCAAACCATCTTGGTATTATTGTCTTATAAATGAAACCATTTTGGGGCATATTTGTTGGATGGTTTCAATGTCTATAAAGGACATCCAAAAATTTTTTGTATTTTATAAATATACATATCGACGCTTGAAAGGCAAAAATTACCAAGCGACATGTTGGCGATATTGAGTTATAAACATCACTAAAACAAAAAATTCTGCGTCGATAGATCATAATATGATTGACTGATGCTAGGAAGAGTTTTGCTATTGCTTGGTAACTTAAAAACAATTTCAGCGATTTTTCATGATTTTTTTCTAAAATAAAAAGCTTCAAAATGCTCTAGTGTAAAGTTTCCAACATGTCGCTTGGTAATTTTTGCCTTTCAAGTGTCGATATATTTGAAGCCGAAAGTGCTGGTAGATCGAAACTTTTTTTTTAATGCTTTTAGCAGGCAAACGAGCAGACGGGTCACGAATATTTGCGAGAAAGTATTCGTATGGTTAACGTAACCAATTTGTCAAATTTGTATGGCATTTTAGTACCATTTACGCACGATAGGGGCGCTTTTGAAAAAATGCCATACAAATTGCTTACGTTAACCATACGAATACTTTCTCGCAAATATTCGTGCTCGAGCTACTGATGGTAAGTGATCACCGCCGCCCATGGACATTAGTAACACTGGGGGCGTCACCAACGCGTTGCCGGCCAAAAAACTCAACTTTTCTGAAATAATGATATAACATGTAAGTAGAATGTAGTATGAAGTAGAATTTTGATCGTGGCACTACCAGTACTGCTACAGGCTCTACATGCACACGGGAAATTCATTATGTTCATGTTGTGATATTTATCAGTATCGTGATGTGATGTAAACTATTGCGGTATGAGCCAGCCGAGTTACTAGGTGATGATGCTAGTGACACTCGTCATGATTATATGATCATAGCATTTTAATGCTACTTAACATAAACAAAAAGTAATTTGTTACACTATCGTGCCTTCCTAATGACCTGGTAACATTTGTTGTTTAATTTATAGACCCATGTGATTAAATTCCACATAAATCCTAAATAAAATTAATCTAATATTTAAATTTCATGTCACGGTGTTTGTGGTCGCACTCCTTCGAAACAGCTCGAAAGATTTTATTGGATTTTTTGTGTATACATAAATGATTGCTAGATAAGAGAATTTCATACCGCTAGGTAATTATAGGGTGTCCCAATCCAGATTTTTTGACACGTTTTTCGAGTCAGCTAGTATAATATGAATGTAGTGTCCAAATACTATTAGAATTATGTAAATGCCCATTAGATGTTTTGTCCGTGTGCGTGTGGATTGAGGGCTCTTTTTAAAAAGTTACTAAAATACTTTACTAATTACGTTACTCAATTAGTTACTAAATCTGAGTAACTTTTAAAAAAAGAGCCCTCAATCCACAAGCACACGTTTTGTCCTATAGCTTGCGATAGCTGGACGTTTTGCTAATTAGCAGTTGTGGTAATTTGATTTTGACACTGAACTGAAATACACTTTGCTACCATTGGCATGTTCACCATAAAAGCTTGAGAATTTCGAGGAAATAAAGTTAATTTAAAAATACTTGTTTTAATTTACTTTGTATTGTTTTAATATTTCAATAAATTATGCATATGGCATCCATCCTAACATTACTTGATCATGACAACTTATAAAGTTATATTATTTTAATCTTAGCTATTAAAAGTGTAAAATTTTAATTACATGTGGTATTCTAATTATTTTAGTACTTTTAAGTCCACATTCAATCATACTTTTCATTTAATCGTTCTTTATGGAAGAATTTCAAAGAAATATAAAATGAGGGGAGGTTTTAAAGAAAACTTGATGTGATGACAACGCATTACATGACTAAACAAATAGAGGGATTATAAAAATAATAAAAAGAGAATATAAAAAAACAACATTCAGTTCGGTTATGTTGCTTTTTACTATCAATTTTTGATGTAATTTTACAGTATGAATTCGAGGAAAATAAAGGAATATGTAATGTTTCATATTATATATATATAATATATATTCTACATCACCGTACTCGTTAAGAACAAACAATACTTACAGTACTTCCGATATAGTACTACTACTCATTCACTTTTTGTTCGATCGCTCATCAGTTTCATAAGATAAATTGTGAGAGCATGTTTATTCAGTACATGTAAAAAAACAAAAATTATCTAAATAAATCCAATCAATTTAAATAAAATATACTAGTATAAGAAACCACTTCATCCGTCCTCTACAAACATCTGCAAATACTGCATAACATCTAACTGTACAGACACGTAACGTAAACGCATCAAGGAAACTCCGTCGGAATCCTCATGATATTTATTACAAAGGTCTTGCTTACAGATGCATAGAAACGAACAATATTCTCACTGCGTATCGTAATAGGGGTGAAAAATTTGCGATAAAAACCTAAAATTCACATACTGAAAGTCTAAAAATATATTATAATAGATTTCAAATGTCTATACATAGATGAGTGTTCACTACGCGCTTAAAACGAGCGTCGCGCGTCGCGCGTCGCGCGTTAATGTTACAATATTAAATACGTCAACCGACCGTGGACCGCGGACCGTAGCGGACCGTAGCGGCACCGTCGCCGCGTCGCTACTCGCAGCCGTCTCGACTAGACACATCCGTGAGCCGTGAGCGAAGACGCGACTCGCTACTGCGTTTAATATTAATTCGTAATGAAAGTAAAATTACATATAACGTATAACATATATAGACGTTCAGACGAAGACTTTGGCGAGGCCGTCGGCGCCGGCGCTGGCGATGTAGGGCCGGAGGGGATGGAAGGCGACGTCGAGGATGCTCTCGTCGAACTTCTTGCGGTGCGCGGTGATCTCCTGCACGCAGGTCTTGGTGTCGAGGTTCCACAGTCGCACCGAGCAGTCGTGCGAGCCGGAGAGGAGGAACAGTCCGTTGGGGTCGAGCGCGAGGCCGGTGACGGCGTCGAGGTGCGCGACCATGGCGTGCGCGCAGCGGCCGGACACGGCGTCCCAGAAGCGGATGTGGCGGTCCTCGTGCGCCGTCACCAGCAGCGGCAGCGTGGGGTGCGAGCGCACGCGGTTCGCCGGGCTGTCGCACGACACGCGCAGCACCACCTGCAACCAAACGACACACGATCACTTGTCTTGTACTAACTGATAGACAACCCACGAGTCAACAGTCTCTTATAGGGCGCGTTCCACTAGACGCTCATAACGCTCACAATGATCAAATTAGTATGATATTTTGATCATTGTGAGCGTCTAGTGGAACGCGGCCATAGTGTGGGCTATGCTGTTTTTGATTTTTGAAAATTCATCCCCTAAAAGGGTTAAATGGGAGCTTTATTAGGTACTTATTTGTACTATTAAAGGAAGATGTCTAATATTTCAACTGAGGAAGTTGCAGGTATAGCACTCGCATTTATTTCTTAGTGGCCTAAGACCTCAGAGGCAGGTTATTATTATACTAAAGTCGAAATACTACGTCTAGTATTACAAGGATTTAAAACTTTTTATTGCAAATAGCAGACAAACAACAAAGACGCAAACATTACCTTCCTGCTGGAGTCATGTAGTAAAACTCCAAGATATGCATAACATACTAGGTATATTTCCATTGAATTCATACATGTTTTCTTCATCTTATTATATTTTAAACATTATAGTATTCCGATCGTTCATCCATTTTATTACATTTCACAAGTTAGCCATGATCCTGTTTTTTTCATAACCTCAATTCGATCTGTCATGTCATGAGCAACTATTGCCACCTCTCGCCATAGATTATATTTCGTTGTTTTTATACAGATATTTTATTAATGTTGCCAGTTTTTAACGAACCTTACACTCGTCCAACCCGTCAAACGACTCGTGTCCTGAATCTTTCTTTCTTTTTCTCTTTTTTCTAAGCCGACAACGCAACAGTGATAGCTTTGGTGTTGCTGATATCCAAGAGCGACGATAGCCACTTACCATCAGGAGGACTTAAACTCGTTACCCGGCTACTTCCATAAAAAAACCCGCAGTCGCGGTAACAAAAACGCACCTGCGAAGTCTCCAGATCATACAACAGCAACATCCCATCACGATACACGACCGCGGCGCGCGTTGCCGCATCAGCAAAGTCAGCCGCGGCGGGAGCGGGCGCCTGCTGCGACTGGGGCGCGTCGTCCCGCAGCGTGGCGAGCAGGGGGCGGGGCGCGCGCGGCGCCCACAGCCGCGCCGTGCCGTCCGCCGCCGCCGACAGCAGCCGCCCGTGCGACGCCGCCAGCGACCACACTGCGTCCGTGTGCTCGCGGAGCACCGGCCCCTAGACAACAATATGTTTTAGGTGTACTAATCAACTACCATACGGGTACTCACGATGTTTATTTAGTAAACATCACTATACACACTACACAGATAACTTACAACAGATTTAACAGGGCATTAATACTTGAATATATAAATAAAAAATATATGTCTAGTATATAAATATACTATGAAAATCACCCCTTTAAAATTCTGATGATTACGATGAAAATTACAAACCTATTCCTAAAAAACTAACAAATCTATTTTGAGATTAGATGCTCTTACCTGCACAGCAGGATCATACGGATCATACGGATCCGCTGCGGTCGCGGACGGCAGGTTCCACACGCGGATGGTGCCATCCAGACCGCCGGAGAAGCACTCCTCCGACCGCGGCGCCCCCATCGCCAGACACAGCACGGGCGCCGTGTGCGCGCGGAACGTGTATAGGGGCTCCACGTCAAGCCCCGCCGACTTCTTGGCCGGGACGGTGCGCTGCAGGTTCCACAGCTTCAGCGTGTGGTCTTCGGAAGCGGTCACTAGCGCCGCTTCGGTCGGGTGGAACGCGAGCGCGCGCACCTGGTGATATACATGCACGTCACACGCGGTACAAGTAAACCCCTCTATTATCATAGGGTCTACGCTATCACATTGACATAATAAGAACGCCTATACGGTTAGTTAGTTAAAATATGTTTGTGTGCGTTAAATATTGTGTACTTACGCTAGCCGACACGAACACACGTGTGGGAATAATATTGTATTTCCATTACACTTCCTAATTTCAAACCGTTGCTGTCGGCCAACCTAGCCTTTGAATGCTTTCTTGAAATGGTTACAAACGTTATTATTCGAAGTTTTCATATCATAATAATGTTCGTGACACTGAATATACTCAGCGCTGCAAACTATAAAACAACTACGAAAACACCAGCACAACTACATACCCCATCAAAGTGCGAGCGCAGCGTATACTTGGCGTTCCACGTCTTCCTGAAGGACTCCTTGTTGGCGCTGGCCACGTCGTAGGCCTCAGGCTCGTTGCTGACCGTCAGCTGGGCCAGTTCCCCCAGCGCGAGGGGCTTCTCGTCCGCCTCGCCCGCGCCCACCGCCGCGCCGCCCACGCCGCTGCCGCCCGGGTACTTCACTGCAACATCAATGGAAAGGATCAAAAGGTAAAGTAATGTAACATTCTCTTTGTTCTCTCCCTCAATGTCAACGTAAACGTCAAAGTTATGTAACATATTTCACATACACACACATACACAAGTAAATTACTATTTTTGTTATCATGTTCTTCAACTTCTCTTCTAATATTATGAACTTCTGTTATTTTATAACAAGTGGGTATATCCTAGTCTCCCACGACACAGGGAATCCTAGTGTGGGAGCTAGTGTACATGATTTTATGTAAACAAAGTTTATACCGTAGTAACGTTTTACCGTCACAGCTATGTAAACAACAAAATAACACTAGCGCTCAGCCCGTAGCTTTGCCCACGTTCTCCGGAATAAGAAGTACCCTAATGTCATATTCCAGATCATGGTCAACCTGTGTGCAAAATTTCACAAAAATCAGTTCGTAGCTTTTTCGTCTATACAAATTCTCACATTAATAATATTAGGAGGATAAAGTGCAACGTTTTCATGTAACGTTTTACCATCACGGCTGTGTAAGCGACAAAAGAATGTAAATTAGAGTACTGTCGGGGTCGAAGTGGGAGTCGGAGACGGAGACAGAGTCAAAGTCAATCAGAAGCAAAAGAATTAATTGAAACAGCTAAAATGAAATAGCTTTAAATTAATACTACCTGATGATGGTATTTATTGATTTCGTGAATAACATCATAGTAGATTAAGAATGTTATCGACTATTATTTTTTATTTTATAAATATGGTGTAATCATTATATTTAGTTTGGCTATGAGTACCCAAAACCCAAAGTAGGTACAGAAGGACAAAGTAGAGAGGTAATGTGAGTGACTAATAAATCAGCAATTAACTGATGCAAAAGAAATGGATGAATAATATATAAAAATCTTATATATAAAATATAAAAATATGGCCATCCAATAAACTGCAATAGCAAATGGACTTCAGATCTTACTACTTCCATTCAATCTATACTAATATTATAAAGAGGAAAGCTTTGTATTTTTGGATTTTTGTATTTTTGGATTTTTGTATTTTTGGATTTTTGTATTTTTGTATGTTTGCAACGAATAAACTCAAAAACTACTGAACCGATTTTCAAAATTCTTTCACCATTAGAAAGCTACATCATTCATGAGTAACATAGGCTACATTTATTACTAGAAAAAATTAGGGATCCTTGCTAAAACATCAGTAACATGAACCAAAGTGTGAAAAAATTTGCTTAAAAATTTCTTTCATCGCATACGCTGCGGAAACTATTGATGATAGAATAAAAAAATGTTCTACAATATTATAGAACATATCAATATCTACAAAAAACCTCGCGATAGTATATGTCCAACTATTGTCGTTATGTCACTATAACCACTTTTTACATTTTAAAAGATAATAAAAAAGATGACCAAAATCAGATCATGAAAACCATAACTTCGTATTAATCCTTATCCAAATAAATCATTTCATATTCAAAACTGTTTCAATACCTATAGATAACTTTTTGAATTACTCAAATCGGACATTCCATTCAGAAGATATTACGTAGTAAAGGAACTACGTGACAACGTGATTGTACGAGTACGAGTAGCAACAATCATCACCGGCCCCGCGGCCGGACAGCTCGCGCATGTTCCGCGGATCCCGATTATGTAACACGGGGAGGGGAGGGGAGTGGAGTGGGAGCGGGAGAGGGAGAGGAAGAGAGAGAGGGAGAGGGTGAGGGTGAGGGAGAGGGTGAGGGAGAGGGTGAGGGGGAGGGGGAGGGGGAGGGGGAGGGGGAGGGGAGAGGGAGAGGGAGAGATTGGTTTTATAGCGCGAGTGGGAGCGGGAGCGGGAGGGGGAGAGGGAGGACAGGGAAACTATAACGACTAAGAACGGCAGTACCGATTTTAATGATCTCTGATTTGTCACATTCTAAGGCGATACGAAGTTCGCCGGGTCAGCTAGTTAGTAATAATCTAAATTTTACGAACAAAAAATAACCGACTTCAAAATTACTCAAAAACTACTTGTCAGATCTCGTTCAAAATGTGGGACCACATAACAAGCACCTGCTTTTGATTAAAAAAAGAATCATCAAAATCGGTTCACCCAGTCGAAAGTTCTGAGGTAACAAACATAAAAAAATACAGTCGAATTGAAAACCTCCTCCTTTTTTTGAAGTCGATTAAAAAACACATAAGCACAATCCGTACAGAGTGTCACACGTCTAGGTCCACTGTAAGGCTGTGTGTTGTCTGTCAGTCCGTAACAGATTTTGTCAAGAAGAGGTAAGCAAACTCACCAACGGGATACTCATCGCCCTGGCCGCCGCCGTCTGCCTCGCTCTCCGTTAGCAAGTTCAGTTCGTTTAACACTTCCTCGGCCTCATGATCTACCTCCTCGCCTGTTTAACAATAGTATATCCATTATAGAACAACAATCTGATTAGGACTAGTAACAGTATTCATACTACTATTATTCTACGGATGCTACAATCGGCAAACTCAAAGAAAAAAGTATAAGCATCACACAATATCACGTTAAACATGCCTTAATATGATCTAACATCTTCTACGTCCTAAATTCTAAGTCCTAATTTATAGTACTTGCCTATATGTAATTCTTAATCCCTGAAAAGAAATATTTTTCACTTCTTATACTTTTCTAGAAATGTAACGAGCCTGAAATGTATTAGCATAAAAAGGTTGTCGCGAAATGTTATTAGGGAAAAGTGTGAATCAACGAATTCACAAAGTTACATAAGTCCTCGAGTGTACTGAATTCAATTAGGGGTATCAATTTTATTTCCACTGAAGTCTCCTCTTAATGAAGCTTATCACCAGACTTGACGCACATTTGATTGAAACGGAACGGAAACACACACGGAAACTCCCTGTCAATTTTATAGCAGTCTATGAATTCGAAGAAATTGCAGCATATTTTCAAGCCATGCGACCCAAGACAACACCGTAGGGACTTATTTATATCCAATTTATGCAACGATTTATACCATTATCCAAATTAAGTAAAATGGAAAGCTAATTTATGTTGAATATTATGAAAAATTTTAGATTTATATTTAGAACAGTAAAATGCTTTTGCCTACCCAATATTTAGTTAAGGCTTGAGTACAATGATAATAAAATAAATAGGAAGTTGGCTTGGTGAAAAAAGCCAATTTGTGTTTCATTGACAATATCAACATGTCACTCAATCTGCAAGTCAAATAACAAGTTTCTAAATGAAACTTTAACTGACCTTACAATTAAACTTGCTTATGTAACTTTACTAATAATTTAAACGGTGTATTTAGATGTATTGCCGACCAAAAAGGAAGCGAAATACAATAATAATAGACTATGAGTGTTGAATGTGCCCATTAACCAAACTTTTGTTTTTACCTACAATCATGTTGCTACATCTTTTTTTATTAAAATTTAAAATTTATATTGAGGATTTATTATTGCACGTCTGGTTGCTGAACTCCATAGATAGTGACTTTGTCTATTGAAGGAAAGCTCCTGGATTCTATGCCATAATTATTTGAGTTTCAATTTCATTAAGTTTTTGTTCGAGGGTTTTTAGTGTATTATAATTTATCATAAACTATTATACGCGCAGCCGACATCAGATAATTCGACCTTTTTTTGTGAATATTTAGGATAAGTGTTTTTTTTATTTTAGTCAGCATCAAAAACTATTTTGACAACATGCATACATATGGTTTTTCACTGCACGCCGAAACAAGACGATATTAAAATATCGACACTTACCCCTTACTATTAATTTTCTTCAATAAATAGCAACACAGAGAAACAGAAACGAGTTGACAAACAGAATAAAAATTGTCGTTTTCATCAAAATGACCGTTTCCCAGTCTATTTATCATGCAGTGCCTACCTTGCTTCCCAGAAACGTGGTGCGACTGCTTGGAGTCCAAGTCATCGATCTCATCCATATCCATGTCCTGATTGGCCAGGAACTCGAAGTTGGCGAGCACTGCGGCGGTCTCCTGGACCGACAGCCCCTCCTCATTGTAGCCACCGCCCGTGGACGCGCCGCCCTTTCGCTGCTGTTCTTTACCACCTGAGGAAATGATACTGCAACTTTAGTATGACGTACGAACTCTTCCGTGAAACGCACTAAAGCCAGCAAATGTTGAAAGTCTCTATCAGTCCTCCGAAACGGCTCGACCGATTTGTATGAAATTGTTTGTGCATATTTGGTAGATATGAGAATAGATCCTAAAGTATATTTCATACCGCTAGGTGATTAGCGTTCCCAGTGGATCAGGATTTATGGGGAAATGCTCCCACGCGGATGAAGTTGCGGGCACAGCTAGTAATTAACATCAATCTCGTCTATGTGTAGCCAGCAAATGTAGCGCAGTTGTTTTATCGATAGCTACTCACGACACGGAATATGTATGTCAGCCTACTTTTTTCAGGTACTATCAAAATAGAAAGTTAGAAAACAGTACGGTACACAGTACACCCTATACCATACAATAGTCAGGGCAAATTATAGCAGAGAGTCTAATTTGAAGGTCCTTGCGCAAATTATACGCAAAATATTTCCTGTGAACCGCAAATAATCAACACCAACACGAACACGGGAAAATAATCTTTACCGGAAAGGCTGGTAAACTGCCAATACCCAAGTTATTTCCAACCAAAGGAGCAAAGTAATCAAATATTTCGTAGACAAACATTCATTAATATTTCGTAAAGCATTTGATAGAATCAAATTAACTTCTGAAACTAAACAGAAGCCAAACACTCTAACTTCAACAATGCCCGCCCAGCAGTTTGGGGAGGCTGTCACCAATATTGTTACACCACAACTCTGGCAATCACGTTCCTATTTTCATGTCTTTGGGAAAGTTACGAAGATATTCGAAAAATATTTTTGATACTAAATAATATGCAATGGCCATTAAGCTATGGCCCGTATCTTCTGTTAAACTATTTGTAGTGTGTACAAAAGTAGATTTTGCTTCGTCCGCAATCTTCCCTATCAGTTTTCATTAGACCTCCCTATTGTATGATTCAGAGATAAAAATAAATATATAACGATCACACCTCTGCTCTAGGTTTTATAAATGTTGCGGGTGAATGGGCATACACAAATGGATCATAACAAACACTCAATACCTCAGAATAAAACAACATAAATGAACTGCCTGGTAAATAAATCCCTGCATAAAGATGTGACTCTAGGTTCATCCAAGCGAATTGGATTAAATAATTTATTGCACCGCGAAAAATTCAAGTCAATAGTTTCCACGTGCAGATGCATGGTTGAACAGACAAGAAAATCCCAAAACAAATAGGAAAACACTGGAATCTGGAATCCGACGTTTTTAAAAAGATTGTTAGTTGAAACTTAAAACTGAAAAAAATTAAAAAATACTCGTACATAAAAAGTAAAAAAAAATACTAGACAGATTATTATCTTAATATATATAAATTACGTGTCACGTTGTTTGTCCGCGATGGACTCCTAAACTACTGAACCGATTTTAATCAAATTTGCACACCGTGTGTAGTTTGATCCAACTTGAAAGATAGGATAGCTTACATCTCAAAAAAAAACTTTTGACAGAACGAAGTCTGTCCGGGCAGCTAGTATTAAATTATATTTTTATGGTATATTAAGTGTCCGTCCTCGGCACCGCATGTAAAGATTCCTTACCGTAGACGTAGACCATAGGTTCGGATGAAATTACATTTTATCCATGAATGACGTCAAAGAATGGGAACTATTGATGAGAAGCAATTTAAATGACAAGGGGTAGGTAGTCTATATGTATATAATAATATAATTATGTACGGTTGTGTGGCATGTAACCCTCCGTACCGTCTAATATAGACATCAAGGGATTACAAGAGTAATACGGTTTCCTTAAGTATTATTTAATCCTAGAATTTTATATTATACAGAATCAGAGTTATTACAATGATGTATGATTATTGATACCACAAATCACATTGTTTAATAAATGAAACATTTTTATGTCATTAGTAAATTCAACGGATATTCTTAAAATCAAGAATAATTATGATGTTATGAACTCCTTAACGACATGTGAGTAAACTTATCATGTACAGGAATATTTACATACGTATAATGTTTAAGGAAAAGCTTTTATAGGTCACGATTTAACTCAATAGTTAACCGTTATTTATAAGGAGAACAGTTGACGAGCGTTACTAGCGGATTAACGCTACGGATCCGACAGACGGCCGATGCTGGCCAATGAAGCCAATCAAAAGCAGAAGGTGCCGTGCACGTCGCATTCACCTTGCAAAAATGTACGCGATGACGTATGTACCGTGTCCAACTAAGGAAACGATTATTACTGTACTGCGATACATATAAATTAAGCGAGGGACTAATAACGATCACCCCGGACAAGCCGCTTTCGACGAGTTGTTTTACGCGTAACATGAATTACGAATTTATGAATTAAAGCGACATTAAATTAAATTATTATATAAAGCGCTGTGACTCGTCTTTCGCGCACCGTTTAAGCCTACCATGATTAACTCATTCAAACATTCAATCAACCTTACATTGTTTAATAAGTGAAACATTTTTATGTTTATAGCAAATTTGTAAATTTATTTATTAATTATAAATAAAAATCCTGATTAGTTATGGCTAAAATTACCGCACTGTTTTTCACACAGTTTCGTTTGACGGCCTATGATTTAGCTAACAAATCATATTCATGTTATACTGGTTATAGAGTATCAATCTCTGCACTACAAAATCATAATATTTTAATACAACAGAAGGACCTAATATTATTAGATGAAAAGTTAGGTACTAAATTCTTGGAGATAAATAGCTGGCAGTGTATTAGGATAAAATGTCATAATTTACTCTAGCAGTAGGTTTTTTTACATGTGTCGCAAGTGGCACGGACGACACATAATAACACATCGGAATAAAACCCATGACCCAAGTACAAATACTTATATTAGAGAATAGAACCCAGGACCCCTCGCTTCGCAGGCAGGTTCGCTACCAACTAGGCTACAGGATTATGGGTACACATTACTTACCATAATCATATTTGCGGGCCAATGAATTTATAGAGTAATGCTGTTTATCATAGTTCCTGTAGTTTGGGTCGTCTGCTTGTTCTTCATTATTTAATCCAAGCAACGTCCGAACCCGGTTTGAGCGAACATCAAGAATAGTATCTGTGTAGCCTATTTCCTGTAGACCAATCAACATTAAACCAATATTAGTGACATTAGGACTTATATTTCTGAAAATTTAGCCAGGGGTACTTCACTAAGTACCCCAAGCATGTCACTACATGCTCAGGTCAAGCTAGCAATTTATACTTAACGTCAAATTAAAAAATAACAGATTAATATTAGAATAACTTAAAGCTCTTAATATCACAACAACACAATCTGAATTGGACGATTTCATTGAAAATATAATGCCCAAACTCAGAATCACTAGCAGTTACTTTAATCGCTTCTTAGTAAAGAATCACCATACAAATTCTGTACTAAGGAGCGATTTAAGTAAGTGTTAGTGACTCTGAGTTGGGGCGTTAGACATTTATCACCAATAAAAATTGTCTAAAAGTATTTTGATTCAATTAAGATAGTTGGTAGCAAACCTGCAAGTATTGTTTGATAAGCTGGCGGCCTTGCTTCCACTGTGCCCTCTCGGCGGGCTCTGGTTCTGTGATGGGCTCCTCAGGAGGTGGGCGCATGTCACCCTGCTGTAGTTCCACTCCATACTTGAGCTTGTGGAACTTTGCTCTTTCTTGTTTTAAAGCATACTCTAACATTTTGATTCGCCTCACTAGGTCGTTTTTTAGATTCTCTTGGCCCTTCCTCTCACCTTGGAGGAAGGCGATCCGTGCCTATTGCATGAAAATCAAGTTTAATACATTAATTATATTACTTATCATATTTTCTGTCAATGGAATAAAAGGTGATCGAACAAAGACTTTCATTTTTATGTTGGAATTTATGCTAAAATAGTTAAACCTCAAAATATTGAGTTGACACTTCAAAACCTTTTTAGACAATATTTCAAGTATCTATGATATCATATGATATGATATGATATCATATTATAGTTTATTTTTTTAGTTCAGACTTAAGTCACTAAAAACCAACTAAACACATAAATGGGAAATAAAATACTTATATGTAACATCTTGCCATATGAAAATGATGTTTGAGATATGAAATATCCTGAAACCACTGATCTTCTTAACTTTACCACAGATACATGTTTCTTGGTATTAAAATAATTCCTTTTGATTTTTAAAAATACAGTTAAAACATTCATAGTGACATTGTTTAGAACAACATACAGGTTATATTGATCAAAATCGTCTTTTAAAAATATTGCTTTTTATGACATTGCTTACTAGCACATACTGCATTAAGCAACCACATTTGACTAATGTTTTTAGAAAATTATATCTGTACAATGACCAGCTCAGCTGTATTGTTAACAATTTGAATAGGCACAATATAATGGTCATAAAAGTAAACACATGTCAGTTTAGGGTCTTTTGTATTTCTTAGAAAGAAAATGTGCATAATTATAGAGTACCATAAATACCACATCATCATAAAAAAATATTTTGTACCTCATGATCACTTATTACAACTATCGGTTTTTACGACTATGAGTAGTGCAGACTATGAGTAGTGCCTTCGATGTTATTATAACAGCTGATTTTGACTGTATTCTATAAATCGCCATTTCATATTAAGTATTCAAATATTTTAATAATGAAACTATTAAAGTATAACTTAATGGGAAAGAGTAATGTTTCATTAATTAGGTATATCTTTTATCTTTATTTAGGTATATCTTTTAATTCAAGAAGTTTAGCAGGACATACATTGGGGTAATACAAGACATACAAATCTAGAGGCAGCACAGAGTAATGAAGACTCAAAAGGCCAAAAATTATGTAGGTAACGGCTACATTATAATTTACATACAAACAATAAAATTGATATTAACATGAAAACATTTAAAAGCAATATTTAATATTCTTCTTAGTAAATATTTATTCTTTAAAGTCACACACTTTCTACCAAATTAATACAAACTGTATGTATTTGACTCATACTAATATAAGCACATTTTAATGCCTAATTACACTAAAATCTGAATGTTATGCTGTAACAGACAGACATGCAAATATCAAAACTGGCTGTATAATAAAACAAAGGCCAAAATTCTATATCAGCTATGACAAAGAAAAAAATCTGCCATACTAAATAAGTAAAGAAAACTCCTAATTCATATTTATAGTTATGAGACAAAACAATAGTGGTAATAGTACCAAGTAAAGTGCAATGCCCTGCCAGATTTGACAGCTTTGACTACATTTGTAATTATTACCATAAAAGTAAATTTCCAATCTTTTACTAATAACTTTTCATATTCTTTATCAAAAGCAATCATTAAAATTTAAAATAAATCCAAATTTAACATTTTTTTGGATTCTATCACCCAATTCAATTTCCTGAAAGTACATTCCATTCAAACATTGTTTAATGGAAACTATGTATATAAGTGTTACGTCCTACATTATATTTTCATTGGAAATCGATATAAATACAAAAATAATCACCTCAAACTCAGCTCTATCCACTTCCCATTGTGATCTCTCAAGTTCGAATCTCGCCCATTCATGTTGGATGAAATGTAAAATGCCCGGTATTGAATAATGGACACTTTGGTTCGTTTCTTCGTTTTGTTTATTATTTACACTGACTCCGATTTGCGATCCCACTTGCCCTCCGTTGTGATGAGATACGGAGCTATCATCCATGGCTGTGGGGATTTTCATGACATGGCCACCATTACCGTACTTGTCACAGAGCTATCAAGAACTACACGGTGAACTCGTCGATATCGAAAACTAGAATATCATTTTTATCTACAATATAACTAGCGTTTACGTAGACGACACCATTTAAACCACTTTTAACTATAAATTCATGAATGAAAAATTATTACTGCATGACGGAATACAAAAGTCGAAACGACGTCCGTCCGCCTGAACACTTTACTTTTTTTTATACATAACAATGTTGCCATGCTATAATTTAATTTTTATCATGCAACTTCACTATCTCTTTTTATGAATCTTTTATTTCATTCGACTCCGATTTTGAAAATATATAAAAAATATATAAATATAGCAAAATATTGAAAATTTGGCACCTAAAATACTCGTAGGTCTGTATGTATTAATTGATATTATATTAAGTTATTCTATATAATAATATTATAGTCTCATTTTCCATTATTCACATCAATATTTAAAATTATAATTAAAATAATTAAATAATTAATTTTATTATTATTATTTTTATTTTAAACATCATAAATAAATCTGCATACCGAGCAAAGCTCGGTCAACGGTCTCCCAGTTTTATTAAAATTGGCATTACTAGTCTGTGGCAGTGATTTATGCGGAGTCGGTCCGGTTTTTTTTTGTACCGTCCGACGAACTAATAAGAAGGAGTACACATAATCCGGAGACGGTTATAACATTTTATTTAAAAACATGACTAGTCAAAGTGACGAGGAGCTTTAAATAATATTAATTTGCATTAGCAGAAAGACGCAACATCAAGGTGTGTATACATGAGCACTACGAGGAATAATAAACAATGAGTAGATCTCAACACCGGTTCCGGCCCGGAACCGCATCGCCTCTAGATCGGCTCCTGACCGTACCGCCACGCCGTGCAGTGTGTAAACAATAAACTTAATTAAGATTTTAGATTCTTGCCGGCTTAGAATTATTAGAACTCATAATAACACGCCGGATTGGTTTCGTAAAAGGCGACTAAAGCACAATGCATACGTAACGGGTTTTTTCCCCGTACGGAACGGGGACGGGACGGGGCAAACATCGTTTCATAGAAAATGACTGCGATAGTGCATACGCAGCGGAAGCGAAACCCCGTCCCGTACGAAACGGGACGGGGTTTTCAAAAACATCGTCGCCGACGATGTTTTCAAAACCCCGTCACGTACGTGCCACGTTCCGTACGGGACGGGGTTTTGCTTCCGTTGCGTATGCACAGTCACCCCGTCCACGACGCGACGGGGAGAAAGTAGTGATGCACGTGTATTGTTATTATACCTATATTATTACCTACTGTTTAAGCTAATCACCTTGTACAAAAAGTAATCATTATAAATACCTACATCAGTTTTCATTACATAAAAATAATTTTGAAGAAATTAAAATAAAACATGTTATTTCAATATTATAATATTTTACCACCAGAAAAATTATAAAACATTTTGAAGAACTATATATTTTTAAAGTACATAGTATTTAGTCTTTAGGCGCGTTATTTTTTTAACAGACATCAAAAAAAGGAGGAGGTTCTCAATTCGACTGTATTTTTTTATGTTTGTTACCTCAGAACTTTCGACTGGGTGAACCGATTTTGATGATTCTTTTTTAATCGAAAGCTGGTGCTTGTCATGTGGTCCCACATAAATTTGAACGAGATCTGACAAGTAGTTTTTGAGTAATTTTGAAGTCGGTTGTTTTTTGTTAGTAAAATATTATTAATATTGTTTTTTTTTAATATTGTTTTTTAAATTTTTTTGAAGATTGTTTTTTTAATTTATTTTAATGCAAAAGAAGTATAACTTCTCTCTTTAGGCGCGTTATTTTTGAAATATTGTTTTTTTAATGTTGTTATTTTATTATTTTTTAAATATTTTTTTTATTTGTTTTTTTTTTGATGCCAAAGAAGTATAACTTCTCACGCGCGTACATAAGTACACGTTTATGTTGTTTATGCTTTGAGCAGGCAAACGAGCAGACTGGTCACCTGACGGTAAGTGGTCACCGCAGCCAAGAAGGAAACGATAGACCCGCTTCTTGAAGAAAAACATTCTTTTGTCATACGGAAATATTTATAAAATTGAGTCTCGTCGTCCAAAAGTTATTTGTAGAGAGTGTGGTATTCTCCTTCTTGTTTAAGCCATGTAGGATGTATAGAAAATCTCCTTTTTCTCTTGACGGCCGTAGCTTCTTCGTCATCTAATGCAATAGCAATTAAAGCTAATTCTTCAAAAGAAAAATTCATCTTTCTTTATTCACAACACTAGCACGTTAGGTCTGAGTTAAAAATCCCGTCGGCAACGGGGAATGGCCCGTCCCGTACGGGAAAAACACGTTACGTATGCATCGAACTCTGAAAATCCCGTCGGCGACGGGGAATGCCCCGTCCCGTCCCCGTTCCGTACGTGAAAAAAACCAGTTACATATGCATTGGACTATAATCCGACCCACTCGTAGTAGGGTAGGGCTTCTAGGAAGCATTCTATTGGTAATATTGGTTAAATTGATTTTAGTAGTTCATTACTACGCGTTCACTCTAATGGGCGCCATTGACGATGCGATCGATCGGTGCGATCCGTCGT
The DNA here is from genome assembly GCA_911387775.1 of Thymelicus sylvestris. Classification (NCBI taxonomy): domain Eukaryota; kingdom Metazoa; phylum Arthropoda; class Insecta; order Lepidoptera; family Hesperiidae; genus Thymelicus; species Thymelicus sylvestris. Next base: position 11,024,924 of record OU426893.1, read on the forward strand.
TGCCGACCGATCGCAACGACGGATCGGTAGTGTATGTTAAGATTGTTACCGCTCATAAGTGGCACTTTTGAACCGATCGATCGGTGCGATCGATCGCATCGTCAATGGCGCCCATAAGTTTGCCCTCGTCGACCGTTACGATTTAACAGCTAACGGTACTGTAGACAAAAAAGTAATCAAATAATTTCACTAACTTAAATAACAAATTACGTTTGCCACTGTGTAAAACATTTTCTATTTTAGTCATTGTAGCGACAAAAATCAACGAACATAAAATAAATCAATAGAAAAATAATTTAACGAAAGTAACATCAAAATCAACAACAAACTCAAGAATGCACGCGCCGCACGGGGCCTCAAAAATACGCGACTAGCATTGTTGTCCGTACTAAATGAGCTGCGGTATGAGGAGCGGGACGGGAGATAAGGGCAAACTTAAGGGCCCCATTGACGATGCGATCGATCGGTTCAAAAGTGCCACTCATGAGCGGTAACAATCTTATGGGCGCCATTGACGATGCGATCGATCGGTGCGATCCGTCGTTGCCGACCGATCGCAACGACGGATCGGTAGTGTATGTAATGGGCCCCATTGACGATGCGATCGATCAGTGCGATCGATCGCACCGATCGATCGGTTCAAAAGTGCCACTCATGAGCAGTAACAATCTTAACATACACTACCGATCCGTCGTTGCGATCGGTCGGCAACGACAGATCGCACCGATCGATCGCATCGTCAATGGCGCCCATTAAGATTGTTACCGCTCATGAGTGGCACTTTTGAACCGATCGATCGGATAGCGATTCATCGATCGGTGCGATTGATCGGTGCGATCGATCGCATCGTCAATGGGGCCCATAACATACACTACCGATCCGTCGTTGCGATCGGTCGGCAACGACGGATCGCACCGATCGATCGCATCGTCAATGGCGCCCATAACATACACTACCGATCCGTCGTTGCGATCGGTCGGCAACGACGGATCGCACCGATCGATCGGTTCAAAAGTGCCACTCATGAGCGGTAACAATCTTAACATACACTACCGATCCGTCGTTGCGATCGGTCGGCAACGACGGATCGCACCGATCGATCACATCGTCAATGGCGCCCATAACATACACTACCGATCCGTCGTTGCGATCGGTCGGCAACGACGGATCGCACCGATCGATCGCATCGTCAATGGCGCCCATAATGGATAAGGAGAAGAAAAATAAACGAAGAACTGGCTTGCAAGCCCCCAGCCGGAACAATAATGTTAATAACATTAATAATGATATTACTACGCGTTCACTCTAATGGGCCCCATTGACGATGCGATCGATCGGTGCGATCCGTCGTTGCCGACCGATCGCAACGACGGATCGGTAGTGTATGTTAAGATTGTTACCGCTCATGAGTGGCACTTTTGAACCGATCGATCGGTGCGATCGATCGCATCGTCAATGGCGCCCATTTCATACACTACCGATCCGTCGTTGCGATCGGTCGGCAACGACGGATCGCACCGATCGATCGCATCGTCAATGGCGCCCATTAGAGTGAACGCGTAGTAATATCATTATTAATGTTATTAACATTATTGTTCCGGCTGGGGGCTTGCAAGCCAGTTCTTCGTTTATTTTTCTTCTCCTTTCTTAGCCTGCAACGCATCAGTGATACCAGCTCATTTTCCATTATGAAAAAGATTCCAGTACATCCATCGTTCCAATGAACGATGAATTGAACTTGTAGCAAATGAAAGCCTTTAGCGGGGTGTATGCGTGTTTTGTGACCTAACCCGCTGCCGTTAAGCAAGGACAGCGATATTTGTCTGCTATATAGATAGGTGTCGTGCAGCGGCGCCGGCGCCCGGCGCGGCGATAGACCCAGTGTGATCTCCTAGAAGACCCAGTCTGACTCTGTGTGTCAGTCGTTCCCACAGACATATATTTAGAGTTCCAATTTGAGGCAGAGCCATATGGATGCTCTATAGGACACGACACCAATGTCGCGAAACGGCCGTTCTCAATATAATATTCAATCTATCCATAATCCTCAAGTCAGTTGCCTGTCGCCTAGCAAAAAAGAAATCACAACATTAGAGCTATTACGCATTCTTGCTTGACTGATCACCTGGGACGCAGGGTAGGTCTATTATGAGTTTGTAGGTTTGAACTATGAAGTCTACGTACTTGGTCGTCGGTCACCGGGCCACTCGGTGACTCACCACGCAGCTGGCAATAGCACAAGAGACTTCCTCCAAAAATCACTACTGTTTTTTAATTCCGCGAAGAGAACTAACACATGCTAATGTCAAACCTTGAGCTTCTGCAACAGTACCGGTGATCAAATTACAGAGCCTCTGGAATAATGCTCACATGAAACAACTTTGCACGGTGGTAAGCTGCAGGCGTCAGTTTTTAAGATTTTTAACGCGTGCGGCGTGGCAATAAATACCGCTCACAGATGTATGTCTGTCTGGCAGTATTGATTTCAAATTGTTTACAATACTCCCTACAACATACGCGTATACGTATTGGCCATCGGCCTAAGCTAGCAGGTATTTGTAATTATGTTCACTGTACACACTAATACTACTCTTCTTCTGATCTTTTGTCCATCATAAAATCTGTGCCACCATGGTGCCACCTGTGATAACTGATACAAGTGAAAAATCGACACTTTACAGGACGACGAAAACAAGTTCAAAAAAATTCTAGTTCATAAACTAAGTGAGCTAGGTGTAACATGAGTACCTTCTTTTGTAGATAGAAACATTTACTGTCACCGTACATTAGTTCTATACAGTAAATATTATAATATTTCAAAAACCTATGAGTTGTACATTTTTATTTCAAATGTGTGCTAATATTACGTGATAAATGATACAAGTAAGAGTTATGTCGCACCTATAAATTGTCTATGTGTAAACTGATATGTAACTAATTACAATTCTATATAGATTCAAATAAAATTGTACCCTAATCAGTATTGGTTTATAGTGATATAACTCTAATCAATATTCACGATAAATATATTGAAAAATAAAATGTGAAAATTAATATAATCGCAGTTATAGCACGAAGCACAAAATCTACACTATCTGTAGAGCAATTATTTATAGGGGTTAAAACTTTAAATATATTCACTTTTTTTTTGCCAAAACCTGTGCAGTTATATCAGTTTGCACAAAATTATCTCCAAAATTATAGCAGATAAAAGAACGTGAGTTAGACCAAAAAATCGTAATTTTTTTCTTATAAATATCTATGTTAAAATCACAAAAAGTGTACAACTCGACTTAAATCACTTATCACAGGAGGCACAGAAATAAGGTCTGGGGCCCTGGGATATGTAGAATCTTAAATAAAACAACATTCTTATTTACTTTGCAATATATTGATCACAAAACCAATATTATACTCAAATTGTACCTTATAAAGTCAATACCTACTTAGGAATGATATTCATGTGAGTGAAGTTAGAATTCACACTTCATGTAGTCAACTGTGGTGATGTCATTATTAAGTATTAAAATTGAATGTTATGTAACCGACTACACAACAATGAGAGAATTAATTGGACTTTTTAGAATCTTTAGATGGCGAACGTGACCTGGATCGCGACATCGATCTTCCCTTGGAGCGCGAGCGGGAGCGGGAGCGCGAACGGGAGCGGGAGCCGGACCGCGGCGAGCGGGAGCGGGTGCGCCGGCGAGACCTCGAGCGGCTGCGAACATATCACCAATATGCATTACTACAACATACTTAACGTATGTACATTCCACAGAATAGGAACAGCAGTATCCATACACAGCAAGCTCGAGCAACGCACAGACATATCCCAAGGACATGAAAAATGAGCGCGAATATAGTCAGTACTTAAAGAACCCTTATTTTTCGTGTCCATGAACATTGTCTATTTGTGCGTTTCTCGAGCGCACTTGTTTGAAGTAACCTGTGAGTTTCTATTTTGTGATACTTCTTAGCCCAGTTGAACCATTGTCGTACGAATTTCAACCATACAGAAATATTTTTGTTCCTTTTCGGCGTTTGATTTGGAGTCACGCAAAAAACAATTAAACTTAATATTCTAAAATTAACAAGTTTGTGATATTTCTGTCTCCAACTAAGAAAACCTTTCCTCTTTAAAGACAGTTAACTGAATGAAAGGAAATGGCCATTTACCCTTCAGGAAATTCGATTGCTACATGGCAGAAACAAAAGTACCCATGATATTTATACATGGTCTATGTACTGAGTTTACAACATGAACTCTTTTACTGGTGCTATAATATTTTCAAGGAAAGTTTCTGTCTTATCTATGTACTATAGTATAATATTGCACTTGAACTGAATTTTAAAGTTTACAAGTCAGAATTATATTCCAACTTTTGATTATAATTCAAGTTAATATGTTTTAGGAAAATATTTATATCCTTGATGCAAATTACGATGCAGCAAATACCGCAATACCTTGCCTAAAAAAATTGTTTTCTGATTAATGATATACTGCACTAGCATTTTTATATCTCCTTCAATTTGAAGTAGACCAATAAATGTGATTGAGTCATAGTGTATGAAACCGATTATTTGACTTGTTGAGAGTGCCACATCATGAGAACTGAGAGAAATAAATTATCATAATAATCATCTTTATCATTAAACTATGAAATTTTTTTTTAAATATAAGCAAGAACTGAATTAGATAATAAATTGTTATCAGGTACTTTATTTTTTGTATGCACACTTAAAAAATATGAATACCTGAAGATATCAGGCAAAATAGTCTTGGTGCCCATCAAGATAACAAGATAAGATAGTCACAATCAAATTATTAATTATTGAGCCATTAACTACTTTTAATATTTGTAACACAAACACTGAAATATCTTTGTTTCGTGTATTCAGTGCATGACAATTTTACATGTATTTGGTTTCAAACCATGCTATAGCAAATATAAATTATTTTGTAATAAAAAGATGGTCTCCTCTCAACACAAATATGGGTAATAATGTGTAACTCACTGAGTGCACGCAGTGATTACAACAGACGAGTGTCACGGCGCGAAGAACAAATACTATGCTCAATGTAGTTCTCGACAAGTGAAGAGTGCACGTAGGCTGTAGCTACGTAGTTCGCAGAGCGTTACCGTTGCGGCCAACTTAAGCGTAGTACACGCCGCGAAGTGAAAGCTACGTAGCGCAGACAATAAGAAGTGCAGACTCTGCAGAATTCGTTCTCGGCGCACAGGCCAATGATAACCTATAACATAGTTATCATTGGTTTATGTGAATCATAAGCAATGGGATGGAATCTTTCAACCACTATTTTCAGATGTTTGTCTTCGGATGCCTGTGCCACTCGAATTACGAGGTTTAATTGTCAAGATTCCATACCAAGGTACATACACATCCAGACATGACGTCTGAAAATAGGTGTCACCTGCGACGGCGTCGACGAGTGCAGTCCCGAGCGTAATGACCGCGATCCCCACAGTCATAGCAGCGGTCGTCGTAGGGCCGCGGCGGAGGTCGCGAGCGAGGCGGTGGTCCTCTTCCTCCGTAGCCCCGGCTTCCATTGGACATTTCTACCCGTGCTCGCCTTCCACATATAGTCCGTCCATCTAACCCACGGATCTGTGTAGATGATTTTTTTCAAATTACGATGTACTTACACAATATTAATAAGTCTAATAATTTATTAAATTAATTCGTTTATTCATACTAATAAAAAACGACAAATATTTTAACAAGTAGTCGAAAGTATTTTAGGAACTTACAGCATCTTCAGCATCACGAGGGTCCTCAAATTCTACAAAAGCAAAGCCGGGTGGATTTCTTGCTACCCAAACGTTTCTCAGTGGGCCGTAATATGAAAAAGCATCTTCTAATTCAGGTTTACTGGCATTATTTCCCAAATCTCCAACGTAGACTTTACAGTCTCCGTACCGCGACATTATCTGAAATAAGTATCCTTTTAGGACGAGAACTAGTACGGCGTCATTTCTCCGCAGGTGCCTCAATTCGAGTTTCTTACCTCTCCTGATATTGGTGTGTCTCTCCTCTCAATTCATTAGAGTTACACAACACAATGCGGTTTCCACAATGTATGGCAAAGCCATAAATTTGTAGCACAAATTTACAGCAACTACGTTACAAAACTTGGTTTCGAGACAAGAGCACTTCAAGAAGATAGACAAAATGGCGGTTGTTCAGTTCAGTGACTGTGAGCCGGCGCAGTGTTGCCAGATAATTTTTTCTCGAATAGCCTTGCCGGAGTGCGCGTGTAGCCCCGAGCACAGAGTACTTAATCACTACGGCCCCGAGATAGCCCCATCTAGGGTTCGAAGTATAGGAGCTAAATAAAAAAAGGTCATCGGCAGTCAATTTCATATCAATTTGTTGGGAAAGCCAAGCCCAATGACCGTTTTTTTCTTTTTTTAGTCCGAGCGCTGAAATATAGCCCCTCGGCTACACGTAGCCAACGGGTAAAATAAGATAGCCGCTCGGTAACGGAAATAGCCCCATTGGCGCTTAATAACACCATCTGGCAACACTGAGCCGGTGTAAAAACATGGAGGCGAGGCCGGTAGGGCGAGCGCGTTTTCATTTCGTGGTGTTGCAAGCGTCAAATTATTTACAGTAGTAGGTAACTTCTGTTGATTATACCCATGGATATATTACTGTCTGGATCGTGGATTTCGTAGTGGTACCTGACAATGTGACAATCGATGACGTCGTTTAACCCTAGAGTACTAACCTTTTTTTCACACCGCTCAATACTAACCATCGCCTGGGAGGCTACTTTTTAGGAAAATACGTTTTTTTTCAATATTTTTAATTTCAAAGAAACAAATTTGTTATAACATAAATGGTCATCTTCCGTACTTCTTAAATCAATAACAAAAATATGTGAAATACAATAGATAGACTATTAAATTTAGCCTCAAACTTAACGCTAGTCACAACCATTTTGACGTAATCGTCTTTAGGTATTAATATGAAAAAAATAAATAAAATTAAGACAATTGGTAAAAAAATATAACAACTTATTAGAATAATGAGTAAGTATTTAAATTTAAAAGTTAATCTAACTTTATCAATCACAGTTTTTAAGGCACATGAGATCAAAATCAGTCTTCTTATTTTCTATCAAGAGGAGCAGTTAGAAAATCTATGTTCCTGCTTGTTCACTGCTGGTAGATGAGCTATCATTCCGGAGAGACGGATGTGTAATTATGTGCGATGATTCGTCTTCGTCTAGGCTTGAGGGTAAAAACGACGGGTCAACAACACTGTCATCCGAATCGTAATCTTCAGTTTCTATATAATCGTTTATTTCACTTCCTGGGTCGCATTCTAATAAAAGCCTCTCTATTTCTCTATCTTCTAGGTTCATCTATAAACAAAACAATGATATTAATTTAAAATATACAATAATTTAGAAATAAATTCAAAAATAAAAAATAATTAGTAAATTTTATTTTTACCTTTAATACTAACGATCGCCTCCCAGGCGATCGGCATATCAATATCTCCGCTTCTGTAAGAGCCCGTGGGACGCGAGTCTGCTATCCTTCGCGTCGCAGGGGGAACCGAGTTGGCTCGGGCGCACGAGTTGTTACGACCGCGCATATTTCAGAAAAAATCAAAAAATTGTCCGCGTGCGGCCTCCCAGGCGATGGTTAGTACTCTAGGGTTAAGAAGGACCATTTTTTTAATGTGTACATGTTATCTATAGACTTCCCAGGTTATAACATAGATTACGATTTTTGATAATGGTATAAAAACATGAGATGAAATTATAATATAGATTCTGATGTACCTAATTGTGTACTTTAATTTTCAATTTACTCATAATTCAATAATATAAATTAGGTAATTTTGTAGAAATTTTATTAAAATGTATTATTTCAATATTATAATGATTACTACCAGAAACATTACTTATAGAAAACATTTCGAAGAACCATATCAAAATAGGACTTAATCTTTCTAAGTGTGGACACCCTACACTTATGAAGGTCAACCTCAATCCGGCTTGTGATTGGTCGAATGGGTCATTCCGATATGACGTCATCGATGACGTTAAATCAGAATCGAACGTCAGGTACCTCTGCAAAGTCTGATCTAGATGGAGTATAATATACATGGAGCATTGATATATAAATATAGAAGGAGCGCCTTCTCATATGAAGTGTCCAGCTGTTTACAGAAAATTGAGGTTCCAATAATGGCCATTTTTGAATGGCGCTAGTGTGATACAAATAGCGAACCATGAACAAAGCTGTTGTAGACGGAGTGAAGTTTGCTGAGTTATGCCGCAGCGTCACCGTAAAGAATGGCGCTAGTGCCGATAGCTGCTAGTGTAATTTTACGCGTTTTCACGGACACTTTATATATTAATCATCTTAGATGTTATTATACCATTATAAAAAAATCACAATCGAATAATACATAATTATCCTGGGACTATAGATAACATGGGCACAATACAAAAATGGTCATTCTGGTATGACCTCATCGATTATCAGCTACTACTACTACGAAGTTACGTATCCAGTTAGAGTAATATATCCATGATTATACGTATAAATTGGTATAAAGCAGCGGTATAATATTCTCATTTCATACACATGAAAATCAAATCTGTGGAATTTACCACTGTGTTGTTATAAATTAATTTTTATAAATTAGAAAAGGTTATCAGAATCATCAGATTTTATAAACGACTAGCTGACCGGGCAAACGTTGTTCTGCCAAAAATTTAGGGGTAGGGGGATGAAAAATAGATGTCCGATTCTCTACCCTAGCCGATATGCACGCAGATTCACGAAAATCGGTCGAGCCGTTTCGGAGGAGTTCAACTTCAAAAAAGCGTGACACGAGAATTTTATATATTAGGTATAATTTTTATGTTAATTCAAGCAACTTTAATTACCTATATTTAAGATTTTATTCAAAACTACTGAAAATTGGAAATTATTTTTTGAGTTTCGACACTTTCGGCTAAATTAATTGGAGCCAATGTTTACACAGGACGTGATCACTTGCCATCATTTGCCGATAAAATCTTAAAAACGCCAGCTATTGATAATGTGCTTCAAAACATCAATTGTATTTCAGGTATCATAAATTAGCAGAGCCGGTGTTAGAGGGGGGGGGGGGGGGTGACGGCCTAGGGCGCCACGTTTGGGGTGAGGACTAAAAAAAAAGGAAAAATAAAATTCTTAATAAACGTTCCCATTGGTTCAGTAAACAAATTTTCTAGCAAAAAAAACTCCCTTTTTTATTTTCATAAGTGGGCGCCACAATATTCATGCCTAGGGCGTCAGTGGCTTTAACGCCGGCACTGTAAATGATAGAAAATATTGTTGAGCAAGTTCTGCAATAAATAATAAAAAAATACTTCAGAAGTAAATTATTGATAAATTGTTTAATAACACTTAGCCTATATTATAAAATGGCGACAGTTTATATAGTATCTATTCATGCTTTCAGATTTGGTTCATTTTAATTTCTAATGTGTATTATCACCATAAAATAATTTTTGCGGGCTAATTCTTACTTGAGATCATATTAGATTATCTACTGTGCAAAGAACTGCAATTGAAAACATATCCATATATTATGTTTATTCTGATAGGAAGTATGTTTTAACTCAATATACCTATTAAACATACAATTCTTATCAATAATTATATAAATATATGATAATCGGCACAATTATAAAAATAACTCCAATAATCTCACCTTAACATCTTATATTAACTACAAATAAAGTATGATACAGTTTTAAAGCAATAATCTGCAATTGATAAGAAACATACAAAAAATCATTGCACAAGTTCTAATTCAGGTGATATTTATATATTTTCATTAAATATGTACATAATTAACTACAAAAAAAATCATATGTTTATTCTCATAACAATTTTTCCAAACAAATTAGGTTAAAATTTGTTCTGACTGGAACCATCCGAAATATAATAATAATATCTGAGTCAATTCGTCCCACTCCTATACCCAACATTTCCATTGCTGTGCTCTTTCATCAAATTATGTTGAATACTGTATTACAAATCATAGATGTTTACAAACATTTTTGATGACCATGACAAACAAATTGTCAATGCACAATAACACAAGAAAATTTTAGGCGGCAGAAATCAAACACTCTTCACTTGAAGTGGCACTACCACTAGATTTTTGTTAGTGTCATATGAGCTGAGCGAGCCATTCCATCTCATCACTCTAGATCATAAAATAATAATATATGACCTACTTAAGAAAATCTGTAATACAGACCACAAAAATATTTAAACGCCACTACACACAACACAAATTAATAATAACGCTTCACACTCATAGCCCCACACTAGGATTCCCTGTGTCGTGGGTGCCATGGACAACACACTAGACACGGAACAGAAATTCAAACTCATCATTCAAATTTCCGCCTCGCTGGGAATCGAACCCAGGACCCTCGGTGCGGCGATCCGGTATGGTAACCATTGCGCCACACGGGTCGTCATTAATTGCATTAACTTTTTCCATTTTCACATCATATATAATTATAACATAAATTACAAAATATACACAAAACTAATGTACAATAAATAATAATTCGTGTATAAATGGTATAACTACCATAAAACGTATTACTATGAAAAAAAATACATAGTTTATCATCAATAGTTACTATTTTTCGTCGAAAACTTAGGCCCTTTAGGCCGTTTACTGTGTCTAAATTATAATGAATGAATGAGTGTTTCATAACTATTAGGTAATTAAAATCGAATTTGAATAACTCATGACTGCATACCAAATAAACTACACGCAGAGAAATCTATTTATTGATAATCATCACTTTTTTGTGCGGCTCTATGTGTAGTATAGTAAGCAGTGCTTTACCTCCAAAAAATAAATAATAACTTCAATGTTTCATGCCAGCATAGTTATGTTAAACAAAGTATGAAATGTTAACAAGTGAGGTATTACATTATCCATTTATTATATATTTATCATTTATTAATTTGTGATTGCAAAGACCAATAAAATTATTGTGATCAATTATTACATACCAATTATATTCTGCTTGTATAGACTATAAAATAGAACATCAAAATAAGGAAAATTAAAACATTCATTGAAATAATACATAGCAATAAAAAGGGAATGCTTTTATAATGTTGATATGAATATTAGTGTAAGAAATTATAATTGAGTGGAATTATGTGGAGAATTTGCGAATGTCTAAAATGCTTCACACGCTTACACAGTGCTTATTTTAAGGCATGTAGCCTCAACTCGTCATTACCAAATTAATTTTTAAGCTTATCTCATTACTACATTTTTTTAGGATTTGACATAATTATTTCAAACATCTAAATCCCTGAATTAAGAGAATACTTAGCCATTAATACATAGTATGCAAAATTGAATTGACGTACTTGTAAGTAAATCTTTTTGATTCTCCATAATATAATACTATTACATTTAACTTAACTGACAAAGGGCTTTGCACGAATCCCATTTAATTATGAAATACAAATATCAAATTTCAAATGAGACACATTCAATATATTTTGAGGTTTGTAAAAATTACAAAAACATCTTCATGTTTTTTTTATGGAAATAGCGAACGAGCTGACGATCCACCTGATGGTAAGTGGCTATCGTCGCCCATGGACATCAGCAACACCAAATGCATCACTGATGCGTTGCCGGCCAAGAAAGGAAGAAGAAAAAGAAAGAAAGACTACTAAGTTTTACTGCAGTAATTGGGTTGTTATCTTACAAAATAATTTTAACAATATCACTATCATGTGGGTTTTGAAGAGTTCAATGAAATTGTTTTCTTAAAAAATATGGTGCTAATTTTATAAAATATATAGTAAATGTATACAATATATCAATAGGAGTCCATGAAATAGACTTACATATATTTTTGTATAGTTCAGTTTTATACTCAATAGGATAAAAAAGGAATGTTATTTTATTAAAAAAAATTGTACAAGATTGGGTGTAGTGAAATGGTTAATATTAATGTCACAATTTATTTTATTATATTTGAGGAAATTGTAGGTACAGTCACCTGCACAGAAAAGTAACCCATCTGTTTACAACACAACAGACAACGGAAATGTTGCTACTCGTATATTTATAAGCAGATGGGTTACTTTTCTCTGCAGGCGACTGTACATAATTTTAGCGTTTCATTGATATAAAAGGTGGCCAGTTTAGAATATATTATTCAGTAATTTTTTTATAGAATACTAATAAATAGCAACCTTATTGTTAGTTAAACAACACCATAACATTCCTTTATATATCCTTCTTCCATATTATTCCCAAAACATTATACATATTATACTCCATATTTTCCAATATTCTTCATTTGTGTGAGTGGCTCTGACACTATTCTAAATAGAATAAATGATCACAATATCAGTAACATTATTCATCCCTTAGGAAAATGGAAAATTAAGCAGAATATGGACTTTGACAATAATTTAAGATTTAAAGATCGACAATAAATGAAGAAGATATCACAATCTTACACAATATAATTAACACAAAATACTCACATAATGGGACACAATCCCTTACCTCACTAAAATATCGCAATTAAATTGCAGATAAATCACTTAAAATCTTGCTTACATAGATGGACTTAACACTATGTCCATCCTGAGCCAAGAATCTTTGTTATTGTATGGCTTTGATCTGTTAATAAATCACAGAACTTCAGCACGTCATCTCACAATACCCAATTTCAACCAGTCGTTTTATTCACAAAATGACTAGGGAAAGAATTAAAGCCCATACCGCTACATCAAAGCAACTACTGCTGTCGTTTCCTTTGCCTACGCGGTTGAAGCTGAGATTCTAATTGTGGCGAGTCTTGCGGCTGTGTTTCTTGATGTATTGGATCATGTTGCTTCTTTTCTGGTTTCTTAACCAAGTGTGCATAAACAGGATATTTTAGTGCTGTCCTCAGTTGGTCGTTGTGTTCTTCTAATGAGTTAACAGCATAATGTAAAACAAGCTCATTAAGGGTTCTGAAAAAGAAAAAGTTCTTTTAGTGTCTAAACTTGGTATTATGCTATTGCTAGTGCAGTTGTGTCTCACCACTCAGTTGAATTATTTAAAGCCTTCAATGATGATGAGACATAATGGTAAATAACTTACTTATAAATATTATAAGGCTCCGCAAATCCATAACCTCTTTCAGTCTTATATATGATACAATGGTAGACAATGTTGTTACAACATATTGATAATGCTAGTTGACCAGTTGAATTAGGTCTTATTAGAAAAGTTCCTTGTGGTTTTCCTTGCAAAAGTTTCTCTGCCATTTCACGAGTGCAATTTTCAACCTTCCAAGTGATCATTTCTTGATGAGCATACAGTTCTTCGAGCTTGTGAATGTTGTCTTCTTCTAGGGCTTGTAAATATTCTTCACTTTTTCCCCGTCTCTGCAACCACCTGAAATAACATTCATTTGCATGTTTTAATAATCTTGTTTGTGTAAAGACAAGGAAACAGATTGATTATATTATTGATACTAATTAATTAATAATACTTCATAGCATATGTTAATTTTAGGAAAAAGGGTATTTAATGAACAATTAATTATATCAAGCTATTTCCTGAAATAAGCAATGTTATTGAACTACAGTAAAAACAACAAATTAAGATAACCAGTTAATACATACACTTTATAGCAATCTTTAACTTTGTAGAGATATATAATTTCGGATTTTAATTTAGTAATCTCTCTTTCTAATAGTAAGTTAGATTCAACTGTTTCCTTTAGCAAGAGATGTAATTGTGTTCTTGCTTGTTTTATACTGTTTACCCTCAGTATGAGTTGTCTATTATTTTCCATAAGATCATTTCTTTCATGTGGCTGAGCATCGTTCAACAGGGTAGTTTCTTGCAATTTAAGGTGTTCCTCACAAACTTTTACAGTCTCTTTGAAAGCATCCAGAGCTTGTCTTTTACTTTTTACTTCCTCCCGTAGCCTCATATATCTATCAGAATGTTCATCATATTCTCGAGTCTTTAGTACAAATTCTTTATGAATTTCCTTATACCGAGTCTCAAGTGTTTCATCATTCATTTCACCAACATCATTTTCTTGATGTCTTGAAAGTGGGTACATAAGCTTAATATCCAGACTACTATTGCAATGTTCCAATGAATACTCGGTATAAAATCTAACCAAATCAACAATTGAGTTGAATTCAAAGGGCTCAAAGAAACCATATCGCCCATTTTGATTGTAGATTTTAATTAATTTATTAGTCCCACCTTTTCTTACAGTTAAAGTGTAACCACTATCCTTATTTGACGCATTCCTCACTAAGAAAGTACCATCACATGTATCCCGAAGTTTTTCATTAGCTTCCTCCCTGTAATAAAAATAAATTCTTATGAAACTTGTTGCTTTAATAGATATTGTGTCTAATGTTCTTTCCTTTCTTGCTTATAGTTTATAAAATAAAGTTTTGTTATTTTTATTTTCGGCACGTATGCACTTCCAAAGAACAAAATATCTTACCTAGAAATGTCACCCCAATACCACTCTGCGTTCTCCAAATTATCATCAGCTGATTGTTGAGGGGCGCCGATTTCTACCATTATTTTTTTAACAGCACTTATTAATATGTTAACACAGTGTAGCAATGGTTGCTTTTTAAACAGTTTTATTTAAACTAATATTTGAACAGACTTAAAACAAACTAGTCAGGTTGGATTCTAATCACTTCCGCTTGATTGAGGTTACGGTTCAACCAATTCATTTAATATAACTGTAATTATAAATCACCAAATATACACTTAAACGCATTATTTGAATCCGCTCTAGTTGAATACAAAAAGTTTCCATATAGATTCTAAAACATCGGTATAAAACTAATAAGTTTATAGATCACAAAGGAATAGGGCTACACTTGTCTCGGCGTTATGTCAACCGACAACGACCAAAGAGAGTAAAATATAAACGAACTCCAAAATTTACACTAATAATGGAGAAGAAGTAATAAAGATATATGTCTATAATGTAGTTCTCAAATAAATTTAAAAGATATCAAAATCAAAACTTGAAATAAAATACTTTGCATCCTATCCTCATCCGTCATGAAGAAACCACCAAAACCACTTCTTTTTTTATAATTTTTTTTTTTTAAGTTTAGTTAGTGTTGCCACAGTGCTTTCTTTTCTCGGACCCATTGAGTAAAGTTCTATGTTGTTTATTATTCATAGAGAATTGCGTACAGTGCGTTCAAAGTTATTTTACCTCTGACACCTGTCACTCTACCTTCCCACTACATTGGCAGCTGTCAATATTCTTGGATTTTTCTTTTGTGTTAATACCTAATTTTTAATTTCTATCATTCCAAAAAGGATACAAAGTAGTGGTAGAAAAAATGTTCTATCAGTGCGTAATTTTTGTAAAAAGGAAAAAGCTGAAAAAGTCCCTATATGCTGGAGCAACGAATAGTGTGGTAGCAAGGACTTTGATTTATTAATTTAGTGTTAAGTTGTATGTACAGAGAGCAAAAGAGTTATACAGCAAGAGAGGTATACCTACAGGAAGTGATATACATTTAGGAATGTTCGTTGACGGGTAGCGGCCATGACGGGTAGGAAAAATAGTGTTACCTGTTATTATTTTTTCCTCGTAGTAGTGTCCAACTAAAATGATGTATACGGTTACGGTTTATTAAAAAATAGCTCGTCATGGTTTTGTATCGACATAAAATTCAGTTGACCATAGAATTGAATTGAATTTTGGATCGATCCAAAAAAAAATGCCGACCATTGATAAACGAACTGATTTATTTTTTCAATTTATTTAAGCATTTCTTTTGTTTTGCTTTTAATATAACGGTGTTCACGGATAGTTCTTATTTCAGGTATATCTGAAAAAAACTGTCAGCACCATTACCAAGGAAGGCGAAGTTGCTGCTTCTACATCCCAAATAATATTTTCACTTCGAAAAACGAAATCAAAAAAAGAAGATAAAGTTAGGAGATTTTGATCTATGCGCAATCAGAAATAAAATACATGAAATGTACACAGTCAGAAAAGAGATTCCAACATTAGGAAAGCTATTAGCTGAATTAAAAGTTGACATCCACTTTAATATGAAATATTTCTTGTAAGGAAATCGTTAAAAACTAAATATGACAACACACAGCTAAGGTTAGCCAACTTAATAGCCAGAGGTAAAATAACTTTGAACGGACTGTACCTCTAGATCATTTTGATAAACGAACTGATTTATTTTTTAATTTAGATAAGCATTTATTTTGTTTTGCTTTTAATGTAATAGTGTTCACGGATAGTTCTCATTTCAGGTATATCTGAAAAAACTGTCAGCACCATTACCAAGGAAGGCAAAGTTGCTGCTTCTACATCCCAAAAAATATTTTCATCTGGAAAAAATGAAATCAACAAAAGAAGATAAAGTTCGAAGATTTTGATCTGTGTGCAATCAGAAATAAAATACATGAAATGTACACAGGCAGAAAAGAGATTCCAACGTTAGGGAAGCTATTAGCTGAATTAAAAGTTGACATCCACTTTAACATGAAATATTTCATGTAAGGGAATCGTACAAACTAAATATGACAACACACATCTAAGGTTAGCCAACTTAATAGCCAGAGGTAAAATAACTTTGAACGGACTGTAGGTACAGTCCGTTCAAAATTATTTTACCTCTGGCTAAACCATAGATATATACTCTAGCTAGATCGACGACTTTGTAGAGGTACCTGACGTTCGATTTCGATAAAACGTCATCGATGACGTCATAACCTAATCTCCCTAAAGAACCATTCGAACCAATCACAGGCCGGATTGAGGTTGTCCTTCATAATAAATAGGGTATCAACACTTACATACTTAGAAAGATTATGTCCTATTTTGATATGGTTCTTCAAAATGTTTTCTGTAGTTAATTTTTCTATAGGTAAAAATTATATTTTACATACAGGGGCCTCCCTAGATAGGATTCACTAGTAGATGGAGGACAGGGGCCTCTCTACTATGTGATGGATAGGTTGGATAGGTTGAGAACAGGGGCTTCTCTACTATGTGATAGATAGGTTGAGGACAGGGGCCTCCCTACTTTTCCTTTCATAGGTAAAGTGTTTTGTTATTATTTTTAAGGTCGAGGCGACCTTGTTGCAGAATGGCCGTGTCGGCGCGTAAGTCGATATTTCATTATAATTCGATTACGAATTTACTTCCATTTGTTTATTCGATAAGATACTCGATACTCGATATCACCCTAGTAAGATCATTCGATGAATCAGACAGACAGCTGTGAGACTGCCGAGAGCTCACTTCGATTCGAGCGGCCGAACCGTACGGACGTCTAACGAGACATGGTTCACGCCTCAAGAATATCGGTTTATTTAAACAATCAGTTTATAATAATTGAACTATTTTCAGGATTCATATTATTATTATATAAAAATCAAATATAAAGAAGAAGTTTTAATAACAGAATCGGACCAGGGGTTATGCGAGGCTTGGGGTGGCTGATTAAGGGGAGGTTGGAGGCCACCGGGGGGGTTCAGCTCTCATTCCTGACTGTAATTGTCAGAAATTGGTACTGATAATACCAGCTGCTCCGATATACAAATGGTTCTAACCGCTGGCGTGGCCACTTTAACATATAGTTTACAAAAATCTGAGGTGTGTCTGTCTATTTGAACTGTTACTTAACATCGCATGGAGGTCCGCTTTAACCATGTTAGCCTGCACTCGATATGGCGCTGCCATACAAAGTGCCTATGATAATATATAGTTAACATGGCCTCGGTTGCCTCCGCGGTCGAAAAGGTCAAATATACTCGTCTTTATTGCCTTTTTCTGCAAAACAAATATTGCATCAATGTCAGCTACTGCACCCCACATCAATAATATCAACATACCATAGGACATGAGGCTATGAAAGTGTGCAAAATAAACAAGTTTATCAATTTCTACATCAATGGCATAAACTGACTTACTTAGCTTACTCGTGAGAGCCGATATTATGATTGCCCCATTGTAGATTAGAATCTAATGTGATACTCAAGAAAACCGTGGATTTTTCCATAGTTATAATTTCATTATTTATAAGGTGAATCAAATATAAACCGGACTTTTTTTACTGGTCGCAGTGTGAAGTGACGCGCTTGGTACTGCTGTACGTGTTAAAGGGGACTGTCTCGTATTATTCCATTTGGTAGCAAACATTCTATATACTTCGTTTTTTAGCATTTATCAGTAAATTATATTTTGTAGTAAACCGGTGTCATAAACGAAACTGAGAACTTTTACATCGTCATTTATTTTATTTCTATTCGTCTTAAATATAAAAAAGTGACATCAGCAACCAGGATAATGTCTGCATATTTCTTAATTTAATACGGTAGATCATTTAAGTATACTAGAAAAAGGAAGGGGCCCAGAAACTAGCCCTGTGGTACACCCATCACAGATTAAATCTCGATCATTTGTTATCATTTATACTCACACATTGGATTCTACTCGTCAAGTACGACAAAATCAAGTTAAGTGAATTGTTATTGATGCTGTAGTGACTAAGCTAAAGTAGTAATGTTTAGTGTTCAACACAATCAAACGTCTTAGACAGGTCACAGAATACCCTTATGGGATTTTGTGAATTCTCCCAGGTCTCAAAGATAAGTTTGAGAAGCCTAGCACCTGCATTTGTTGTATTACGGCTTTCGGTAAAACCGTATTGCTCAGGGTGGAGTAAATTACAAGCGCTAAAGTGCTTCAGCGTTTAATTTAACTTATTTATTTTCGAATACCGTAGGTAAAATAGAAATAGGTCTGTAATTATTAAGGTCTGTTTTGTCCCCAGATTTAAAACTCGGTATGATCTTTCTGTACTTCATTAGATCTGGGAAAGTATCTAGATTTACACATTTATTTACCAACCTAGCTAAATAAGGGACTATCACATCTTTTATATTATTTATAATTTTAACAGACATTCCCCGTAAAATTTCAAATTCATATGCCCCCCCCCCCTCTTTAACAGAGGTAATTTTATTTCCATTAACTAATAATTCATATTTAGAATTGCGTAATTTATTACTACCAATCTCGTTACCAATAATACTCTAGTTAGTGGTTTTACCTTGACATTTTTTATCTTCAAATGCAACTTAAAGACATAGCTTTAATATACACGGCTTTAATTATTTTTTTGAATAACATTAAATTTTTGTCATTCCCATTAACAAAAAAATCATTACCGTTAAATAAAAGTCATTACCAGGCTGCTAAATATCATTACCATTTCTTCTAAATTTTTTTACGAGCCAATAACTTTTGATTTGCTTAGCGAATTTTGAGGACTTTTGTTGGCTTAGAAAGGATATTTTATGTGCTAATTTTTTTCCTGGTTTTGCACGCATTTCCACATACTTTAAAAAAAAAACCAACAAAATGATACAAAAACGCGAATTCACCCGACACTACTATGAGGAAACATATTAACAGGTAACACTATTTTTCCTACCTGTCATGGCCGCTACCCGTCAACCTCTAGTCCTCTATGGTCTGGGCAATCTCAAATCTGTCATCTGTCATCTGCGCCTATCAAATCAATCGTCCATCAACATTCAACATCATCGCTAGGGTTACGCAAAATTTCAAAAGTATCGATACTTTACTCGATATCAGTATCGTATCAAAAGTATCGATGCCAAAAAAGGATCGAAACAAAAGTATCGATACCCCAGGTATCGAGTACTTTTTAATACATTTATAAAAAACCTGAATGGAATGTTGTGTGTGTTGCAAAGTTTCGCAAAAAATCGGAATCGGAAAGTTGGAATAACTATGATATGAGCATAGCTGTTGTAGACGGAGTGAAGTTTGCCGAGTTCAATAAAATTTATCCTAGGCTACTGCAGCGCCACCTGTTATTGGACACGTTTTTACGAACAATTTTCATGCACTGCGATGGCTCTCCTTACCTTTATACTACTTAAGTTAGTCATAACAATAAATTGATTTGAATTTGAATAAGTGTACCTTTGTCAGAAAAGTACTTTCCTATAACTAAGGAACTGAAAGACACTCTACAAATAATGCAATAATACTTTTAAGGGCTGCAATTATCAGAAAACTAAATAAGTGAAATAGTTTAAAAGACAAAAATCACTACATAGATTATTCAACCTGTAAAGGTTACTCTTAAAAACTCCTAAAATAGTACAACGAAATAAAATGGTAAAACACATAAGTAAGTGCTCGGCAATGAATGGGAATTCACCGAATCATGTCTTAGGTTTCATCGATTAATAATTCCTATTTTTCATACGCTAATAATTTATTGGAAATGGACGAAGTATCGATACTTCTAGAAAGTATCGATACCTAGAAGTATCGATACTTTCTGCGTATCCCTAATCATCGCTATTCGCTGTATTGCCTCAACTGTAATTTTAGGTGATTTTGTGCCGTACCTACTTCATAATCTAGAATCTAGTTATTAATACAATATAACTCTCAAAAACACAAATCAAATAAAGAGTGCAGAATTGTGTGATATTAATTTATTATTTTGTAATGAAGGGTAGTTAAAATGTTTTTCTATGACGATTAAGTGTAAAATTTAATATTTTAAGCTAAAGCAAAATGTTTACAAAAATCTTTTTATTATTCTGCTCCTTTTTTGTGTACGTATCGTCGACACATATTCAGGGTGAATTTTCGACTTCAGACTTTTTCAAGTTCCTCGTAAAATTTGGTTTTCAAAAGAGTGATCTACACTTTCAAAAAGAAACATATGGTTATATTTTCGGAAATATAACGTCTACTGAGAAGTTCAAATATCCTATAACTTTTGCCGTCTTAGATAGGAAACACTTTATACATTATTACAAAAGTCGGGATATATCAGATAAGGAGATGGCATGCAAGGAAATGTTTAGACATCTGAATGGATCAGCCTATCATCCGAAATGCAATGCCGTTGGCCAAGACTTGTTCAGAAGGATCCCTTGCCCCAAAGGAGAGTTATGTATTGATGAGAATATGCCTTGGAATGTAATAAAGAAAAATCAATTTACATATGTTATCCAAAATTCTGGAGAACCAAGGTAAGATTAAATGTAAGTCACAAACGCTGTTCTATGAGAATATCAAAAAGCTAGCTTTGTTACTGACAAACTTATTCACTTCTTAGGCAAGTGTAGTTTACTAACAGCCCCCATAACCGGCTATGATTTTTGCTAATCCAATGCAGGGAATCTGCCACTCTTAAAATAATGTTATTATATTCGCTGTAATACACAACTAATTACACAAGCTAATCAGTACAGAAAATTGTTAGTTTAAAGAAAATAATGTCAAAAGTATAAACATAGTGAAAGAGACTTTGTTTCATGATAAATAGGATAGTATTTCATGTCATTATCAAGCTTCTGGCAAAGTTGGTATCTGTTCGCAGGATTTGGTAATTTTAATTTCATTTACATGTCCATAAGTTGGATGAGTTGGAGTTGTCCCTTAACTTACAACACTGCTCTAGTCGAAAATTGGCAGTTTTCACACCATTGTTCACACAATATAGTTGGTAAAAATAGTATTGTTTGCTAAGGGACGATATAACTAAATAAATGCTTTTCATTATGTAACTCTTACTCAGTTCTCAAATAATAATATCTAAGGAGGTACTTGAGGGCAATCGATCTATCCATCAAACTTTAAAATCCGACTGCCGGGAAGCCTCTCCTAACTTACGCCATTCTGACTGCTCTTGATCTTGAATCTTTTGCATCCAGTGAATTCTCAGCGTCTTGTCCACACCATTGTCTAGCTGGTTAGAGGGTTGGGGTTATTTATTTATTTTACAGTTTTTTTCCACGACATTGTCTTCTTCTCTAAGCTATGTTGGTTACCCTTGTTCATGTATGGATTTCATTGTTGCTTTTTGTACACAATGGTGATATTCTTATTTTTTATTTCAGGTTTTGGTATGTGTCAATGGTAGCATGCTACCTTGATGAGACGAGTTGTACATGGCATCATTATTCTGGAGCACCATCACCAGATAATACTACCTTAACAAACAACCCACAGACTGTAAAATATGACTTTTGGGTGGTCAATGGGAGCCCTAACCTTTCATTTTATAATACAATGTTATATCAATTCTCATTTGATCGCCAGGATACCCTTGAATTATATCTTCTATTTTGGCTGTGTTATATTATCCTGATGCCAGTACAAATTTATGCAGTGAGGTAACTATATTTTGTTCACTTATTCAATTTGAATAATAATACTAATTTCGGGTTATATGTATAGTTCTTTTGATTTTTGATTAAAGCACCACACATTTAAACTTGTAAATAAACATATTTTTTTGTAAGCAAATAAAGTTTCGATGTTATTTGACATACTAACGATTTTAACTTAATAAAAATTTTTTCAGGATTCAAAGGCACCCAGTAACAAAATTATTTACCTCTAGTTTGGTTCTTGAGTTTGTGGCACTGTGCTTTAATGTTGTGCATACAGTGAAATTTGCTGCGGATGGAGTGGGTTTTGAAGCATTATCAGTTGCTGGAGATATACTTGATATATTGAGCAGAGTATGTAATTTACACTTTATGACTTTAATAGTGCTTAACATAACTTACCATTTTGAATTACACTGTCTATGTTCCAAAATCAGATTGCTGTTAAGTTCTGAATTATTGCAAATTCTGGAGGTAAATAAAATTATAATTTAAAGGAAAAATTAAAGCCATCTAAAGCTAATACAACAAATAAGAACATTTTTTCCCGCTTCAAAAAAAGAAGGAGGTTCTCAATTCTATCATATTTTCTTTTGTTTTTTTACCTCTGAACGCCATTATTTATCAATCAATTTGTATTTTGATTAATTTGAAAGAGTTACTATCAGATTGGTCCCATATTTTATTCATATTTTTCTGATGATGGGATCTATGAATGAAGAATCGAGGGAACTTCTTAAATATTATAGATGAACATATTATGGCGACTTTGATATCTAAGGATTTTCGAAGATTGTTTCTTTGAAGTTGGTTATTTTTTTGGTAAAATTCAGATTGTGAGAACTAAGAAAGATGTAAGATGATTTTGATTTAATTTTGTATCAAACTAGTTTATCATTATACTCTAAATAGATGGTCTCTCAATCCTGAAGACCTCTTCTCTGCAGGCAAATAATTTTAGCCATTGAACTTTACATTTTTTTTCCTTAAGTACATCAAGATCAGCTAATATTCAATTATTTAAATGTAGTACATTAGAGTAGTACATAAACAATAATACTTTTATTATACTTTTTTAATACTTTTATAATACCTTTTATAATATTAAAAGGTTTTTATCAGTTCATTCATATCAAATCATGTTTACATTATTATGTACCTACTTCAAATGTTAGCTTATCTTGAACATGTCGCTAACTCCAACTGATGTGCTGATCTGTATTATTTTTAGATACATGATTACGTAAAAAATGCATAATAGCCATACACCGTCTATAATATTTTTTATTAGATTTACTGGGGAGGTAATGGGATACCTACTTAATCCTACCTAAATGTGAATATTTGAGGAGAATAATGGTAACGTCATGTGTACCTAATATTTTACCAAGTAATACTAATTTACATAATTAGTTTATTAAGCCTTGTATTTTTTCTTTAAGTAAAACTGATTATGCTATGTTAATGTTGCGCCAACCCGATAATAACGACTGGTTTTGCTCATCTATATATATATATATTTATATTTGGCCCCTATATGCTGGGGGCCCCGTATAATTGATACGGCTGATACGACGGTAGCGACGCCCCTGCCATTACCTCTACATAAGTAGAGGTAAGCTAAAATAAAAATTAATACTGACTTTTTGACAGATGCTTGGTAAGGAACTTAAGATTAAACAATGAGAGCGGCCTATATTGCATGTGATATAATAATCTACATTTGAAATCTAGAAAATAATTCTCTGCAATATTATCTATTTCAGACGCTGTTTATGCTGCTTCTCCTTTTATTGGCTAAGGGGTGGGCAGTAACGAGATTAGAACTGACCTACAAACCACTTGTGTTCGGAGTGTGGTTGGCATATGGCATTGTTCATATCTCCCTATATGTGTGGAATACTGTAAGTATTCTTCATACAACTTATTGATTTAGTCCACATGACTTGCAGTGGTATATTATGACTTATTTAGACGTCTAATATAACTTTTATTATTAGTAATTGTAATTACTTAGTACAGGTACATTGTAAGTAATTGTAACCTTACATTTCGCTCAATTGACTTTCACTTTTTGTTACATGGGCGAAGTTATAAATACTTATTAGCTCATGCTTCCAGGGATTATGTAAGCTTTTTACATGGTTTAAAAACCCAGTTCACTGTATTTGTTAAACAGGTTTTCAAACTTGTTACAACTACCACAAAATTTGAAAAAATAATCTTAATAATATAACCAACCTTGTTTTTAATCTCGCTTATAAAAAAAAATTTAAATGTGTGCAATTCGCACGTGGTAGAAGTGAAACCTTCAAAAATAAAGGTATTAATTTAATAACGTGTATCAGTTTTAATTATCTTTCAAAAACTATTTTGTATTAAACATAAACGTGTACTTATGTACGCCGGTGAGAAGTTATACTTCTTTGGCATCATTAAAATAATTTATATTTAACACTAGCTGCCTTGGCGAACTTCGTATCGCCTAATTCAGTGATTCATGTACTTTGTTGTTACTTTTAACTTTTATAGTTTTGGTAGGTTTAACAAATCAGAGACCATTAAATCCCATTCTATGGACGTCGACGACCACCGGAGGTCACCGTATCCACGCCTCACTTAGCCGGGAATAAGTGATCTTTAGTTATAAGTTTATATTGATATATGTATGTTAATCTCTAAGTTATATATGTTATGGGCTTCGTTGCCTGATATAAATAAATAAATAAATTCCCTCACCCTCTCCCCCCCGCTCTCTCTCTCAACCTGCCCCTCCCGCTCCCTCTCCCCCAGCCCCTCGCTGGATTCGCGGGCCGGTCTCTACCAATTCTCTAAGTTCAACTGCCACGCTATCATTGCATGTTGTTAATGTTACTAGTAACATGTTGCATATTAATTACAGACAGAGGTTGATATTATTGAAGAGATAGACGAGTATCAGACGTGGCCTGGCTGGTTAGTTTTGACGCTACGTGTGGCCATTATGATATGGTTCGTGTTGGAACTTCGCAATACTATGGTCTATGAACATAACATGCCCAAACTGAACTTCCTTCTACATTTCGGCGCGTCAAGTTTGGTGTGGTTCATTTATTTGCCCATAATTGCCCTTGTGGCGTTGCAAATTAGCCCCCTATGGAGATTTAAATTTATTTTAGGTAAGTTTCATGATTGAAGTTTAAGTAAAGCAATCCCTTTTTACTTTACTCTTTTTAATTGCCTTTTTTTTATAAGTGAATTTATTGCATCTTTTTATTTAGATACATATTTTTTATTTACTGTAACGTATAAGCGCCTGCTTAGGAGTAAGTAGCACTATTATTAAAGTGAAACTTTTATTACATCGTCTCAAACTTTTTCGTCTGTGTGTTGCATGTCGCGTGACGGTCGGCCGCGGAGTAGGGATAAAGTGAAAGGCGCTCGTCAGAGCAGCCAAGGCCAATATGGCGGCGCCTATAGTTCGCAGCACTTGACCGTGTAGTGTATAACTATTACTCACTGGCAGTGCTCCACGCTATTTTGTTTGTTTCCATAAATTAAGATTAAAAACGCAATTTTAATACCCTAAATCGAATAATTTTCTAAAATTTTGTAGTTAAATGCGTACACACCGAAAAAAGTCTCGCTTGCATCGTGGTTTCATAAAACCATACTTTATGTTATTTAATAATATCTTTCATTTAGGAAAAATTGACAATAATCTTACTTTGTAGGCGTAATCGTAATTCTTTAATGATATTTATCGACTGTATCAAAAAAACAGGTGCGCACATTAAGTTTAATATTTACTTATTTCAGGTATAACGTATTCAGCGGATTGCATGGCATTTTGCGTCATGGCACACCTATTGTGGCCGACGCGTTCGGAGCAGTACTTATTACTGTCAGCCTCTGATTATACAGGTAATAATTCTTTCTATTATATTATATTAAAATTTAATGTCAAATGATTATTTGGAAATTTCTTATCTTGTGTAATAAAAAGCGTTTCTATCATCTTGATATAATTAGCGTTTTTATATCAATGAAAAATTCATTCATCCCAATCTGACATCCGCTCTAAATAAGATTATGCGGATATGAATGTGTTACATCTGTATTAATTGTACCTACCTAATTTCTTTTGGCGTGAATCAGTTCGTGATACGATCGTACAATAGACACTAAATTATATCCCTGTAAGTAGGTACATGTACCTAATGTTTGTTCAGATGTTGACATTGCATTGTGTGCGCACACAATAATTACCAACGATTGCCTTACAAATTAAGACAATATACTCGTAGAATGGATAGTTACGGTGTATTTAGATAAGACTTACGGACTACGTTATACATTTATAGTATAACACGAACAATAAAGTTAAAACACGCTTATCTTATTACAATAAAAATAATCAATTAATCTTGCTGTTGAAAACACAGATGCGCACTATCTTTGCTTTTTTAGTTTTTACCCATCTACGTTGAAGCTATGTTAAATTAAAATTTAAAATACCCTGACATTTTGATTTACAACATAGCTAAGAACACTCGATTAGGTCACCTTTCATACAAAAAATACAAAAAAATCGGTTCATCTGTTTGGGAGCTACGGTGCCACATAGAAATACACGTCAAACTTATTATACCCCTATTTTTTCGTGGGGGGTTAAAAGGAGGGAGATGAATATTTTTTTGTCGTAATGTGATATCAGCCTGTACTACATACAATACAAGCAAGCCGATTGGATCAAAATGTAACTGATGTTCCTTGTTAATTCTATTTGGTGTGCATTTTAACCTTCTTCCAAAAAAGGAGGTTCTGTATTCGATCTGATGTGTTCTTCGTATATTGCTTTCATAACTAATGCCCTAGCTTATCCTGCTAGGCTGAACCGGTGCAGCGCGGCCACCACCAAATATTTTTTTTATTTTGTGATAACTTATTTAAAGACACAAATGTAAATTAGAAAGTATCACAGACTAGTTTATTCTAAATTAAATGCTTTATAGTATTTCTATTTCGAAGGAACACCATATGGAATGGGATGATCCCAGAGGAACCATTCCGACATTATTTATCTATTCCGTGATTACAAAGTTATTTAACAATTGAAAATATTTATTTATAACACCTTAAATATTAATTATTTTCTTATTATTTTCCAGCGGGTATAGAAGAGCTTGACGAATTCAACGAATCGCCTCACGTGGTGCACAGCGACACTGTGGCGTTGACGGCGGCGGAGAGTGTCAACGCTGACGAGGAAGAAATCATATTCACTCGCCCGCACAGGAACGGAGTGGCGTTCTCATAGCAATGTCACGTGATTGTGAACTAGACAGTGAAACCTTATTTGTGAATCCGTGCTTCAATCCTTAACAACCCAGACAGTGCTCTTTTGTGTCAATATAGTGAATGAAATAGTCAATAGTGTGACCGCTCGAGATTGTCCCTGTATCTACCCAAGTAAGTGTGTTATATTAATTCTCATTGTCGCCAAAAAGAGGATAGTGAGTTTGTATGTAATTGTATACGCTGTAGTAATGTGGCCGATCTGAACAGTGCTTCTGTTCTTCTAAAGCAATATCGGTAGCAACGCTATTATAGTGTGAACGCATCAAACAGTATGTGTGGTGGGGTGTGCATTTACGTTCGGTTCTACTAGTGTAGAAAGCATTTCAGCGCCCTCTACGCTATTTAAATTCAAAATTGGCGCACCGTTAGAAACAAAATCTCGTCGCCAATTTAGAGCCGTCCTTTGCTTCCTAGCGCTTACAACAACGCGGACGGCTCGAATCCACGATACTAAAGTTCAATTACCTGGACCGGGGATAAGATCCAAAAATCCACGTTGGAATCGTGAATTCGTGAAACGCCATCTGGCAACTCCAGTTTCTGGAGATTGATATTTCTAATAGTACGTAATGCTATAGAGGCGTGGCGGCACCAAATAGTGCGTCCGTCGATTCGATGATGATTCGATGATGGGACGACACTTAGTTTTTACTCTTTGTATATTCTTCGTTGCAATTATGTTTGTGTTTTGTGTATATCGCGTTTCGTTACTTCGAATACAATATGTATAAGCGTAGACGACTTAAGTATAATTAGCTAAATTAATTAAATTTCTTCAATGCAATTCTTAAGTAATGTGAATTAGAAACAAGCTATGATTTAAATTGATTAGCTTAATGCTTTATGCACGCGTTTCTATGAAATTCTAATGTGTAAACAGTGTGGATTAAATGTGTAAATAGTCAATTTATTTTACAAAATTTTAGTATGTGGATAATGGATATGGATATGTAATTAATAAGAGAACTACTACGATGCATGTAAGAGATTTAGAACAAAAAACATATGAATGACCTAACATTACATATCCTCCTTTACAGTATTCCATTATAATTACTGTAAATTGGGTGAAAATTCTTCTGGGCTGGTATAGTTGATGGCATACCCTTATACATACCTACCACCAAGAATGTACCTAATATTAGTTTATTTCATCCTTGTTGTTTCTTTACTCTGCTTTTCAATGTGATGAAATAACTGAATTATGGAATCAATGGCTTTTAAAATGTTTACTAATTTAATAATTATCTTTTTGATTGATTAGTTTACATATTTAAAATAATTAAAATACAGCTTGAAGTACATACAAAAGTAGTCAACCGCATGAACAAATAGGTCCAATCTTGTTGTTCATAAAAATGTTTTTATTAGTTTAGTTGAAGAAGTAACAATTATTATTTTATTATTATCAAATACTATTATTATTTTGTTGTATTATTGCATTGTTGGAGTGTGCTTTGTATCAAAGCAAATTAATATATTGAATTGATACTGCCATAGTACATGCACATTAATTTAATAGATTTCAAAATACTATTATCAATAAAATAAAATTCAAAACTGTATACGTCTGAACATGTGTTCATGCTCCTAATTAAGAAGTACAATCTTTAAAAAAAAAACATGTATTATACAAAAAAACAAACAAATGGGATTTGAACATTTTATTAAATAATTAAGAATGGATTCATCTTACATATTGCATACATTTGTAATGCGCGCTCCACACTCACGCGAGAATCTCGCCGAGAATCTCGACAAGCATAATGCGCGCTCCAGACTCACGCGAGAATCTCGCGAGAAGGCGAGAAAAACACGAGAAACGTGAATGTGGAACCGATTCACATAATTTTCGCAGGTTCTTTTTTCAGGCGCCGAATTCTTGCTGAGATTCTCGGTGAGATTCTCGCGTGAGTGTGGAGCGCGCATAAAAGCTAAATGTATCTTGTTGTATACCTACATAAAAATATAATGGTACCTAAAAAAGTTGAAAAATAACCCAAGATTCATAAAACACCATGCATTTATTTAAATCAAATTTTATTATTGAAATATCTGAAAAACATGCTCTATATATTATAACATTATGTTATCTTATGTAAACAGGGATAGTTATTTTATTTCCTTTTGAGAACTGTCTTCATTCTTTCCCGAAAAGTATAAGCGCAATTATTGCAAATCTTTATAATATTTAAATTACTTAAATTTAACGAAGAGGCTCACCTATTATAAACTTTTACCTATTAAAAATTATTATTACTTACTAGAAACATGCGGATAATACCTTTTTGTAAAATGGAGAAGTTTACCATACTTCATCAAAATATCTTTAGAAATGAAAATGTTTTGCGTTTTAACGCTTTAACGTTGCGTTGTTCAAGAATAATTTGTGTCGTCTCAAAACCTGTTCCATGCGGCTCATAATAGAACGCCTTTATTATAAAATAAATCTATCGCAGTGTATAATATATTAATTATAGGCAAATTAACACATTATTTTGTACGAGGGCCTCGCTTGACTACGTGTAATGATCCAGAATAGGTGCGATGACGTCACATACAAGTAGTCGCAACTCGCAAAATCTCGCTGCGCGCGGAGTCATAACATGTGTTTTTGCTCTATGCGTTTATTTAAATATTGTGTTAAATCTTAATATATATAAATTACGTGTCACGTTGTTTGTCCGCGATGGACTCCTAAACTACTGAACCGATTTTAATCAAATTTGCACATCGTGTGCAGTTTGATCCAACTTGAAAGATAGGATAGCTTACATCTCAAAATAACAATAAAAAACTTTTGACAGGACGAAGTCTGTCCAGGCAGCTAGTATAGTATATATTCAACATCAGTCCAGCTCACAATATACACATAATTAGACAGTTTTATATTTTGTCCTTATACAATATAATCTATGGGCTATGGAACATTGGATATGCAGTCAATATTTATTCGGCAGACATTTACTTGATATTGACGTACTGAATTTTTATCAGAATGTGTATAATATAAATTAAATACGTATATTAAATATTAATATATGTATATCTCAATTAGATAAATCCTTAATATGTCAAATGTTCCTTGTGCTTATTTAAATTAAAAGTACCCGGATAACCGAGCTTTACTCGGTATTTTTTTTAACAAACAAAGCCATTACTGATGTAGCTTTAGTGTTGCTACTCATCAATAGATGTTAGGAAGAGTCTATTGTAGCAGTTTTTCATTGCCTGAAAAGACGGCAAAACGACATTTTCTAAAAATGAATCCTAGCTAGATCGATTTATCGTCCCCAAAACCCTCTGCATACTAAATTTAATGAAAATCTTTGGCGCCCTTTCCGAGATTCAAGTAAATATACAAGAATTGCTCGTTTAAATAAAGGTATTAGATAGATTATTAAACATTGGTATTATATAATACAATTATAAGTTAGTTTGGAGGTTTAAATATAAAGTGAAATAAATATTACCTATTCGAAGTTAAATGTGCCAATGTGTAAATATTTCTAAATTTCATTAAGTGCACAAGTGTTGTACCTCATGAAGGAGTAAAATATTAAAGAATTTATTAAAAAATAAGAGGTTTAGAGTTAAGTTGATGTTGTATATGTGTGCAATTATAAATGGAGTGAGATGGATATGTAGAAAGATCTTTGAATTAGTTAAAATTTTATTTATAGTGTAGCATGTGTCTCATGTAGCATTGATGTAAAATAAGAATTTGTATTGTAGGTATGTATTGTAGTAATAAAATTTTAAAATTTGTCCTATAATTAATAATATCAGTAGTTTTGTTTTATCAGAGTAGTTTATTTTTTCATCTATACATAGTGTCCAACTCTAAGGCTCTGATTGACCGATGTCATTACCTACACGTTGTTAGGGTTCCGAAGAAAAATCGGAACCCTTATAGCTTCGTCATGTCCGTCTGTCCGTCCGTCCGTCTGTCCGAGGCAAAGCACCGAGGTAATTTGGCATGGATATACATATTTATTAAAACTCCAGAATCGTACAATAAAATATTGAAAAACATTTTTTTCAGGGTACTTCCCCTACAGGTAACGTGAGGATGAATTTTTTATTCGTAGCGTATCCTATAGTGTGGGGCATCGTTGAAAAGGTCTTCCAAAGACTATTTTTGCAATTAGGGATCCGTTTGCGAAATATTTGGCTTTAAAGTGCTAATTTTGGTTAGAGCACAGAATAAATATATAGTACTTTAGAGTCAAGTGTTCCCACCTGCCGGCTAAACTGTTACCGCTCATTTATACGCGCGGCTCGCGGATCGTCTCGCAGCGCGTCCGTAAGCCACGCCCCCTGCGCGCGCGAGCGCTATCTAGTGTTTACACGCTCGCTGCGTTCAGATGCGTTCGAACGTTCAAGGATGGAGCACGTTGACGTAATACATCGGCATCCAGTCAGTGAAACCTTTCTACCATGATTTATAGGCAAAATACTCAATGTAGATTGTACTATGGGTAGATTTCTGTACAAGGCTTTTTAAAATACAAAAGCTATTGGTATTCATCACAAACAAAACATCAAAATTTTCTTCTTTATAATAATATTACTTTGAATATACGAGGTTTTGTTACTAGTAGTTTTAGGTTATTATTATTATTATCATTCAGTATTAATGTTCAGTATCATATTTTTATTATGAAAAATACGAATACAATAGAACACGTACGTATGGCGCTAGTAGCCGTTGACGAATGAAGCGCGCGCCGCGCGCGTGTGAACACCGCGCGAGCTCTCGCGCGAGCCCCTTTGGCGCGCGCCCAAAAAACCGCTCCCGACGCGAGCCCTGCGAGCCACGAGACGCGCCGCGGTCTGGACCGCGAGCTCCCTGTTCACACGCGCGCGTTCGAGCGCGTCTCGCGGATCGTCTCGTGGCTCGCGCGCGCATCTAAACGGGCCATTAGAGTTGGGCAAGTGAAAAAAATCTCAAAAATAGGTTACTACATGATGAATTTACAAGGAAAACTATCACGGCTATGTTAGCATCAGTAGTTGATGAGTAATAGTCGATAAATTTACTACTTCGGATCGGAACCCTACGTTGCGCGTGGCCTGACACGCACTTGCCCGGTTTTTTTTATTTATAATAGCATTGTGGCGTTGCTTTTATAATAGCATGTATGAGATTATCAAATATTATGTGCTGTAACAGTAGACTATGGTCGAATGTGTCTTATGATAACATAAAAAAAATATGATTGTAAGTAAATTGTTACATTACATTACACTATTAATTTTATTTTACCCATTAGCTCAAGTACCTACTGCATGTTATGTAATAGATTACTGCGTATTCTCAGATTGTTGTCTGGAGAGAATATTTACCCATTGAAAAAATATACACAGGTTGTGTAAATAAATAATATCGGGCAATATTTTGGTCTCTTCTTTTTAGAAATGCTTATTTTGCATATTATAGGATAGCATCGATATGATCGTTGTTTTGAGTAGAGCTGGGCCATCTCCGACCCGCGAACTGTTGTAATTCGGCAAACGAATATCCAGTTTTTTTGTTTGTCAATTTAGTGAAGTGGCGCCAATAGGGCCCTGAAAGACAATCTCAGTGGTTCCTGGTCCCACATTCAGTTTTCAGAAATTGGGGCGCCAAATGGGCGCCAAATGACTGGTGATGACAAGTGAAATTTTAAATAAAATATTCAACGTACAAAAAATGCGCTTTGAATTGTAAATATAGTATAGATTTTATATTAATTTTCATAGCATACCGCGGCTACAGAAACTTAAATTAGTTATTTTATTTTACCTATATCATTAGTCCTTTATCCATGGTCTAGTGGCAGTAGTTCGGTTTATTATGTCATTGTGAATGGCCGCAGGAGCAGCAAAATGCTCAGTACACTACGGATGTATGTTATTCATCAAGCTAGCGTATTATATAATTACCCTGGCTATTGCTTTTCGTAAGTTGATTTAACTTTTCTTAATTAGTAATTACCCATGTTCGATACACGTTCATAAAGTTTGCCTTTGTGCACGAGTTCAAACTACTTTGCCTTTTTGCTGTTACAAAAGTGAATATTCGTAAGTGCCACGCGAATCGACTTCATGTACGGGTAGAAAAAAATAACATTTAATTTTTATGAAATGATTACGTTATCTCAATGATTAGAATTTATAATAACCTAAACTAAACAAAGTAGAAACCAGTTTTTGGTACTCTACGTGAAGGTACATAATAATTATGATGAGTACGAACTCCGATGTACGTGTCGGACGTATGTGAACAAGATCTAATAAAAAAGTGTCGAATACAGCTTCGTATAATTTTAAATTTTGTACAGGTTCCTTGGGCACGGGGTTTAATTAATACAAAGATATTTATTTAGTTAAATACTTAAAACTCTTCAATATATCCTAGTCGTAGCTTGATCTGTGTCGTTAAATATACTATTTATTTTTCTACTACTTAGGTATGTATAATTTTGCTATCAAGTTATTGCACAATTTATAAATTAAAACTCTTTAGATTGAATAATTGTACAATACGACAAATAACGATTACCTACGACATTTATAGAATGAAGGCTAGTGTTTTGATCATTTCGCATAACAGATTTGATTGAAGTGTTTATTTTTTTAACGATTTTTACCGATACAAGCTAAGTCAAGTATTAAATGCGTAAAAATTTTAAGTTAACCGTTAAACTATACAGTAACGATTGCCTTACTATGTAATAAAATTAAATATATTCAAGAGTTGCCTTAATTTTTATAACAGTTACCAATAGGCTTAATTAAACTGTCTTATTTATACAAACGAATATCACCATACTGTTAATGACATCTTGTCTATTAATTTCCTAAAAAGTGACGTGACAAGCGACGCCATGACACTGAAGCGTTTTGGTGCGATTTTTAAACTTGTAAATAAAATTGAAATGTATTTATTTTATACTAAACCTTATTTTTTGCGAAAATATTATGATATGCGTTGTGATTATAATATATTTACCAACAATATAGAACAGTACTTATTTCAAAATCTGTCATCATGCCCATTATCATCTTCCCGAAATACATTCGTCTCATTATCTTGAAACCAAAATTTTTGAAGGTTTCACTTCTACCACGTGTGAATTGCACACATATATGACATTTATGACATGACAAATTACGGTTGGTTGTAGCTATAAAATACGGTTTTATTTCAAAAACCGCGTTTTCATTAAAACATTCTTTCCAAGTTATAATTGTGCCAACTCTCCTAGACCATTGTTTCAATTTGCCTCGGTAAAAGAATAGTTGAAATAAAGTCATAAGGACAACTGTTGTCTTCAAATCGACTTTTTGTTATTAAAAAGTGGCAAATTTTATCCTATCTGTTATAGGCTTAAATAAATAAAAATGTTTCAACTCTCCTCGGTCTCCCTTTCTTATTATATGCGTGCAGAGCGCTAGTAAGTTCATAAGTTTATTATAAAATCGGTTCTTGGATCAGTTTACTAGAAACACAATTCAAGAATCAAGATTGTATGATTATTTATTATCGTTCCTCATAACAGCGTATTACGCGCCCTGCCAAAATGCTTAAAAGTAGCTAATATAACATACTTTAGGTATCTACATGTGTAGTTTCTTGTATTTTAAAGATTAAAATCACGTTGAAAATATAACCGTAGTTTTACTGTGCATATCTTAACCATTAAATATGATTAACTGCGAACTTAATACATAGACACTTTAATTTAAGAGATTCATGAATCATGAAAACTGCTCATTTATGTTTTTGATTTAAACTCAACTTCAGTAAAAGACAAAATGGCAACAACAATAATTTATTTTTCACACAGTTACGTACATTGAATACAAAACGAAGTGAAGCTAGCACAGCACATATTTTGGAAGGTTAAATTAATTGCTAACATTATTTTATGACATTAGCTTGTACCTAGTTACTATGAAATGCTAAAAAAGATACATTTGTAATACTTAATTAGATCGACAGTTCTGTTGTAATGCCTGTACTGGATAAATTATAATATGGTGACGAGTACAGTCGGCAAAAGAATTAGTTATGCAGGGCATGGAACGAAAATGTTCGGTAATGTTTAATAGTACAGAATCTTTGTGTTTTTATCAATATTAAATCGTACATTGTGTATACATATAGATAGCATTTTTCTGATAACAACACAAACATTCTGTACCTAATATTAAACATTACCGAACGTTTGTTCCATGCCCAGCATAACTTATTCTTGTGCCGGCTGTACCATTTAATTGCATTTTGAACCATCACAGGCGGAACACGTGAAGTCAAGTTAAAAAATATTTTGATTTTCAACAAATGAGGTAAAAAGGTATTCGACATCCAATACTTCGGTTCCACAAAAATAACACGGGCTAAACTGATGACGTCCCAGGTGTAATATATTTTTTATTGTCAGTAATATTTGATTTAAGATAAAAATAAATAAGTGCATCATTTACTACATCTCACCATCAGTCCATCAGAGAGATGTCTAATAAATTATTCTAGATTTAGCACATGGAGATCGATGACTAACGGCTATGCTTCTTTGTTTATTAATAGGTAGGTACACGTATGGCGTGGAGCTAAATATTTGTGCCTTACAATGGAATCACGACGAGACTAAAATTTTTGTGACTATAGGTATATACCTAGGTAGGGGAGGGAATCTGAGCCATGGGGTAATGAAAGCCAGTGTTCTATACAATGAACCAATAATGCTATATTCATTCACTATGTCGCGTATTATCATTTATCTCCTTCTGCATAATATTGATATTGGCAAACACGCTAAGCCACCAGACCCGCTTGTGTTACTGTAAATGGTTGTCAAAGGGTTTGAGTGTGTTTGATCTAATAAAAATCGACAATTTTCAACATAAAAAATCAGTATGAAATATGTATATCTATTTCTTTTTTTAACTAGCGTTGCTGTATTCCTTAGTGCTTGTTCATACTGACTCGCGGGCGCGGTCGCGAAATTTCAAACATATGAACTACTATGAAAGTGTTCACATACAAAACGCACGTGCGGTGTAAGTAGCGGGCACGCTAGCGACAAGCGCGCGCGGCCCGCTAGCGGCAATATCAAACGCATGAGAATGGATGAGTGTGTTCACACTGAACTAGCGGCGGAGCGCGCGACTCACTCGCGATGTCAGGTAAGTTCAACCATTTTGAACTTGTCGCTAGAAACGATAGCACATGAATTCATTATGTCCCCAGATTAAAGGGTTTTCAACCTCTGACAGCATGTCACAATCGCGCAAACGCCTGGCGGCCAGTGTGAACACGAATCCGCGACCGCGCCCGCGTCCGCGCCCGCGAGTTCAGTGTGAACACTCACTCAATGATTTATTTTATAAATAATGTTCGTTAATCCAATTATTTATATTTAATGATAGTCAATTACTTAGTTAAAGAACAATAAGCAAAAATTTGCAATGCAAAAACTGGTTCCTGTTAAGAATAACACCGAGTTTAGCTTCAATGGTGCCAATTCCCCCGTGTTTCCTTACTTCATCATACCTAAACAAAAAGTACCATTATTATAATATGGTATAATATTTTTTTTCCATATTCATAATATAGGTACAATAGGAAATTAAGTATGAATAATTAATATTTTGTTTCGCAGCCGGAATAAAATAACCGTGTAAATATATAAAAAAATTGGTATAAATATTTAATAATAAAATTTATCGTTTTATTGTTGGGAAGACAAAACATTAGGTACATTGTTTGCTTAATACACGCCCAATAATTAGCACCGCAAAATTATACGCCTGTGCTTTTTTGTGGAACCAACGCGAACGTAAGAAAATTCAAGCATAGATAAAATATGTGTACAATGTTTATTATGTAGTTATTCTTAAATGTATTGCAATTACACATAATATATTAATACTATTATAGTGACTATGTAGAACAGGAACTTAAAAACTGGCATTAGCAGCATGTTTGGTCAAGGACTAGGCATTTCGCAGGATGGCAGGAGATTACCTATAAAACTTGGCAAACGTTTTGGATTATAAATCAATAAACAATTTAAGAAGTTATATCAAATATTGAATTCAAGATGTAACCCATAACTAAAGCTTGCAATGGTAACTTGTTTGTATTTGGTAGGTACCTACCTAGTACCTACATAGAACTTTTACACAAAATGGATGTATTATTTAATAGATAGTTTTTTCCCAAATTATTTCTCATTGGAAACTACATACTTTCACCAAGTGTTTTTTCTGCAGTTCCATAACTAAAATTACTTAATAAAATTTTGTTTTATCCATCACTAGTAACCGTCCTCATTTTGCTTCAGTTATCGTATAGATACCATATATAAAATTAATATAGCCTATGTTTCTCAGAAAGAAAAGGGCTTTCGATTAGTGAATGAATTTTCGAAATTGGTCAGTAGTTTTTGAGTTTATCCATTACAAACAAACAAAAAATCAAAACTATCCTCTTTATAATATTAGCTTAGATGTACCTATTTATTTATGTTAAACAAAGATAACATACCTACTATTAATGTTAAAAAAACTCTTCTTAAAATACATCTAGCCCTTTCCCCGCAAACAATGTATATATTGAAGTATGAATTTTAAATACAGATAGAAACAATACACAATATCATTACAAAACTTAACAATTAATATTAATTTGAAACACTTATTTTTATCTTGTTCTTGTTATTTGGCTACGACCCATTATATTAGTGTTAAGCTTCACTCGTCTATCCTTAAAGTCTACAGTATATTTCACTACGCAGTTTTGATGCAGGTTGATTTTCAATATAAAAAAAAATAAACATTACGCAGCTATATAATAATTCTTGTCAAAAAATAATCGACTTCAAAATTAGGGATAACGCAAAAACTACTTCTCAGATCTCGCTCAAAGATTTAAGTGGGACCACATGAAAAGCACAGCCTTTGATTAAAAAAAGAATCATCAAAATCGGTTCACCCAGTCGAAAGTTCTGAGGTAACAAACATAAAAAAATACAGTCGAATTGAATACCTCCTCTCCTTTTTTGAAGTCGGTTAAAAAGATCAGAAAGAGATCAACCAATCCTGCATTACACACAATGATGTTTCATAAAAAATCAACAGATGTACCTGTCCTTATTATACGGGAATTTGCAATTAATTGGTGTGAGAGCGTATAATGATATAATCAGATTACCTCTACGAGTATATAGCTCCTCTGAACAGCTCTGTTCTAATTATAGATGAAAATATATACACAGGCTGGCCTCCGACATGAAGCCAAACAAAGGCAACAAGGTGAATGAAAACAATATGTGAATATTATTTTATCTTCAGGTAAATCTGCAACATTATTAATAAGATATTTTCATCTCAACACTGATTATAACACAATCTCAACCTGGTGTGGTCGAGTAAAAATAGGTTCACGTTGCACACTCGAAGGAAAATTTTGTGTGCATTTCATGAAATTTTAAAACAAACACGAAATAAGAGAGAGCATTTATTATCATGGGAGTTCTGAGAATTTTGTAATATTTAACTTATGTTCTTTATAATCTATTAATTAAACAGTAAAAATTTATTAATCAATCATCAGTAACAATAATCATTGACACATAATCAATGATTATTGTTACTGATAATTGATTTAATATCAAAATCAACATTCTGCGTCAGACACTTACGAACAATATTTATTGTAGATTTAAAGTCCGTTAAATAACGCGAACGTAAACTTTGACACACCACCGCTGCACCGGGCACAATGGATAATAAATATAATTATGGACAGGCACTTATTTTGACAACAAACAGCATTCGACAATAATGTTCCTTATAATAATAAAAGAAAATATAATATAAGAAATAAAATTCAAATATTTATAAATAAATACTTCGCTTATTCATAAAGCCATTAAAATACATTTAAAATTTAAACACAAATAGGTAATATTATTCTTGAAATTTTACAATAATTATTATTTGAGATTGAAATTACATATTATATAATTTTATATTAAAAAGTAATTTTATTATCAATAAGATAGGAATGTGCATATTGATATTTTATTTTTACGAAATTTAATTAAATACTTTAAACAAGAACTAGAAAAATAAGTTTACATCTGGTTTACAATAAAATTTTTATAATATCATTAATTCATTAGCTTAATCTAAAGATTATGTATACAATAAAAATTACTACATTACAGCTCATTTACTATGTAGGTAACGTGTTACGTGAATTTGCATTACGAACGATAAAAAAATATTGCTAAGTAAAACGTGCAAATAGTGACACTCCCTTCAATAAGTTAATTTTGTTCTTCATCTTTAAAAAGTATTTATAATTCATTACTACAATGTCATGTTACAATGCCACGGCACAAGCAAACAAAAGCTTGTTTAACATCTATTATTCAATTAGCTACCCTGCTCTGAACAGACCTATACAAACACCGATACAAGTTATACAACAATGCACCTTTGTTATATGCAAATACCAATATCACTAACACATACAATAACTGATGGATATAACGGCCGTCCAGACATGTCATGTTTATCATATTGTTGTTATGTCTATGATAATGCATTAAATATTTTAAATATTTAATTTTACAAGTTTAACAAAATATAGTAGGTATTCTTAAAAGATAACATTCTTGATACAAGGATTTCTTCGTTTATATTTGTCGCTGAGTGGTCACTCAGATAAAAAATCACATTCTTAGCATAAAATATTATACGAATAAATACGGGAACTAACGCCGTAAGGCTGTGTTCCCAGTAGGCAAACTGTTAGCGGCCTACTGAGTGAGCCGCTTTGTGGCGAACTGAAATTTGAGTTAGCTGCAAACTCAGATCAATTTGCGTGCGTCGCAAGCAAACTGTTATGAGTTAGCCGCTTATTTAGGTCGACCGACTGAATTTTCACTTCACTATTATTGTTCGAAGGGAGTGGTTGTGTTGGTCACGATGGATATTTTTGAAGTAATTGGTATCTTAGAGGCGCTGAAAGAGGATAAAAACTGTCCGCATGAACAGTTTGCGGCAAACGGACTCACTACGCCCGGCGAACAACCATATCGCCGCCGCCGACTGGAACCGGGTTTGCTGTGAGTTAGCCTGACTACTGAGACAGTCGGCGCACGTAACGCTGCAAACTGCGTATAGTGAGCGCAAAACTAGCAAACTGTGGACACTCCATTTCAAATATATGGAAGGGCGTACTAAACCGATAAGCTGCAAACTCAGTCGGCCGCTAACAGTTTGCCTACTGGGAACATAGCCTAAGGGCCGATTTCCACTAAAGCGGAGCGGAGAGAGAAGCGTAGCGAAACCGTTTTTAGGGTTTCGTAGCCAAATGAAACGAACCTTTA
Source organism: Thymelicus sylvestris (assembly GCA_911387775.1). Classification (NCBI taxonomy): domain Eukaryota; kingdom Metazoa; phylum Arthropoda; class Insecta; order Lepidoptera; family Hesperiidae; genus Thymelicus; species Thymelicus sylvestris. Next base: position 11,065,945 of record OU426893.1, read on the forward strand.
TAGGTTCGTCATGACTGTCTGTCGGTCCGTCCGTATGTCATAGCCACTTCATCCCGAAACTATTACGACTACACAGTTGAAAATTGGTAGGTAGATGTATTCTGTGAACTGCTTTAAGACTTATTCAAAAATAATTTAAGCGGGGGCTCCCATACATGGAACTGAAACAATTTTTTTTATCATCAAACCTACACGTTGCGTCTGTAGATAGGTCTTTAAAAATGACATTGAGGTTCCAAAAACCATTTTTTCTCAAAGTCAATCCTTTGAAAGACAGACACTTCCAAAGTGGTAAAATGTGTCCCTTCCCAGACAATATTCGGATTGTCTTACGATTACACCGTTCGATTAGCACTTTTTTATATATTAATTTTTATTTACTCTTTTCATAAATTAAAGAACGATGTATTTTGTTCAAACCTCCTATTAATGTCACCTCCTCCTATTAATCCTCCTAATAATAGTAGTTTCGTAATTAGAAAAAAGAAAAATAACCATAATAGTGGAAAAGTCCACATGACTAGATAACTGTTATTGTTAGATATCTAAATAAAATTATTAGTTTGTAGCACTGCACCCTATGTGGTTTGTGGTGGACACTAAACAATATTAATAACAGTAAAACTTATGAGTACGTGCTTCGCAAAACGATGTACGATTTCAAACGTCCTTCAACCTACCGAACAAAATGGCACCTGTGGCAAATTATATTAAAAGACAGCACCACTGAAAACAAAAAAAAAAGGTAAGAAAAAAAATGAATTTTACATTTAACATGATTTAACGTACTCGTACTGACTATTCACCACTACGTGCTAATTGTTAACTGCGTCTATAACTAAACTCAGACTGTTTCTTTAGACCTTTAAGAGACAAGTAGCCCAGTGCCGATAGCTCTAAAAACGGTAAAAAGTGGAAGAAAATTATAGTAGAATGAAACCTATTGCAAAAGGAAGAGAATATAACGAAGATTATAGGAAAAATTAATTACGGGCGATCTGAGGTCAGGAAGGGGGGGGAGGGGGGGTTTAAGGGAAAAAAATGGTTTATCTCGATTTCTGGAAAAACTACAAGTCCTATTGAAAAAAGTTGAATGGCAAAGTTGTAGGTAATAAAAAGATCTACAACTTTTGTATTTACACTCTTTTACATAACCTTAAAATTTATGTGAAAAATTCAAAAAACCACGTTTTTGGTTTTTTATTTTTATCTTTTACAAAAAATATTTTTTTTTCACGAAATTTGGTGAAAACTTACCTTTGTATGTCCTTAACATACTGTAATTTTTTTGTTTAAAAAAAATATTTTTTTCCACCTTATTTTGACCTTAAATCAAAAAAACAACCTTATTTTCAGTCGAAAAATCTCACGTCAAAATATCAGATTTTTTTAAAAAGTCAGTAGTCGTTTTGTTCGTTGGAATCTCTACTTTCTAATGGTATATAAAAACTTATACACTACTATGGTAAATGTTCTCAGAAAATGCAATGAAACGACAACTATTTTCGCAAAAAAAAATCGGATTCCATTGATTGCATATAAGATTGCAAAAAACATGCGAAAATAGTAGTCTTTTCATTGCATTTTCTGAGAACATTTACTATATTAGTGTATAGGTTTTTATATACCATTAGAAAGTAGAGATTTTCGCAAAAAAATTTCGGATTTCATTGATTGGATATGAGATGGCAAAAAACATGCGAAAATAGTAGTCGTTTCATTGCATTTTCTGAGAACATTTACCATAGTAGTGTATAGGTTTTTATATACCATTAGAAAGTAGAGATTCCAACAAACAAGAAAACTACCGACTTTTTAAAAAAATCAGATATTTTGACGTGAGATTTTTCGACTGAAAATAAGGTTATTTTTTTGATTTAAGGTCAAAATAAGGTGGAAAAAAATATTTTTTTGAATCAAAAAATTACAGTATGTTAAGGACATACAAAGGTAAGTTTTCACCAAATTTCGTGAAAAAAAAATATTTTTTATAAAAGATAAAAATAAAAAACCAAAAACGTGGTTTTTTGAATTTTTCACATAAATTTTGAGGTTATGTAAAAAAGTGTAAATTCAAAAGTTGTAGATCTTTTTATTACCTACAACTTTGCCATTCAACTTTTTTCAATAGGACTTGTAGTTTTTCCGGAAATCGAGATAAACCATTTTTTTCCCTTAAACCCCCCCTCCCCCCCCTTCCCGACCTCAGATCGCCCGTAATTTATTTTTCCTATAATCTTCGTTATATTCTCTTCCTTTTGCAATAGGTTTCATTCTACTATAATTTTTTTTCGTTTCAAAAATTATCGGCACTGGACTAAAGGTGTAATGTTAGGTTCTAACTTGGAAGAACGCAGAATCTTTTAGATTAATAGAATATAAGAATATAAGAATTGAGGACCCTCCCTGTAGCCTAGGTGGTAGTGACCCTGCCTGTGACGCGACGGGACAGTGATATTATACGTAAAAAAAACCGGATAAGTGCGTGTCAGGCCACGCGAATATAGGGTTAAGAAGTAGTAAGTTTATCGATTATTACTCATTAACTACTTATTCTAACATAGTCGTTATAGTTTTCCTTGTACATTTATCATACAACCTATTTTTGAGAATTTTTCACTAGTCCAACTCCAACCGCTTAGCCGGCAGGGAGGGGGACACTTGACTCTAACGAAAATTAGCACTTTAAAGCCAAATATTTCGCAAACGGACCTCTAATTCCAAAAATGGTCTTAGAAGACTCATAATATTTTGGAAAGACCTTTTCAACTCAATTATTCCTCTTATGACGTAGGTATCCACTAAGGAAGGATTTTTCAAAATCAACCCCCAAGGGGGTGAAATAGGGGATAAATATAATAAGCATAATTTCCGTTTGCGAAGCTGCGGGCAACAGCTAGTCTATAATATAACGGAATACATAGTGTTAATACTTAAATATGATCACACAAGTAAATACGCAAAATAAATGCCTTCAAAAATAATTATTGCAATACTTGTTCATTATGTTATGACACAGCAGAGCAAGGTAGCTTTCGATATTATTTATTAACATGACATTGTTGGCCTTGGCCAGGTAATCTTACATAAGAACACCCATTTAAATATTAAGGAAAGTCTGACTGCGGTAAGTCTTCGAATAGCAAACATAAAATGTATTTCATAAGTATATAATTGAAACAGACCACTCACGAATATCCTTACATGATTTCAGACGATCATACGATAAAATTTTGAATAAATAATGGAATTATCATGCTATTCTCTATCATAATCTGCAGCAAGAATCGAATATATACACAATGTAAAAATATTTGTGACTTAAAGTTAACCTACAAGGTTTATTCCTGGAATATCAAATGGAATAACTCAAGCTTGTGAAAAGGAGTAAAATTACTATTCTTAGATACTAAAAAAAGTTCAATATTTTAAATACAATGACTGGAAAGTATAAGAATAATATCTAAATATAAGTCCAATGTAAACAATGAAAATTATTACACACAGTTTATCAATGGAGAAAATTTTGAGCCAATAATATTATATACATCGGTACAATCGATTTCGTTCTTCTTTACGAGCATCAGTCATGAAAAAGCCATGTAGAAGCTTAGTTTTCAACAACATAATGAACAAACACCCAAGTATTGCACCGCAGCCAGGTGAAAGCGTTAAATTTCCAAACACCTTACTCTAAAACTTTATAACTGTAATAAAATATTTCTCTATATAATAGGTATAAACAAATAAGAAGAGATAAGCATACAAGGTAATATCCGTAGTAATATTTATCATTTTACTGTAAGGCTTAATATTACCACACGTTATTATAAACATTTCAAAAACTATCAAGGAGTTAATGATTAAGAATTTTAAGAAGAACATACATAGATCGCTGAAGGCTACCTCAATCCTTACTCAATGTATGATAGCGATTTTACTAATAGCGTGTGTAGCTTCTTAAACATACAAGCGGATACAGGTAAGAACCTATAACATTACGCTTATACAAGTACACACTATTGTACAATACTACTGGACTGGATAAAGCTACACTGATACTAATCCAGTAATCAATAACGTATGCTCTGAAATATCGTTAAGAATAGGTAGGTATTTAATTATGCGTTACACTAACACATTCAAACAACAGCGAAACTACTTTAGTTTAATAATACATATTTATGTTTTTACTTTCACGTAATTCATTGTTTTTAAGAAACACAATGACATCATTAATTTTAATTGCCTTTCAGTGTTTTAAACAGAAATATACCCGCGTGAATTTTAAGTCTAGAATTTTTTAATTGCCTTGTCTGTAGACTTAATTTTTTAGTGCCATACACGTTGTTTTATATATTGATACAAATCATTAATTGTTTTTCGGGTATAACAATTTTATTTAGTTCATTGACCATCACACTGAAGAATTGGCCATTAAATATCGTATCAGTGTATCTTTTAATACCAGCGTTACGTAATTACGACTAGATAGATCATTTTCCTTACTCAATTAGCGGAGATTCAGCTTTCAGAAATATATATATAATTAACGAGTAAAAAGTTATAACTGAGTGAGATATTCTCGATTATTTAAATTTATCAAGGTACATAGTGACCGCTAATACATTAAGTTAAAATAAAAACATTTATACTTCACGTTCTTAATTGATCTTAATTGTCATGTAATCAATCATATTTCTTGTATATTTAGTACGTAATTTTAAATTCTGTAAAGAAATATTTGTAACATTGAATAAAGATATCGATATAAATAAATAACAAATTTAACGTCGACCACGAGTAACAGTGGTGTTACTCACCGGGGCTAAAAGACGTCGCGGCACAAGGAGCCTCGCGTTGCCTCTCGCAGCACGAACAATTCCGGGCTGTTTCAACTCAGCCAAATGAGCAGCGTATCCGTCATTTAGAACCATTGCCAAGTTATTATACTTCTTACTGATGCGCCCTATTGCGTAGATCTGCCGCGGTGACAATCCACAGTTGTGGTACACACCGATATCTTTTCCCGATCCGTAAGCCGAATGAAGAATAACTCCATGTTCAGTGATGAGATTATTCAAATGTGCCGCCTTATGGCCCAAAGGATCAGTTGAGAACCCATCCGAAAAAAATACCAACCCGTGAGGAAAATTATGCTCAGCGAGCCAAGAGACAACTTTTCTTTGTTGCATATCCGGTCTTCCAGTAATGTAAATGATAAGATATCCTAAATCTTGCCAAAATCGAACAACATCCACTGCACCGGCTCTCACTTTCGGATCACGCCCAGTAACTGATACACTAGCCGTAAAGGAACCATCGATGCTAAATACTACACATTCCGTTTGTGGGGGTACAACCGCTAAATGAAAATTACAGCTTGTTTGGTCACCTCGTACTACAACGCGCATTGGATAAATTCCACAACCGACGCTTTGTTTATCGGAAAGCGTGTAAGTAATTCTTCCTGTTTTATCGGTAACTACAGTAGACAAATGTATCCATTCACCCGCTGGAGGATCTTTTATCATATGTACGTCAACTTTTTCACCCGTCAATGTAATCATATCTAAAGGCCCATACATAAATCTAGCCGTGAATGTTTGAGGACATCCTTCTTTTACTATAACATCATTAGCTCTATGGTTAGCAGCAACATTCTTTAATTTTACAGATGTTCTCTTTCTCATCCATTTTTCTCTTTCTTGTCCAGGCTTAAACATTGAAGACTCTTTATCGTCGGAATGACCATATAATGCTAAATCGAAATGCCCAACTTGTCTTAATATAAATGCTATAACATCGGAACTTTCCCAATAGCTTGCATGAAACAGATGGGGGAGTGCATTAGTAGGAAAATTTGCTAACCCTTCTGGGCAATATAATGCATAGTCAAGCCTTTTCGACCCCCACCATTTTTGCTGTAGTGCATTCATTGTAATTAATGGAATATTATCAACCAATCCACTAATTGTACTTTGTACAGATGCTTCGGATAGGCGCCTTAAAATAGGCGTTGGTGGCATTTGTAAATGGTCTCCGAAAAATTGTGGGTGACTTTGTATCAATTCCATCAAATGATAAGGTTGTCCATTACCAAGAGGGTATTTGGCATATCTAGCAACGTTAATTGGAGGTAAATCTGTAAATCTAGCTGACAGCAGGGGTTCTAACCTTGCAGCAACAGGATCGGTTGGATGAAATAAGTTATACACCTGTTGAGCAGGTGGTTTTATTATGTCTCTAATCTTATCGTCAGCAATTTTTCTGGCAGCCAGAATAAGCGATAATGGACTTCCAAACGTGAAAAAATCGCCAACTTCAAATTCAAACTTGGTCTGATTATCACTTGCAGTTGATGATCGCCTTCTCGGAGTCGGAGCTTGAAGATGAGATTTATTTAAATACTGTTCAGGTTCATTAGGAATAGTAATCTCAGTATCTAATATGCTATTTTCACTATCATGACGTGATTGATACTGTACTGTTCGACAAAGAGCATCGTAGGCGAGCACAGATCCCATACTGTCACCCACTATACATACTTGACCATTAAATCCCATTCCATCATCCGATTTTATAAATTCGTTATAAACCATATTTGCTGCAGTTATAGTTCTAGTGATGGAATCTGCATATTCAGGTGAATTTGTGGCAATAAGTGGAATAGCACCGATAGGTATTAACTCGTTCGTAAGTGAAGGTGTTTCCATTGTGGAGGGTGAACAATCAAAACTATAAGGACTTAATGTAGAAAGAACTCCAAGGGCTTCATTGCAAATAGATGGACATGATACGAGCTTAATAGTAACATGCCCAACTAATGTAGGATAATGTTGCCGCATTACAGATTCAAATGCACCTTTAAAAGTTGTTACATCGGATTTTTTAGCTGTCATATCGACATTCACATCTAAAACACTTCCAGCATGAAATACAAGTATTAATACTGTTGTTTGACAAGACCCATGCACTGGTGTATCTGGACCCCCATCTATACTTTGATGACTTTGTAATCCAGTTCTACGTGAGCCTCTTTCAGAAGTAACTCTTTTTAAGAAGTTGGGATTGAAGATACTATCTTCTTGACTTTGATCACCTTGTGTAGGGGATATATCAACATCACCCTCTTCTAGAGAACACATTGACGACCATTTATTTAGTGTTGATTCACAATCATAGAATTCATCTTCAGAACCAGTCTCTGTTTCAGATTCCCTTACTAGAGTTTCCATTCGCCAACTTGCTACTTGCGCCTGCAAACTCTTTATAGAATCTGATGAAGATGATCTCAGATTTGATTTTGGAGAACTCTTATGATCTGAGGGTGGAGTGCTATCAGGAGATAAATGTTTTTGGACTCTCTTTTCCGCAGAACTTTTCTTAACAGTAATTGGAGTTGCAAGGTCTTCATTTTTCTCGAGGCTACTCATAGTTGCGGCAAGAGATTTAGAGTTTTCTTCAGAAATGTCTTGCTCGTCGCTAGTATCACCTGCCATTTTTTTCTGTAATGCTAACTGGGTTTGTCTTTCTATTTCTCGTATGTCATCCATTGTAAGACCAAACCATTCATCTTGCCAGGCCCATGCTTGTCTATGAGCTCTAAGCATAGTTTTTCTTAATGCAACATCATGAATGAATTTTTCTAACTTTGTTTGCATTCCCCAATAGCGAAATTCTACTCGGCATAATTTATAAGCACACATTAGGGATTTTCCATTTGGCGTAGGTTGAGGTTTGCCCTTTACTTCTTGCCAATAATCATCTAACCAATTGTCAGAGAGAGGTCCTCTGTTACATTTTTGAGAAATAAATATCTTTGGGTCCTCTTCCCTCACATAATCTGTTCCATAAAGTTGATCTTTCACAACATCAATAAGATCGACAATCCTGTTTTTTAGATCACTTCCAGTAAGTTTGAATACATTGTCTTGATGTCCATTATCAGCAAAATAATAAGTTTCTATTTCTAAGGAAAACTTTTCAACAAAAGGACAAGTAAAACGGGTTTTTGTATATGGGTATGCATTCCAAGCTTCTTCAGAAACAGTTAAAGCCGATTTAGGAAGTAAGCTCTTAAACCAGCCAGGCAAGTGGCTCCCTACATGGTAGATTTTCTGCGTGTACTGACCTTTTCCTCCAGGGCCATTTTCGTAGGGTTCATTCACTAAGATTTCCACCCCGCTACCTTCTCCAGAACTCTCTTCACGACTTTTCTTTGCTATCATATACAATTGGGCAATTCTGTATTCCTCAACTGTGAGTGGCAGAGGGATTCGATATTCTTTAATGAGCATCTTAAATATTCATTAATTAACATGCACAGGAGTCATAATCTGAAACAATAAAGAAAAATGATTAAATACAGACTAGTCAATAAACTGTACCTCGCCACTGAGGGCAGTCCGCAGGAAATTTTAATAAAGCGGTTGGTTGTAATTGTCAATTAAAAAAGAATAGGGTGTAGCTTGATGGAACAAAATTGGTTTAATATCAAGGTTAGGATTTGTATGCAGGTTTTTAATCCTTATCCCTACAATGCTTATTCTGTGGACTACAACAGTTGTAGAATAGAGAATATATTAACCACAAAAACCAGTATCCTAATTCCAAAGGCATAAGCTGACACAAGATCTGCTGTAACTTGGTAGAAAACGTCTCTGGATGACACTGTAGCCTTAGTAGATACACTGGCTACCCTGCCTTTGAGATCAAGGAGTCCATGATGGCGATAAAAGTAACTCAGTCTTTTAGGCTCTTAAGAAAAGACTAAACACATTTTTACTATCTTCATGACATGATTAGGCTAAAATTTAAAGCCTTGAGTCATATAAATAATGACAAAACTAATTTGTGTTATTACAAGGAGTCGAAAGGGCCCAAACATTTTGTATTATCAATCGCAATTTTTTTAATCCAATATCCAGATTTCAGTCATTTTGTCTTTTGACATAACAACAGTCTTATTAATAATCTAAATTTTACTTACAAAAAATAACCGACTTCAAAGTTACTCAAAAACTACTTGTCAGATCTCGTTCAAATATATGTGGGACCACACGACAAGCACCTGCTTTCGATTAAAAAACGAATCATCGAAATCGGTTGGCGCGATATTGAGTTATTCGTCCATTTGTCGCGCACATACTTAATACAAATTTAAGACTTATATGGTTTTGTCATGGATGCCATTGTCAGATCTCAATAAAATTTACGTGGGACCACATGACAGGCTCCAGCTTTCGATTAAAAAAAGAATCATCAAAATCGGTTCGCGCAGTTCAAAGTTCTGAGGTAACAAACATAAAAAAAATACAGTCGAATTGAGAACCTCGTCCTTTTTTTTGAAGTCGGTTAAAAAGAAAGTGGAGTGTTCAGCCTTTTGAGGTCCACTTCTGGACATAGGCCTCCCCTAATCTACGCCACTCAGACCGGTCCTGAGCCTTCTGAATCCAGCGGATACCCACTGTCTTCTTCAGGTCATCGGTCCACCTGGTCGGGGGGCGTCCTGTGCTCCTTTTACCGAGGCGTGGTCTCCATTCGAGGACCTTTCTTCCCCAACGGTTATCGGTCCTTCGAACTATGTGGCCAGCCCATTGCCACTTCAGCCTGCTAATTCTCTGAGCTATGTCGGTCACCCTCGTTCGTCTACGGATTTCATCATTTCTGATTCGATCGCGTAGAGAAATACCGAGGATAGCTCGTTCCATAGCCCGCTGGGCGACTCTAAGCTTATGCATAAGGCCAATAGTGAAGCACCACGTCTCGGATCCGTATGTCATCACTGGCAACACACACTGCTCGAACACCTTCGACTTCAGGCACTGAGGTAACTTTTTGGACGACAAGATATGACGTAGTTTCCCGAACGCAGCCCATCCGAGTTGGATTCTACGAGTGACTTCTTTCTCGAAGTTGGACTTACCCATTTGGATCACTTGTCCCAGGTAAATGTACTCGTCTACAACTTCGAGAGCAGCGCCGTCAACAACAACCGGTACGGGTGTGACATGGACATTCGACATGATTTTCGTCTCGTCGTCGGGGAGCAGAAGGGATGACAGAATTTAGTCTATGCATTTGGTTACTGACTTAATGTAAGAAAGACCAAATTGACAAATCGGGTTGAAAGGTACACAAATTCAATAACCAGACTAAAGAAAACACACCATGAGTTTCTTAGATTTTCGGCCAGACAGTTATGGGACAAATAAATTATAAAGTTTTTTTTGGATTGAAGATATTAATTTTATAAAACATAACTAGATTTATTGAAACATTCTGTATATTTATGTATGTCTCAAATAACTTAGTAATTTAGGGTGTTGAATACAAGTAAAACAGAAAGCAAAAACAGAGACAAAGCAATTTAATAATGAATATTGAAATATACTCAAAAAGGAAAAACATGTTTTATTACTAAGTGCTAGCCAAGATGACAGTCAGGTTATACCTGGCATAGGTATGTTCATTTATTAGAGGAGGTCCCCACACTGGAATAATCAACTATAAGTTTATGATTGAATAACGATTTATCATTATATTTTTTGTAGTGTATTTTACACTACAATATATTCTTATGAAAGCTTGGTCCAAAATAAGTTTAAAATCTTGTGAAACATAATCTTGCTATGCCTAACTGCTGATAAGGCATATTTGGTTTCATTAGAGACAGCAAATGTGTCAAAGAGTGTTCCTAATGCAAATTTTTAGATGAACTTAATCATCTAGTATGGAATATTTATCATTTTAGTGAAAGGTGACCAGCAATTACAATGACTAAATCACAGACATGTATACCTAGAGTAGATACGGCAAGTTCATACAATTCACGTGGGACAATTAGGATTTGAAATCCTAATGAGGCGCCGTGTCATTTAGTCGGACTTTCATTGCTATTGGCAACAGATGTCAACTGAAATGACGAAAAATGCCTGATTTTAATGTTATAAACTGTAGAAAATCTACAAATATAGTTAGGAAAGATAAAGAAAACATTTTCTTTCATCGCTAAATAATTTCGTTATGAAATTGTGTTCCTATCTATTTAACATAAATTAATTTACTGTCTATAGTGGTTTTACCACGTTTTACAATGACGAGCACTTACTGAGTATATGTACTACATACTACACAATACATTGCTCATTTTGGTTTAAAAATTTTAGGGCTTCTTTATTGGAACACGCAATGAAAATACAACAATCGTTACTATCAATCGTAGCTAAGTAACGCTTTACTTCGTGGTACTGTCAATATTGTCGTTTTTCGGTCAAATAGTCTATAGTGTTTTTCATTTACCCTGTCTTGTCTCGATTCTAATCGATTTTGAGAATCGTCGAATAAATAAATATTCTTATAGATATATATTTTGTAACACAAATTTTATTCCAAAGGTAACTAACTGTATTTTTTTATAGTTTTATCATGTCTGTTCGCCCGTACGTCCGTCCATTCGCAACTTAGTGCTGAGAACCTAAGAGCTAGAAAGGTGTAATTTAGCATGGATATATGAGCTTTACAAGCTCTTGACCAGTTGTTTTTCATCAATCGAAAGAATTTTTGAAATCGGTCCAGTAGTTTCTCATTTTATCCATTATAAAAAAAACAATAAATCAAAACTTTCCTCTTTGTAAAATTATAAAATAAAACTGGATCATAAAATTATTCAACATTCCTGTTACTTTCTAAATTAATGATTAATAAAAATAATAGAAAACAAATAAAGCTCAAATGGGAAAAATTATAAGAATTTATAATTACATTTAGACCGTATATAAAGATAATAAATATGAATTTACAATAATTCATAGCAGATTTAATGGGTTGGCTTTTACTGAAAGCCAGCAAGTGTTTTGGCTTACCCAGGGGTATTTTGATGTAATTTTTGCGCGCGCGGAGACGCAATTTTGGCGCACGGAAAAAGCCGAAATATATCAAAACCCTTTTTTAACATCACATACATATGCATTAAGCTAACATGAAATTTATAGTTTCGTTTGAGGTCTGAAGTTAAAACAATTTCATTGAAGACAAGATTAGAACTTTGTAACAGGATTAAACATTACAAATCGATCCTACTTTTGTCGACAGACTAAACAAGGATCCGTCATATATGGAATATAAAAGATACGATATGCTCATTAGCAGCTATAAAAATATAATGGAGATTAGGTATATATCAATAATTCTCTATTTCTAAATTAAATGTAATGTATGATTGTTCAATAGAAAACGCCTCATGTTATCGATTACAAATATTTACCTTTTAAGTTCGCTATAAAGACATTGCACTACACTAATCACAAACCATAAAATAAACTGATTTGATTTAAGTAATATACACACGAGTATTTACCACGATGGAAACAGAAAAATATTTATTAAATACACAAAACCAACACCATGGATGAACTTTGACATTTTCGCGGTCGCAACTCGCAATCAATGTTGCAATTTGCAACAACAAGAAAAGTGCCTAGCTGCAATCTTCGCTGATGTAGTTTTATGGCAACCCATAACCATAGATAAAATTAAAGTCGAATCGAAATTCTTACTTTATGTCGTCCTGGAAACTAATACTAGATGGCGCCATACATATATTACTCTATCTGGATCACAGAATTTGTAGAGATACCTGAAGATCGATGACGTCATAATGGAAAGATGCATTTTTGTATTGTGTCCATGTTATCTGTAGTCCCAGGATATATCATTCGATTGCGACTTTTATAATGATATAAAAACATCTAAGATGAATAATGTAATTATTATTATAATGTATATAAATTATAAATTAATTTTACTTTCACCAAATACATTTAAGTAACTTACAAAATAACTAATACTATACTTAATTATCTAAAACTAAAAACCTTAAAAATATAATACAATAATTAAAATATATTATTATTAAAAGGAGTCCCTTTAGGCAAGGTTCCGAAGATACTGGCAGCGTTCCCCCTTTGAATGGCAAGACTAATTCTTTGTCAGAGGTAGCTGCCAGCTCTTCGGTCTCCAGTGATATCGACTAACCTTTTTGTTATTTCCTTAAAAAGCCTTAAAGCGCTAGGACCCCACGGACCAAGGGTCTCGACACCGAATGTGACAAAGTCATATTCGGAGCCTAGACCCCTGTATTTGCATGCTTTAACTTTTTCAGCCGCTTCACAAGCCGCACCAGCTCTGATGTCGGTTCCATGTAGATGGGAAGGGGCCAGCGTGTCTGAACAGGTTGCATCCCATACCAGCACCCAGCCCATCTTCCATGGAATCAAACTCATACCGTCCGGTCTCTTGCCATCGTCTCTTGCAATACCAGTCGGCTCAAGTATACTTGGCACGTTGACGGCGGCAAGGGACCGGCGTATGATATCGTTGAGTGCGGCATGTCTCGAGAAGCGGCCTGCACTTTTTTGGCATGACAGTCCGTGATGTCCTATATGTATATTATGTGCCGTAATTGTGTATCTTAATTTTCAATTTACTCATAATGCATTAATTTCGGAGGAGCGTGTAAATAGCTCCTCCAGGGGGAGGGATGAGACTAAACTAAGTCGAACTTGATGGCTGCGGAGTGTTACGATGCGGAGCAATACACAAAATAAATTAAAACAGCTAAAGCACATCAAACGACTCACCAGTCTCACCAGAAGCGGTTAAACAAACAGATCACGGAGCAGTGATTGAATGAGAGAAAATTCTTTCACCAGCTCTCATGGATGTTTGACAATCTTGACATTTTCTTGTTGCCTTTTTTCTTTTGAAGTTTCGCACTAGCTACTATTAGCACCGCCTGTGATTGGTCGAATGTGGTATGAGTTATGACGTCATCGATCTTTAGATACCTCTACAAAGTCAGTGATCCAGATGGAGTAATAATATATTCATGGATGGTGCTACCAAAATGATAACCAAGAACTTTATAATTTAATTGGACGCAAGCTTCTAAGAGATACCATAAGGCGGATCGCTTGACATTGATGACTATTACGTCTTCTAGTAATGTATAGTCCCAGGGATATCGAAAAATTTTGCGGTAATCGCACTGGTAACCCTTCGATAAATAAGTGAGCTGTATATTTATATTGAAAATATGTGATGCCTATGTAGGCGATATGCCCAGTTCAAAATCTAATTAGTATGCAATAGTTAATGACCAAGGACCAACCTTGATATCCATTGGCGCAGACAGAAGAAGATAGATTATGTAACATACTAATTTGACAGTTGGTAAGTCGTTGAACATAATAAATTAGGACTATAATTTGGTCTAGCGCCCCAACAATTTGTATTGTGATTCTGTACTAAGGAGCGATTTAAGTAACCGTTAGTGACTGAGTTGGAGCGTAAGTAATTTAAGGACACCCTATTTCAATCAAGCCTGTGATTGGGCAAAAATATTCATCCAATGTCACGTCTTCAGGTACCTGTTTGAAGCTGGGAGTCCAGTTGTATATACAAAATTCTTGGGACATGCCATTACATTAATGTCAAAAGTACATTGAGTTGACATTAAAACTAAAAACCTTAAAAAATATAATACAAAAATTAAAATATATTTTAATTTTTGTATTATATTTTTTAAGGTTTTTAGTTTTAGGTCCTTTGTACATTAAGTATAGTATAAGTTATTTTGTGTTAATTTATGTATTTTCCTTAATTAAATTAAGTTGACATTTGACATGCCTGACGTTACAATTCTGAGTTGACTTGACATTGACATTTGACATATTTAATTAATTTGTAATGTGTATTGTGTTGTGTGCATTGTGCAAGATTTTTTTTGTTTTTAAAATTTTATGATTAAATTTAAAGCTTTTTTAACTTTACTCAGGCTAAAACTGTATTTTTGTTCTGTCTTTATTGATCTCTTCGTTAAATATTTATTTACAGTGTATCCTGTATATATTTAGAGTGTGAAACTTAGCCAGTGAGTGCCGAGTGGTCATTAACGGTATATTATCAGTATACGTACAATCAGTACGCTGCAATCGAAGCGGTGTAACTGTGGGGTCAAAAGTTCAATTTATAATATCCTGTTTGAAAGTCAATTATTACTTCAGAATGCTTCCTAGATTTACTAAATATAAAAATATAAGAGGTGTTGATTACAGTCAACTAAGAAGTGCCTCCAAGAGAGTAAAGAATGTAAAAGATTACAACTACCAGTTTCTGCAACACAGTAAGGTACCTACAATGCATTTTCAAAAATCATTGCCTCGTTTACCTATACCTGATTTGTTGAAAACTGAACAACGTTATTTAAATGCTTTAAGACCCCTTTTAACTAATGATGAGTACAAGCAAGCTCAGTCCACAACCAAGAATTTTGTAACCAACGAAGGCAAGACTTTACAAGAACTGCTGATTGCTAAGGACAAAAGAAATAAACATACAAGTTACATATCTGATTACTGGTTTGATTTATATCTGAGAGATCGTGCAGCCCTGCCCATTAATTATAATCCATTATTAGTGTTCCAAAATGATATAAGACCAGAATATAACAATCAGTTGATTAGGGCTGCTAACTTACTGACAAGTGCTGTAAGATTTATGTTATCCTTAAGAGAACAAATTCTGGAACCTGAAGTTTATCATTTACAGCCAAAGAAGAGTGACACTAAGCTTTTTAGAACTGTTACAGGACTATTGCCGGAAAGTATTTCTTGGTGAGTATTTTTCAAATGTTTTTTCAATTTTTTTCAAAATACTGTAGATTTTTTTATTGTGTGCATAATAGGACATAATATGTTCTACAGCTTGTATTAATTATAACGGATTAAGTGCTAACTATAATAAAGTTGATTTTGCTTGTCAGATTTTCACAGTTCCCAGTAGTTACATTTTTTAACAATTACTTGGCCATGCTTTTTTAGTAATGCAGTGAACTTTCACCATTGAAGAGGTTACATGTACCTGGTTTCATTTGTGAAAAAAAAAACCTATGATTACAGCAATGGGCTGTTTCTGAGTTGCCTTAACCAGGCTACCAGTTGGGAGTTAGGGGAATTGACAAAATGAATTACGTTTTCTCCAATTAATAACTATTTCAACTGCAGCATTTTGCTTTGTTTATCATGTTTTCATAATGTAAAATGTATTATTGAACTTATTAATATTATCAAATTTATATTAGAATTTTTCATGCTCAAATTCCAGAACACAGTTTGACACTCAGCTTATTCATAACTACTTATCCAATATCCCATACTTACTTTTATTTTTTTTCATGTTTATTTATTTTTTAACACGTTTAATTTCATTTTGTTAGGTATGGAGCATATCTGTTTAAAGCTTTTCCTTTAGACATGAGCCAGTTTGTTGGATTATTCAATGCCACTCGGATACCCCAACTGAATAAAGATAAAATCTTTAGGGATCCAACAAGCAATCATGTGCTTGTCCAAAAAAATGGCAATTTTTATGTTTTTGATGTCTTAGACGCTGATGGTAATTCATTTCATTTTGTTTTTTTATTGCTTTATTATTTTCCTTTCTTAAAAGCATGCCTAGTTATTTAGTAAATAAATAATTTATAATATTGTAAATTTGTTATAGCATGCAAGAAAAATAATTTGTATTCAACTGGTGGTGGATTTTCACTAAATTAGCTTACTAGGATTCTGCTTTTTGCCATTTTGCCCACATACTTTGTCAGGTATTTAAAATTTAATTTTAAGCAATGTCAATAATTGGTATGTAACATTGCATGATTTGCCTGATTCAACTACTGGTCAGTAACTCTACCAATAATACTATATTCTCTTTAAATTGTGTTGTAATTACACAACTGAAGCATTCTGTCTCAGTAATTTGGAACTGCAATTTATTGTGTGAGCTTCAGATTTGTGTTGCCTTTGGCTAAATCTATGTCTATCAATGACTAACATTCCTTATTCTCTTATCTTTTATCTTATACTTTTCAATATATTAATTTTAAGTTGAAGTACAAATTATGGATAGTATAATAATGTAACACAGATTATAATTTCAGGTAATCTTCTTACACCAAATGAACTCCTAGGTAATTTAACCCAAATTATGAATGATAGTACACCAAAAGCAGAACATCCTGTTGGTGTTTTGACATCTCAAAACCGTGATAAGTGGGCAGAACAAAGAACTTATTTAGAGGAGACTGGCAATGTCGAGATCTTAAAAAAAATAGATTCAGCCATTTTTAATTTAGTACTAGATGAAGACTTAATCAATGATGACAAACACAAAATTTTGTCACACTTTTTACATGCGGATGGGTCCAACAGGTACTGTATGTTTTATGTTACATTATTTTAAGCTATGCATTCATGTGAGCAGTCTTGTTTTAATATCCCATCTTCCAATATCATATTGTTTGTATTTAAGCCTGGTTTAAATTGGATAAGGTACCAAGTGGATGATGGCCTTTTCTGATTGAGAGGAAGTTTTAAGAGCATGAGGCAATCCTCATTCAAAAATTTCAAATTCATTAATTTTAGTGGGCAATAATACTAGATGTCTAGATCAATCTGATCAATGAGTGCCAATGACATGATAAGAAAAATTTAAATGTTGCCAGAATAAACATAGGATTATAGATAAATAATATTTACAATAAATTGTTACAGATGGTTTGATAAATCATTCAGTTTGATACTGACTAAGGATGGTGTTTCCGGCATTAATTTTGAACACTCTTGGGGTGATGGTGTGGCTGTCTTACGATTCTTTCAAGACATATACAAAGAAACCACAACAAAACCTTTCATTAATCCTGAAAGCAAGCCAGAAAGTACCAACATTACTGTTAATAAACTAGGTATGATCTCCTTTTTAACTGATTTAAAAAAAAGGTTGTATAATACCTATTATAAGGACTGCAATATTTTAACATTATAATACTCTATTATAGTACCTAAAGCTTTCAAACAAATATACAAAATTTAGGAAGTGTGCATTTGTAATGTATTTATTTTTGTTTGTCCACTGATTTCTCCGAAATATAATTCTTTAATTACTTGTTCAGTACTAAGCTACTAACCTATTATTGAAAAAAAGTATTGTTAAACTTGAAATATTTATCTTATTACAACCTATTTAACCTATTGTATGTTTTTTTCAGAATTCAAGCTGGATGATAAATCAAAATCATTTATAAATAAAGCAAGGCAAGAATATAATTATTGGTGCACTTCACTTAGTATAGATTACATATTATATGAAGAATTGACTAAAGAAGCCTGTAAAAAGTTTAAAGTTAGTCCAGATTGTATTATGCAACTTGGATTCCAGGTATGTAGCAAGAGCAACACTAATGTCTGTTTAACCATTCGACCGATAAAAAATTCGTATACCTATTGAAAGTTATGGGGTGTAGGTACCTACTTATTGTATGAAAAAAAATTAGAAAATTTACAAAAACTTAAGTATATGTTTAAAATATAAATCAGCTTGTTGGAGTGGTCTAAGTTAGTCATAATTTTTTTGTTACAAAGCTCTGAATCTTGTGTGACAAATAAATAAAATGCTTTTTTTATATTATTCTCATTTATTTACAGGCTGCATACCATCTTTTGCATGGTAAATATGTGGGAACATACGAGTCTTGCAGTACTTCCGCATTTAAACATGGCAGGACAGAGACTATGAGACCGTGTACTGACAATACTAAGGTATTTTAAACTATTTTCCATAAAAAATATCCGGGATTTGTCTTGTATCCAACAGTTTTCGAACTAACTGTGTTTTTGTTCCCTGAGCCGCCTTATGCGCAGTAGTTACTACTCTCGCTTGTATAGACTGAGATGTATTTGTAAATCATATGAAAAATTTATAATCCTAGTCAAACTTTTAATTACTGATGACATTATTTTCAGGCATTTTGTGATGGTCTCCATTTAAATAAGTGTTCGAAAGACGAGCTTCGTGCTATCATGCAAGAGTGTTCAACCTATCATTCCCAACTAGTAAAAGAAGCCGCTATGGGCGAAGGATTCGATCGGCATATGTTCGCGCTGATGAAAATTGCCGAAGAGAACAACTTCCCTAGACCAGAACTATATAATTCCTATGAGTATAAGTTCTTGAATAAGTCTATTTTGAGCACAAGTACTCTATCTGCACCAAGTGTGCTGGCTGGCGGATTTGGTCCAGTCGCTAAAGAAGGCTTTGGGATTGGGTAAGAATAACAGTGATTTGGGGTCAAAACACATTTATTCGGCTCCATTCGGCTTTTGTCCATAGTAAACAACGATTTTGTATGGAGACGCGTACGCATCCTTTCTGCTTTTCGGCGCCGATTCCGCTTTCGCGGTAAAAAAGTAGAAAACGACGACAAATGTGTTTTATCTTTCGGCCTCGTACGCCGCGTACGACGTCGAAGTGTCGAACGCGGCGGAACAGCGCCGCGCTGTAGGTAAGTACATGGAAGATTTTTGACTCCTTGGCCTTGTCGACAGGTTGCGACCTTCATAGTTCCCGTATAGATTATACCTACTAACGTCTTCGGACGGACTTCGCAGCGTATTCAGCGCCGTACGCAGCCGTTCGCATTCTTACGACGCCGTAAGCAGTCGTTCGCATTCTTACGACGCCGTACGCGGCCGATAGAAGCCGAGCCGAATAAGTGTAACCAAAATCATTCGGCGAAACGCGAATGGCGCCGAATAAATGTGCGTTGACCCTTAATGTTTGTAGCCATTCTAGGTAATATTTTTTTTAGGATTTTCCGTCTCATAATGATACGTGTTTGTTTTTATTGGGATTAGAGATTTTTTGAAAAGGTTTAATCTGAATTATCGGACCCTAAACTGTCGTGACAGAATTGTGTAAAGTAACTTCAGACGGTATGCGTTTTTTCATTATAGTATATTAGCGGCGGTCGATAGTTTTAGAACTTTACACTATTTTTAACACCTCGTTTACATTCAGCTCATTTGAGCAGGAAAGTAGGTAGGGAAGTAGTGGGCAGGACGAGTATGTGAACACGATACTTCTCTTGCTCCTACCACTGCTACTCGCGCTGCCCGGCGCTCCCCAAAAGAGCGGTTTTTTGTGCGGAAGTCAAAGGACGGGCAGCGCGAGCGACAGTGTGTGTTTACATTCAGCCCCGTCGCCCACTTCTCGCCGAGCGCTTGATCGAAGTGGACATGCGTGCCGTCTTGTTTTTTTTTACGAGAGCCGCCAATATGCCTCTTGTTTGGAGCAATGAACAAATAATTAATTTTCTAGAATTGTTAAAAGCGAAAAAAACGTAAGTATATAAAAAGTAAGTATATAAATGCACATAAAAATCAGTTATAGGTAGGTAGATAATTACAGAGTTCTATTACGATGGATAGATATCATTCACCATCTTCTACGGCGACGTATTTTCTTTTTTTACGCGCTTTATATTAATTTCACCTGTATGTTTGTTTGTAACTTCTCTTTGAACTTGATTTTGACCCACTTCATACGGTCAGATTTCTTTCAAACTTCGTGGACTTATTGAGGACCGATGACAATTCAATATTTAAAGAAAAAAAGAGAGAAAGAAAGAAAGAAAACCTAATTACACGCTTTATGTTAGCTTTAAACGGTCAGATTTCTTTCAAACTTCGTAGACTTATCGAGGATCGATGACAATTGGCTATTTGACAGTTATCACGGTAAAATATGAAATGTGTTAAATATGGTTGCATAATGTTTAACAATAATTATACAATACGTTTCTTGCATGAAAATAAATTGTAAATATTTTTACTTTTGAAAAATAGATTTGAGTTTTTTTACCTGTGGATACGAGAACCGAAACGCGGGCGGCCATGATTGAGCATGTTATGACGTCACAATTCAAAAAATAAGCGTCGTGTACTACTAACTATATCGTGTGCACTGTGCAATTTACTGAGAAAATTAATAAGATATATTTTGATTTCTGCTTTTGAGAGGTTTTGTAAAATGGAGTCAGGCTATACAAAAGCTGACAGTGCGAATTTGCCTCAAGTTGATTCATTTATGGTCGCAAATTTCTTTGCGTGTAACCCTGACTGTTGCTCTACCGAGTTTCGGAATGCAAAAACCTCCTTGTAAGTACTGAAATTAATAAAGTAAAATTGGTCAGTCTTGCTAAGTGGTCACAGGGGGATTTTTTTGTAAGTTTTCCTCAACGTCCCCTTAACGACACTATATTACTAATGATTTTAAATTACTTATAGGTTATGTTTATGAACAATATTAGGTTAGGTTTAATTTGTTTTTTTAGTAAATCAGAGGCTAAGTTGATTTCTTCTAAATACTTACATCAAAGTGGTCCTCACAAAAGAATATTGCTGATATAACAGATGTTAACTCTGAGTCTCGACGTGCTAATTGTAACCACTGCTTTCGACGTTGAGGGCATTTAGAAACGTGTAGGTATAAACAATTTGTCAGGTTTAATTGTAGTACTTCTACACATAGGCACTGCACACGTCTTGTAGCTTGTCATTTTCACAATTCCAGTGAAAAAGGTGTAAGTTTTTCACTTAAAATATCTTCAGAGTTAGAGCGTAAACTTTTGTTAATTGAAATGTGACGTCACAGCCAGCAAGTGACAGATGGCGGACTATTTTCGCGCGAATTTAAAATTAATGGATTAAAAGTTATTTTTTTCCTACTAAATAACACTTTTATGAGAAAAATAAATATTGTAAGAGGTATAAAATAAAACTACGAAAATTTTATAATATTTTTCCAAAAATTGTCTAATAGCCAATTCAATATTTAAAGAAAAAAAGAAAGAAAGAAAAAAAAACAAAATTTCATTTCAAAAAATCAAACTAAAATATTTTAAATAATAATTAAAAAAACTAAAAAAACACGCTTTTATAGAAAATCCAACTAAAAAAAATAGAAAATAAATTTTTATTAAAAATCGTGTAATTGTAATAAAAGCGTGGAGTGCATGGTGTCAATGAGTAGAAGGGATAATATCTTTAAAAGCACCCCACGCTTTTTTTACAATTACACGATTTTTTTACAATTACACGATTTTTAATTTAAATTTATTTTCAATATTTTTATAGTTGTATTTTCTATAAAAGTGTGTTTTATAGTTTTTTTTTAACTATTATTTATTTAACTTGAAATCTTTTTAAAATTCTAACAGAAGACAGCGCGGACGCAGTAATTATTTCGACGTCTGCCATTGCCGAAAGTCGAAAGCGATGTGAGTGGTAGGGCAGTATGTAAACACTATACTTCTCTCGATCCTGCCACGGCAGTAACAAGGGAATTATTGCCGACAGCTCGAGGAGCAGCGGTAGGGGCTGAATGTAAACGAGGTATAAGATTTAAAGTCATTATCCATTGACATGTTACTTTCAATTTAATTAATATTTTTTTTTATTCAAACTACTTGACATATTATATGTGTATGGTGTACCTATTATTTATTATAGTAAAGGCGTGTCTGTTTTTTATAGGTACTCTGCATTTGCTGACAAATTAGGTGCAGCTGTGACAAGTTACAAGGCCCACAACGATAGTCATCAATTCATTGAAGCCTTGCAGAAATCATTCATTGATATAACTAAAATATTGTCCGGTTGAAACTTTCTGTTGTTGAATTTTATAGCCTAATTAAGATGTCTACAACTAAATATTAAGTCTGTATTTTTATAAATATTAAATTATTTAAACATTGGTTAAATAATTGTTTTGTATGTATTTATTAATAATAATTATCGCAGCTTGCTGCTGTGTCACTACTATATGGGTAAGGACCAAAAATTTGACGTATTAGCACAATGGAGATCACAATGGAACTTATCACACTGGAAAATAATTGTAGCACAATGGAGCATAAGGTTGCGTGTAAACAGTAATATTTTAGATTACCTAAAATGAAAGAAATTAAAATTATGTTGCAAGTAATTTTATTACAAAACAAAAAATGTAAATGAAATCAATCAAAATTTCACGAAAAAAGAAGTAAAAACAAATAAATCTCTCATTAAAAATATTTATTAAGTTATACCTACAGTGTGTCCAGCAACTAACTAGCGATAATTTAAGGACATGCATGAATATACCTAATTTTATCGACAAAAACACCGACGTGTTTAAAAGCTGCCAAAATATGGTCCCTTATAAATAACATTCAAATTATTTGGATTTTCTTTTTTTAATTTTTCACAGTACTTTCGACATCGTTCTGCGGCTGAAGAATGCATCTGAAAAGCAAATGTAGAAAACTATTTTTGAGAAGAATACAATAAAATATGAAAAAAAAATCAAGTTAATAATACATATTTAAATCGTGATAAACATACCTTTAGGATCAATTTCGTGTCACAACGTCGCACAACGGACCAAAAATTCACACGACAACAACTAAAAGATGAAAAATTTCACAAATTTAACAACGAATCTGGGGGCACGGCAGTGCCCCCGCCAAGTCGAGCAAAAAAGCGGCACGGCCGTACCATCCTTTTCTCGAAGCAATTCAGGCCATTTTCGACCCCCTATAACTTCCTTGTGGATAAAGCTAGAAGTCTGAATTTTCAGCTACCAAGCAGTCATGGTATAAACACGCAAAATTTCAAATTTCATTCAATTTGATTCAGTAGTTTTAGAATTATAACTAGTCAAAGTTGCTTAATTTCGTCACTCACTGACTGACCGATCATCAAAACTCTAAGGCACTTCTAGCAGACATAGAAGCTTCAAATTTGGAACACAATTAGTGTTTAGTGTATAGATCAAGGAAAAACTAAAATATTTTGCAATTTCGCTCCAGTTTTCTAGATATATCAACTGCATAAATAACTTTGTAATCCTATATAAAGGTATAGGATTACAAAGTTACATTTGCAGTTAATGAATCACTGTACCTGTTTATCAAAGTTACATTTGCAGTGAATGAATCAGTGTACATGTATATAATATGTGTAGATAGGTACCTAGATATAATGGAATAATAGGTGTAGATAGGTACCTAGATATAATTATGTTCAAAGATAACTTGTAAAAGGAAAAAAAGTATGACTATCTACAAAAAGAAATGAGATGCCATCAAAAACATAACTTGTAAAAAAACCCAAGTCTCGCAACTCAGTTCTTCTACCGTAAAAACTTGTGAGATCAATGTAATACCAAGTCGGTTAATTTATTCAGTTCCTACTTAAGGTTCCTTCTGTCTTAAGTTATTACGTAATTAGCTAACCTAACAAGTAACAACATCTTATAGTGACCATATCAATATTGAAAATCTTTTGGCAATCGCACTAAACAAATATAATATGTAGGTAGATATTACTTGTGAGATACATTGTGTTTTCATGCGATGGTCAAGTCGATCTATTTATTTAAAACATAAAAGATTTTCAATATTGATATGGTCACTATAAGATGTTGTTACTTGTTAGGTTAGCTAATTACGTAATAACTTAAGACAGAAGGAACCTTAAGTAGGAACTGAATAAATTAACCGACTTGGTATTACATTGATCTCACAAGTTTTTACGGTAGAAGAACTGAGTTGCGAGACTTGGGTTTTTTTACAAGATATGTTTTTGATGGCATTGACCTTTTTGTACATTCTTTTGAATAGAACATTAAAAATGTAACATATCTATAATATAATTTGCTAGAAAATCGTCATAATATTCGTAAAATACTCACCTAAAGTTTTCAAAATATTAACGACCAAACTGATGAGATCGAATCAAATGTTAAATTGGCAGAGAAAAAAAACATCGTGGCCTATTGGAATTTCTATAGTTAGCACAATACCAACGTTGCCACACTATATTGTTAAGAAACTTCTAAAAAGGCTTGTGGTTTCAATATTATAGCGTCGCACAACAGGAATATCACAACGGAATGAATTTTGGGACACATACATTTATACCTGTAAAACTTTAAATATGGAAGATAATGGGTTAATATTTGTCAAGGACACTGCTAGTATATAATATGGTAGTTCATTAATGTAGATTTACAAATTATAGCTCACGTAAAAACCAAACAGAAACAAAAATCTTCTAAGGAAGTCGGGTTGGGACATTTTATTTTATGTACTTTTCTAAGGCAACAATTATAGGTAGGTACTGTCATGTTTTGATGATGACATTAAAAAATCAAGGTAGTTATTTTTAATGTTTTTCTTATGGGCCCCATTGACGATGCGATCGATCGGTGCGATCCGTCGTTGCCGACCGATCGCAACGACGGATCGGTAGTGTATGTTGTGATCGTGAACGATTTACTTGATCGCAGACGATATCGGCGATCGCAACAAAAATCTATGCAATCTTGAATATCGCACCGATGAATCGACAGTGTGTGGACCTTTGCGATCACCGATGCGATTTTTGTCTCATTCTGATGCCGGCCGCCACACCGCACGCATCGCATGCCTTCAATGCCTTGGCTAGTGCGTTACGTACTTGTTACGTAGGTACTACGTAGTACGTACCTATCAACATTCGATGGACGAAACAAATATTTTTTTTGCCGTATTGGGGCGGCTTTAGAATACTAAACCCAAACCCACGCTGGATGGGTGTCGTAAGAGGCGACTAAATCCGGCCCGCTGGTGGTAGGCCCTCGGAGGGATTATATTGGTAATATTGATTTTAATTGTTAATTAATACCATTATTACTATTGTTATTACTTCATGGGGTTCGCTTTTACTTTTACTTTTCGCTTTTACCTCTGGTGTTGCTAATGTTCATGGGCGACGATAGCCACTTACCATCAGGTAGATCGTCAGCTCGATTGTCGGCTATTTCCATAAAAAAAACTTCGTGGACTTATCGAGGACCGATGCCGCGATGACAATTCAATATTAAAAAAAAGAAAGAAAGAAAGAAAAACCTAGTTAAACGCTTTATATTAGCTTTAAACAGACTAAGACTAAGTTTGGAAGACCAAACTTCGTAGACCTATCGAGGACCGATGATAATTCAATATTTAAAGAAAAAAGAAAGAAAGAAAGAAAAAAATGTTCGGTTATGTTCGGTTTACACGTATTAAGTAGTTAACTAAATTTTAAGTAAATTAATACGTGTAAACGGATAATTTAGTAGTTTTGTAATCAATCAAGTTTTGTGATCGCACCGATCGATCGCAACGATCGATCGCACCGATCGATCGCACCGATCGATCGCACCGATCGATCGCACCGATCGATCGCAACGATCGATCGCATGTCAATGGCGCCCATTAGGCTTACATGTTTAGAAGGTATTAGCAAAAAAAAAAAAAATTTTAAGCATGTAATGGACTCAGATGAAATAAAAGGTAATGGACTCTAATTTTCTTCCAATTTGAGTTGGACACCACAGTATGTCTCAATCCGTCAAAAATTTGGTCCTTACCCTTATTATAATTTCTCTGATATAAATATGATTTTATCAAATTTTATTTAAATATACAATCGGCGCACCTGGCTTTTTGTAACTATATAAGCTAAATATTCTAATATAACATACAAATACATTTGTTCGAATATGGACTTTATGCCTATAGTAATAAAATTAATAACTTTACATTGACGTCAGCTATTCGAGATTTTCAGTTTGACAAGATTTAAAATTATTGACATTGTGCCCATGGTGTATAGAGGTAGAAGGAGAGCTGGATCTCTGTGTATGAAGTGTCCATAAAAACGCATCGTGCACTAATCACTAGTGACCAGGCATAACTGCCATAACTCAGCAAACGCCAAACACTTCGTCTACAACAGCTATATTCATATCGTAATTTCTCAGACGCTAGCGCCATTCTGGAATGGCCATTATTATTGGAACTTCTGTATTCAGTAAATAGCTGGACACTTTCAACTTTCCCCTCATATGAGATGGGTCTTCTTCTACCTCTATACTCCATGATTGTGCCAAGTAGAGGTGGGTTATAACAGGTTAAACTTATATATGTTATCACTGTGACTGTTATACAAAAATAACAGGCACAAATATCTGTTACTAAATAACAGCCTGTTATTTTTCTACGCACTGTACTGAATAACATACGAAGTCAATGCCCACAATGCATATAACTGCGCAAGCGTGAGTGAAAAGCAATGCAAAATACTAGGTAGGTGCTTCTCTTTTTAGCAAGGGTCATTACAATGAGATAGACAAAGATATGAGATAGATAAAGTAACAGCCATGCTTTGTATGTGTTATTTTACTGTATTGTTCCGTTGTTAGTTGAAGTTAGTTGTTCTCGTAGAGAGCTACGCACGCACACAGACTCCCGCTCAAATGAGAGCGCGAATAAGCCGGAGAAAACAGCTTATGTGCGAAAACGAGTTATATCTAAAATAGTAGGTAATCGAACTGAGATAAATTATGTTTCATAAACAAATTATGATTCACTCTTTTCATCACACTTTACACGGTTTGGACTGTCGTCTTTTAATCATTCTCATTATATACAATATCAGTATTAATATTTATTGAATTTTATTATTTATCGGTTAGAAGTAGATCTGTTAGTAGTAATACAACAAAAGTAAACAAAGACGGCGTGTTTAAAAGCTGTGAATCATAAAAATATTTACAAATATTAAACAACCAATTAAATTTAGTTAATATAGGTAACTTACAGGTCTGATTATTGGTTTCTTCCCTTCTCATCGTTGTTGTCATTACAATGAGATAGACACAGATAATATTTACAATGGCACATATGAAGAATTATTTCGTAATTTAAGTAATATAAACAAAGGGTGCACAACTATATTATAAGGAACAAAACTAATTACTAAACTTAAAACTTATACGCGGGATTCGTTCGGCAACAAACGGGAAAAAGACACTGTTGGCGCGATCTAAACTACCGATTGTCGCGGAATTGCAGATACTGATATTACTGATTGCCACCTTGGGCGACGATTTCTGACTCCAGACTGACTTCTTTATCATTTCTTAACTTCATCCCACGCGATAGACTCTTTTAAAAAGTTAACGGGAACGGTATGCGTGTGAAGATTTAGCAGAAAAAAGCCACAACATCTGGTTAGAAAGCTTATAGCGTTAGTATTGTAAAGCTTTTATAACTTTGTTTGGTGTGTAATAAATAAATAAAACGCAGCCCCGAACCGTCGTTACAGCCAAATTTGAATGGGGCGGCGGGTGAGAATATCTGACGGGCAATTGACGCAATTGTCTATTCCGTTAGGTCCCTATTATAGGGTATTTCACGTTTAAAATAACAAATACGTCTAGTTGAATTGTATTGAAAAACTCCGCCATAAAGTACCCGTTGGCCGTTACACTAATTTACTTCAGAAAGATTTTTTTTTATTTTCGTTTCGTCCCAAAGAAAGCATCGAAAGAAAAATATAAATTTTAAAAATATGTGAACGAAAGAAGCGATCTTGACATTTTTAAAATCATATTATAAAAGTAAAATATTGCAATATCCTTTAAATAAAACTAGATGATAAACATTGTTAAGAAGAAATCACGGCATAATTCCTATAATGTATCCGAAAAGAAAGTCGGGTAACAGATAACACGACTTATTTAAAAACCACTTTGCAAGCTGTTTCTTCCAGTGACAATTACCAACTGTATTTCAGGGATAATTATTACTATCTCGTTCTCTTTTTAGTACAGTATAACTGCGTAAGCGTGAGTGAAAAGCAACGCAAAATACTAGGTGCTTCTCTTTACTCTTTATAGCAAGGGTCATTACAATGAGATAGACAAGGACGGACATGCCTGTTATTTTACCGTGATGTTACTTGTATTGTTCAGTTGTTACTTGTTACTTGTTATGTTAGTTGTTACTTACTACTAGGTTCATGTTTGTGGAACAGGCGAAACAGGCAGTCACTGTTTTTTCAGTATTTAGATAACTGTTACATGCTGTTACTTTGAAATACCTGTTTGTTTTAACTGTTTCGATAAATACGCCTCACCTCTAGTGCCAAGTGCCAAAGTGCGTTTCTGTGGTTTCAGTTTTCACTTTTCACTTTTTCAGTTTATAACAAAGTACTCTGTCAACTCTGTGGTTTCAGCGTAGTGATTAAGTACTCTATGGGTTTTAGTTTCAGACTTTTCAGTTATGTACTCTGTGACTTTCAGTTCTCCCCAAAAATGATTGTGTGGTGTCGGTGGTGATTAAATTATTAAATCGGATTAGATGTTGTGTGAGGTATGCTAAATAAATTGAACGTAATCACAGTGTTTTCATAGTAAATGTGTGTACTTAATAATGTTCTTCAAAATTTGAGCATTTTAATTTAGTGTGTATGTATGTTATTTCAGGAATTCAGGTATTAGTCTTTCAGTATCAATCTACTCTGTATGTTGCAGCGAATTTTATTGTAACGACCTTCCCGAAATAACTGAGTACATACCCTGTACTCCTGACACCATAATCAATAAACATTCATAGAAATCAGTAATGATAATTAATTTATCGTGATATTTTGCAAAATGTACAGAAATTTCTATTAAAGATGAACGAGTTACCGGAAACCAGTAGTAATAATGGAGAGGGTGAAATTGGGGGTTTGGAGACATTGGATTACTTGCGTGGAGTTAAATCCTCTACATGCTTATTGCTGACTCCAAGTCCCACACCAATTGACTTCAAACATCCTCTCTCGGAAGAAATCAATGAGGAACCTTTCCTTAGCTTAGACGATGACATCAATGATTCAAAAATTGTTACATTGGAAAATCCAGGTAAACTACATTTTCTTATTATAATAGTATTATATAATGTGATAATGGTTAAAATCTTAAATGTTACACCTAAGATAAATAAATAAAATAAAATAAATAATAAACCTAAAGAACAAGGGTGAAAATTTATTTTTATTTTTTGTAGCGTCTTAAAACGTCAGTTATACCGAAGCAATTCAATATTTTTTTACATATTTTAAAATTAATACAAATAATTTTATTAATAAGTGACAAATTGACTATATATTATCAATGATGTCGATATTGTCCATTTTTATTCGGTAAAAATTTTACCATTTCATACTTTTCTACTTTAATGGTAGAAAATATATTTTAACAGTACATATTTTCTGATTTGAATTATTTCAATTTGTATAAAGTGAGTAATTCGGGCAATAAGTAAGTTACATTCTGCTTGAACTTTTTTATTTTTATATTTAAAAATATTTATTTTCTCCATGTTCCTCAAATTCTTAAATGTATCTAATTTAATCTTTCAAATTGACGTTGACATTTAGTGATCACATTGTTGACGTTTAGTGATCACATCCAGCATCGTTTTTGCGTTGTGTACTAGGTACTCTGTGTTTACCTCTATGGTTATAAAACATTTAATTCAATATCAAAATACTTTGGTTCTGGGGTGTGCCTACTGAAAATTCTTATAACTAAGCTCAGAAATTAATGCTGCATTTTTTGGAATATTTTGTATTTTAAGACGCTTAAGTTGAAAATGAAATAAAACTATCTATAGCAGTTTGGCATTGTTCTTTATGTAAAGCAAGTAAATGTAATTTTTGTGCATATGTCATAAGTAAAATAAATGGTTGGATAAAGTCTACGGTTTGTTCTGTCTTGGTTATAATATATCTCACAATTAGTCTATGTTGATGGAACACCGCTGCGGGGGATCCCTTATTCCACATTAGTAGAAACGACGAAGCCTCAACTACTTGAAGTTTATTTTGATTTGAGTTGTTTTTTGGTGGAGGGGCTTCACATCAAACTGTCCATCCTCATATTTGACTTTTTTTACAACTGACATATTATAGACTACTGGCCCACCCACAAAAATCCAGGGTCATATGAACCACCTGGTGACGTATATAGGTCGATATAAGAGCATAAAATAATAAGATTCAGCACTATGCCGTCACTTGTAAGCTGTCCAACTGAGTGCTGGTGAGAATTCAAAAGTGCAAGTAGGGTGAGTAAATTTTGGTCATATATTTCTGTACGGCATTTTTAACCATCGATAGGGCCATGAAAAATAATAAGAAAGCGCGCAGTGCCGTACAAAAAAGGTGGTCCACAAAGTCGGTAAATGATTTTGAATTCGTGACAATTTCGAGGGTAAATTTGGTCATCTGATACAGTACGGCATCAGTTTCATACTGTTGCAATACAGCTTCTAATCCATTATTCCGCAACGCCGTACAAAAAATCATGCGACAAGGGGAAGAAATCGACGGTTGCAACCCCCTCTTTTTCAGTGGTCCGGGGGGTCATTTGATACAACATAAAATTAATTTATTTTGAAAGTATTTTATGCATAGATAATATTTTTTCACATGCCGTACATTTTCGTTGGTCCAAAGGTTTGCAGTAAAATTAATTTAGTAATAAATAAAGTCATCTTAGTAAAAATTTGGCAAGAATTGCGGAATTTGAGATACCCAGCTGAATTTTTGCATAAACTTGCATTTTGGCATTCTAAAAGTTGTCTCAAAACCTGCATAGGGTAGGGTGACCGCGTCTATTAAAAATTTGAGGACAAAGGTCACAAAAATCGATTTTTTGCAAATATCTCATTTCCTATGAGTTTTTTGCTATTTGTATCTAATCAATATTGTAGAGAATTAAATTCCCTACAACTTCTGTTACAAATTTTTTTTTATACGTTGAATCCTTTTTGGGATACAGGGAAGAGAGAGCGTGGTTAGAGCATAATGTAAGGTCAACCGGTATAGACCCGATCAAAACACGCTATATATAAAGTTTATTAACTCTATCTATCTGTCTAACAGTATTTTAAAGTCCGCTGCTGGACATAGGCCTCCCCTAATTGGCGCCACTCCGACCGGTCCTATGCCCTCTGAATCCAGCGGCTTCCCGCTGTCTTCTTTAGGTCATCAGTCCACCTGGTCGGGGGGCGACCAGTGTTTCTTTTACCAAGACATGGCCGCCATTCGAGGACTTTGCAACCCCATCGGTTAATATTTCTCCATGGGGTTCGCCTGGATAGGTACCACCCTTGAGCATGATGAGTCAGCCGCCAAACGACTCGTCGTGTTCCGGCTGGGGGCTGGAGAGCCAGTTCTTTTTTTCTTTTTCTTCTCTCTTTCTTGGCCGGCAACGCATCAGTGATGCCTTTCGTGTTGCTGGTGTCCATGGGCGATGATATCCACTTACCATCAGGTAGATCGTCAGCTCGTTTGCCGGCTATTTCCATAAAAAAAAATATTATTATTAAGCAATGTTTGCAGAAGTTGGACATTGAATGGATTGGATGGGTGACCTTTGTCATGCTACAAATTTAGTGTACCTCCGTGTTGTAGGTATTACTCGCGCCATTAAAGAAACGAATCTAAAATGGCGATTGGTACTTGTAAATGATAGGTTAGGACTGTCAGCAAAACAGAGTCGCTGGATAGGTGATATTTTTTTAATGAACCTTTGTTATTTGAAAATAAATAAAAACCTTATTTGCATTATCATCTTTAAATATATCGATTTTTTTTTTAAATAGTTGTTTTATTAATTCATATCATTACAATGAAACAAATCAATTACATACATGTATCAATAATGACATAAGTATTGACTGAGGTGTTTGGTAACGTCTTGCTTGGCAATACGATAAACGAAGCAAATACGATAAGAAATACTTTGACAACGAATGTTATAAAATCTCAGTTAAAAGGAAAAGAATGCGCATGTGCGTAAGAAATAGAGGCTCACATTTTGAAAATTAACTGTAGTTTTGATTACTTGGTGTAATTAACCCAGTTACGTAAATTCTTATGTAAATCCTAAACATTGTTATTTTTCATTCAAAATAATTTTGTTTTTTTTTCCGGAATTATTGTATTTTTTTCACTCAGTTTTTATTAACCGACTTTAAAAAAGGAGGAGGTTCTCAATTCGACTGTATTTTTTTTATGTTTGTTACCTCAGAACTTTGAACTGGACGAACCTATTTTGATGATTCTTTTTTTAATCGAAAGCTGGTGGCTGTCATGTGGTCCCACATAAATTTTATTGAGATCATCTGACAATGGCATCCATGAGAAAACTACATATGTCGTAAATTTGTGTTAAGATGTGCGCGACAAATTGACGAATAACTCAATATCACGCCAACCGATTTCGATGATTCTTTTTTTAATCGAAAGCAGGTGCTTGTCATGTGATCTCACATAAATTTGAACGAGATCTGACAACTATGTAGTTTTTGAGACTTTGAAGTCGGTTATTTTTTGTTAGTAAAATTTAGATTATAATCTGCCAACTTTTTGTATCTCGTTAGATAGCTAATAAGTTGTACATGTTTTTAAAATGTTCTGCCGATAAAGTTATTCTGGGTTTTTTTTTGCAGAAAACACCTATTAAAGGTGAAGAAACCTGGTTGAAATATGAAAATTTGTAAGATTTGTAGCTCTGATTTAAAAATTACTGAAAAAATTCACCGTGTAATGGTTGATTATTATGTATTGTAGTGTTAGCAACCAGATAAAAATAAGAAAACATAATATATTATGCATTAGTGATTTTTTTTTCAATTTTCAAAGTTGAATTTCGCATATTCTTGAAAAATACATAAAATATGGAATTACTCGAAAACGGTTGACATTTGAATATGGGTCATAATAGGTAATTTGGTTGCAAATGACCTCCCCTATATGCCCTTCACGTATTGCCAAGACGTTACCAAACACCCTGTATATTAAACCAAAAAGTATACAAAACTGTTGATACTGGGATTTACAGTTTCAATTCTTGGATATTATATACACACCCTTTCACTTCAACTGAAGTGACGTCTAACTAGACGTCATAATGATTTTATCATATTGTCAATTGCTCTTCAAAAATATGTTAATACCGTACTTACCGTACAGTATCTGGTATCAGATGGCCATAAAGTACTACACACTTAAATAGTCCAGTCATCTTAGTAAAAATTTGGTAAGAATTGCGGAAATTGAGATACCCAGCTGAATTTTTGTATAAACTTGTATTTTGGCATTCTAAAAGTTGTCTCAAAACCTGCATATGATAGGGTGACCGCGTCTATTAAAAATTTGAGGACAAAGGTCACAAAAGTCGATTTTCAGCAAATATCTCATTTCCTATGAGTTTTTCGCTATTTGTATCTTCATCAATATTGTAGAAAATTAAATTCTACTAAGATGACTGGACCATAAAATGGTAGCGTCATTTTCATCAGCCTAAAAGATATGGTCTGCATTAAAATGTACGGCATAATTTTTTCCTAATTTATTTATCTTAATACTATTTAAAACAAGGGAAAAAGGTAGAAAATTGCTATATTTCATTAATCTATGAATATTTAAACTTTTGCAATAATTTCAAAAATTTCAGTTTTTGTATCTCTCTGTATTTTTTTTTAGGACAGTTTCTTTTGTACGGCAATACTACATAACAATTGTATTTTACAATGTCATGTTAAAAAAAAAGTTGCCGTACAGGGTCAAATGACCTTACAGCTTTATAAATCAAGTATACCATGAAATTAAGATAATTATTAATTATACATTCAAATGGACTATCATTTTTTGACGGCATTATTTTTAATGGTACTTTTGAGTCCTAGAAAATGTATTGGAACCAAAGCCGTACTTTTTCAAATGACCCCCCGGACCACTGAAAAAGAGGGGGTTGCAACCCTCGATTTCTTTCCCTTGTCGCACGATTTTTTGTACGGCGTTGCGGAATAATGGATTAGAAGCTGTATTGCAACAGTATGAAACTGATGCCGTACTGTATCAAATGACCAAATTTACCCTCGAGATTGTCACGAATTCAAAATCATTTACCGACTTTGTGGACCACCTTTTTTGTACGGCACTGCGCGCTTTCTTATTATTTTTCATGGCCATATGGATGGTTAAAAATGCCGTACAGAAATATATGACCAAAATTTACTCACCCTACTTGCACTTTTGAATTCTCACCAGCACTCAGTTGGACAGCTTACAAGTGAAGGCATAGTGCTGAATCTTATTATTTTATGCTCTTATATCGTCCTATATACGTCACCAGGTGGTTCATATGACCCTGGATTTTTGTGGGTGGGCCAGTAGTCTATTAGTACATATAGTCTAGTTTCATTAATTATTTACAGATGTCTGTGCTGGGGATTCAAGTTCTTCTGCAGACTCTAATTCAGTTGTCCAAGATCCAGTCAGCGCTCAGCTTATAAACAATATCAGCATGTTGGATTACCAGACTCTTAGCAAAAATGGTGACATTATTATGGGACAGGTGAGTTAACGACTAAAGTAAATGAGTATAATGTACTTTCTACTACTTTTAAAGTTATGAATATGTTATGCTTATCATATTTATAATATATGATTGCTTATACATAGTTAAATTACCATTTTCAGCCTGAAGGCTACAAACTCAATGGAAGCCTTAACATAAATAACAGAAAGTTACCAAGCTTTGTTAATTGGAACTGGGGTCGCATCAGAAAAGTGCTGCTGTGGTTTGTTTTGTCTGGCCTAGTTGCATGCATTGGAGCTATTATTGCTATGGTAGTTACAATACCTAAGACATGCAATCCAGATCTTCCATGGTATCAAGGAAAGGTCTTTTATGAAGTATTTCCCGCTAGCTTTAAAGATTCTAACAACGATGGTGTAGGAGATTTAAGAGGTCTCATAAAAAAACTTGACTACATCAAAGATTTGGGTGTTTCAGCTATCCACATGAACTACATATTTGAAGCTAATAATTATCCTGAACATTACTATAATATCACCTCCCTTTTCAGAATAGATAGTAGTTTAGGAGGGTTTAATGATTTCCATGAGTTGGTCACTGCTATTCATAAAAAAGGCATGCATATTATTCTTGATATTCCAGTTTTTTCTATGTCAGTTCCAATATCTTATCGTGATTCCAACCAAAGTTATTTTCTTGCAAATAACAATGTAGCAAACTATCATGATTCTACAACTGTGGCTATAAAATTTTGGGCAGAGACACAAAATGTTGATGGTTTTTACCTAAAAGATTTGGAAAGATATGTAAAAGATGAAAATTTCGGAAAAACTCTCCAGATATGGAAAGAAATTATTGGGAATGACAAAATATTAATGGCAAGTGAAGAAACATTAGAAGGTGTCATAGAAAATAAAGGGAGTGCCCTTACGATTTTTATGAACAGAATAGATCTTATTGATGTTCACTTGGATCTAAAAGATGGAGTTATAGGCTTAAGGGATAAAATAAATAAAGTTGTACCCCTAGTTCTATGGGAGAAAGCACATTATCCCTGGATACATTGGAATATTGGTAACATCAACAGTGAAAGAATATCTACCAAATATATTAATAATACATTAGCTCTCACTGCTTTAGAATTCATCTTACCTGGTACAGTGAGTATATTTTATGGCGATGAAGTTGGTCTGGGTAGCTCATCTCAACAGGATGTTGAAAGTGATTATCATGAACATGAGAACTTGCATAACTTGGTTCCAATGACATTTGAAACTAATAACAAAATAAGCGATGACACAAAACTTGGCATATTACCATGGAATTCCAAATCTATGTTGGAACCCAAATATGAATATCTGAGTATAATAAAAGACTTTATTAATGTATATTTGAATACACCTACAATTTACTTAACAGCTATAATTAAGGATGGCAATGTGTTAAAAAATATGGAAATTCGTAAAACAGATGATAGTTTACTGGTAATTGAAAGGTGGTATCCTCGTAGAAATACCTGTGTTTTTGTAGGTAATCTCGGTAATAGAGCTATAACAACTGATTTGTCTACCATGTTTTATGGTGGAACAGTAATTGTTGCTACTAACGCCTCTCTAGTCGGTCAAGTACTGTATTTAGACTCTGTAACGTTTCCTGCTAATTCTGGTCTCATTTTAAAATTGGAAAAGTAGCAGCCATGTGTAACATAATGTAGTTTAATTAATTGAAAATGTGACAAGGTTTAAAGTTTATAGACTGTACCTAAATTAAATTACAAGATACTGGCTCGGAGTTCATGTCGAATATCTTGTTAAATCCCATCTGTTCGATAGACCCAGTGTTTAATCTAAATCTGCGTAAAAGACGCTTAGGAAGAGTACGTAATAATCAATAATCTCATCTTTACTTAATTTATTGATAGGATCAATTTCAAAGAAGCAAGAGCTTCCTCTCTGTTTATACTTATAATATCTTTGGAGCTTCCTAATACTATTTTAACAGTATGACAAAAGCTCCCAAAAAAAAAACACCAAAAAAAAAATATACTCACGCGAAGATTTGATAACCTCCTTTTCTTGAAGTCAGTTAGTTATAAAGTGTAGGTTCCTATACTAACATAATCTATTTAGGTAGGTATTTATTTATTCTGTTGTTTATTTGTATCATAACTGATCTGTTTCTATCATGGGCGTAGCCGGGGGGGGTTTCGGGGGTTCAAACCCCCCCCCGAAATGTTAAGGACTGACATTTTTATGTGCTAATAAACCCTTAAAAAACATTTTTCTTTTTCTATTCCGAATCGAATGAGCTATCGCATATATTTTTAGCAGCTTTATTTCTAATTAACACGTTTTTGAACTTTTTGACTAAACTAATAATAGATGGCACTACATACGTCGTGAGAAAAAATAAAGTCTCAATTTTCTTTAGGGTTATTTTATGTACTTCTAGTTGTTGTATTTTCTTGAACACCGCCCCCCCCCCCCCCACCCGAAACTAAAACCTGGCTACGCCCGTGGTTTCTATCTTGAGTTTTAAAAGGCGGGACTCCGCCAAGCGACTGGCCTCCCATAGACATTATTTTATAGTACCTAATACATGTTTAATAATTGGTAGCGGCAAATTTTATTTTATAGTGTAAGGTATTTATATCTTTTCTCAAACTGATAATTATATTTTAATGATCGATATAATCTCGGAGTAGTATATTTTTAATTTTATATAAATATGTAGGTACTTTGTGACTGTTGTTGTACTAGTTTTTTTAGACCGATTAAAAATTATTTAATTTTATTAAAATAAGCATACCAATACCGTATTTTTTCTAAGATATGACTGTTAGTTGCCAAAGATATTAAAACAATTTATATTTCTTTACCTACATATGATAACTTAGTAATCTTAATTTAAAAGTATTGTACTTACCTTAATTTAAGTAGAAAAATGAATAGCCAAAGTTTTATTTAAGTAAGAAATTTTACTTATTTTATTATACATTTGTACACATTAAAAATATGTTGTATTTAGATTTATAACAGTTATTATGTACAAGATTGTAGACAAAATAAATTACATTTTCATCGGTGACTTAGTAATGACTTTAGTTTTATCCATTTCAGATATTTTACACTTATTTCAGAGTAACATTTTAGGGTTGAGTATTTTAGTCATATTATTAAACACGATTACCGTAATAATTCCTTATTATATAGGGAATAAAAATTTGCATAATAATTTTCAACAAATACATTTAGTCGTACCTTATCTTTACGCTACACACAATCATACTCCTTGAAAATATGACCAGCAATCATAATTAACTACATGAGGGCAAACAAACAGCATTCTTTAGGTATCTCTGTTAATCATTAAGGATAATTTATTGATTTTCTTAAAACTCAGAACCTCTTTCATAATAACATGATTTGAATATTTTAAATGCATCCGTGTTTTATAATTCCTTATAAATATAGGTATAATATTAGTATTATAAAATACGAACCGTGAGTACCCGTTGCAGTTAAAATATTCTGTGTCTGCGATGATAAATAATTTCAATACATTGTAAATATATATTAGCCTATGTACCTATGTGTCGTGGCCTGATCGGAATTGACAATTTATTCTAAATGTAATGATTCAGTGTAAAGTAATATAACATCAATTGCCAATTGGCCGAACGGTTTCATCGCATACTAATGTTTGAAAATTAGGTTAAAAAAAACTTTAACCAAACTTTTATTTATTGATGATGAATTACAAATTTCTATCAACATACATTTTTTTACAATAATACAAGAAATCATTAATTACTCTAAACAATTCTCATGTTTAATTTACTAAAAAAAGAGCTGTCTTAAATATTATATTGAGCGAAATCGCCAAATGAATTTGACTGGTAGAAAGAAATTGAACGAACTGTGAAAAAGAAGAATTTGTGGACAGCACGACAGAATAAATAAATACAGGTAGGTACAATAAAATTATGATCATGGTCATTTAAAAGATTCGTATATTTTTATAAAGAATTAATGTGGTTCTAGTAATTCGAAATAAATGTGTACCTATCTATACTGTTTATTTAACTAGGTACTTATGGTTAGCTTGTAAGAATGCACATTGAGAATTTGATATTCTTACTGCATGTAGTAATTTTAACTAAAACTATTAGACTACACTCTACAGGCCCATGCCCAAAAATTATGGGTCATATGAACCACCAAGTGACGTATATAGGACGATATAACAGCATAAAATAATAAGATTCAGCACTATGCCGATTGCCGTCACTTGTAAGCTGTCCAACTGAGTGCTGGTGAGAATTCAAAAGTGCAGGTAGAGTGAGTACATTTTAGTCATATATTTTTATACGGCATTAAGCATTGTTACCATCGATAGATTCATGAAAAATAATAAGAAAACGCGCAGTGCCGTACAAAAATGGTGCGCCACAAAGTCTGTTTTTTTTTTTGATTTTCTGACAATTTCCAGGGTAAATTTGGTCATTTCATTATATACGGCATCAGTTTCATACTGTTTCAATACAGCTTCTAATCCATTATTCCGCAACGCCTTACAAAAATCATGCGACAAGGCGAAGAAATCGAGGATTGCAACACCCTCTTTTTCCGTGGTCCGGGGGGTGATCCGGTCCGGGGTTTAATCTAATTTTTTTATCTTAATACTATTTAAAACAAGGGAAAAAGGTAGAAAATTGCTATATTTTATTAATCTATGAATATTTAAACTTTTGCAATAATTTAACAAATTTCAGTTTTTGTATTTTTATCTATAATTTTTTTTAGAACAGTTTCTTTTGAACGGCAATACTATATAATAATTGTATTTTACAATATCATGTTAAAAAAAGTTGCCGTACGGAGTCAAATGATTTTACAGCTTTAAAAATCAAGTATATACCATGAAATTAAGTATACATTCAAATGAGCAATAATTTTTTGACGGCATTATTTTTAATAGTACTTTTGAGTGCTAGATAATGTTTTGGAACCGAAGCCGTACTTTTTAAAAAACACCCCCCGGACCACAGAAAAAGAGGGGGTTGCAACCCTCGATTTCTTCCCCTTGTCGCATGATTTTTGTACGGCGTTGCGGAATAATGGATTAGAAGCTGTATTGAAACAGTATGAAACTGATGCCGTATATAATGAAATGACCAAATTTACCCTGGAAATTGTCAGAAAATCAAAAAAAATTACAGACTTTGTGGCGCACCATTTTTGTACGGCACTGCGCGCTTTCTTATTATTTTTTATGGATCTATCGATGGTAAAAATGTCGTACAAAAATATATGACCAAAATGTACTCACTCTACCTGCACTTTTGAATTCTCACCAGCACTCAGTTGGACAGCTTACAAGTGACGGCATATTGCTGAATCTTATTATTTTATGCTCTTATATCGTCCTATATACGTCACCTGGTGGTTCATATGACCCATGATTTTTGGGCATGGGCCTGTAGTCTATATCTACTTGACTATTAAGAAGGCGGAAATTTTAATTGTGATATCTATTCTTTTATCTTTAAATGAAATAAATACTTCCATTTAATAAAAAAGTTGGCTTATTTAAACTTAATTATATAAAATTCGAATAACTTATTATTGTTTTTAAGATTTCGAATTACTAGAAGTGATATGTTAGTATCTAATATCAGTCTCATGTGTAAACCAGGTGAAAATAGCACTGGAAGGATTCACAGAAGTCATTATGCAATAATTTAGTTTCATCAGCTAGGTTGGCTCTTTTTTGTTTTTATAATACTTGGATGCATTACATAAGTATTAGACATGGCTCTGGGCGTATGAGTTTCAGAATTAGGCAATGCCGGAAGCTTATCAGTAGGGTTTCGTATTAATATCTTTTTTTGTGAACCTGAAACTGTCCTTCTAACATTCAAATCTGTTTTACACTTAAGATCTATGTTTTCGGTGGTGTTTGGAATAGACTTAGCACACTTAAGTTCATTTTCACAGTCACTACCTGCTTGTTTATTCAACTTTGGAGCACCAAAAGCCTTAGTTTGCTTTATCAAAGAACGATCATTGCACAATGCTGCTATTAAAGGTAAATCCAAGTTCTTGCTTTTTTCTCTGAGAATTTTAATATCTAAATCACAATTAGTGTCTTTCACTTTACTTACACTTCCTTCGGTGAGGGAAGAACCGGAATTTGTTGTTTTAAGGTCTCTCAAATAAGAGGGAATCTTCTTTTTATGTTCGTAAGGTGGAGGGGGTGGCGGAGGCATTCGTCTAGTTTTTACAGGCGGCGGATCTTTAGCGTTCAGTATGTTTTCATATGATTTATTACGAACAAATTTAGGAATCTCTGGAATACGCGTAGGAATGGGGGGTTTATCAATATTTATGGAATGGTTGCTAACAGATGTTCTGCTTGTCATTGAATACCAACTCGTCCTTGCACCTGGGATTTGGACGTAAGAGTCTGAGAGATTCTGTATCGATCCATATGTCGACGAAACGGATAAAGATGTAGATAGGTATGGTGTACTTCTATATTGTAAACTGCTTTTATGGAGATTAGATACTCGAGTCTCCGTTAACTTGTGGTCGAGGTAGTTTTGTTGAGATATAGCCGGATCTTGCAGTGGATAATACACATAATCAACGTCGCTGTACAACTGTTGATGAAACATCGGGTTGTGTGGGGGAGGCGGCGGCGGTAACCGTGTTATCGGCGGTGGCGGCGGAAGACGAGACCGACGGGGTGGTGGGGGTGGCGGCGGGAGTTTCATCATGGCAACTAGAACGTTGGAATCTATATGAGGTGGAACTTCTCTTGAAGGAGATATATTACTAATCCCTTGCACCAACTTAGATCTTTCTGCTCTGCGACTAGATGCTTGATGACGTTTCGACTTTTGAAATCTATGCTCCAGTACCATCGGGCTTGCAAATGTCCTTTCACCAGAAACATTTACTTCACCTGCTTCTGCTTTCAGAATTGTAATCATCGGTCGTGATGTGACCACTCGCGCTGTTACTTCTTCGTCTGTTAATTTAGGAGATGAAGATGTACCAGGATATGCTGGCGGAGGCTTAGGCGGTGCAGTAGTTGGTGTTGATAAAGTTTTATGATTAAATTCATACGGCGGTGGTGGCTTATCGGGAAATTTGTTTGCTGGAGTATTTCCTTCTATTTCTAGCATGTTTGGAAGTGATAAATTGAGACTCTTTCGGCTATCAATTCTAGCAGGAGGTGTAGGAGGGCGATCGAAAAATGAATTATTAAGATAATTATCATCTGAAGGTGCAGTGTCTTCATGACCCTGAAGGTAACTATCACCGGGAAATGGCAGTGGTAACCTTACATAGTCTGACACGGAATCAAATGTGTCACTAACAGATTGGTTTTTTGGATAAACACCTCTACCCACAATTAAATCACTTAATTCACTGGCACTGAGTAATGTACGTTTAATATCTGTAGGGTCACTGCCATCCCCATGGAATGATACCGCACTAACATTAGAATTAGTCCTTTCTCGAAAAACATTTTCTTCATCGTCATGTTCTTGGCTACAAAACTGTGTTACTCCGTCTACACAATCCGCACCAGATAATGATGCTTGGAGCAGAAGTGCACTCGATGCAAGATTATTTCTTTCAGATTTATTTTTTAGGATAGATGAAACGCTATCAAAATCTGCTAGATCGTTTTCTTTCGAGACTTTATAACTATCGTAATTTGACATTTTAGATCTAGTAGTAAGTTCTGAACTTCCCATTGTATAAACGCCACTAGTGCCGCTTGATGTCGCGATTGTTACTGGCTGACCCAAACCATCATACAATGCAGATGCCGTGTCCTGAGGATATTCTACTTCCATTTCAACAGTGCTGTTATCACTTAACATCGAGTTTTGAGCTGTATGGCTGTAACCTAATTCCAGGCTACTTGCATTCGAAGTCCTGCTAAGGGTACTGAGGCCGGCTCTTGCCATTATAACTGTACTGCACGATGATGAACATTGAGATCCTGCACATTTCACTTTATTTGAAACTGGACTATCAGATAATGTTTCTGATATACTTTGATCTGGTAATGAAACTGTTTCTTCGGACTGAGTAATAGAACTGTG
Source organism: Thymelicus sylvestris (assembly GCA_911387775.1). NCBI lineage: Eukaryota > Metazoa > Arthropoda > Insecta > Lepidoptera > Hesperiidae > Thymelicus > Thymelicus sylvestris. The sequence goes on from OU426893.1 coordinate 11,109,200, forward strand.
ACCTGCTTCTGAACTGATATCCATTTTAAGTGTGTTATCAACATCATCTTTGGTTTTTTTCATCCGCACTTTAGGTTTTTGCATTTGTAATGATGAAGATTTATTTAAAGATTGTCCTTCTTGGGATATATGTCTGATTAAATATGTATTCGAGCAATCTAATAAATGTGCAAATGCTAAACTTTCAGTAGAAGGAGCAGGTGGTGAATCTATCATTATTTCTAATTCGTCTTCCGAATGTACTCTGTCACTTACTATTCCAGATGTAGTATTAGAACTTGTCGAGGATATAAGTGAAATTCTTTGTTCATTTTTATTGGGACATTGTTCAAAAGAAGATAACTTTGAATAACCGAAGCAAGATTTACGCTCTTGTTCTTCCTTTCTCAATATATCATTTAATTTTGGTGCAATTTTCATTGAAAACTGATGTGTCTCTTTGCACAAAGCAAACAAATATTTGCACTTTTCTTCGCTCGAGGAATATAAAGTTATCTTTCCTTCATCAGTCCGTATCTCAAATTTTTTGCGATCGAAACTTAACTTGCCTATTGAACTCCAAATAAAATTTGAAACTGATCCATGATCTGGTAAAATTTTAATACCCTTTGCAGTTACGAGGAGCCATACAGTCCCGGGTTCTGGTTCTGTCTTAGATTGCTTTAATCTATATCTATGAGAATTGATTGTGTCGGGAAGGAGACAAACTTCACGTATAAATCTAATTTCTGCTTCGGCTTTCGATAGACCGCGATGTTCTCGATGGCAGGCGCGTATCGCCTTGCCGACCCAATCCCCGGTAAGGGATGGTGGTGCATAATCCTCAATTTTAAAATAATTCTGTTCTTCATATGCCTCTTCGTCTCCATACTCTGCTTGTAATGCTAATCCGATAAGCAGTAGAAGTATTTCAACAGGCAATGCTTCTCTGGTGCGAATATTATGGAGTAGTTGTAAAAAATAAAGATGGCGGCCAACTTCGTCGTGTAGAAGAAGGGGACTCTCGACATGAAACTGTACGACTAGGTGTAACTCAAGCAACGGCTTCCCATTTGCGTCTAAGCCCTGAAAGAAACAAGAATAACTTGCGTCAGTTAAACATATAATTTTGATTTCTAGTTAGAAATTTGGAAACGCAACTTTTGTATTATTTGTGCCCAACTTTATGGCCACTATGCTTCTGGCACTGATCCTTCACTATATGCAATTTTCAAGTATCTTTAGATGGCGCGAAATTACTTCGTTCGTTTGAACATAGTTCAGAAGGGCCGTAAAGAGCTTACTTCGTTCGTTTGAACGTAGTTCAGAAGGGCCGTAAAGAGCTTACTTCGTTCGTTTGAACGTAGTTCAGAAGGGCCGTAAAGTTTTGAGAAAAGTACCTATTATAAATTAATCTGAACTAAAGTGCGAGTTAAACTCGCTTGGAGAGGATTCCGTACGTTGATTATGTATTTACTAATATGGTCTACGTCTATACGTCTTATAGGTTTTCCTATAATATATAACTAAATAATTATTTTCTGTATTTTTCTCAAAATTCTAGCCTCAGTAGTTACGGAGATAAGGGGGGAATGGTCAATTTTCGTTCTTTCTTGAATAATTTTAAAAGTATCAATTATTGTAGAACTATAACAACAATATATTTGGGATCCTTAAGCCCTTTTATTTGACATACCACACGATACGGTTTGCAAAACAGTTCTGTTTTAATTTTGATTTCGTTAAAAAAAAAATTCAAAATTAATTTGTTTTCTTTAAACTTTCGTCTTTGGATCACAAAATAGCACCTTTCAACTCGTTTGGTCCAGTAGTTTCGGAGAAAATTGGCTGTGAAGGATGGTCGCCCAGACACACGAGTGGATCACTCATAAGGGTTCCGTTTTACGATTTTTGGGTCGGAAGTAGTCGGAACCCTAAAATTATTGTATGCATTTTTTGTGCTATTTTATTTAATATACTTAAATAAGTATGTATATACATACATGTGTGTGGGATGATCTCCAACTCTTTGGGGCATATTTTGAAAGTTTGCTTTCTGAATCCACAAACAAATATTCTCCATCTGAAAAAGACAACAGGATATTTTAAAATTAACTAAAAACTTAAGAAATGTTCTAACACTCATACCCCGCACGAGGATTCCTTGTAACGCTCATGGGAAGTATGGACAACACAAATATGATATATCACAAAATAGCCACGACCCGAAAACAAACATTCATAAATGTCTACCTCAGCTGGGAATCGCATAAGAGACTCCTCGCATTGCAGACAGTTCACTACCAATGCCAACTAGATTAGATCTTTTGATCTAATCTATTTATTTTTATAAATGTTGACATACCTATATGAGCAGGAAGAAGCCGAACTTACTTTGCATGATAGCTAGGCCGAAAAGTTCCATATCTGATACGCCTTGTAGCTGAGTGTGAGCGTTGGCGAGAGATTGCAGCTCCTTGACCTTGGCCTTGGCCTCCACAACAAAGTGGAGTGGTTGGGGTTGGCTGGGCACCCGCAGGGACAGCAGACGCGCGCCAGCGGCGAGCGCGCGCGTCTCTCCGCCCAGCGGCCCGCGAACCGAACACAGAGCACGCATATCGCATCTCGAACTGCCTGTTACTCGCCCTGGAAGTAATGATACATTTTGTTATCGTCAGCTATATTAAAGAGTTCCTATTGAAAGTTTCATTATAATGTCAGAAAACCACTCTACAGCTTTTCGGAACCCTTATAGTTTCATCCTGTCCATCCGTTACATCTGAGAGCCTAAAGGATTCCCCAACGCCATTTTATACCGTACCATACCATGGCCGTGCTAAAACGACAATGGTATGGTTTTCTCGTCTACCCCATAGTGTGTGGACTACTGTGGGTGGGGTGTCGTTGGATAGGAGAGATCTTTGAAAAATTTTGTTCAAAAATTCAATATTCAGCAGTGCTGCCGTCCTAACGAAGAGTGCAATAAGTCGAGTTTTTGGGCTAATTGACTTAAGACCTTCAGTAGCTAAGGATATGGTCTTAAATCAATTTGCCCAAAAACTCGACTTATTGCACTCTTCGTTAGGACGGCAGAGTGGGCCGCTAATAGGTTAAAAATGTATCTGTTTTATGCATCATTCATTTCGGGGTGTGACGAGCCTTAGTCCTTGAGTCCAAGCAAACCTGAACTGCTGATGGTAAGTGGCTATCGTCGCCTATGGATATCAGCGACACCAAAAGCATCACCGATAGCTCCGAAAGAGAGAAAAAGAACTGGCTCTTTAGCCCTCAGCAGGAACACGACGCGTCTTTTAGCGGCTGATAATTGCAATCAAGAGAGTGGTGGTGGTTGAGCTAGCCAGGTCAGGCAGGCTTCGCAGAAAGATAATGCCTGTAATAATATTAATGACGCAATAACATTCATAATATAATCTTTATGTAAATAAAGCCTTCATACCACCAAGCCGGCCGGTTACTGTCGCCTTTTACGACACCCTATTATGCCGATTAGAGTCCGTATTCTAAGCCACCCCAATACGGCTAACAATAAGTAGGAGAGAGTTAAGTTTTATATTGAAATCCATAAACTTTTTTGTTGAGCACTCCCGTGACAAAGATCTCATATTATTATGTTATTTTTTAATGGCTCCGTTGTCAAAAGTAGGTACTTGTAAAGTAGGGATCAGTTTTTTCTCGTTTACCTACCCCGAAGTAGATACAGGATATATAACATAGCTTGATAGAGTTACGAGTATAGTGGAGCAGCTTACAACTACGGAATCCTACATAGCGCGTGGCCTGACACGCACTTGGCCTGTTTTTCTATATCTATACTAATATTATAAAGAGGAAAGCTTTGTATTTTTGTATTTTTATATTTTTGTATTTTTGTATGTTTGCAACGAATAAACTCAAAAACTACTGAACCGATTTTAAAAATTCTTTCACCATTAGAATACTACATTGTTCAGAAGTAACATAGGCTATATTTATTACTAGAAAAAATTAGGGATCCTTGCTAAAACATCAGTAACGTGAACCAAGGTGTGAAAAAATTTGCTTAAAAATTTCTTTCATCGCATACGCTGCGAAAACTATTGACGATAGAACAAAAAAATGTTCTACAATATTAGAGAACATATCAATATCTACAAAAAACCTCGCGATACTATATGTCCAACTATTGTCGTTATGCCACTATAACCACTGTTTACATTTTAAAAGTTAATAACAAAGATGACCAAAATCAGAGCATGAAAACCATACCTTCGTATTAATCCTTATCCAAATAAATCATTTCATATTCAAAACTGTTTCAGTACCTATAGATAACTTTTTGAATTACTCAAATCGGACATTCCATTCAGAAGGGAAAATAAACACCGCCGCCGCGGCCGCGCAATGACCAGTGTGGCCCCACGCAAAGCGTAGGCCTTTATATACTAAAGCAATAAAATTTAAATAGAGGAATGTAAAAAAAATTGTTCAAGTAAAAAAATAAACACATTACGAATAAATTACTTGAGTACATAAAACCTTAGACAATAATACACACGCTCAGACCAACAATATAAGTTCAATTTCAACATTTCAATTTCTGCCTCGCTAAAAATCGAACCGAGGACCCTTCAAACTACGCGTTGCGGCGCGGCGGCGGCGACGCCGCAGCGGTCCGGTATCAGTATGGTAACCACATAAAGTAAGTATTAGTATAGAGGGAGTGTTCAGTGTAACGAAGTGGGAACAGTAGGCACGGGTGAGAACAACACGACGTTCCCGTCGCGAGCGCTTGTAGTCGTGGTTGATTGCTAGCGGTGTGCGGTTCTAGAGAGATTTTTAAATATTTACGTATCAAAATGGTCAAATGTGCAGTTCCATCTTGCAAAAACGATAGTAGGAAACACACAAAACTGAAATCCAGTATCACATTTCATCGGTAAGTTGATTTTTATATTTATTTTTAAGAAAACAAATCACGCATCGCGGGTGTGAAGGAGACGTGAGGGGCGGGCACGGAAAGACCGCCCGCGCACCGCGCTCTCCTCGCGAGACTGTAGTGATGTGATGCGACCAACGCTGTAGTCGATACTTAGAATAATAACGCCTAGAAACCTATTGCGAGCACGAAAAACGCGCAACTAAAACTTAGCCATATCTGGCTAAGTTTGTTCCGCGAGCTGTCAGTGCTCATCGTCACGTTAAGTCGAACACAGCTCGCGAAAAATAATTCAAAATGACTGTCTGCACTATAAAGAAGTGTTCTAGCACATCAGACAAACAAAATAAAAGTAATCAAATTTCATTTCATAGGTAAATACTTACATTTTATAGATTTTCTGTACGTAAATCGACTAAAAACAAATAATTTGAAACACAATAACCTATCACTACACAGTGTTGCTAGTTGTAGGGGAAAAATTGCACACAATGTTTTTAGTTGGTTCTTAATGTTGAGTTTAAAGAAAGTTGGTAAGTATAATCCTACTAAAAATACAAAGATCTGTTTAATGCATTTTCACAAAAAGGATATGTACACAACGAAAAAAGGTTTGCGAAAAATACGCCGTGGTGCTGTGCCAGCAAAGGTACCTAAGGTCCTAGATATGTAAAATGCATTAGCTCATGTCAAGCTAACTGCTTGAGGATGGAGCGGCCTCCGGCTCCGCCGTTAAGTTGGTGTTTAGGTACTTAACAATGAAAAGGTAAAATTCAGGTAGCCATATCCTAGACTTCCTAGAGGTTAATTGTAAAACTATATTGTCAGCGATGTCAACTTATACATATATATTATGAGAGATGTTGAATCAAAGCGAAAACTTTTTAAGAAACAGATACAATTACAGGGCTTTTAAATGGGAATGTATTGCTTTAATTTAAGAATGGTTAAATAAATACTAAATTTCAATATGTTAAACGTTTTTTTTATTATTGAAATCCTTATTCACCGATACTTCCTATATCATTTGATATCAAACAGGTTTTTATAGTAGTTGTCATAATTTTTTTTAATCAGATTATAGTTTTGCGTCTCCTGCAACTAATTTTCGCGAAAAAATACAAACATCTACACAAATATGTTTTGCATAACATTTGTCTATGATTTTTTTGGTTTGATAATGTTTTGTATAAATGTTTCACGAAAATGTTTCTCACAGAAGATGTGAATTTACACAATCATACAGGCATTTAAATTTAAACGCATTAAACGGCGGCATTCATCATTAGATTAATCGTTGGTAAATTTGCTGTTATTTTAAAAATATGTAATATATTTATGAATATAATCATATTCATGTTATGTATTTAAAGATCATATCAAACACATGACAAATCATCGCATAACAAAGCAGCACGTTTTCCCATTTTTTGTGGGTAAACGCCCGATGATGGTAACACTGGAGCCATATATTTGTGTGCGTTAGAAGAGCGTAGATACATACAGCTTACGCACACAAGGATAATGAAATGGCACGCGTTTACGCTTATGTTTTGTTTCAGACGCTACTTCTAGGCGTTATTATTCTAAGAGTCGATATTTAAAATATGTTTTGAAATGTTTGCTATGAGAAAAACGTATTATATTTATGTAACTTTAATAAAAAAATCAAAATCTTATAAATATTTATTATAAATCATTGTAGTGTGTGTTTTGTATGATATACTTTGTAATATTTATAATGCGAAAGTATTTTAACGTTAGCTAGGAATGTAAATATAAGGGCGTATTCACGTAGAAAGCTGGCTACCGGCGCCGATCTGCCAGCGCTTATCGGGACCGGTTCGCCCAGGTAGTCGGTGCAGGTAGTCTATAGTCCATTTTTTTGGTCCAGTCTAAAGTCGTAAACAAATATGGCCGACTTCTAATGTCAATTTGCCATAGACAATATATTATATAATGAAACTTGGAGTCGGTTCATATGATACAGCGACTAAATTTCATTATCTGTTATAGAAAATGGCTATGGGAATTGATAAGTACCTACTTAAATATTTCTGTTTAAAATTATTTGCCATGATGCGAACGAAAAATCATTGTCATTGTAACCTTGAGTAATAGAAAAAGACAAAAATAACAATTCACAGTTTTAAAAATATGTCTCTAATTTTCAAGCGTAAAGTTAAAATATTATTATATCGATCAAGAAATCATTCAAACGATTTAGAATATCGATTTGTCTTTCAATACTTATGAATCAACGACAATCTTAAGTTCCTAGCTGTCAAATTGTCATCGATATATTGTTGCTGTGCAAAGAAGTTTTGACAATGTTTCGTGATAAATAGAAGTTTAAGTGAAATTAAATTAAATTAAAACAAGATTAATATTAAAATGGATGATTTATTTAATTGAGTCTATGTCTATATTTTCTTCGGTTGTTTGTACCATAAACATTTACTATCTAAATAACAAGAATACTCGTGTAAAACTAAAAAACTGAGTGACTTTCGTATTTTAAATAACCAACAATATAGATCACACTAACAGCTCCATCACTAGGAGAATCTGCTATTATGGGTGCCATCGGTACAATTAATGTACTGTAGTACAACAAATGGTGTAATAAGTACCTGGGCAAATGAGCTTGCTCAAGTGAAAAAAGAGAAAACAAATTTTCCCAGATATGAGAACTAGCTAGATCGATTAGTCGCCCTCGTAAACCATAACATTCTAAATTTCATCGAAATCGTTAGTGCTGTTATCGAGAACGTGGTAACAAAGAAATATATAAATAAATATACATACCTATTTATATAAAAAAATTCTCGTTTAATAGTAGGAAATAAGATAAGTTATCGAAATAACTTATCGATACCTCGTTGCCGATCGGCACGTAATTGATACATCCCTATCCGTCATACACGTATCGATATACGTATCTATAGATCATCTGCCTACGATGCGTACCGTTCCATTTGTGTGATACCCGCACTCTATACTAATAATAATACCTCTATGGGTAACCAGTATCGGGCTTACCTTTGTAATTCAGTAGGTATACAAATCAATTTATATTTTCCAGTGTCCACTTAAATTGTATGAATTATTGAGCTAGGTAAATAACGTTTTGGGTTAAGTATTTCTGACCAACATGAGTATTGAGTTTCGAAATTTCTTTTGCCCACCTGACTAATCGACTGTACAGGTCTATGTTTAATAAATGAATATGTAACTACCCACTGAAGCGTAAAAGTATCTACGCATAAAAATTACCTGTAATTATTGACGACCCGTGTGGCGCAATGGTAACCATGCCGGATCGCCGCACCGAGGGTCCTGGGTTCGATTCCCAGCGAGGCGGAAATTTGAATGATGAGTTTGAATTTCTGTTCTCGGTCTGGGTGTGAATGTCCTTGTCTATGTTGTGTGTTGTCCATGGCACCCACGACACAGGGAATCCTAGTGTGGGGCTATGAGTGTGAAGCGTTATGAGTGTGAAGCGTTATATTGGGGTTATCGGTCACGGCACGACACCGATGCACAGAATACCGATGATCCGTTCGAACACGCGCGACGACCAACACTATAATACGTATATCTCTCACTGTAAAAGTGGTAAAAGGTTAAGTGTATTTTTAGGAGTTTAACTCCTTATCTATAGTGGTCCGTGAGCTAGCGACAGATTTTCCTGACCAATTTCCTCTCAAGCGATAACTCGTGAAATACTTCAGAGAGTTGCATTATATAGCATGGTGAACGTCAGCTGCCACTCCAAGGGTGGGTAGGGGGGCGGCAGCCTTTCAATCATGTAAAAAAAAAATTGTTTTCAGTCATTTCCTCCCGACTGAAAATTTGTTAGATGATAAATAACGTAATTATTTAAAGGTAAAAAAAAGTCAGCTGGCCATACCGTGGTGGATTATACGTCAGCTGCATTATATAGCATGGTGAACGTCAGCTGCCGCTCTAAGGGTCGGCAGCCTTTCAATCATGTAAAAAAAAATTTGTTTTCAGTCATTTCCTCCCGACTGAAAATTTGTTAGATGATAGATAACGTAATTATTTAAAGGTAAAAAAAAGTCAGCTGGCCATACCGTGGTGGATTATACGTCAGCTGGGCACGCGAACATGCAAAAAAAATTTTTTGTTCAGTGATATCCTCTCACTTGAAAATGCGTCAGATGATACTTTACATGTTATTTTGAGTAATTAAAAACGTCAGCTGGCTGTATGTTGGTGGAAAGGTCGTCAGCTGATGCAGTGAATGGTGGAGCTCAGAAGCCAGGCGTGAGCGCCGATCGCTTATTTACATTCGTCAGCTGACGGGTTTTCCACCAACTTAGAGCCAGCTGATGTTTTTGTTTATTCAAAATAGCGCGTAAACTATCACCTGACACATTTTTAAGTGAGAGGAAATTACGTAACTACAGTTATTTTGAAAATTGGTGGCTTCTGAGCTCCACCATTCACTGCATCAGCTGACGACCTTTCCACCAACATACAGCCAGCTGACGTTTTTATTTACTCAAAATAACATGTAAAGTATCATCTGACGCATTTTCAAGTGAGAGGATATCACTGAACAAAAAATTTTTTTTTGCATGTTCGCGTGCCCAGCTGACATATAATCCACCACGGTATGGCCAGCTGACTTTTTTTTACCTTTAAATAATTACGTTATCTATCATCTAACAAATTTTCAGTCGGGAGGAAATGACTGAAAACAATTTTTTTTTCTACATGATTGAAAGGCTGCCGCCCCCCTACCCACCCTTGGAGCGGCAGCTGACGTTCACCATGCTACATAATGCAACTCTCTGAAGTATTTCACGAGTTATCGCTTGAGAGGAAATGACTGACAAAAAATACTATCTGGCTCACGGACTATAGGTACAGACCTAGGTTTAGATATACTTTTAGATATAGGTTTTTCAATGACATCTACTTGTCTCGCTTGCTCGCAGCAGACTAAAATGCGTTGGCACCATTTGGTGTTAATATAGGTGTCCAAACCTTTAGTACTGAACAGCCTGTCTAGTTTAGTATCATAATATACATATTATGTATATGTAGGTCTGTGACTGGAACATCATAATTTTTTTTTAAATCAGCAAGCTGGCTACTTGCGTTCAATTTTTAATTAAAGCTTTTTAAAAATATAATACATGCAGATGCATTCCATTTTTAAATTACGAGTATCTCAAAACTTATCAGTGACCTACGTATAGATTAATAAATAGTTAATAAGTGCTATCTGTAACTGTGAGTAAGTAGGAAAAAACGCTCCGGTAGTTTCTTGCTGCTTCTTCTCCCGGGCCCTCACAATAGGGCGTTGTTGAATGAAATACCAAACCAATTTTGAATAAAATATTTGAATTTAGAATTTTTTGATTTTTGAATTGATATCATAGGCTGTAAAAATACAAAAGTAACACTTCCTTCATTTTATGCATTCTTACAAGGGTAAGCTATGAGAGTAAGTTTTTGCAGTTAGCTACTTGACCTACATTTTAAACTTGTATAAAATAATATATTATTTCAAAGTTATACCTATATATTTCGTGGCCACTAAACATTTTGAGTGCAAAAAGGTTCTCAAGATTTTTATATTTTAATTTTTATAAAATATAATTGCTAACGTTGCAATATAAATTATTAATATCATTGTAACAGATGATAAAATTATTATCATTGTTAAACTGTCTTCAACATTGAGTGGTGCGCAGGCGCAGGCTACAATGTCCGGAACTGCCATCTGGTGCATTCCACAATTTTTTTTGTACAGTTTACTTTTGCTACCTGCAGCTTTCATAGGCAGTAAATTATTATCTCAGAATTTATGTAAATAATAAAGCAACAAAAAGACGATTGCCGACTTCATCCGTTTACTATGCACAAGTTGGTTGGGATCGGAAGGTCAAGATCGTATAATCTTTTATTAAGATTGTGTTATTATTATTACAAAATATAAAAAAAGAAATGATTTATGTAACATCAGATCTTGTTATAAATAAATAGGTAAAAATGTGAAATTTAAAACATGTAGCTATACATTTATGTAAATTAAATAGGTAGGTAAGGTAGGTATAGTCTGTATAATGTACTTGTATATTTTTTTATACGATTTGTATTTTGTAACGCAGTCATTCTGTGTTTTGTATTCCTACTAGAGATCAATAAATTAATTCATACGTATAAAACAAAATTTAGGGTAAAGTTTCAATTAATGGGCCATTGTTTTATGATATTTCGTTTATTTAAATATTGGAAAGTTGGCTCCTGGAGGCAATTTTTTTAAATTCCATATAATATGTAAATAAAATAAGTTTGTTTCTAAATTTAAATTCAATAAGGTAATAAACGAATATACATCAAATAAAATTACGTAATCGCATTTAAATTAACATTTTTTATCTTCCTATGTCATAGTAAACACGGCACGTGTAGTTTTTTGACTTTTTTGACTATAACCTGTTCTATTATTTTTGTTGATCAATGACGACCCGTGTGGCGCAATGGTTACCATGCCGGATCGCCGCACCGAGGGTCCTGGGTTCGATTCCCAAGGTGGAAATATGAATGATGATTGATGAGTTTAAATTTCCGTTCTCGGTCTGGGTGTGAATGTCCTTGTCTATGTTGTGTGTTGTCCATGGCACCCACGACACAGGGAATCCTAGTGTGGGGCTATGAGTGTGAATTGTTAATGATGGATTCCAGATGATGGTATAGGTATTTAATGATGGAGTAGGTATCCATAAATCGGACTGCTTATACTTTATATGTTTACCTTTTTAATTATTTAAATTCATAGTTTTAATTATGTTTATAATACAGGTAGTTACAACCTTTTGTGTTTTAAAGTAATTTTGCTTCACGCTAATGTTGATTATACTGGCCATGTAGTGTTAAATTAAGTTATGACATAATATTACATTTGGTAGAATAATGTTAAGGACCTTTATATTTTTGTTTTACCTATACCTACTGGCCGAGGCAACGGACATGCGGGCGGCGAGCGATTATTTATACATAATTATTAGACAGTGTAATATGTTTCTTGGAATGCAGCATCACCAGATCACTTCAAAAAAACTAGACGCGAATAAATTTCATCGCATCCGGTACCTCTCCGGCTTTTCAGCTCTTGATAGCCATAAGAACATGTTTTTTGTTTTAGTAAATGCGCGATAGTTTGTAATGGCGGTCAGGCGTAGCGGGGTGGAGGAGAAGGGGGAGGGGCGGACCGGTCGGGCGAGGCGCGCGGCATGCGGCGGGTGGGGCGCGGACAGGGGCGCTACGTAAGCGCGGTAGCAGCGGACGGCGACGCGAGGAATGCGGACGACCTTCAGATGCCGAGCGCCCCTCCCCCTACGCCAGCCGCATCTTGCGTCCTCGCATACCTATGGCCATCGTTGCCTCCAATTTTCGACATCTCGCTACCACTTTTGACACCCGCTCATTGTTATGTTGATAATGGACCAAAAATCTCAGAGATACGAAATAGCAGGTATCGGCAATTAAATAAGAGCTCAATGCAGAAAAATGGTAAAGGTGTGATGCTTGTTCCAAATTCAAGCGGCATAAACAAAAGCCATCGTCGAATAGCAGAGGTAGATTGTTTAAAAACAGGGCCAAGTTTTTACGATTCGGGTCCCATGTGTACGTAGGCTTCTATACTCTGCATAGAACTAAAGTCAGAATACTGTCATTGTTTGGCTAATTGATTTGGATGCTCACAGTCATGTGATAAATGCGATAGGTATGAAGTATGAACAAAGGTTTTATGGAGTACCTACTTTTAGCAGGAAGTGCTTTTACTGACATATTTTGAGCGGGTTACATAGTTACAATCTAATTTTAATTTACTTTCAAAGTATTGTTACCAAGTACACAAATTTTTTTTGCAAATCTCACTTTAGAATTTAGATCGATGTTTGCCCACAATGCAATGTGACATGCAACGCAAAATTGACGATAAATATTATTGACTAATATGAAATAAGTTTCGGTATCGGTAGTCAAATAGGTAATAGCGTACTTGATTATATTGTATTGACGTTACTTTAAGATACGTTAACAGGGTTAAGAGCAGGGACGTCGTTAAAACTACACCACAGTGTCCACAGTATAACAATCGACGTGCTCCATGCGCGTGCTCATCAGCGTCCCGTTTTTGTATATGTATTGATTTTAATTTTTAACTACATACATACATATATAGATAATAGTCTCACATCAGTTTTTTTAGTTCTTTAAAGTTTTGAACTAATACAATTATTTATATGTAATAAATTTTAAAACCTAATAAAGCTGTTAATTTTTTTCATCATTATCATCAGCCTTTATCTAATTACTATCATTCGCAGTTCCATCTTCTTTTTCTCAGATCGTCGGTCTATCAGGCCAGTGGCCGACCCACAACATGTCTGCTGGTTCGTGGTCTGCACTCGTCTGCGTCAACGGCCATCGGATCTCAGGATCGACATAATGCAAATAGCCCACTGCCTCTTCAGCTTGACCTTTATAATTATCTACTATGTGTTATGTCGGTTACCTCGGTTCTTTGTATCTTCTCGATTTCCAATTTTACCCCGCAAATAATCTCCAAACAGCACGCTGAGCTACCTACCTTTAGCTTGTAGACTAGTCTTAATCCACTGTCAGAGTTCACATTTTAGCAGCGTATGCCATAACCGGCGTGATGCACTGCTTAATAGATTAGACTAAATAAGGCGTTGTAGTATCTGATACGTGAAATTTGAAGCTGTTTTAACTGAGTTTTCAGTATACCTAGTCTGGCCCTAAATACAGTCATAACTTATGAAATATTATGAACAAACACTTCACTAATATTTTTTTTGGAATAAAAATATCTGTAAATTAGTTATATAAAAACAAAGGAACTTAAATGTTAATTGAAGTTTTATTTAGGTTATTAAAAGTGCCCTTCCTGATTTTGAATACAGGCTCCTCAACTACTCAACCTCTTAGGCCAGTAATCAATTGTAGCACGCACGAGCAACCACTGCTTTATTGAAAGATGCTTTGAGACACTCCAAATTCTGATGAGATTTAGCGCAAGCTTTCTGCTCTAATTTTTGCCATATTTGTATCCAACAGTAATGTAAGTATGTGGTCTAAGAGGGCAACTCGTACTTATAATGCCTGATAAAGTCAATTTGAGACGAATATGAGACTCCAAGTCAAACCTCGATTGATGCAGAATAATGCCCACGCTGAATTATCGGAATACGCCTGCTTGCTTCTTTATTGACATGGGCATAACATTTTATTACTTTGTATTTTGTAACTCTTTTCAATGTCAAAAAATTAAAAAAAAGGATTTGGCGGTATTTTTTTTTCGCATACCTTCTTAACAAATCCGGTAATCTCTCGAGCCTTAATTTTTTCGAGATTTATTACGGAAATTCTCTATTTGTCGTCGATGAGCTCAGGGTCTAAGGACTCTAAGGTCTTCATTTCACATTCATTTGATGGTAGTTTTGCTTATCCCTACCTGAAGCTAAAATGATTTGCTTCCGGATAGGATTTCGCTGAATTCGCGTCCATGCTGCCTGGATGATTGCTGGCGTTCTAACCATACGAGGTCGGTCGCTTTTTTGTCTTCGAAGCTCGAAACTTCAGGAAATTATTTGATAGTAGGTACGATAAAAAAACCCCATGAGTTATTTTTCAAATTTGCAGCAGTTTAAAAATCTCAATAGGTGTATAGCTGTAGCAGTGCAACTTAATAACCCGTCTGTGTCTTCTTTTATCGTTCACTCCTTTTTTTTAAAATAAATGGCATAATATCAGTTTTTTTTTCTTAGTTCCGAAAACTAATCAGTAAACTAATAAGTAGTCAGTTAGAACGAATACTACAAAGAGTTAATAAATTAATTGGACAGTAAAATATCTAAGGTCACGCGTGGGCAGTTGACAAACCTCAATTGATTGGCAGGTAACTAGGGATTGCAATCCGGTGTCATTTTCAATCCGGCCGGATTTTACCGGATTTTCACCAATCCGGTCGGATCCGGCCGGATCCGGCCGGATTGATCACGTGATCAAATTTTTTCGTTCTCGTTTCAATATAGACTGTTTTTGATGTATAAAAAAATATTTTCGGATTTTAAAGGAACACAAATGTGTTAAGTCAAAATAAATGCAACCGAGCCGTAATAAATACTTGCACACTTCAAGCCAGGTAGCACCTAATGACGAGTAACCTACAAGAATGGACGAAAATCATGTCGAATGTCTATATGTCGCACCCGTAACGATTGTCAACACGGCGCTGCTTTCAAAATCGTAGACGAGTACATTTGACAAGTGACAAATGATCGAAATGGGTAAGCCCAACTTTGAGAAAGAAGTCACTCATAGAATCGAACTCGGATCGGCTGCGTTCGGGAACCTGCGTCATAATTATCTTGTCGTCCAAAACACTGCCTCAGTGCCTGAAGTAGAAGGTGTTCGAGCAGTGTGTGTTGCCAGATGACATACGGATCCGAGACGTGTGGTGCTTCACCATTGGCCTAATCCATAAGTTTAGAGTCACCCAGCGGGCTATGGAATAAGCTATGCTCAGTATTTATCTACGCGATCGAATCAAAAATGATAAAATCCGTAGACGAACGACGGTGACCAACATAGCTTAGGCCTTAGAGAATTAGCCGGCTGAAGTGGCAATGGGCTGGCCACATAGTTCGAACGACCGATAACCGTTGGGGAAGAAAGGTCCTCGAATGGAGATAACGCCTCGGTAAAAGGAGCATAGGTCGTCCCTCGACCAGTTGGACCGACGACCTGAAGAAGACAGCTTGTATCCGCTGGATTCAGAACGCTCAGTCCACCGATCTAAGTGACGTATATTAGGGGAGGCCTATTTCCAGCAGTGGACCTCTAAAGGTTGATGGATGGATGGAATAAGAGGAAAGTTTTGATATTTTATTAATTTTTTGTAATGGATAAACTCAAAAACTATCGAACTAATTTCAAAATTTTTTACACCAATAAAAAGCTACATTATTCCTTAGTCACAAAGATTATATTTTATTGTAATTTATAATATTTTTTACTTCATCTCAAGTAAAAATGTTTGACACCCAGCGAAGTGGATACGGTTCAGCTAGTTTTTTATATTACTGTCTGTTAGTCCGAAAATTGTAGTTTTAGTAAGAAGTAAAACAGATTGACAATATAACTTGTCTTCGAAAAATATATCAATTGTTATTATTTTTCCTCTTCATTTTCTTTCAGAAGGGAGCCAATAACAAGTGTATACAACTACACATCTTTGTATGTATAAAGAGATTTTTCTGTTCTCATGTCATCGCGCATCAATTGAAATACACCAGCATCTATTTAGGGCAAATATTAAAAATTATAAACAAGAAGTAACTAATAATAACGAGAATATAATTTTATAACTTTAGATTTATCCATTCAGTAAGTGTTGCACATCACATCCCTATTGAAGGTTACTGGATTAATTACAACATCTACGAGTATACCACGCATTCAAAGCATCTACACTAGCAACAGGCTGATTATTTTGCCAGTAATTGGCATGACCGGATCCGGTAATTTTCACCGGATCCGGTACGTGTAAAAAACGCCGGATCCGGCCGGATTACCGGATCCGGTTTTCCGGATTGCAATCCCTACAGGTAACTTGCTAATGATAAACTCAAAATACTACAAGTATAGCAGATAGCTGCATATACATAATGTATATGGTGTATTCTCTCCACGCAAGTAACATCATGGTAATTTGAATAGGCTTTGGCGGTAATAAAAAATTCAAGTAATATCTTAATTTGGTTTGCTTTTCAATGCCCCATGTGGACTAATACTAATACCCAAAATATTCTTAATTTTAAGATGTATTTTATGAATATGTTGTTGTTACTTAAAAATATTTACAAAGTGCCTAACAATTTTCCTTTAAATCTAAAATCTTTAGAAATTTACTTAACATTTTATGCTACTTTTTAACCGACTTCAAAAAAGGAGGAGGTATTCAATTCGACTGATAATGTTGACTAAATTGAACTTGTAAAAATTGTCTATGGTTGAGATCTTCTTAATATACGTAAGCAAGCGTAAACAAAGTTTTTAGCACATACGGAAGTTATTTATTCATTTTTAACGAAAACCTACGTTTTCGACTATTTGTTTATACTTAAAGTAAAGTTGATCGTAAACGTTAAATCATCATGGTCATGATGTTTGTTACTTATAATATATGATCATTTATGTTGCTAAGCCATTGTGAGGGATGTCGCTTGAAGATAAATGTACACTTGAAAAATATTTTTATGCAGGGATAATTTAACTAAACCAAATAAAAGCACTCTATTGTATCTAATTACATTTACTTCACTCTTGAGTTTGATTCTCTTTTTTTAAAATGATTTATACAGCCTCAGATGAAAGAATAATATACATCACTCACTATCCATTAGGATATCCGATTAAACATTCAATCGGTGATTGATATAGATATTTTATCCTGGATTAGCAGGTTTGGACCGCATGATCGTTAACAAGGTACTTTACCATACTATGGATAATATTATAGGATGTCCTAAAATTCACGCAAGATTTGAATAAGTTGGAAACAGTATCATATTTGAATTAATATTATATATGTATAATATAATTGATGATTTATTCATTTTACAACAGTGGTTCTTAACCTTCAGGCTCCATCCATGTTAAGACGGGATTCCTTATACTTTGGTATGGGTAATACGGGTCAACAACTCATTGGTCAATATATAATTATAATGTTTGTGGAAGCTGTCGAAATTTTTTATCTTTTTTAAGTGAAATTATAAATTACACTCACTTCCTATTTAATATGAAATTCAAAGCTTTGCGGACGGACCATGGATGCTTCCAGTGCTCTTTGTAATTTTTGTCGAAGATAAAAAATAAAAAAACGAAATTGTAGGTCTAAAGACGCTCTTCAAGTTTGATGATAGACATTTTTTTACCCGACTACCAAGGAAGGGTTATGTTTTTCGCGCGTATCTTGTAAGTATGTGTATGTATGCGTGTTTTATTATTTATTACCTGTTATCTTCCAAACCGCTGGACCAAATTTAGATATAGATAATTAAGATATCGATTCATCTTGATAACCCGTTCTTAGATAGGTGACGTTAAAAAAATTAAATGATGGTGGCTGTGAGATGCCATTGTTTGAACTTTGAAGTATCAAAAAATAAAGATAAATCGAATAATGCTATATATGGGTATCAAATTAAAGAACTCACCATAAGAATTTCAAAAAGGTATAGGTATATATCATGATAGCTTTTTCATAGCAGGCGGGTTTTTATTTTTTTTAATATTTTGATATCTATAGCAAGTATAGCACGATAAGAAATAAAGTAGCAAAAAATAAATTTCACTACATAGGTATTAAATTGGTTTTTTCGATCGATATATCAATAACGATGAACGATAGGTGAAACATAAAAACGACAAAAAGGATTGCATCAACTCAGCGGAGAACCGAGTTATTGTGAGCCTTTATAGACTCCCCCCCTCCCCCCACGTAATATGAAAGACTAAATAATGTAATCTTTCACATGCATTTCTATCCCCTTTTTTTCCGACGTAATGACTGGACTATTTAATGGCCGTCGTGACTTTGGGTTTAATACAAATATTAGTGTACATACCTACTTACTTAGTTTTCCTTTTTAGATTTTTTGTTTAATTATTATTTTATGAAAAATCGCTTTCTGGTTGTAGGTACGTAGGTAGGTAATAAGTGGTAGGTGACAAGAGTAATTATTTGTTAAATTCTAGTCCATAAAAGGTGTGCCGTTGCTTACATTAATAACACAATTATTTTACACTTTAATGCTGCATTTAGGTACATTACATTACACATCAATGGAATGCGGCCGCAGTCTATTTGCGTACTAATGAATCATTAACTTTATCAATCATTGACTGATGGGATAGACAATTGTGTTTAATTATGAATCTATAATACCTACATTGTGTAAAACCAAAACTCACTGTAAAATCGATTTTGTCAATAATATTATCTAAAAAATAACCGAACTGTGGCTATGTCTCTCAAAACTTCTTTTCGATAAACACATAGACGACGTAGTCAGTAAGGCATCAAGAGCACTCGGTTTCATACTTCGCCTATCTGCAGAGTTTAAAAACATAAAAACAATTAAGATCCTGTATTGCACCTTCGTACGCTGTCACCTTGAATACGCTTCCCAAGTCTGGAATCCTAAATATGATACATATGTAACACGTATTGAACGAATACAGAAGAGATTTCTTAGGTATTTACAATATCGGAGCAAAAATATTACCACAGGGTACACTGAACAATGTCGAACACACCATATACTTCCTTTGTATGAGCGCAGACGAATAGCTGATTTGGCTTATTTGTTTAACATATTAAATGGTTCTGTAGACTCTCCTGAGCTATTGAACAACATCACACTCAGAGTTCCCAGATCAAACAGCAGATTACAAGCTCCCCTCTTCGTCCATCCATCAAAGGTCAACTATAGACGGAACTCCTTCTTCAGTAGGGCAAGTATAACATTAAATGCTACTGTGCGGGATTGTGACATAGACTTATTTAATACTAGTGTATCACAATTAAAGCGAATTATGACTCTTAACTTTTTCAAACCCAATAACTAGTTTTTAAAGATAGTATATTAATCAATTAATTTAAATACATCCATGAAATGCAGGCACTAATGGGAATTTCTACATGAATGTAACATCATATCAGTATTCTGTATTCCTTCATACATTACAGTTTAATATATCTACCGACTTAGCAATTTCAATAATAGGTAATTATTAATATTACCCATATTTAAATTCTTACACGTGAAAACTTGTAATTGGCTTTCTCTCACAGTTATGATGCTCAAAAATGTTTGTAAACTAGCTGTAAGTTTTCCAAAAACAAAAAAAAAAAAAAAAAAAAAAAAAAAAAAAAAAAAAAAAACGAGAATACGAGTAAAACTGGTTAGGTATTTATCGGCTCATGTTTAATTTTATGCATGCAGGTATCAGTAATTTACGTAAATATTTAGTTTAGCTCATGGGTAGGTTAGCTATTTTTATGCATTTTTTTAATTGCCATTTTATCGTGACACCTGTATGATTCGTATGTAGAGGTTTGATCCTGTTTTTTTGGTCGAATTAGCTCTCTTAAAACGGGCCTTATAGGCTTTAGGCCCTAAAGTTTAGGGGTGAGTGTTGAGCATAGGAGATAATCGGGAAAAGCCCAATAAAAACCCATAAAAAATAACATTAAAAGCGCTAAAACCGTAAATCTGATAAATTGTTTTGCTTAATTGTTACTTCATTAATCAATCATGTGATGTGATGTTGAATTATGATCATATTTTTGTTGGTTTCGATTTTGATTTTTGATCATATAAACATTATGCAATTTTCGTAAAAAAATATATTTTTTATAATTATTTTGTAACCTCGTGTGCATTTTACGACTGATCTCCTAAGATGTAAATGTCAAAACACAATAAAGGATCTAGCAAAGGTTTGCCTCGCACTCTTGTCTAGTGGATACTAGAAAAAAATTTAAAAAAGGGCAATATATAAAACATATATTCGCAGGCCAGTGCTTAGTTAGTTGAAAATAAAGGATGCCTGTGAAACATTGGTTGTTTTGACATTGAGAATACGTAATGTCTTGTAAATAGGGAGTTAATGCTTAAGCAAACTGATAACTGAAGGCTCGAGAAGGATTCTATAAATGAAATTGCAGATACCACGAAGAATGGCCAATTATAAACGGATGAAATAGATGTTAGAAACCTATTTATTGTCCATTAAACACTTAAAAATGTGAAATTTCTATTAAGTTCTCTATAGTAATTTTATCTTATTTCATCTGTTTGAAAAGCAAATATTATGCATATGAAATAAATGAAAAATATAATTAAATATATGAAAAATACAGCTAATAATATTTATTGTAATGATCAAACATTACATGTTCACCGGCCACATATTTGTAATGTTTCCTGGTTGGAGCCGATTGTTTCATAGGTCACTCACGGGTACGTGGTACCTACCTACTTACTGTAACCGCATCTTATGCTCTATCTATTTGGTGATCAATGCGTAGTAGCAAGCAATGATGTGGTGTTCTAGGGGAAGGGCGTACGAGTACAGGGTCAGCGGCCGCAGTGGCGCGACCGGCGCGGGCGTGCGGAATTCGAGGTATGTGACGTATGAAATGAAAGTGGCCGCATCGAGAAAGCGCGCGCATCCACAGCGGCCATCCACGAAAGGCTGGTGAACACCTCACTCACCATTAAAAAACAAATCCAACGATGGGACTGTGAAGACACTTTACTCCGTAATAAACCGCATCCATGGGCACTTCACTTCACACTCGTAGCGCGCGATCACGTCAACGTAACTTTGCGATATACCCGTCGGAGCGCATAATCTCTATAAGTGTGTAGGAACGACTGACTGGCTGAGTGAAGCGAAGAGGGTGCGTGGGTCGGCGAAGGCATGAAGGCACGCGCGGGGCGCGCCGCGGCTTCGCTCAGTGGAATGCGGCATTGGCAAGATAGTGGCGGCTGGCAGCGGCACTCGCCACTCGGCACTCTGTACTCGGTACTCGGTACTCGGCGCTCGGTTCTCGGTGCTCGGGATGGGTACCAGCCGCGTGAGTCGCGCCAAGACTCTGGTGGCTGGAGTGTGGAGCTTCCGAAGTGGTACGACTACGAACGCGATACGCGTCTTGACGCCGCGGCGTCGCACGTATCAAATGTGCACATAACTTTGTTGGTCATTGAATAAACATCCAAATAACTCGTTATGTTATATGCGACAATTTTGCGACACTGATAAGGATTCATTTTTGATAACAAATATTCATTAATGAATTCTGCCTTATGTATTCTTTGTTTATGATTGATATTGTTAATACAGTAATCTCCTTTTCATTAAGTTCACCCTAAATTATGAAACTTTACACGTATCTACACTATCTACAATCTTTATTGTCCATTTTTTTTCGACGAGTCCTATTTGGGAAACACAATAAGGCTGACACAAAATAAAAAATATCCCAAATCTAATTTCTATTCACTATTAATTATTTTATTACACTAAATAAATTTAATATTTCATTTAAAAGTAGTGCCAAAATTGTTTACGAAATAAGTTTTGTCTAAAAAAATGGACTCTACATAGGTCTCTCTTAGGAAATCAATGCTACCTACTGCAGTGAGCTGCGTTGACAAATGACAATACCTTTATACAGGATGCCCCAAAATTAGTACGACAAACTGAAACTGGAGATAGCTTGTGAGTCGACCATAATGGAGTTGACCTACGACATGCCAAAAAATTACCTTTGTAAAAGTGTCACCGTTTTTGAGATTATGACCTTTGTTTAACTTTTCTGAAATTCGGCTCCTTCAACCTACTTTTTATTGCAGTCTAGAAATGAGCAGAGATTGCAATATTTTTTTCCCAAGGACTCTCAGATAGTTGTGTTACAATATCATTATTAACTATGTAATTTAATGCCAATGTATCAGGAAACTGAGAAAAAAACATCTATATTTTATTTTTGATTTTGTTTTATGTATTTACGTAACTTTGACACTGGGTGGTAGAAAAAAAAATGCAGTGGCAATAGTTGCTTATTACCACAGAAGACTTAATAGTACCTACTTATAGTCTACTCGATAAGTTCAAAATGGTTGAAATTAGAGATACTGCTCTTAAAAATACGTGCGATAGCTCATTCTGTTCGGAATGATGTCTAGAAAAATGTTTCGGAAGCGTTTACCAGCACGTAAAAAACTGCAAAAGTTATTGACAAAATAAAGTTGAAAAAAAAAAGTATTTTGTTTTTGGTAATCACTTCGAAACTATTAATATTTAAGAAATTTTAAAACAAGATTCTTAAAGTAGAGGAAATTTCCAAACAATGACTCGCGACTCTCGGAACTCTATCTCCATTATTTATAACTTTAATTTAACGCTGAAAATGGGTCTCCACGCTGCATTTTTAGGTTGCGCGTGCGGCGTCAAAACCGAGTTCGTCACACTCAATAATTGTTTAAGGTATTAATTATTAATTTAAAAAAATAAAAAAAATATGGTGTATTCGAAACACTTCAAAGAATTTGCTCCCGTAGGAAATTTTGCTTAAAGTTAATTTTTCAACAAGTTAGACGATTGTTAATTAACTAAATTTTCTCGAACTTCCATTTTCATTGTACATTAAAAAAAATGTTTAAGTAATTGTCCTATAAATTTTTCGCTTCGTGGAGCCCTTCTTATATACATGCTTAACGAGATCACGTCATAAAAGTTTAAAAAGTTTTAATACTTTGTGTATAATAATTTTATAAGTTGAACAAACAATTTTTTCGTTTTTTTATCGAATCGAAATTAAAAAATTGAAAAATGTTTTTATCTGTACTTTGTTATACATCGTTGTTTTTTTTATTTTTAGGTGTTTCAGAAAAAATATATAAAAAAGTTGAGAATTTGTTTATAAAAAATTGTTAAGTTAAAAAACAATGAAATTGTTGATAAAAAATTTTTTTTTTTACATTTCTATTAAAGATGGTTAATTATAATTTTTAAGAAAAAAAAATTATTAACTAATTATTCAAACAATAGAAATATTAAAAAACAATTATAAACAATTAAATATCATTATTAAGAAAAAATTTTTTTTTTCAAAAATCATAATGTTTTGTAAAGAATAAGATATTAAGAATTTTTTTCTTGAAAGCATTGAAATAGTCTATTTGTTTATAAAAAAAAATTATAAAAAAATGAGGGAATTTTTTTTTTCAAGTCATTAAATGTCTTTTATAAATGCCAAAACGATTATGTAATAATAAATTGAGAAAAAAATATTTTCAATAATATTATTTGGATTTTTCATTTTTTGTTCAACTTATAAAATTATTATACACAAAGTATTAAAACTTTTTAAACTTTTATGACGTGATCTCGTTAAGCATGTATATAAGAAGGGCTCCACGAAGCGAAAAATTTATAGGATAATTACTTAAACATTTTTTTTAATGTACAATGAAAATGGAAGTTCGAGAAAATTTAGTTAATTAACAATCGTCTAACTTGTTGAAAAATTAACTTTAAGCAAAATTTCCTACGGGAGCAAATTCTTTGAAGTGTTTCGAATACACCATATTTTTTTTATTTTTTTAAATTAATAATTAATACCTTAAACAATTATTGAGTGTGACGAACTCGGTTTTGACGCCGCACGCGCAACCTAAAAATGCAGCGTGGAGACCCATTTTCAGCGTTAAATTAAAGTTATAAATAATGGAGATAGAGTTCCGAGAGTCGCGAGTCATTGTTTGGAAATTTCCTCTACTTTAAGAATCTTGTTTTAAAATTTCTTAAATATTAATAGTTTCGAAGTGATTACCAAAAACAAAATACTTTTTTTTTTCAACTTTATTTTGTCAATAACTTTTGCAATTTTTTACGTGCTGGTAAACGCTTCCGAAACATTTTTCTAGACATCATTCCGAACAGAATGAGCTATCGCACGTATTTTTAAGAGCAGTATCTCTAATTTCAACCATTTTGAACTTATCGAGTAGACTATTATAATAGTATTATTACTTTATTAAAAGTATTAAAACACTTGCCTGTTTAATGGAGATTTCGTAAAAACAAATATTATTTAGTGTCGCTTTCTTTCTTGCAACTTTTTAGCTGTCAATAATTGATCTATTTTGCTCTCTGGGTGTCTTCGGGATTCATAGCATTATTTGCTAGAACATTAAAAAAATAAACACGCTTCATCAGGCCAACTAGTAAAACCGTACTTGTGAATATTAAATGAAAACATGCATGATGCATGCATCCCGTACCTAATTGTAATGTTGAAGGAGCGATTTATTATTATTGTTTCTTTTTTATCTTCATCAAAAATGAGTAACAAATTAACAAATAAGTACGGACACTTTTCATATACAGTACAGAGATAGCATTCCTTCTCTCTATCTTCCATGTTCTAATAGAAGAGTAAGGCTACGTTCACACGGCGTCTATTCGATTCGATTTTTTCACCGCGGCTGTACACACTCGTCGAGACACACCAAGACAGGCCGAGAACGAGTATGTAGACGGTGCATTCACCTTGTCTCGCTCTCTCGTGCCTCGCCTCGGTCGGTCTCGGTCACTGGTCGGTTTTTTGCGCCCGAGTCAAAGGGTCTCGTTGAGTCTCGCGAGGAAAACGAGAGCGAGCATGTACACACTTGTTCAATTAGTTTATCGCTGACTGTGTTCGCGTAAAGACGGGTTTCGCCATGTGGTCTAATGAACGTGAATTACAATTTCTAGAGTACTATCAAATGGAACCAATATTATGGGATTCTAAACATGTAAAACATAAGGACAAGCAAGGTGTTCACGATGCTTGGATGCGAATAAGCGAGCGAATGGAAATTTCTGTAGCAGAGTTAAAAAAGAAAAGAGATTCGCTAATGGCCACGTACAGGAGTCATAAAAGAAAGATTCTAGCATCTATGCAATCTGGAGCTGCTGCTGAATCGGTTTATAAGCCGATATGGTTCGCGTTCGATTTCATGGACTCATTCTTAAATGATGTTTTTCAATGTAGAAAGACTATGAACACGGATACTCAGGTAAGTAAACATTATGAATTTATTTAAACACAATATGTCTATTAAAAATTTTATAATCAGTTATTATTACATATAATTATTGAAGAAATATGATGTAAATTCTTCCCTAATCTGATTTACGTTTTGGGTTGGTCTTCTTGGTATTTGTCGCAAGGGTCTTATTGCACACATGTCTTCAATTTCATTCCTCCACGAACCTGACACGACCAGCTCGTCATTTATGTTGTAAACGTCAATTGTTCCTGGAGGTGTATATATTGCTGATGACGTATTACTCTTTCTTAAAAAATTGTGCAACAGCACACAGGTCATAGTAATTATAATAGTTTTTTCAGGGTTCAGTAGTATAGGTTTTCTAAATATTCTGAATCTTGAGGCTAGTATCCCGAATGCATTTTCAACCACTACGCGTGAGGATGAAAGTTTCTTATTAAAAATACGTTTCGGTGTTCCTTCATTATGACTTCCTGGATATGGCTTCATCACATGAGTTGACAATGCAAATGCTCCATCTCCCAAAAAAACATACGGAACGTCTGTTGTACCACCTGGTAGTGGTCTTGGCATCGGAAAATTTAGATTATTTGAACAAATTCTTTGCCATAGTTGACTATTACGAAAGACACCACCATCACTAATTCTTCCCTGGCTTCCAATTTCAGCAAAAATAAAATTGTAATTACTATCGACCAGAGCCAGAAGTACTATGCTGAAACTCTTTTTATAGTTGTAGTATTCCGAACCACTATGTGCAGGAGATTGCATTACGATGTGTTTGCCATCAATTGCTCCTATACACCTTGGAAATTTTCTGAACCCTTTTTCAATTTCTAACCATGACTGTGGATCTTGCGGAATCTGTAAAATAAATATTTATTGTTATTTTATGTGTATAATATATCGTTATTTTCAGAATCCACCTACGCCTGAGAGTGGAATTGCCAATGATGATCCAGGTGAAAATGATCATCAATCAGAACCTACAACATTATCTCCATTGCCAACTGTACCGCGGCGCCGAAAGAATCCGGTAGAACTGCAAGAAGCTGGCAAGGCAATGAAGGAAGCCATGAGTTCACTGCATAAAGTTTTGAATAAACCACAAGTGGTAGAAGACGATTTCGATCGGTATGGCAAGATTCTTGCCAATAAGCTTCGTAAACTATCTGAATCAGAAAGCTTAAAAATCATGTATGAAATAGATGGATTATTTATTAAGCGTTTAAATACTACACCCACATACTCTGCAGAACCTTCACCGATATACACATCGTGTTCAGAACCAACACAACGACTTCAATTATCACATCCTAATACATCACCAACATATTATGTACGGCCTGGATCGTCATGTACCTCATACTCAGAACCAGACATGTCAGCAACACGTTCTTCCTCAGCCGTTTTCAATAAAAATACCATACAAATTTTGTCTAATGAGATTGTGAGCCCACCAACAGATACAAATTACGACATTCTCGGTCAAGCATTTCATCAAGCATAGCCGAAAAAAAGAAAATTAGATTAAATCCTAAAAACTAATTTTCTTTTTTTCGGCGGTTGTTTTTTTTTTTGTAAAAAAAGCTATTATCTGTAATAAATAAAGTTTATAAATAGTAAATGTTGTTATTATTCTGTATCCACATACTTACCGTAATTTGATCTTTCAATACTTGGTTTAGTGCAATGCATACTTCAGGCACAATTCTTGATATAATCGAACTCGAAACTTTGAACAGGAAATGTAGACTTTCAAAACTATCGCCACTGGCTAAAAATCTCAAAGTAATTGCCAGGCGAATTTTGGCTGGGATTGCTTCCCTTTTAGGCGTATTCTTCTTAGTTATAAATGGAGCAATTCGTTGTAGTAAATATTCAAAGTCTATTATAGACATTCTTGTAAAGTTGTTAAATTGACCCGAGGGTTCCACCAACAGTTCCGCCAATTGATTTTCCATGGTGCTTCTGAAATATATAGATATATATGCTTAACTAATCATGTAGGTAAAAAAAGTAAGATAAATTAAAAATCAACTGTTCTTGGTCTTCTCTTATGTTTTAAGTATTTACCTGCTTCTATTGCGGTGCATAGTAACCATCCACCATCTTCTCCTTCGCCATGGCTTAACAATTTTCTTTCTATGGTAAATGGATAAAAAATGATAATAGCTCACAGCACAAAGGCAAACAGCAGCTGCAATTTCCACGTCCATTGTCACAGAAATCTTCCGTACAAATGAAAAAACGAGTGTGTACACGTATGCTCTCGCCGAGAACATCATCGGCCGAGACTCTCGACGAGAGGCTCTCGACGAGTGTGTACAGCCGCCATCACGTATACGGTTTTGCCGTATACGAGGCAGTTGTTCACACGACAGATTTTGCACACGATTTTAACGTTCCGTTTAAAGTTGTTTAGTACGCGCCATCATGGATCCACGTGTTCCACTAGGTACTTTTATAGTGGTTTATGGAAACGCAAGCAGCGTCCTAGGAGGTATTAGGTTCATCCTTTTCTAAAGACTGGTCCTCATTTAGAAAGAAGATTCGATTTTTTTTCCTAAGCCTCAGAAATGAAGAACATCGGTTTTTTAATTTTTTCCGCATGTCCTTTCATTCCTTTGATGATTTACTATCAAGGCCAGAGAATTCCACCGTACCGCGTACTGATACAAATATGAGACTGCTTATAGGAATTACTCCACAGAGTACTTTGTGGTCTCGAATACGAAAGACAAGTTTGTTCGTGTGAACGATACAACACGAACATAAGCGCCACTGCGTGTGGTATTCGATAAATCGTTTCGAGACGCGAGCCTCCGTAGTGACAACTTCGGACGGTATACGGGAAGAAATATTTCTCGAAAACGACATTTCCCCGCATAGACTCCGTATGAACAACTTAATATATTTTTTACTGTCACTGCTCTATTCGATAAAATCTCGTGTACGGTATACGGGAAAAATGTTGCTGTGTGAACGTAGCGTGCGACATGCGTGCTATAGTCCGTTGACAGTTATTTTACCTCTGGCTATTAAGTTGGCTAACCTTAGCTGTGTGTTGTCATGTTTGTTTGTACGATTCCCTTACATAAAATATTTCATGTTAAAGTGGATATCAACTTTTAATTCAGCTAATAGCTTTCCTAAAGTTGGAATCTCTTTTTTGACTGTGTACATTTCATGTATTTTATTTCTGATTGGACACAGATCAAAATCATCAAACTTTATCTGCTTTTGTTGATTTCTTTCGAGGTGAAGATATTTTTTGGGATGTAGAAGCAGCAACTTCGCCTTCCTTGGTAATGGTGCTGACAGATTTTTCAGATACACCTGAAATAAGAACTATCCGTGAACACAGACCACAGTTATATTAAAAGCAAAAGAAAAAAATACTTAACTACTTTTAATAAAAAATCAGTTCGTTTAAAAATGGTCGGCATGTTTTTGTATCGATACAAAATCCAATTCAATTCTAAGGTCAACTGAATTTTGTGTCGATACAAAACTATGACAAGCTATTTTTTAATAAACCGTAACCGTATACATCATTTTAGTGTCCATTACTACGGGGAAAAAAATAATAGCAGGTAACACTATTTTTCATACCTGTCATGGCCGCTACCCGTTGATGAGCATTAAATGGGATTAGAGGGGCATTTTCAGTTTTTTCCTTTTAACAAAAATTACGCACTGATAGAATAATTTTTCTCCCACTACTTTTTATCCTTTTTGGCATGATTGAAATTAAAAATTATTAACACAAACGAAAAATCCAAGAATATTGACAACAGGTAATGCCAATCTAGTGGGAAGGTACAATGATAGGTTGTCAGAGGTAAAATAACCATAGACATAATACTACTAGACTAGGCAAGGTATCTGAGCATAATTAAGTAAGTGAAACCGTCACACTGCGAAGAAAGGCAGGAGGTAAACCTATCCTTGTCTTACTTACGAGTTACGCGAGTCTCCTTGGTCTCTTTCTCTTTCTAATAGCGTGACGCAAAGAAGGCCCGCTTGTCTAGTCTAGTAGTATTATGTCTATGAATTCACCCCATAGCTTTCATAGAAAACTTCCTGTCATTTCTGTCAACTCCCCTGTCAAGATTGTCAAGTGAGTGAAGTGACATTTGTGATTATTAGAGGCATCAAAGCAACTAGCAAGACGAGAAAGAAACAAAGAATCAAATCAATCATCAGTTTAATATTGAAAGCAATGTATTATTGAAAGGAAATTATGGTGTTTTAATTTTTCAGTATAATTCTAATTCCCATTTCAAATATTTAACACAACGTATTAAATTATGTGTAACACGCGCACTGCGTACTACCGCGAATTTAACTTCGTTCTTCTGCAATAGTAATAAAACGAGCTAGCAGCTTTCTAGTTCTCTTAAAAAAACCATGATTTTTTCCAGAAATGTTATAATTTTACTAGCTTTGTTGGTGCTTGTGTCTGTATTAGTGGCAAATTTTATGAACTTGATTTCAACAGACCATAATTTTTACGCTGAAAAACAAATGGAGGTTGAAAATTTCACTTCTTATTTGGGTGGAAAGTATGGCCGTATTGCTGATACATCAAAAAATCTGATATGGTTTGTACAGGTACCTATCTTTTATTTTATCAGTTAAAGTAATATTGTAATTGCCTTTGTGTTGTGTTGGTTAATATATCCCTTGTGACTGTGAGGTTGATGTTCATAATACAATAAGCTGAACATAGGGGTCATAGGGTTGCCAGATGGCAAGACTGAAATATCTGGGCAAAACTTCAAAAACTTCAGACGAATCCCGACCATCTGGCAACCCTAGCTCAACATATAAACTTAAAATATATGTACTCACCAGATTGTATTTTAACTTTTTACACCCAGGCAGTATAATTACTAAATAACAGTCTATGAGTGTATAAATAATAATATTGTTTACAGGTACCAGTCTCCCTGAACAGGCTGTTGCACATTTCTTGTGTTCTCTTCTTTTTTGAATTATTCTAAAGCATCCAAATCTTGATTTGAATTAATTTATATTACAGATATCTGACATACATATAAGCATCTTCCGTGATCCTGGAAGAATAACACAGTTCCAACAATTTTGTGATAGTACAGTAAAAATAATTAAGCCAGCAGTTGTTTTGGCTACGGGAGACCTAACAGATGCCAAAGCCAAAGATAACTTGGGGAGTTCTCAAGTAAAATATGAGTGGGTGTATTACCATAACATAATAAAGGAGTCAGGAGTGACAGAACACACAACTTGGTTAGATATACGAGGAAATCATGGTAACTATTCCTTTTCGTTACTCACTGCAGTCATTACTGTTTGATTTTTGCCTTCGTGTTACACCATGCATAATTTTTCTCACCTTCTCATGTGATGATTGAGTAATTTTAGTATCTATTTGTTAATTTCAAATAAAACATACTAAGATTGAGTAGACTTTAATAATAATAATAATAATAATCATTTAATTTCGGAAATACATCCATATTGTGTTACTAGCAGCGAAACTTATAAACTAATGTTAGTACATAATGTAAATAATTAATTAATACAAAAATCAACACATAAAAATTAAATGAAATCAAATTCAATTAAAATAAATTAAATCAAACCAAATTAAATCAAGTTAAATTAAATTAAACTAAATCAAATTAAATCAAATTGAATTGAATTGAATTGAATTTAATCAAATTAAATTAAATTAATCAATATCATTCATTCCTCATTTAAAAAATAAGTATTTAGATTGACACAAAAAAACAAAATGCGTAAAATTACTTCAGTATTGTAGTAGTATATTAAAAAGAAATTAAAATGTGTGCAATTCACACGTGGTAGAAGTGAAACCTTCAAAATTTTTGTTTTCAAGATAATGAGACGAATGTAAAATTTCGGGAAGATGATAAATGTAGGTTTCACTACTCCGCTCCGCCCCGTTCCGCTCCCCTACCCCTCACTCCTCTACCCTACCCCCGTACAATGCTTCCTATCTCACTTTAGAATTTATGTGTTTGTCTCTTTTTACTGGACAGTTTCGTTTCATAAAATTTCAAGTCACCCCCGTACTAAAGAAGTTTTCACTTTAATAACTACAAAGTAATAATTTTCATTTTCATTTCATTTCATTTTCATTTTCAAAGTATACATGCTACATAATCTGAAGTTGCTTGGTTATTTTTTGATTATGGTGTTTGAATTTGTAGTTGTGATGATAATTTTACCTTACTCATATCTACTTTTTACCCAACTGCATGATGCAAAGGAGGGTAATGTGTTTATCAGTCTATGTATGTATGTGTGTTCCTATGTGGGGTTGTAGAGACCAAACGGGTTGACCGATTTTGATGATTCTTACTTCTTCTTTAAATATTTTTTTTTATTAATGTTAACAAGTTAATTTGTTAACAAGTCAGCAATCAAACTATCTAGGTATCTAGTAAATTTGAGTGGTAGTGGTCATATACAGGGTTTTTTTGAGGTTGTGCACAAACTTTACCAAATGATTCTATAGCATTTACTAAACATATCTTATACAGGTACTAGTGCATTATAAAGCTTAGTTTTTAAGTTATTGGTAATTCCATTTAATATGGGTGTACATTGTAAAAGAGTCTTTATTTGTGCTATGCTGCCGGTCAGTACGGTCATAATCATTCAAACTATTGTTTCATTTTAAATGTCATGTCATTATTGGCTTGACTTATCAATAAAGGCCCATTTTGACGGAGAGCTTCTCGTCTCGAAGAAGCCACAATCGAAATAATAAAAAAATCTTTCTTACATTTACACCTCTCGCTATTTGACGACAATTTAAAGAATAAAATTTCAAAAATAAATTTAAAAAATAAGATACAAAAAATAAAAAAAAATAAAAATTTCAATAATGAATCCATAACGAAAGATGACCAATTTAATGGGCTGAATATCAGGCCGAAGTTTGTGCACAACGTCAGGAACACGGTGTATATCCAACTGTAAGCCTCCTTGAAGCCCATGTAAAAGGGTCTTAGCTACTAACAAAGAGTGAGCTTGTTTCTTTTCTTTTTGTTTCTACATGAATAGAAGCGAGGGTAGGACTATTATATTCATAATAAAATGTTCCACTGTTGAAACAATGTATCAGATAACATTTGGGTACTTGAAAAGAGATAAGATGGGCAAGAGTGTAAAAAGATGGGATTGATGATTAGATGTAGATATAGATATAGATAGTAGCAGTAATACAATTTGCTTGAGGTAACCCAACTAGTTAATTCAATGTCAATAAAGTTGGAGACATAGTAAAGTCAAAGGATATTCATATATAATAGGGTATTTGACACATTTTTAAAAATCATTTTAATTTATCATTTATTACAAAATAAACCCACTCCATTGATATTTCCGAAAAAATTAACAGTATTGTTAATAAAAATCAATGTTAAAGTTTAAACTTCCAAAACCGCGCCAAAAACGCTGTTTCTGTCATGGCGGCGGTCTATGATACGTGTGACGTCACACGCAAGTATATATTAAGATTCTTTAGAGGAAAGATCTGATTTTTTACTAGCGTGTGACGTCATCAAAGTTGTAACCAATCACAGGGCGTTTCGGTCACTGGTAAAATTTCATAAAATTACAGTATTTTAATTTCGTGTTATTTGCTAAAATATACGTGATTTACTTGAAAATAAAGTGAAATATGTTTTTTAGTGCTACTATCTGATAGAATAATAACAATTTGTAGTATATTTTCAATGTTGTCA
This sequence comes from Thymelicus sylvestris, assembly GCA_911387775.1. Taxonomy (NCBI): domain Eukaryota; kingdom Metazoa; phylum Arthropoda; class Insecta; order Lepidoptera; family Hesperiidae; genus Thymelicus; species Thymelicus sylvestris. The sequence continues at coordinate 11,142,583 of OU426893.1, forward strand.
AATACCCTATTATGATAATAAATAAATAAATATCGCTTACATACTCCTATTCTTCATATTCTTGTATAATTATGTATATGTGACCATCCTCACATAAAGTTTAGGAGTGTTAACATATAATAGTTAGTACCGCTTGTGCTTAAACAACCATCCCGTGAACTTCACTGTAGATGCATGCCACGGTTCTGATAGTTCTTTGTGGTGCAATGCTTACCATGCCGGACCGCCGAGGGTCCTGGGTTCGATTCCCAATGAGTTTGAATTTCTGTTCTCAGAATGGGTGTGTTGTGCTTGTCTTTGTGTGTTGACCATGGCACTCACGGCAGAGGGAATCCTAGTGTGGGGCTGTGAAATATTTGTTCACTGGCTATGAGTGTTTCTTTCTTACGTTTCTGTTTCTGTAAGCATTTTTGTCAACTATTGAACGTCAACCACCGTAACCACGATCCATGCTATTGATCGGCGTACAACATAAATATCGTAAACCCGTAACATTTTTTTTTGTCTTTGTTTTAAATTCATACTCAAGATAAAATCGATTCTTCTATCACATACCCATACGATAACATGATTGTTGGTGTTGATTTCAGATAATTTCAATATCCGAACTCTCAATGCTGAAGAGAATTATTTTCGAAACTATTCTGTTCAAGGAACCGACCATGCTCGTTCATATGTACATTTTTTAAATAAAAATGGCGTAAATGCTGCATTTTTGGGTATTGATGCTTGTCCAGACCCTGGATTAAGGAGGCCCTTTAATTTCATTGGTATCTTGGATGCCCAAGAGCAACAGAACATACAAAAACTTAAAATAGAGGCGGAGAGTAATGCTGATCATATTGTGTGGTTTGGTCACTATCCTACCTCTTGCATATTGTGCCTTGAAAGGGAATCTCAAAGATTAGATTTACGGAAATTAATTGGTAGCAGCAGTGCATCACAAGTTTATTTTTGCGGGCATTTACATTCAATGGGCGGACTGGTTCCAAGGATGTACACAAAACATAAATATGGCTTTCTAGAACTGGAACTAAGTGATTGGAAAGACAATAGAATGTTTCGGTTGTCTGCAATCGATCACGGCCTATTTTCATTTACGGATCAGAAGCATAATTCGTGGCCAGTTGTCTTAGTGACCAATCCAAAGCATGCTCAGTACCTCTTACCAGGCCATGAGCCTCTTGACTTGATGCAAGACTCTACTTACATTAGAATACTGGCTTTTAGTGATGTGGACATCAAAAGTGTAAAAATATCGTTTAACCAAGAAAGCTGGATGCAATGCAGATTTGTAGAACACCCTTTGTATGTGTGTAAATGGTTGTCTCATTTGTTTCAACGAGGTGTACATAATTTGTATGTTGTTGCAATTGACGAGCAAGGAAAGGAAACATCCGTTGAACATCCATTTTCTTTGGATGGTTCGTCAATTAGATTTGAAATCACACCTCGAATACTTCTGATGTCAGATGCTGGAGCAGTGGTAAGTTATGTACTGTAATAGCTACTCATTAAATTTTTAATTTCTTTTGGACGATGAAAATTCATGTTGGTAAAGGAAAATAGACTGGGTGATCCATCTTAGACTTCAGTGTACTGGAGTAGCTATTTATCCTTTACCGTACTTAATTACGATTGTATTCCCTATAGCTGTCACCACTCAATATTAAATAACATTAACATGATTGTCCTTTCATACATGCTCTTCGGTTTGCTGTACTCTTGACCTGGCCTTTTTTCAAGACGTCCCTAATTTGGTCTTGAAACGTCCGCCTAGGTCTACCCCTTCCAACACTCGCATTCACACTCGCCTTATACACTTTTTTCGTCAATCGTTCTTCATTCATTCTCTCGACATGTCCAACCCATCTCAGCATACCTTTCTCAATTTTTGTCACTACATCTTTTTTCACACCACACCGTTTCCTTATCTCACTATTTCTTATCCTGTCACTCAGTTTAACTCCTATCATACTTCTTAACGCTCTCATCTCAACTGCATTTATTCTGCTTTCATGTTTCTTCTGCCATACCCAACTTTCACTTCCGTACATGAGTGTCGGAACCAACACCCCCTCATGCACAGCCAAACGAGCCTTGTTAGACACCTTCCGACTGTTCATAAAGGAGTGCAAAGCTCCATTCACCATGTTTCCTGCATTCACTCTTCTTTCAATATCGCTCTCACACTTTCCATCTCTTGTAAACTTTGAACCCAGATACACAAACTCATTCACCTGTTCAATTTGTTCATCTCCAATCACGATATTGCAGTCTGTCACTGCCTCATCTCTTTCAAACACCATAACACATAAGAGCATGTATGAAAGGAATAATGAAAGTGGACGAAGGGAAAGAAGTATGTAAGGATCGTAGCAAGTGGAAAGAAGTGGTCTCTGCCTACCCCTACGGGAAAGAGGCGTGATTTATATGTATGTATGTATGTATGATTGTCAGATATTTTGTCATCATTCGACCCGAATTTTCGAATTGTGAGGTCGTGTGAAATCGAGTGAGGGGAACTAATATTGACGTGATCTAAAACGAAACATAATTAGAAAAAAAAATATCTTTTTTTAGTGGGTTTACCTACTACGATGCAAAAAATAAGTTTAGTGAAGATCAACCATATGATAGCGGAATATACTAACTCAGTGTGCCGGGAATGGGCTGCAGAGTATAAAATTAAATACATATAATAATTTAGTACTTATGTCGTAGTTTTGATTAATTATTAAATTGTTGTCTTTTCAGTTTCAGACAATATTCTCAATACTCCTCATAATAAACGTGCTTCCGCTAGTATATTTGAGATTCGAAAAGCGGCCACCGAAATATCGACGGAAAACCTCCCGACAAATTTTGAGAAGAGTGTGGTTATTAAGTAAAATAGATAGAATTTTCTATCCGATAGTATTGTATGCGATATACATACCTTTTGGACCCTGGGCTATTGGAGAGCTGATTGATGGATATATAGGAGCTATTTTCGCATGGGGGATATTGATTAGAGGATCATTTCTACCCGAACCATTTACATATATGTATGGTGCGGTGCAGCTGATGTGTGTGCAAATCCCACTTATCCTTGTATTGGCACATAGCATAGAAAATCGATTGTGTGGTCAAAACATAAGAGGCATCCGACTGTTGATAAAAAACTTGCCTTTTATATTTCTTCTCGCAATACAATCACTGTTGGCCTATTTCTTTTGGCTCGAGTATGGAACAATGGCCCTATTCTTTGGACCCCTGAGGACGTGGAGTATTTTTTTGAGTGCAATATTGTGGTATAAAACGTTGACGCTCCCTTCAGAATATTGCAGGTTATTATTATTCAGTAATGTCTTTTTTATTTGGTTACTATTTTTTTTTTCGGAAATAGGCGGCAAACGAGCTGACGATCCACCATCCACGATGGTAAGTGACTATCGTCGCCCATGGACATCAGCGACACCAAAGGCATCACTGATTCGTTGCCGGCCAAGAAACAGAGAAGACAAATACATAAAGAAGGAACTGGCTTTCAAGCCCCCAGCCGGAACACGACGAGTCGTTTGGCGGCTGACTCATGCTCAAGGGTGGTAGCTATCCAGGCGAACCCCATGGAGAAATAATAATAGTAATAATGGTATTAATTAACAATTAAAATCAATATTACCAATGTAATCCTTCGAGGGGCCCTACCACTAGCGGGCCGGATTTAGTCGCCTTTTACGACACCCATCCGACGTAGGATTAGGGTTAGTATTCTAAGCCGCCCCAATACGGCTCACTTATGCGGCTTATGCTTTAAGGAGTGTAAAGTTCTTGCAAGATCGTGTAAGGTACTTACGATCCAGTTTAAAGTCCAATGCATACGTAACGGGTTTTTCCCCGTATGTTTTCCCCGTCCCGTACGGGCCACGTTCCGTACGGGATTCCGCTGCGTATGCACTATCGTATACATTTTCTATGAAAGGATGTGTTCAAAACTTCACGTCCCGTCCTGTACAGGAAGAAACCCGTTACGTATGCATTGGGCTTAATTCTGACGCTACCACAATGCAGTATGTGGTAGTTATTACCCGTCTGGCAAGCTACCGCCCTCCCACTAGAATTAAATGTTTTTTACATGTTTCGGCTACAGTGTTGGAGAGCCTGTAATATACCACTCCTTTTTTCTTGGCCGGCAACGCGTCTGTGACTCCTTTAGTGTTCATAACGTTCATGAACGACCATATATAATCGGTTGCTTTACTCGTTAGTTTTTTATTGATATTTTTTATCATTTTCTTAATTTACATGGCTTTACTTAAAACTTTGCTATTTTTTCTTTACAGATATTTGACGAAGTTATATGAAATTCCTTCTTAGTCAACTGTCAAGTGTGAGTGACGTAATATTATATTAAAAGTATTTTGTATATTAAATATTTAAATATAATGAATGTTGAATACTATATTATTTGACATGGATATGTAAGATATTTGTACAGTTACCTAATAGTAATGTAAATAGGTAAATAATCAATCAGTGATTATTGCAATTGTGAGTATTTATTAGCACCAAAGATATTAGTGAGGACGACATTCCGAGTCATGCCTAGATGCTATTAGATTTAAAACTAACTCTAACAAGCTTTAGTGAAATTTATGTTTATGTATATAATTCTTAAACCAGTACCTATCTAATTTAGAAAAACGAAAAATGAAATTGCCATTGCTTGTGTTTGTATATTAGGGAAATTTTAAAATGGCTAGCTTGCTGGATTGTTAAAGTAAAATATAAAAAGTATATAAATGTGCTTACCTACTTATTTATTGTACAACTTGGGATAAGTACCAATTTTATTTTTAATTTATAATTTGAAATTTTAAACACTGTGATCTTAAACTTATGAAGTTTGTTTTTTGGATAAGTACTTGTATCTATTTCGAATAAACAAAGAATAATTTTAAATTACCCCAAATAAATTAAGATGTATTCGCCATAAGTATGCAGTATTTTGTTATCTCAACATTAATATAAGGCGACGTTCCTTTATTTCCAACGTCTCATATTTGTGTCATATTTTTTGTTTACAATTATATTTTTTCTCGGTTGAGACAATAAATATGTTATGAAACTTAATTTATTAATTTGTTTTACCAACCTGAAATATATTACTAAATACAGAAAGGTAGGTTGTAGGTAATAATTAGTTTCTGATTGTTGTAACTATGTATAAATAAACGTTGTGAATTTATCCGTGTGCATTAGCAGGTATTTAATACATTTTGTACAGGGCGACTGGCGGCAGAAATAGGTACTAAACTTCTTTCTCTAAGTGAGTGTTCATACTGAACTCGCGGGCGCGGTAGACGCTACTACACCGCGCGCGTTTTGGTGTGAACACTTTCATAGTAGCTCATATGTTTGATATTTCGCGACCGCGCCCGCGCCCGCGCCCGCGAGTTCAGTGTGAACAAGCACTAATCCTACCTTTGAGCGGGGAAGCGGTTTTGCTGACTTGGTAATTCGTGTAATCTAAGCACGAAGTATTCTCAAATCCCTTTCTGTGGATGATTTGGCCAATAATTCGAATTGATTCGAAAATCGGAAAATCGAAAAATCGGTAACGTATTTTAAATTTTAAGGCGAATGACTCGTATGCAACTGTGCGTCGATGATTTTCATGTTACAATATTCGAGAATTACGTGAGGCTATTACTGAAGATTTAATTCGATCAAGGTTGCTGAGGTTCTGATTACAACTTGTTACTTATGGACTTGTTGATAGTATGTACTAATAAGTCGAGAACAAACGAAAACATAGGACCCGCCAACAGTTTGAATTACCTCGTCGCTGGGTATAAACGATACATTTTAGCGACCATCCGCGCGATATTTTGTACACAAAATTTTAGTCATTCATATGAAATGATCCAATTTAGGTAAGAAGAAATAAGTAAAATCGTTAATTTCATATTAAGTATATTATATTATACACAAAAAATTAGATACATTTAATACTTAGGTATCTAATATTGACAAGTACCTAGAACATTTGAAATTTTAATAACAACGACTGCATTCTGTTGTTGATAATATGTAGGTACCTAACCTACATACTTCAATCAACTACAAATTAGGCACCCTAGTAAACTAGAATTTGGTATATTTAGTAGGTACCTTTATTACCCGAGTGACTGAAAAGAAAATAAATTCGAGACATCTATTTATTATCCAAAGATTTTAAAAAAAAATTTTTACTTTTCAACACAGATTTAACAGACAGATTTGACAGAGTTTTAAATCGAATCCTAATAAAAGGTACCTTTTTTGTTTGTCAGTAACTTATAAATACCGACATAGAATACAATGCTTACTTCATCACATACGTACTTAACTACATACCTACCTAAGTCATGTCACATGTCATGTTACACAGAAATTACCTACTTATATAAAACCTTGATTTATTTGGAGAATGAATACAGGTTTTTAATAATTCAGTATCCGATTTGCATCACGATCTGATTTACATGTAGATGTGTCTCAAACTCACATCACAACTCGCAGCTCGGTATAGAAATCCAGGCATAATTGGATCCAATTAGTAGTCACTGTGCATAATAAAACTACCAAGGGATATTAAAAGACGTCAACTTATTACATATATTTAGAATTGCTTAGAAAGAGTACCTATCTGATTAGATGAGATAATAGTAGGTAATGACATAATATTATATTTAACTACAAACTACAGCCTACCCGTCACCTAATAATACTTTAGCAAATTTTTATAGCAGTACCACGGACCTAAAAAAAGACGGATGTAATCCCAAGAACAAATTCAGTGAAGCACCCATAGTAATACCAACTCTATTCGTACAAGTACACACAGACGCACACATTGACACCATACTGCTTTGACATTGACACCATCGCGAATCAAAAATTACAAAATTACGCACACATGGTAAGCGGTCGGCCAGTGTTAAGCTTCACTCTCGATTATACGAGGTTACGTCCGTCTTTTTTTCACGTCCGTGAGCAGTACCTATAAATTAATAGGTAGATAAAATAGGGATAGTAAAGATCTCAGACTTATACCTAGGTACTGGCAAGCAAACGGACCACCTGATAGTAGGTAGGTAAGTGCCCACTGTTACATTGGTATTGGCACAGAACACCGAATAATTAGTTATTAGATGTTCTGTGGGTATTGGTGATAGGCTTCAATTTCCGCACTTAGCCTCTAAGTCGGGCCATTGAGCGTGAAAATGTGTGCCGGCTAGATATCCAGCCAGCCTAATGTTCGGTTTACACGTATTAAGTAGATAAGTAGTTAACTAAATTTTAAGTAAATTAATACGTGTAAACGGACAGTTGTCTTCTTGATTACTTAACTACTAAATTACTAAACTACTAAATTGTCCGTACACGTATTTATTTACTTAAAAAGTTAAAATTTAGTTAACTACTTAAACTTAATACGTGTAAGCCGAACATAAGGCCCGTAATTTAAACTAAATTCTGAGTTTAATCTGCTATTGATATTACGGGCCTAACTTCGTCAAACTCCGCTCACTGTTACATATAATATTATGTATTTTTTATGGCAAAGTAAATCTAATACGCATGGAAGAAACGAGGAATCCATTTTTGGGGCTAAAATATACAACACGGTTGTGATAGTCGTAGGCAGGTATAGAACCTTACGGGGTTAACCTCAGACCCCTCTTTCCCATTGGGCACGTGCCCAGGGCCCCGTGATCAAGGGGGCCCCCTAGTTCCTGCCAGATCACTAAACAATAACCAATATTTATTACCGAAAAACTTATAACCGTACGACCTTTGTTATGACAGACCTGCTATAGCCCCACTTAATTGAGGATTAAGAGGACTTGGATCTACTCCACCACGCTGCTATGGTGCTATATGTGGTTAGTTTGTGATGGATATACCTAGTGGTCTTAAGTCTCTTTCTGCTTAACGGTATTCGTCATCCACCCCATAGTTGATTTATTGTTATTACTTTTAAATCGACTTCAAAAAATTTTGATGATTCTTTTTTTAATCGAAAGCTAGTGCTTGTCTTGTGGTCCCACTTTTTGAGCTAGATCAGGATGAGTAGTTTTTGAGTTATTTTGAATTTTTGAAGTCGGTTATTTTTTTCTTGGTAAAATTCAGATTATTATTATGGTAATTGAGTTGTTACCTTTCATGATCCTCTGGTCAATAATATTATTTGCAAGCTCTATAAACTTTATATCTTAAAACACATAATAGTGATATTTTAAGTATGACTATCCAAATAACCAATGCTGTGATGTCGTGTGTCATGTTCTGTGAAAGACCTAAATGTTCTAGAAAGGTCTTTGGCCTTTTAAAAATGCAGTAAGTTTTGTGGCAAGGCAAATTTGGTCGGTCGAAACCGTATGCTGCTTGCACGAAAGCATCGAATGCGTAACGGAAATACGATATGTTAGCGAATGGTCGAAGATATATCGGCATCTCTTGGTAGGGGATGAAGAATTCGGAGAACATCAACATTGGGATGTTGGCGGCTGGGATCACGAACAAGCCGAGCTGGGAAAAAGAGAAAGGGGATTACATAAGACAAATTCATTATTTAAATATATCTATATTTGTAGCCTCGTCATCGATATAGATGTTCTTAAACTACATAAAAGTACAAAAATTGATCCAAATACAATAAATAAACGTACTCAGTATGCAGTAATACCTTATTTAAAAACTAATACTGTCCTAGCCTCTAAACAATTTCATGCCCAGTCCGTAATAATATATAATAAAATAAATATAATATTAAAAATCTTCAATTCGTCATATCATGAATGTAAAAGAAAGGTTACAGATTGGCTAAAAACCTTATCTTACGATGAAACAGAATAAAATTGTTATTCAAATACATTGAGGTAATACATAGAGACGCTATCTCAAACAAAATGTGTGTTCCACCGCCGGCTTGCCCTCCGTTCTCTTTTCAAACTAGAAGCCTCGTTTGCACACTTGCCATAGAGTAACTTTGTATGTGACACTTGTCGAACCAAGACAAGCAGTCACCGACTCCAAATCTTTACAAGTTCTTACTCCAACTTTATTTAACGTGCAAAAGCGTTTAAACGATTTCAAACGTAATTACCATTGATTCGTGTCAAAAAATCCAACACTTTAAATTGGTCACAAGCGTCGCGTCGGCAAGCTTATTTAGTCCAATAACACGCTAGTGGCTTGCCAAGTTCAAACGCTCCTTATGATTTTTTCATTCAAAATGGCGGGAACATTGCTCAATAATTTAATTAAATTCGTTTTAGTTGATTTAAGTTAAGATTTTGTTTTCTTACTGATGATAAAGTGATAACATTATCTTTTTTGTTTTTTGTCGTGCAATTGTGACACATTCTTATTACGCACGACGGCATTTTTTCAGTTTTTTCATAAACAATTTTGACATGCGGCCGCCATGAGCGCAGCCGAGTGACAGCCGAGTGACAGAATGAAATGCAGCCGGCCGGCTGCAATGCACACCCCCGAACCCGATGTTCGCGGTGTCCCTTCTATACGCTAGTAATATTAATTCTATGTTCAAATAGCTACTCATAATGACCTCTGCTATATTTTAAAGGTCAAACTCATTCTCCTATACTATTATTTTTGCTGGAACAATGATTTGCCGTATACTAACTGAATTGTGTGTTAACACTATTTTAACTCATAACTATGATATAGGTTAAATTTTATAAATAGGAAATAGAACACAATATATTAAATAAAACGGATTCAATTATAATTAAATAAACAAATTAAAGACATTCAATAAAACTTATAATGAAGATACTAGTAAAGTAATACTTAAAATTTGGTAACGACACTTTTTGCCGTCGTAGTTTTTTTTACATAGAAAGCAAGCCAGAGTACTAGTACTAGTACAGAGTACTTTCTCACGAAATTTAATACCTTAGATTTGTTTTGGCACACTCGCTTGCATGTTTTTGCTATCCTAGTACTGACTGCAAGGCACTTCGTTCCATCCTGGTGTCCCTTGACACCCCTCAAGTTTTTTTATTCTCCCTTCGATAGTTCTTTAAATAATAGCCATTCTATATTTTATTATGGAGGTATGTACATGTTATAATAATAATAATATTATGTACATACTATAGTAATAGGTAACATTATTAATATTATGTACATTTACGTCTCAACTCAGAGTCACTAAGAGTTACTTAAAACGCTCCTTAGTAAAGAATTACCATACAAATTCTGTACTAAGGAGTTATTTAAGTAACCATTAGTGACTCTTGAGTTGGGGCGTTACTGAAATAGTTTTGTACTTTATAAAAAGATCCTACCTTGACGCCACAGGCAGCTCCGACGACCAGGCCGAAGGTCTGGGCCAGTATGGTGATCAACACGCATATTGTCCACGCTATGCCGAGGCGATACGACTCCATCGGCTGTGATGTGAAGTACCATGCTGGTACCACAAATATGGACGCACACAGTATCTGAAATATTATACCATACCATTGAAGTATAATGAGGTGCCTTGCCACGCTAATAAATACAATAATTCAATGAAGCATTCTAATAACTTCTGAACGACCTCCTGAAAAAAAACATTGTGAGGTAGCTAGCTAGGCTTCTCAGTTCATTAGTCATTCATGTTTTATTATTTTTTATTTATTTAATTAGCTTTTTCTTACAAAAACATGAAAATGTTCATGTCCTATACATATAAAATATGAACGAAATAAAATACGAATAAGAAATAAAAACCATAGTTTACCTAATTTGCTACATTTTTCTGCTAATACCTAGTAGTTAGTAGGTACTAGGTACCTACTACAAACACTAATATCACCTACTTTATATCGTACATACCTACCTACATTTTACGTTCTCTAGTCGCTAGAGTAGGTACCTACCTACCTACGATAGATTATAATCTCTATTATGAGAATAATTTAGTTCTAGCGCCAATGCCGCCAATTACATTATCTCCATTACGACAAGTCTCGAAAAAAATGGCGAATATCTAATAGAAACCCAATTTTTTTGGGGATGTCACGTTCGTGAATGTCTACGCCCAGCTTATAGACATTTTTATTCTCGACAACGCGAGAATTGGGTTCCAGGACAATAATTATCTATTTCTCACTTTAGGTCACCATGCCCATAGGCCCCATAGCCATAAGGTAAAATCTCACCTGCACGGGTAGATCCACTAAAATTTTTGATGCGCAGTATGTCGATAAGTAGTACCATTTGTTTAGATGTTCTTGGAGGACTACTGTGGATTCTACTGGAACTGTAAAACAGGAAAAAAATATTTGTAAATTATGCGATGTGCTGACGAGGTTGCATAAACGCTATAATGTTTTTTGTAGTTGTTATTAAGGCATATCTTTTTATCTGCACTTGTTTTATGTGATATCTACCAGCGTATTTACTATTTATCCTTCACCGGAAAGGTCGAGGCATATTTATAAAATAAAATCGTTAGTGAAAAAAACAACACGAATTATGGCAAATAGGTCGTTTAATATCTGATCATTGACCAATTTTTTTGGCAAAGTAATCGTCTTATTTCGTGGGTCATAGTTTTCGAGATAGATTTTAGTTGTAAACATAAAACTTAGACATAATTTTCTTTATGTAGGTAAGTAAATAGCTGAGAGCAAATGAACGAACTGGATGGTAAGCATCACCGATGCGTTGCCGGCCAAGAAAAATGGGGAAAAGGCTAAGTCAAGCAATTCTTAAGCAGCCCCCAGCCAAAAAACGACGAGTCAGTCAGCGGCTGACTGCAAGTACCTAAACTAACAATAAGTAATACTTATTTTAATAAGAATTGCAATGAATGTCATGGTACTTACATGTATGGATCGTCGGCATAGCATTGGAGAAGTACAAAAACAGGAGGAAGAAGAAGAGACAGCCGGAGTTTGAGAGCACCCGCCCTCCGTCTTCGCCGGCGCCATTATACAGGGCTCCCAGCAACAGCGCCACTATAAAGTGTGTGACAACCCGGATCTGAACACATAAAACCGTTACAGATGTTAAAGTACAGCTAGTTAGTAAAGGTTACAAGAGTATAGACGAATAAACACAAAAATGTTTCTGCCTATGTACGATAAAGACTTTGAAATTATCCAACCAATGTGCTCCAAACCGGTTTTATTTAGAATGCGAAGATGGTTTTAGATAATCTAAATTTTACTAACAAAAAATAACCGACTTCAAATTCTCAAAAACTACTTGTCATATCTCGTTCAAATTTATGTGGGACCACAGGACAAGCACCAGCTTTCTATTAAAAAAAGAATCATCGAAATCGGTTGACGTGATATTGAGTTATTCGTCAATTTGTCGCGCACATCTTAACACAAATTTACGACTTATGTAGTTTTCTCATGGATGCCATTGTCAGATCTCAATAAAATTTATGTGGGACCACATGACAGCTATCAAGCTTTCGATTAAAAAAAGAATCATCAAAATCGGTTCGCCCAGTCCAAAGTTCTGAGGTAACAAACATAAAAAAAAACCAGACGAATTGAGAACCTCCTCCTTTTTTTGAAGTCGGTTAACAACTAAAACAATGCATTCGGTACATTCATGACGTCGATTTTAGACTTTCCATATTTTTTTTCCGAATTTATGTCAGTCGTTTGGCGGCTGACTCAAGCAAAAGGGTGGTAGATATTCAGGCGGACCTTTAAAAAAATTAACATTAACATGTACATTACCATTAACATGTTTCCACTAGCGGGGATATTATGTAGGTTTGTTATGTAAGTACATAATATATGGTAGGATAAGTGTATGTTTTCGCTGGTGGTAGGGCCCTCGGAGGTAATATTGATTTTAATTGTTAATTATTACTATTATTATTATTACCATTATTATTTCTCCATAGGGTTCGCCTGGATATCTACCACCCTTGAGCATGAGATGAGATGAGCTGTCAGTCAGTCAGCCGCCAAACGACTCGTCGTGTTCCGGCTGGGGGCTTGAGAGCCAGTTCTTTCTTTCTTTTTCTTCACCCTTTCTTGGCCGGCAACGCATAGGTGATGCCTTTGGTGTTGCTGATGTTCATGGGCAACGATAGCCACTTACCAACAGGTGGATCGTCAGCTCGTTTGCCGGCTATTTCCATAAAAAAAGGTATTGACATATATAGGTATGTACCTACTACATGTGTAGATACCTAATACATATATAAAGTTCAGTAGATACCTCCCTTGAGTAGTCCCGGGAGTCGTGACCCATTTATATTTTACAGGGTTGTGCGAGAAAAAACAAAAAAGATTTTATTGTTTGAAGAATGGGTTCGGACTGTTAATCCTTCTAGTTCTATGATGTAGTTGTTCAGTATTATTTTTCTTTTTAGTATTTTTACGCAGTCGGGGTTTTTGTTTTTTTAATAGGTCATCAATAGGTTGTGAGAAAATTCTTTGAGGACATAATATGGCGCCTAGTCAGCCGTTTTATTTTTTTTAATTTTGATATACCCAGTGTCACTCACAATTAAGACGAATCTAATAGCCGCGGCATCTCTCAAGCTGAAATCGATCAAGCCGTTTAGGCTACAGAGCGTGCCAAATAAATATATACATTACATACATACATACATACACTCGAAAAACAACCATAAAAACCAAAAAATCAACCTTCAGCGCAGTCGGGTAAACATATGAAGTATGTTTAAGTAGGTATTTAGTATTTACATATTATTATTATCTTCCTTTGAGGTGACCTTCTAAATACACTGTCCTTAAAACGGTACTTCATTCAACAAAAAAACTATTATTATTCGGTAGTTATCTTCTGACCGATAAGTCCAATCACTGAAACAAAATATGAGATGCGCTGTGCTAATTATAAATACTTATTAATTTTTATACATTGTTCCTTAATTTATAACGTAATATTATTACTGGAATATCATCTTTCTATGAAGCTTGTCTAGCTACCACTAGTTCTCTTGCCTGAGTCAGCCGCGCATCAACTTCTTTCTTTCTCTCTCTTTTTTCTTTGTGGGCAACGCGGTAATGTCTAATCACTAATGGTAACGGCGACGGTGACCACTTACCATCAGGTACATCGTTAGCGCGTTTGTTAACTAGTTCAATCAGCAATCAGCTCAGTAGTCATGTCAGTTACACCGGTCATATTCGTGATTGACCTATTGTTTGTCTCAGCAATACAGTGGCGTAGCTAGGCGTGGGCGAAGTGGGCCCTCGCCTACGGCCTCGCACCGAAGGGGGCCTCGCGAGGCCTCTTTTAATGCGATGCCACCAGACATAAAATCCCCGTTTATTTCTAAATTAAATAAAAATCTAAAAAATATTGGCCACACTCGTCACAGACAAAACGTTTCTTTAAACACATACTAAGTTCACCATGAAGGTGTTAAACATTTTGGAAAAAAGGGAGGATTTAAAAAATTCTAGAAGTAGGTAGTTCAGAATAAGATAAGTTTATTCGTCTGTTTCAAATGGTATATCAATGAAACTTGTAGGATTTTTTAGATTAAAGTACCATAAATTTTTGTCTTCTCTAAAACCGTGTTTGTTTGTGGCCTATAATTATTATTAACCGACTTCAAAAAAAGGAGGAGGTTCTCAATTCGACTGTATTTTTTTTTTATGTTTGTTATGCCTCAGAACTTTGGACTGGGCGAACCGATTTTGATGATTCTTTTTTTAATCGAAAGCTGATGGCTGTCATGTGGTCCCACATAAATTTTATTGAGATCTGACAATGGCATCCATGACAAAACTACATAAGTCGTAAATTTGTGTTAAGATGTGTGCGACAAATTGACGAATAACTCAATATCACGTCAACCGATTTCGATGATTCTTTTTTTAATAGAAAGCTGGTGCTTGTCATGTAGTCCCACATAAATTTGAACGAGATCTGACAAGTAGTTTTTGAGAATTTGAAGTCGGTTATTTTTTGTTAGTAAAATTTAGACTATTTTACAAATAATTAATGGCAAAGCAAAAATGAAAATACAGTTTTTCCTGAACCTCAAATAGATAATACAAGAAGTAATGCAAAAGCCTACGAATTCATAGAAAAGAGCAGTTGTGAGATCCCAATGACTTGTAAAGAGAAAAGGATTCGCAAGAAAAAATATATGTTTGATTATGAAGCTGTAGATGAGCCTATTGATTCCGCTGAAAGTAGATTCAGAATTGATTTTTTTACTACAATGGTTGACGCCGTGATACAAGACATTAACACAAGATTTTCTGCACTCACTGAATATTACAGCAATTTTGGATTCTTGTACGACGTAAATAATTTAAAATCTTTGCCAAATAACGAGCTTTTGAAGCACTGTAATGATTTAGGTGTAGTACTTCAAGATGGAGAAAGCAAAGACATAGAATCTTAAGAGCTTTACGAAGAACTACAACTTTTAGTGCCTAATCTACCAAACTCCATTAGAGACGCCAATCAGATGATTCAATACATAATTACAAATGAATTGGAATACATATAGCCTAATGTTTGCATTGCTATTAGAATTATGTTGACTATGCCTGTAAGTACAGCTTCAGATAAGATAAATTTAGTGAGTAGGTACCTACATCTTGGGAACGAAAGAAAAGGGGCCTCGCTGATGCGACTTCGCCCACGTGTATATTATTCCACGCTACGCCACTGCAGCAATAATCAAGAATTTAATCTCCCGAGGACAAAGGTGAGAATTGATTATATTTAATAATCAATTTCATAATTACCTATCGTTAGTTCTTTTCATTCTATTTAAAACGTAAGTTGGGGAGAGGAAAATGCTACTATAGAACCAACTTACTACTATCAAAGTGTGATGATGATATTTTAACTGTACTGTAGGTACAGTACAGTTAAAATCATCACACTTTGATTTGATATTTCACATTTTTAAATATGGTACTACATACCTATATTTGTCGGGAATGTCGGAAATTAAACCCGACACAGTTCACTTAGCAGACAAGTACCTAAATATGTATAACCAAACTCTATTTAACCCAGTGATTGTATAATTATACCTGGGATAAATGAACATCTCTGACAGATCCCAGGTACCCCCGCTTCAGTAGTGCTGCCATTTGCTGCCACCAGTTGGCGCTGAATTTTTTATCGAAAGAGTTATTTGAATTAAGTAATGCTTCTGCCTCCATTGAACTGTCTAAAAATACAAAAAATGTACATGTATACCAAACAATATAAAAAATATAAAAATTTTATGTTTCTGCTATTTTAAGAAGATTATTTTAGACTGCTTATAAAAACCCAGGTAGGTGTGATCTTAACAAAGCAGTTCATAAAAACAATTAGGTAGGTAAATGAGGTATTACAGAGTCACTAAACTGAACGTCTAAAGTACATAATATTATTATTAAAATTTTATGTATCTTCATAATTGTAGGTAGGACATTCGTTTCAAGTCAGAGATAGCTTTAAAAGAGTCGTAAAAGATGTTTTATAATATTTTTGGTTGTTAAAATCTTTATGACCATAGGATACAAAGTACATACTTATGAATGTCAATAAAATTGATGAATATCATACTTGTATTCCAAACTTTTGAACCTTTGATGATATATTTTGAAGAGAATTGGAAAGGCAAGTGCAGTGGCTTACCTACACGGATTTAATATTTGATATCCACAAAAGAATCTGGCTCCAGATACATATATGGCTGGGCCTATTATATTAGATGCTTGAATACTACATTCTGGAATTCCCTAATTGTTTTTAAAAAAGCAAAGCAACAACCCATAATTGTCCTACTGTTGGGTAAGTGCGGACTGGTAGACTTTACAGACCTTTGAGAACTTTATGAAGAACTCTCCGATGTGCAGGTTTCCTCCCGATGTTTTCCTTCACCGGAGCAAGTGATAATTTACTAATTGATTATGGAATTTCCTAATTGTTTTCTAGAAAAATAATAAAATTAAGAACCAAAAATAAAGACCTTTTTCATTCTTGTGAAGAATATCTTTCCGAGCCATTTTCTTCATTTCTATAGCATACGTTTTAGCCTCGTGTTCCAATCGCGCTTTTCCATTATGTTCCCCAGTAGCAACTTCCAGAACTATAACAAATTAATTCACATTTATTTTGAGTTTATCAGTTATTGTTACAAAATAATTCCCGTCGTAATCCACTCAGGAAATGTATTGTAGATAATGTATCTCACATAATTTCCGTTGTAATCCACTCAGGAAATGTATTGTAGATAATATATCTCACATGATTTCCGTTGTAGTCCACTCAGGAAATGTATTGTAGATAATATAATATCTCACATGATTAACTACTTTTCGTATGCCTTAACATTAATTTGTCGACGTAATTTTAAATACTTACGAAAATCTGCCATATTGTAATACAAAGGACACACCAGTCCTCCCAACGTCAGAACTCGAGGTATATCAACTATAGCTCCACAATATAGCGTTTTTCCGTTGGCGAGGAGAATGATGTCGTCAGCTGACGAGAAGAGTTGGGAGGAAGGCTGGTGGATGACACAGGCCACTGTTCTACCACCTCTTGCTACCGTTTGGAGAGCTTTCGTGACTGACATTGAAGATACTGAATCTAAACCGCTGCAAGAGGATTATAAGGTATGGTTAGCATAAAAAAATATGGACCTGTGTATGTTCTAAATGTAAGATATAAGGGATACATGTGAGGGATACGGACAGACAGAAGACAACTTGGGGATCAGAATTTAACTTCATGTATGTATGTACCTACATATTAAAACTCAAAGGAATATAATCCCAAATTTTTTGTAGATTTTCACACCACGTTTTGTTTTTTATTACATTTTTGAAAAAGGAAGGAAAGAAACTTCATTCAGATTAAGAAGCAGATTATACCAGATTCATTTAAGTAGGTACCTACCTACTTAGCGTAGCAAAAAAAATTTACTCATAATTAAAATTGATCTGTCCCTACAAATAATTATACTCCCTACGTAACTCCAGGTATTACTTCGCTAAAAGACCACTACGCACTCTAGTTCCTATTACAGTCCTAAGGTCCTGAGTAAACAAAAATTATATTTATCCGTGGTCTGTGCACACTATGTATTGCACTGATGTTCATGGGCGACGATAGCCACTTACCATCAGTTGGATCGTCAGCTCGTTTGCCGACTATTGCCATAAAGAAACTACCCTTCTTAAAATTGTAGCTATAATTTCCTTCGCTCTAACCTGGTTGGTTCGTCCAGAAGTAAGACAGTGGGATCCGTCAGCAGTTCGGTTGCGATCGTCAGTCTTTTCCGCTCTCCTCCCGAGAGCCGCCCGGCCTTCGTATTGTACGCATCTCTGATACCCAACTGTCTTGAAACGGCATCAACCTATACTTAAATTCAATATCAGTTTTAGCATCAGCCATAAAAATGAAAATAAAAGCGGATATCAACGTGCATAAAGTATGAATATAATTAAAAGATTTAAAATTTGACAAGAGCAGCGGTAACTACCTACTAAACATTCCTAACTAGATACGGTCTATGTAAAAAAAATCCATTAGTGAATTCTGGGCACCTCATACAGTAGTTACAAGTCATAGTCCGTATGTGCGAATTGTGCTATTGGCAGAAATTATATGCTTTTGAAAACATTAAATCAACGCGAACATAGATTAGAAAGATTTGGGTTGTGTGCTGCTTTCGAGCTCCAAAACGAATCGCGTTAAGTATTTGGCGTTAAAAAAAATTTGATTGTTTACAAGAATGCAAGTATCTCCTATTTTACCGTGTGTGAGCGTTCCCGTCGGGAGACATTGGGTAGTTTCAGAGACGCAGCAAACTCCAGGGTTTCTTTCACAGTGAGGGCGTCTATGAGCATGGCGTGTTGGTTCACTAGCACCGCATTTCGACCAGCACCTTGTACACATCCTGTCACTCCCGTTTTCCTGGAATGTTAGCCAAATTTCAGACTCGGAGGAGTAATTGAGTAATCCGCGTAATTGTCGAAAAAGGGGTAATACAAAGGTTTTTCTTCGTCTCTTACAGATTAAGTCACTAACACACAACACTCATGCCTGTTATATATATTGATATAATTATGTTTTGTCTACAATCCGCAAAACAGGATAAATTAAACAAGTATTATCTTAGGTAGGTAGGAATACCTACTTATATACTTATGTGGGAGTAGGTATTACCTAAGTCAGTGCGTTTTACAATCCAGCTGGTTCACCCAAGATGATGGTAGTCGTAAATTGTATTTTAGTAAGTACTACAAAAAAAAAAAATGTTTACATAAGTGCTTACTTGCGTCCTGCTAATATTTTCATAAGTGTCGTTTTCCCAGCTCCTGACGGACCCATGATGAATGTGAGTCGCCCGGGCCGGAGCGCCCCGCAGGCCCCATCAAGGATATTCAGGTCTGCACTCTTACGTTTTCTTCTCGAGTACCATGCTGTAGCTGTTAATGAGAAATCCTACTTGTTATCAGATATTACTTTTTTTTTGTAACTAGCCGACATACGAGGTGACCACCTGATGGCCAGTGGCCACCGTCGCCCATGGACATTCGTAACAGCAAGCCGACAATACGTTGTTGACCAAAAAAAAGTGAGAGAAAAAAAGAAAGAACTGCCTCTGTCAGGCAATGCGGCCAGACAGAATTCACGGAAACAAAATAATACCAGCAATAATATTAAAAAATAAAAATACAATGTCTATAAAAAACTTGATCATCTAGTTGCTATATAGGTATAGCAGGCACAGTCGGTTTTTGTACATTGAATTGTATTCATACTCGCACGTGTTTTTTATTTAAGGTCAATAGCCCACAAACGAGAATGCGGGGTAATGAAGATAAGTGGTCACTGCATCTTTGGACGTTCATTCCCACTAGTTCTACTGCTTAGTTCTATCGTAGAACTCAAGGTGACACCAACGCATGGCCGCTTATTGCCTGCGGGCTGCGATACTGCTACACGTAGATACACTCTATTTCAATAATTTCCCGTCATAATAATATTAGACTTTAAAGGTCAATTATACCAAAACATTACAAGTTCACGTTTGATATTGTAAAAGATATTAGAATTTTTCGAATACGGAGCGACAAAAGTCACGTTGGATATCTTTATCAAGAAGGAAAATTCGACGTTCGGTATGGCCAATAGCAACTTTATGGTGATGGGATTTGCGTGGTGGCGCCAAGCCATTCACGGTGATGTGATAGAAGAAACCCGCGTTTAGTATTGGACTCTGAAAGGATTGAAGATAATTATAACTCTCTGGCATCCATCAGGTTTTAAGTTCTATCTAGCATGCTTGACCACTTTGAACACTGCTCCTGAGCCTTCTGAATGCAGCTGATACCCGCTATCTTCTTCATTAATCTGTATCTAGCGTAAGCCTATTTTTATAAATGAATGTGTAGCGACCCTACATTTGTACATTGTAGATGAGCAACCCTATTTTGGTTACCATAGTATTTGAAAATAACATCACTGTCATTCATTGTCCAGCTAAAAAAATTGCAAAATGTTAGGGAACATTGCTGAGGAAACCGGTGACCGTATAAAACAGGAACCTATAAACTAGCAAAGAGAGAGAATATATAATTGAATTTTTTATATTTTAAGCGAGTAACCGCCCTCGCTTTGCTTCGGTTTTCTCAATTTTTACACCTTGGGTTACATTATTGAAGTTTTATTAAGGATCCCTAATTTTTTTGAAAATAATATAACCTATGTCACCCGAGGTAGTGTAGCTTCCCAACAATGAAAGAATTTTTCAAATCGGTTCATTAGTTTCGGAGCCTATTCAATGCAAACAAACAATCAAATCTTTCCTCTTTATAATATTAGCATAGATAATCTGAGATCCTGATAGACATGGGTAACTCAACCAAAACGCGTGAGCTGCAAAACAGTTCCTGATTCACGAAGGTGACCTGGAGCTGTGAAGCGGTTCGTGAATCAGCTCAAGGACCTGAAAGATTCATAAGAGCCGACAAGACATTTCAAATTTCAACCTTATTACTATTATCATTAGGGTATATTATCTTAGTCGACGCGTACAGTTCAGGTCCTTTGCGCTGAATTGAGACCTGGTCGATCTGTTTTTGAGCTGCAGGTCAACACTCAACAGGTCACTTTCGTGGGACCTGAATCTTTGAATCAGATTAGATCTGAGTTACACACCTCTAGATCATGAGGCTATCCATACTAGTATGCGGCTAGTAGGTATGTACCTAAAATTAAAATTTGATACGATTAAGGAAACACGTTTTAGATACAAAAGTTAGTTGAAGGGCAATCTGGCGTTCATAACGACGCAACTATCGGGTAAAACACGTTTGTTATGTTTGAATAATATAATATTTTTGTTTTGATTTATGGGAGCAGTGCATAGACTTTTAAATAATATAGACGAGCTGAGTAGACAAGCTGCAAGGCTATTTTGTAAGGATGTTTTTGTAACTCGGCAGCGGAATCCGCGATGAGTTTCAAAATTCCTATTCTCTAAAACTCGACAGTACAGGTGGCGCCGCAGTGTAAAATGCGGCGGCGAGAAAAACTAGGTACTTGTTCAGGCTAATTTGATGTTTGGTATTCGCTAAGGGATTTATTATTGTCGATCATCGAATAGGGGATTGGACAAATTTTCAGAAAGTGTTTTAAATTAATCTTCATGGATATTTATTCCCATAAAAAATACTATTTTATTTATTTATATTTTGCCTTTTAGGTACTCAAAATCATGTTTTAATATTGTTTGTTTGAAAATGCCGCCAATACGCCACGATAGTTCATCTGACAGCGCGTGACGTCATTTGTGGTCATATCATAACAAAAAGTGATAGCCGTGCACTGCCTTTGATTAAAGAAAAGAGAGGATAAGAAATAAGGTCACGTGATCTGAAGCCAAAACTTTCTCAAAAATGGCGTCGACTCCGCCCACAAAAATGGTGTTATATTTTTAGGTTTTGCTTAGTTCACTATACACGGAGATTTTGTGGGCGTTCTGGAGCCGAAGATTTTGAATCATTTATCAATAACAGAAGCTATATATAACGTTAATTTAATAATATGTATATTTTTTTTTCATCAAAGTCGATATTCATATCGTTTACAGAGAAAAAGTGAGAACCAGTAGTAGCGCTATTCAATCACACGTAGATACATACTACAAATAGAAATACTACGCGTTTTACTATCAAGTCACATAAAATCGTATTCGCCAATAAAAACAAAGCTACTGAGTTGCGCCGGAGTCGTCCAACCAATGACGGCATTGCAATGAGTCGTATGCCCGTATACGAATGCGCGGGAATCGCCTGTAATCGTCAGGCGTCCTTGGACCTTGGCATTCAGTAGGTCAGTGACACCAACGGCACAGCTGTTGTTAGCGCGGAATGAATGATCAGTGCGTTACTACTTTCCAAGTCGATCGATTATAAATGAATATTAAAACTGAAACTTTTTTTTAGTCAACATTACAATTGATTTATCCGTTTTTATTGGTACTATAGATAATTCCAAATCAAAATGTTTCGGCTCCAGAACGCCCACAAAATCTCCGTGTATATACAAAACAAAAAGTACGAAAACACAAATTCACTGTTAAAACCAAAAATAAACACCGAACAACGCATTAGATGACACTTATCATAAAATGGCGTCCGAAAACAGGCTATAGATAGATTTCTTTAAAATGTTGCCAGAAAATTGAAATATGCTACATGTATTGTACTCTTTCTTTAATTACATATTGTTGCGTGTAAGAACAGGACAGATGTATTTTTGGCATTTCGGGTCATATTTGCTTAGTATACGTATAATGCAAAAATGTATATGCAATTTAGGGCATATCCTCTACTTTTTATTTAATCAATGTGCACTGCAGACAAGACAATGATTGCCCACAAATGATGCCACGCACTGAGATTGGTGTTTCAGTACAGGTTAAAAATATTCTAAATAATAAAATTTTATTTCTTCATTTAAAAATATTTAATTGAATTATACTAAATTATTATTCGATAAATAATCGTACAAAATTATATATTTTCTTTCTAAGTACATTTTAGATTTTAATCTGATTACTCTCCGATCTCCTATTACCTACGTCACCGTCGAAGTCAAACGAAAAGTGAGCTTCGATTTCCAGTTCGTATTTTAGAGAATAGGAACAGGAGGGTGTTCCAAACAACATCCGTGTTACATTTTTCATACTGTGTGACAGCGCTTCGTTCGGTCAAGTTCGGTTCAAGATGGCGGTATTAAATATTTTGCACTAAATATATTTTCAAAATGTAAGTAATAATGTAGTTATTATAATTTTATAATTTATAATTAAATATTATATACATACCTATAGGAGCAGTGTACTTTTTTACCCTCTTATTCATAAAAATAAGTGATAGAAGGACTAAAAGGATTAACTATAAAATATTTTGTTTCTTTCAATCTTACGAAAACCTAACCAAAATTAGCACTTTATAGCCAAATATTTTGCAAACGAACCCCTAAATCTAAAAATGATCATGAGACCCATAATATTTTTGAAAAACCTTTTCAACGATGCCTCATGGGCCCCATTGACGATGCGATCGATCGGTGCGATCCGTCGTTGCCGACCGATCGCAACGACGGATCGGTAGTGTATGTTGTGATCGTGAACGATTTGCTTGATCGCAGACGATATCGGCGATCGCAACAAAAATCTATGCAATCTTGAATATCGCACCGCAATATTGAATCGACAGTGTGTGGACCTTTGCGATCACCGATGCGATTTTTGTCTCATTCTGATGCCGGCCGCCACACCGCACGCATCGCATGCCTTCAATGCCTTGGCTAGTGCGTTACGTACTTGTTACGTAGGTACTACGTACCTATCAACATTCGATGGACGAAACAAATATTTTTTTTGCCGTATTGGGGCGGCTTTAGAATACTAAACCCAAACCCACGCTGGATGGGTGTCGTAAGAGGCGACTAAATCCGGCCCGCTGGTGGTAGGCCCTCGGAGGGATTATATTGGTAATATTGATTTTAATTGTTAATTAATACCATTATTACTATTGTTATTACTTCATGGGGTTCGCTTTTACTTTTACTTTTCGCTTTTACCTCTGGTGTTGCTAATGTTCATGGGCGACGATAGCCACTTACCATCAGGTAGATCGTCAGCTCGATTGTCGGCTATTTCCATAAAAAAAACTTCGTGGACTTATCGAGGACCGATGCCGCGATGACAATTCAATATTAAAAAAAAGAAAGAAAGAAAGAAAAACCTAGTTAAACGCTTTATATTAGGTTTAAACAGTTAGACTAAGACTAAGTTTGGAAGACCAAACTTCGTAGACCTATCGAGGACCGATGATAATTCAATATTTAAAGAAAAAAGAAAGAAAGAAAGAAAAAAAATGTTCGGTTATGTTCGGTTTACACGTATTAAGTAGTTAACTAAATTTTAAGTAAATTAATACGTGTAAACGGATAATTTAGTAGTTTTGTAATCAAGTAGAGTTTTATTTTTTTCTTTTGTAGCCGAATCAAAGTTACTGCCACATAGCTAAGGAAAAGAAGTTCATTTTCCATTTTGTAGGGCACGTATTGAATTATTTGAGCACGTCTTTATCCTTCCGTGTCAAACAAGTAAATGTTTGATAGCGATCGATCGTTGCGACCGATCGTTCGTGTATGAGTGGCACTTTTGAACCGATCGATCGTTGCGATCGATCGGTGCGATCGATCGCACCGATCGATCGCATGTCAATGGCGCCCATAACCGGTACCTTATGGGCCCCATTGACGATGCGATCGATCGGTGCGATCCGTCGTTGCCGACCGATCGCAACGACGGATCGGTAGTGTATGTTGTGATCGTGAACGATTTGCTTGATCGCAGACGATATCGGCGATCGCAACAAAAATCTATGCAATCTTGAATATCGCACCGATGAATCGACAGTGTGTGGACCTTTGCGATCACCGATGCGATTTTTGTCTCATTCTGATGCCGGCCGCCACACCGCACGCATCGCATGCCTTCAATGCCTTGGCTAGTGCGTTACGTACTTGTTACGTAGGTACTACGTACCTATCAACATTCGATGGACGAAACAAATATTTTTTTTGCCGTATTGGGGCGGCTTTAGTATACTAAACCCAAACCCACGCTGGATGGGTGTCGTAAGAGGCGACTAAATCCGGCCCGCTGGTGGTAGGCCCTCGGAGGGATTATATTGGTAATATTGATTTTAATTGTTAATTAATACCATTATTACTATTGTTATTACTTCATGGGGTTCGCTTTTACTTTTACTTTTCGCTTTTACCTCTGGTGTTGCTAATGTTCATGGGCGACGATAGCCACTTACCATCAGGTAGATCGTCAGCTCGATTGTCGGCTATTTCCATAAAAAAAACTTCGTGGACTTATCGAGGACCGATGCCGCGATGACAATTCAATATTAAAAAAAAGAAAGAAAGAAAGAAAAACCTAGTTAAACGCTTTATATTAGCTTTAAACAGTTAGACTAAGACTAAGTTTGGAAGACCAAACTTCGTAGACCTATCGAGGACCGATGATAATTCAATATTTAAAGAAAAAAGAAAGAAAGAAAGAAAAAAATGTTCGGTTATGTTCGGTTTACACGTATTAAGTAGTTAACTAAATTTTAAGTAAATTAATACGTGTAATCGCATGTCAATGGCGCCCATAACACTATGGCGTAGGTACGCTACGAAAAAAAAAAATTCATCCTCACGTTACTTAGCCGTAAGGTACCCTTAAAAAAAATTATGTATCTATACATTTAATAAATGTGTCATCTATGCCAAATTACAGCTTTCTAGTATCTACTAAATAAGGGTCTCGGCGCTTTGCCTCGGACAGACGGACAGACGGACGGACGGACAGACATGACGAAACTATAAGGGTTCTTATTTTACTTCGGAACCCTACAAATGATAAAGATAAAAAATATTAAGTATAATAGTGCAATAGCTAAAATAGGTTTATTATGCCTTTATAGGCCTTTATGAACAAGTTAAGAGTTGATCGCGAGTTCAAACAAACACATGGACATCCCAAGCTTCTGGTTTAAGCAGATGTCCCCTGTGGCTATATTGTTTGTCTATCCATGACCACGATTACTGGAGTCATCTCCTTACATTAATTTTCATATCAAATTTCAAGTAAAACAATTAAAATATAAGTTCTACAGACAATAGCAGAGAGCATGCATAAAATGCATTAATTTGTTGATAAATCTGTAAGAGTAAGAATTCTGTAATACTAATCAGAGATAATTATAATATACATAATAATCATAGATCATTGCAAGAGGGTCGAAATATCATAATATATTTAAAAAAACATGTTTGATGAGCACCCGTATCATAGTACCTAAGTAGGTAAAATAAATATGCACTATGAGTAAGTAATACGCAATAGCATCTTATCTCTATAATTTATTTCCACAATGGGCGACAATTTGTAACGATTTCAATAAGTGTTACTCAATGTCTATTCATTTTTAATAAAATGTTTGTCGTTTCGTGATAATGACACACAGTAAGCTATGTAATTTTTTAAGTATAAACATGGTTAAAACTGGCGATTGTATGTCAACGGTCGTGAACTTTCGTCCGGTGATTAGATACATATATATTTAATACCTATTTATTTATTAGACACTAGCTGTGCTTTGCGGTTTCACTCGCGCTAATTTGTGAAAAAATCTAACTATTAAAATATATGACGTTATACGCCTGACGCCTTCCTTGATAAATGGACTATCAATTATCAAACACAAAAAGAATTTTCCAATTCGAACCAGTGCTGCAGTGGTTCCTGAGATTAGCGCATTCAACCAAGCTCTTCAGCTTTATAATATTAACTTATAGATGGGAAAACAGTTTTGAATCTTAACGGTCAAAAGGTAGATTCTGATGATATTTTTCTAGAGCTAATTGGGATTGAAAACAAATTCTAAAATCAGTAGATGCACTTTACCTTTGTAAATAATAGATACGTAATAAATGCACGAAGAGCTAATAATGTAACTATTACCCATCGGTAATTAAGTAGTTAGCTAGTGTCATTATAGGTACTAGCTAACTAATAAATAGCTTAGCTTCAGACATATTTGGAATTTTTTTTGTAGCTTATAATAATTATCTTCAGAATATAATTATGAGAAATTTCATTCATATTCTGTAAGTATCGTAATTAACGATTTATGACGACATTTAATTCAGTTCCCGTGACGGAATTATTATACTACGGATTAAACGATTTTATTGAAGATTTAATCTGAATACAATAAAAGTGTTCAGGTATAACTTTCATCCTGTTTTTGAGTGAAATACGCCTAATAAATAAAGGAGAAAATCTAAAAATTACTTTTAAACAAGAAATTAAACCAATGAAAAAAATTAAAAGTGAAAAATAAAATAAACCATTTAGTATTATAAATTACTAGCTTTTACCCGCGACTTCGTCTGCGTGGACTTAAGAATGAAAGAAATGAAAGTAATTATAAAACATCCCGGGAAATGCTAGAATTTTTTGGCACCGAGGGTTTTGTACAAAAGAGAACCGAACATAAGAGCATTATTAAATGATTCAGTATCAAACTTAACTTTGCCGCTGTAAAACTGTCGTTCCTATACATGGACATAGCGATCAATTAACCAAATACAAATAAGTTTAAGTTTTTTTGGAATGATACCCTCCACACATTCCTGAGAAAATAGAGTCGACAGACAGACAGACAGACGGACAACGAAGTGATCCTATTACCTATAGGGTTATGATTTTTTTTTAGAGGAACAAAACCCTAAAACAATAAATAACCTGTAAACCCAACTTCCAAACTAAATTATACCCTTGACCTGATGAAGAAGCAGATCCATCTCCGACCCTCGAACGACCTGATCGCGACGAACATGCACTCTGTTCTTTGATGCGGGATATGAAATATCTGTGAGCCAAATTTCATCTAAATCCATTTAGCCGCTTTAGCGAGAGTAAAAAAAAATCTTATTATACGCCTAAGAAATATTAGTGGGATTTTATATACGTACACCATCAGATCTTGAATTGGTCAATGTTGTACTGGTTTTGCTATGTCAACGTGACCATCATGTTATTCCCACCCATTCTGGAGTTACATAGTGTCTCCAAGATACACCACCAGACCCTACCCAACTCAGACCCTAATACAATATGGCCTATGGTTGGACCTTACCACCTGTTATTTCGTAGCAACTACCACACACCATTTACCATAATAATGTATTTTTTAAACCATCAAAAAGTAGAGATTTCAAGTAAAACAATCCCAGAGACTTTTTTAAAAAACCAGATATTTTAACGTGAGAATTTTAAATTGAAAATTAGGGTGCTTTTTCGGTGTTAAGTCAAAATAAGGTGAAGAAAAGAAATATTTTAAATAAAAAAAAAATCAGTGTGTTTGGAACATAAAAAGTTAAGTTTTCACCAAAGTTCCAAAAGTTGTAGATCTTTCTATTACCTACAACTTTGCCTTTTAACTTTTTTCCATAGGATTGTAATTTTCCTGGTAATCGAGATAAACCGTTTTTTACCATTAAAAACTCACATCCCCCCCCCCCACTTCCCGATCTCAAATCGCCCGTAAATTATTTTTCCTTTCATTTTTGTTATATTCTCTTCCTTTTTCAATGGGTTTCATCATACTATTATTTTTTCACTTACCATTTTCAAAGGACTCAGTCCGGGTCAATTAAGATTTAAGATATACCTACTGAGATAAATAAAGACAACTGAAAAAAAAGTTCTAATTCGGCTACACCTCCCCGAAATTAAACCAGGACATTGTAGGAGTTGGAGATTATAAATGACAGTTTAATTCAGACTACTGGAATACTGGACTGCTCCTATTTATTCATAGACGTCGACAAATTTTTCCACGTAAGTATAAACAGCAAAACCTAAAGTAATCGAATTTTTCTTCCATTTTAATTACGTAGCGTTTTATTGGCACTACTTCTTCCTTCTGTTCGACTTATTATGTGTTTTCATCTGACCAAGTAATGTCTGTAAGACGGTCCCCATGCTGCTCACCAGATCACGCAAACTGCCGCCGCCGGCGCGCCGCTCTGTCTCCATGATCGGATCCATGTCAGGTTTCTCGGTGAATGTTTGATCGCGCCGACCACGGGCTACATGAGTCGCTCAGGGACGTCTCGCCCCTCCGTATTTGACTGCCTGAGAGCTAAACGCTTCTGCGCGAAGAGTCAAAAGAGTCTGAGGAGTTTCGCCACCGCGGCATCAGCTAGATTTACGGTAATGAAAGGATCTCCTACCCGACAGCAGGGCCCGCCTTTCAACCGGGAGACTCTAGTTCTCCTGAGTTTATTTCTGTATGACTTTGGAATTTTTAAGTGTCCAAGAACCTGGCCCAGACGTATATTTTATACCTATAAAACGTTTCAAAAGAAACTCATTGTTTAAACTGATTCGCCATTTGTGGATTAAACAGCGTGCCTGCATTACCATAACATATGTAAGTTTATTTTTACTACTATTTAAATAATAAATAACTCACTCTAAACTTGACTTGATTTTTTCATTCTTGTTTTCTTTCGTGGATAACAACCAATGGATGATATGCCTTTAGTCTGATCTGATCACGGACGATGTTTTTAGTCACCCATGGAGGATGATGACAATTTAGCATCAGGTGGCTCGTCAGTTTTTACGTGGCTATTCGCAAATTCAAAAGTATTTTAGTTATTTGTATTGCACTTACGTCCGGTCATAATTAGCCTTTTTTAGTCTTATATATTAGGCTTGGTACGCATTGACCAGTAGGTGACACCAGTAGACGATTATTCGCAAATATTTTAATTTCTTACTCATTGTGGTTTGTATTTTTATTATTATCTACTTTCTATGTGACTATTCCTACATCACAATAAGACAATCTAAATTGTATCTAATACTTTGTCAAAATTTAAGATTTTTATTTATCTACAGAAAAAACAATATTTGATAATATTTTTTCCAAAAATTGTGTCATATTATTATCACTAACTCAGACCCACACCTTCATACAACGAATTGAATATAGGAATCTGATAGCACACTCTAACATAGTTATGTGTTATTGATTGAGTAGGGTAACTAATTTCTTAAAACCCCAATGTTTTAAATATTATAAATATGTATAACTTTATACATTAATTTCAATAAAAAATTTGTTGACTCGTTCTCAGACCTACTTACATTTTTTAATTTTATGGCTTCTATTTACCTAAAGTGACATCTATTGTTGATTAGCAGAACTAATTCACTGCAAAATTATAAATTTAAAAAAAAATTGGTACACATTGTTTTTTTTTGAAGAAGTAACGTATATTTCCGGTACTAAACAATCTTTTATATCCCTCTATCGGGCATTTTCAGTATTTCCTGCAGTTATGTGGCGTATCAAAAAGTCCTATTTATTAATATCTCGGCTTATAAGCGACGTATCACGATAAAACATACACCAGATTTTAAGTTAGACCACCAGTAATACAACTGTGAAAACCGCACTCAATTTTATTCAGTGGTTTTGGCGTGATGCGGTGTCAAACATACAGACAGACAAGATTTTTAAAAATGACAGATTTGCAATCTATTGCTCCTATATAGTCCCCTGATATCAAATTTTCATAAATATCTTCAATGTACAGACATTATTGAGTTACTGTTTTATAATATAATATAGATGATCCTAAATTAATAGTAAATAAATAATTTTGAGACGGCGCCAAACAAACAAGTAAAATTAGGTAATTACATGAAGTTATGGGTGGTAGATTCAGTTACCACTGTTACCAGGTAATAATGTAGGAGGTGAAATATCAATCATCCCCTATTTTCGTACTTTTAGGGGAAAATTTTTGTTTCCAAATTTTAATGAGAATAACTTCAAGGTATACCCATTCATTAAAAAAATAATCATAAAAATCAGACCACCCTATGCAGATTGCTGCGTGATTTATCATACATAAAAAAAATATTTGTGTCGAATTGAGAACCTCCTCCTTTTTTCGTCGGTTATAAAGAGTCATCATGAAATGCATGGTCGTCGTAACCCGACCAAGTCTAGATTTAGACTGATGGTTACAAAAAATGGGCCGCGTAGTACCTAACCTAACTTAGGTAGGTTAGTTAACCTAACTTCAAAAATTTTGTTTTCAAGCTTATGAGACGAATGTAAAATCAACTCAACTCAACTCAACTCGTCTCCACTCAATTCTAGTCTCCACTCAACTCGTCTCGACTCATCTCTAGTCTCCACTCATCTCCAGTCTCCACTCATCTCCAGTCTCCACTCATCTCCAGTCTCCACTCATCTCTAGTCTCCACTCATCTCTAGTCTCCACTCATCTCTAGTCTCCACTCATCTCTAGTCTCCATCTCCACTGGACAGTTTCGTTTCATAAAATTTCAAGTCACCCCCGTACTAAAGAAGTTTTCACTTCAAAAATAAAAGTATGTGGAAGCTATAACAAATAGTAAAACTTACTTATATGTATCATCCATAATCCATATAGGTACTTGTTCTATTGTGTGTGATGGATCAACATCTGCTAAGTATGTCATAAAAATAAGTCTGTAAGTAGTATAGTGAAACCAACTTATCGTGAATCGTACGTGAATTGAAGAAGGGCGCTGTAGGATGCATTGGACCAATCATTGGACGCAATGCGAGAGGCTGTAGGACCAATCATTGGACGCAATTCGAGAGGTAGTAAATGTGGAATGAATGAATGAGCACAAAGAACTTATGAATGACTTTTAAACACTTTACATTATTCCCAATTTTCAAACTTTTCCTATTCCTTTTCAAAAATTTCCTATTTTCAAACGTAATAATTTAAGGATTAGTTTATTTTTTATGTACCTAACTAGCCGCAAAATGAGCTGATGGTCCATCTGATGGTAAGTAGCCACCGTATAATATATTGGACATTAGTTTAACTGACGCCGTGTTGACTAAGAAGAAGAGAAAGAATTGGCTTCCAAGCCATATTATGTTTCCGTAAGGACAAGTGTCTAGTTTTATTACTATTCACCTAGTTAAAGATACACAAAACTTTGTCCATGGCACTGTTACGTGAGTCTTATGGAACAACCTGCACTTTCACTTCTTTTATATATTTATTTACTTTTACTTTTTAACTCTGATCATCATATTATGAAGTATTAGTATTTCTATGGTTTATTTTAAGGGTAGTGTAGGATGTCCATATAAATTATTATAGTGTGGAGGTAAATCCTGGGTTTGAAAATATCCCTTTGCTTCAAATACGTTAAATTGTAGTTTATTATTCTACTAGTTGGCTGGCTTCTACACATTATTGGCCTACTACTGAGCACGGATCTCTGACTCTCCTTTTGAGGAGGCCTAGAACATACTGCACTACGCTGCTCCAGTGCCTATTAGTGGAGGGGTTAGTGGCCAACCCTAGTGCTGCAAGTTTACTAGCGATCACCCATCCAACTACCGACCGCGCCCGCTGTTCCTTAACTTTGTCGATCGCCACAAGCCGCCGAGCTGTGAGCGCTACATGGATTATTGACATTATTTAAGAGAAACTTGTGTTTTAATCGTAACTGATAACCAAGACTTTCTAAGACGCTTGGATGCTTCTGAGACTTGTGGGAGGTCCATAAATTATTAGGCGTTTTTTGCGATTTCCAGACCACCTCCCCCTCCCTGGTGAGATGTCGTGACTGGCTCAACCCCCTCCCAATCTCCCTAATCTCACGTAATTTTTCACACGGTTGCACCGTACAATGTGTTTCTAGTGTGCACATTCGTTAGACTTTGATTTAAAAAAATCGAAATGTGATTTTTCATTATTATAAATTCATTTTGTGCGCTTTGTTTTAGATGTGCAAGGTCCTATCAGTGGCATTTTACATTTTCGATAGGAAGATAGGTTTATTATGAATTTACATCAAAAAACTATCACGGCTACGTTAGTTTAAGTAGTTAATAAGTAATAGTCGATAAACTTACTACTTCGGAACCCTACATTCGCGTGGCCTGACACGTTCTTGCCCGGTTTTTAATATGTTATTTTATTGTAAGTAACACATCTACCAGATTTTGCCCACGACTTCGCCGGCGGAAAAGTGATTTTACTAACATATTTAATAAAAATCCAATTCATCATTTGGGAACATATTACCGGGATAAAATCTGCCCTATTTTTTATGTCTAGCTCTGGACATGGTCTCTCTGTGTCTCAACTCTCAAGTTTCATCTTAATCCGTACAGCGGTTAGTGCGTTAACCCAAACATACAAACATCCTTACAAACTTTCACATATTTTATAATATTGGTAGGATACATAAAATTACGCTTTTCGGACTTCATATCAAAATGCGCGCCTACATTCAAAAATATGTACAGGATTCTAGACACTAGTATAAAGGTACCTTGGTAAGAAACGAGTGAATTAAAACAAACATTATTGATAACCCAAGCTTATTGCAATACAGCGGTAAAAGCCGCATCTAAATAGTTTTTGCCGTTTCTGAGATAAGCAGGAACAAATACTTACTCAGACAAACAGACAAAATGTTAAGAATCACTCTTTTGAGATGGAATATTGCATTAATAAAATTACCCCCAATACCTAACACCAATAATTTATACCTAATAAATACCAACTAGTTTTTCTCAAATATGTATTTTACATTTACACTTCTATACTATGTCGGTTTACGTTATGATTCTAAGAAGATAATTATATTTAATTGATTAGTTGATTATAACTTAATTAAAGTAATGTGAAAACGATCGATTTAAACAGATACAATATTTCAAATCAAGAAACCGAAGATACTGAATGGTAATAACAAAAATATTATTCATTGATTAATTTTGATAACTTACAAAATATTAACATGATATTAAGTATTTTTTATCTAACAATAAAGTGGCATCTAGTACATCAGTTTACTCAGCATGCATATACACTTTCACCAGACACCAACAGTTAGGCTGTTGCATTGCAAATAATGCTAAATTTAAATTTACCAGAAATATTACAGCACACGTCAGTAAACACAGTAACATCACTCTGGACCCCGTTAAAGTTACTTCCTATTTCTATGTCCATTTTATTTACTTATTCACAATGTATACTTTGATATATTTACGCGCATTTACGCGCGGCTAACAAATGCGCCTGCGTCGTAGAGACTGTCCGTTGTCGGTCGGTTTACGCGGGGGTACAACTGGTACAAGAGAAGCTTATAACAAGTGTGCAAATATTATTGCGCCCCAACATAATAGCAGTATTCACAAATTAACAATTGATAATGTGTTTTATCGGATTGTATCCGGTAGTAGAGTTTGCTCAGTGGTAGGGTAATTGAAGCTGTATTTGACGCTTTTTAAATGACTTGGTAAAAGTAGAAGATTTGAAACTTACTTTTCGATATCCTCATAAAAAAGATGTTGATGAACTTGACCCAAGCGCCACCTATTCTCGCGGTTTCGCGTCATCTACCTACACGTTGTAACAATAATGTTTTATGGAGAGATCTTTACATTTGCAACAAATAAATATCTTGTATGAATATGCATTAAAATGAAGTCCTTCACAATGACACAAGATGCATTCGCAAGTAGGTACTAACGCTTATTTAATGTAATAACATCAGTGCAACTCTGCTGCAGTCCTTCGCCTGCTTGCAATGCAGTCGACCTTATCCTTATTTGCTTAGCTCGGTTCTGTTCCGAGATTGATAAATCACTGAGGTTGTGAACTGTCCATGATTTTCTTTATTGTTTTTTTACTACATATACAGATATTATGTAGGTATAATAATTCTCAAGCTTTATGGCTTACAATACAATATTACCCATTTAACATCTGTATGAGGATATCCAAGGTGTGGCACGGTCAAACAAATATTATTGAAACATAAGATCCTATCTACACGTCATAATTCGAGTCGTTCCCTTCGCTCTTTAAAATTTAGAAAAGCGTTTGTAACAAACTTGCTTCGAATAAAGCCTTATTTTATTATTATTATTATATTACTTATTAACTTTATTTTTATTTTCTTTTGTCTTTATTATCTTTATTTTTACTTCACGAGTATTATAAGCACGAGTATTATAATTTATACCTATTTATAAAATTTGTGGAGGTTTTACGTTAAAATTTTACGGAAGTAAGAAGTAGGAGATTATAATACAATTGGTGCAAAATGCAAATATGTCCGGTACGGTCCTGTGCCTAGGGTTGCCAGGTCGGCCAACCAAGAAGCCGAACAGACCAGCCAGTATGGCCGGACATTTGGGTAAAAACTCTCATTGATTTAAAATAGGCTACTCATTTCTTGTATATCTAACAGCTTCATGAAATCAATCATTAACACCCCAATTTTTAATCAGAAAATATTTAAGGTTTTGCAATTGGTCAAAACCTTTGCTATCTTCAACTTTAACGTTTTTTTCGTGGATACTAATAGTTTCGGAAACTTGATTACATGCAGGAACGTCTTTTAACAGTCTTCAATATAAATTGTTTCGTGTCCTTGTATAAGTTTCTTATAAGTTGGTAAAATGTAAAAAGCCCAACAAAGCCGGACACCGTTAAATTTGGCCGAACACGCATTCAAAAAGCCTAACCGTGTCCGGCTTTATCCGGAGGCCTGGCAACCCTACATGTGCCTCCGAATATAATGCGTACTGTATTGCGTTATGATTTACCTTTTACATACTACATACTAGGTACGGCCGGTAATTTAGCCCTTGAAGGCTGTTTATGTCATGCGTATGGCATGCCTTTTGTTCATTGACTAATTGCATCATTACCACTCGGTCCGCGTAGGTACCAAGATAATATATGTATATGTGTACGTATTATTAAAAGCATAGCGAGCAGACTCGTCTATTGAATTTATTTCAATTTATAAGTAAATTTAAATAATTGTATGAGTATTATGTATATCTACCCAATTTAGCAAAAACATTTATTTATTCATTGTACTGAATTATTTCAAGTGGGTACCTAGTGTACCTACCTATATATATTCTTCAAACAGTATATCTAAAGGTTAACTGATAACTCAGAAATATGGGTTTAGCGTGATAGAGGAACAAACTTCTATATTCTCTAATTTCTGTATCATCCTCACAAACTGTGTTTTATTTTTCCGTAAATTAATTTATTAAATCTATTTCTTAACCTAAATTACTTCCGTAATTTAAATAAATCTTAAATGCGAGCCAGTTACAGTAGGTAAATAATGAATACTAAAGGAAAATAATAATTAATTGTACTACAACGTAATTTACGCAGTTACCTTGTTGCCTTATAATTAAAATAAGATTAGCCCTAGTAAAATAAATTTTGCTATTGAACTACTTGGGTACCTACTTTGAGCTACTTAGGAACTTATTAGGAATTAATCGATTGTAATGGGATTTTAGTCTTAATTTAGTCCTAATTTTGAATGACATATTATGTTTTTAACATCAGACATGTACCAACACTTATTAGAAATTATGGATATAAAATATATAATATTATTGATAACGATCTGTGACAGTAATGGCGTGTCGCCGTTATACGGCAAAACGCAGCGCGGAGCTTTTTAGCCTTCGTATTAAAACTGACTCTACAATACATATTGCAGCGTAAGCACAGTAAAACAATTCAAAGTTTGATGGAGGAAGATGGTTACTAGTTAGCAGAGCCGGCGTTAGGGGGGGTGGGGCGAGGTGGGGCGACGGCCTAGGGCACCTGAAGGCGCCACAAAAAAAAGGAAATATAAAATTTTTAAACGTTCCCATTGGTTCTGTAAAAAAATTTTCGAGCAAAAAAAAGCTCGATTTTTATATTCTTATGTGGGCGCCACAATATTCTTGCCTAGGGCGTCAGTGGCTCTAACGCCGACACTGCTAGTTAGACAGTAAAGACAGAACCTTCCCTGCTCGTGGTGCAATTACAACCCGCTCCAGGTCTCTTCGGATATCACAATTCAACTGTGCTTTGTATCACTGGATAATTAATGTTGACCATCATAAAAATATTGTTTTTGTTTACTCACATTAACCTTTATTATAATATTTTTTATTATCACCATTAACGTACGGTACAGTTGTACGAGTCCATATTTGAAACTTGTTTTAATTCTAACTGCAGATACTAGTCCGTACGCCTTTGTACAAGTATCTAAAACACCTACTTACACGTGTTTTAACAGTAATTCTGTAGTGTGATTTAACATTGAGATAATTAAATTATAATTTTGTTTGATCAATTAGTATCTATTTATTACGAAGATAGGGTAAAGTCTACTATTATCACACTATTATTGACACTGCTAGAATGATAGAGACCTGTTTCGTAATCTATATATATTATAAAACAGTAACTCAATAATGTCTGTACATTGAAGATATTTATGAAAATTTGATATCAGGGGACTATATAGGAGCAATAGATTGCAAATCTGTCATTTTTAAAAATCTTGTCTGTCTGTATGTTTGACACCGCATCACGCCAAAACCACTGAATAAAATTGAGTGCGGTTTTCACAGTTGTATTACTGGTGGTCTAACTTAAAATCTGGTGTATGTTTTATCGTGATACGTCGCTTATAAGCCGAGATATTAATAAATAGGACTTTTTGATACGCCACATAACTGCAGGAAATACTGAAAATGCCCGATAGAGGGATATAAAAGATTGTTTAGTACCGGAAATATACGTTACTTCTTCAAAAAAAAACAATGTGTACCAATTTTTTTTTAAATTTATAATTTTGCAGTGAATTAGTTCTGCTAATCAACAATAGATGTCACTTTAGGTAAATAGAAGCCATAAAATTAAAAAATGTAAGTAGGTCTG
Organism: Thymelicus sylvestris; assembly: GCA_911387775.1. Lineage (NCBI taxonomy): Eukaryota > Metazoa > Arthropoda > Insecta > Lepidoptera > Hesperiidae > Thymelicus > Thymelicus sylvestris. The sequence continues at coordinate 11,180,500 of OU426893.1, forward strand.
AGAACGAGTCAACAAATTTTTTATTGAAATTAATGTATAAAGTTATACATATTTATAATATTTAAAACATTGGGGTTTTAAGAAATTAGTTACCCTACTCAATCAATAACACATAACTATGTTAGAGTGTGCTATCAGATTCCTATATTCAATTCGTTGTATGAAGGTGTGGGTCTGAGTTAGTGATAATAATATGACACAATTTTTGGAAAAAATATTATCAAATATTGTTTTTTCTGTAGATAAATAAAAATCTTAAATTTTGACAAAGTATTAGATACAATTTAGATTGTCTTATTGTGATGTAGGAATAGTCACATAGAAAGTAGATAATAATAAAAATACAAACCACAATGAGTAAGAAATTAAAATATTTGCGAATAATCGTCTACTGGTGTCACCTACTGGTCAATGCGTACCAAGCCTAATATATAAGACTAAAAAAGGCTAATTATGACCGGACGTAAGTGCAATACAAATAACTAAAATACTTTTGAATTTGCGAATAGCCACGTAAAAACTGACGAGCCACCTGATGCTAAATTGTCATCATCCTCCATGGGTGACTAAAAACATCGTCCGTGATCAGATCAGACTAAAGGCATATCATCCTGATTGGTTGTTATCCACGAAAGAAAACAAGAATGAAAAAATCAAGTCAAGTTTAGAGTGAGTTATTTATTATTTAAATAGTAGTAAAAATAAACTTACATATGTTATGGTAATGCAGGCACGCTGTTTAATCCACAAATGGCGAATCAGTTTAAACAATGAGTTTCTTTTGAAACGTTTTATAGGTATAAAATATACGTCTGGGCCAGGTTCTTGGACACTTAAAAATTCCAAAGTCATACAGAAATAAACTCAGGAGAACTAGAGTCTCCCGGTTGAAAGGCGGGCCCTGCTGTCGGGTAGGAGATCCTTTCATTACCGTAAATCTAGCTGATGCCGCGGTGGCGAAACTCCTCAGACTCTTTTGACTCTTCGCGCAGAAGCGTTTAGCTCTCAGGCAGTCAAATACGGAGGGGCGAGACGTCCCTGAGCGACTCATGTAGCCCGTGGTCGGCGCGATCAAACATTCACCGAGAAACCTGACATGGATCCGATCATGGAGACAGAGCGGCGCGCCGGCGGCGGCAGTTTGCGTGATCTGGTGAGCAGCATGGGGACCGTCTTACAGACATTACTTGGTCAGATGAAAACACATAATAAGTCGAACAGAAGGAAGAAGTAGTGCCAATAAAACGCTACGTAATTAAAATGGAAGAAAAATTCGATTACTTTAGGTTTTGCTGTTTATACTTACGTGGAAAAATTTGTCGACGTCTATGAATAAATAGGAGCAGTCCAGTATTCCAGTAGTCTGAATTAAACTGTCATTTATAATCTCCAACTCCTACAATGTCCTGGTTTAATTTCGGGGAGGTGTAGCCGAATTAGAACTTTTTTTTCAGTTGTCTTTATTTATCTCAGTAGGTATATCTTAAATCTTAATTGACCCGGACTGAGTCCTTTGAAAATGGTAAGTGAAAAAATAATAGTATGATGAAACCCATTGAAAAAGGAAGAGAATATAACAAAAATGAAAGGAAAAATAATTTACGGGCGATTTGAGATCGGGAAGTGGGGGGGGGGATGTGAGTTTTTAATGGTAAAAAACGGTTTATCTCGATTACCAGGAAAATTACAATCCTATGGAAAAAAGTTAAAAGGCAAAGTTGTAGGTAATAGAAAGATCTACAACTTTTGGAACTTTGGTGAAAACTTAACTTTTTATGTTCCAAACACACTGAATTTTTTTTTATTTAAAATATTTCTTTTCTTCACCTTATTTTGACTTAACACCGAAAAAGCACCCTAATTTTCAATTTAAAATTCTCACGTTAAAATATCTGGTTTTTTAAAAAAGTCTCTGGGATTGTTTTACTTGAAATCTCTACTTTTTGATGGTTTAAAAAATACATTATTATGGTAAATGGTGTGTGGTAGTTGCTACGAAATAACAGGTGGTAAGGTCCAACCATAGGCCATATTGTATTAGGGTCTGAGTTGGGTAGGGTCTGGTGGTGTATCTTGGAGACACTATGTAACTCCAGAATGGGTGGGAATAACATGATGGTCACGTTGACATAGCAAAACCAGTACAACATTGACCAATTCAAGATCTGATGGTGTACGTATATAAAATCCCACTAATATTTCTTAGGCGTATAATAAGATTTTTTTTTTACTCTCGCTAAAGCGGCTAAATGGATTTAGATGAAATTTGGCTCACAGATATTTCATATCCCGCATCAAAGAACAGAGTGCATGTTCGTCGCGATCAGGTCGTTCGAGGGTCGGAGATGGATCTGCTTCTTCATCAGGTCAAGGGTATAATTTAGTTTGGAAGTTGGGTTTACAGGTTATTTATTGTTTTAGGGTTTTGTTCCTCTAAAAAAAAATCATAACCCTATAGGTAATAGGATCACTTCGTTGTCCGTCTGTCTGTCTGTCTGTCGACTCTATTTTCTCAGGAATGTGTGGAGGGTATCATTCCAAAAAAACTTAAACTTATTTGTATTTGGTTAATTGATCGCTATGTCCATGTATAGGAACGACAGTTTTACAGCGGCAAAGTTAAGTTTGATACTGAATCATTTAATAATGCTCTTATGTTCGGTTCTCTTTTGTACAAAACCCTCGGTGCCAAAAAATTCTAGCATTTCCCGGGATGTTTTATAATTACTTTCATTTCTTTCATTCTTAAGTCCACGCAGACGAAGTCGCGGGTAAAAGCTAGTATGCTCTAAACTAAGCATATTTTTTATGTATGGTAGCTTTACTTTTAGTTACGAAAATATTGGCAACGTTTGCCAAATTGCTGACATTTTAATGATAATTGATAAAAATGTGAACATTAATTTTGGAAACAAAATTTTCAGGATTAAATGGTTTAAACTAAGTACAATAAAATTTGTGTTAATCTCCTCCTTAACACGTTCGGTGCGTTAGGGATCTCTACGAGATCCCGTGCAGAACTTTCATACTGTGCGGTGTCAAAAATCGTGTTCTTTCACTCTGTGCGGGAGTTTGCACACTGTGCACTCTGTTTTCAAAATTCAGTTGTTTACTTTATACCTTCGTCTTTGGGTCACAAAAATGTACATGAGTACCAAATTTCAACTCATTTGGTCCAGTTCTATCGGAATAAATTGGCTGTGAACGGCGGTCGCCTAAACGCACGAGTGATATAAGGGTTCTGTTTTTCGTTTTTTCGTACGGAACCCTAAAAAGTGCGGGAAGTATGTAAATAAGTCAACGTCGGATTATACAGGAACGTATACATCGGATGTTAAAATAAAAATTTTGCAAAACATACAAATATCCCGCCAGTGGCCAGTGATAGTGATTCGGATTATGAGATATTTAATCGTCCTGGTAAGAAAAAAATAACATAAACGTGTACTTACGTACGCGCGTGCAAAGTTATACTTCTATGCCATCAAAAAACCAATATTAAAAAATAATATTTTAACAATATTAAAAAACAATATAATAATAATAATTTTTCAAAACGAGCGTTTTTAAAAACGCACGTGACGTTTTTTGTGACCGTCGTTTTTGTGTCACCGTCCGTGTTACAAATCTTAAAATTTCACTCTCATTATTTTTTCCATTTATTTCACACCGCGCCTAAAGCAGTATAACTTCAAAAACCTTCATCACAAACTTTTCTTTATAACACTTTTTTTAAATATTAAATTATTCATATGTACCAATTTTTTTGACGTGATAACGTCTATTAAAACGATGAGCGCCGGGCGATCGGACGATCGGCGTATCGTAGCCGATGCCATAGGCAATCGTAGTTGAGTGGAGCGGAGCGGGGCGGGGCGGAGCGGAGCGGGGCGGAGCGGAGTGGAGCTTTGTCATGACGTTGTTACGTTAAACTACCGTCCATAAACCGACTTTACAGGCAACCATTTTTTGTAATAAAACTTTTTTACCTATCGACAACTGGGATTTTATTTTATTCCCATCACTAGTAGCTACACATATTGAACCATCATCTGTTGCGGAACGGGATACAACAGATCCCTAAGTTTTTTTTGTAATAGCGATTTACCCTAATGTCAGAACTGCGTGCGAACCTACCAAAAGATAGAGTCATAGCCTATGTTTAAGCCACAAAAAACTCATAAATATATCATTGGTTTTGACGAAGATATTAATTATTTTCAAAACTGCTATTTTAGGGGGCTGAAGAGGTCCCTAACGCACCACAGGAAAGTTTAGTTAAGGGGTTTTTGAGGTCCCCATAGCACAGGCTGAAAGTTCTTTGAAAGTGTTGACGCAGTGAACGTGTTAATAAAACTACATTATATTTTAAACAAAATAGGATAGCAGTTAAAAATCAGGCATTATTAAAATGAAAAAAATTCTAGCATTATAATCTGAGAGTTCAACGGGGTGTCGAATATTTTGTGATTTACATAATATTATTTAATGTTAATTTGTATAAATCTATTCTCATGCATCACATTGCAACAGGGTCCATTTTAATGCATTCACGATCATAAATTGCAACACTACTATCATTTTTAGGGTTCCGAATTAAAATCGGAACCCTTAAAGTTTCGACATGTCCGTCCGTCCGTGTGTCCGAAGCAAAGCAGCGAGAGTCGAGACCCTTAGTGCTAAAAAGCTGTAATTTGGTATGGATATACATATTTATTAAAACTTCAGAATCGTAGAATATAAAATATTGAAAAAAATTTTTTCAGCGTACCTCCCCTACAGGTAAAGTGAGGATGAATTTTTTATTCGTTGCGTATACTATAGTGTGGGGTATTGTAAGTATGGTATGGTAAGACTTTCTCAGGTCTTTCAAAAATAGTATGGATCTTCTAAGACCATTTTTGGAATTAGAGGACCGTTTGCGAAATATTTGCCTTTAAAGTGTTAATTTTGGTTAGAGTCAAGTACCCCCCCTGCCGGCTAAACGGTTGAAGTTGGACAAGTAAAAAATTTCTCAAAAATAGGTTATAATATGATGAAATTAACAAGAAGAAAAACTATCAAGGCAATGTTATAGCATAAGTTTAATGAATAATATTCGATAAACTTACTATCGTACTTCGGAACTCTACATTGCGCGTGGCCTGACACGCACTTGCCCGGTTTTTATTTTAAGCATGACCGCAATAAATGGATTAGGTATACAGTGGTATCCATAAGGATTTCCTCACCAAAAATAATGGTATGAATTTATAATATAAAACTAAGATGAGCTATACCTAACAAATCACTACTAACTACTACGATAGCACAAAGTACTACGTAGCTGCAACTACAGAAGTTTTTGCCTACTGCAAGGTATAAGATGTTATGTACTTACCAGTAAGACCTTGATAGATCCTGTAATGAATATCCGTAAACACAACGAGCCTTCCATCTTCAATACTGATGTCGTCTTTGCCGATTTCCACGTCCATTATCGTCTTAGAGCGTTGCACTGACGACGCTACGTTTGGTTATCTTCTGAACCATAAACGGAAGCACTTAAACTGGGCACACAGTCTTTATTAAAAGATTGTCTTGCATACAGTATGTGGGCGACTTGCGTATGACCAGTCGCTTCAACAAACTTTCTTAATGTTATCTATCTTGTTTGTCATTATTATTTCCAATCATACATAGGGATTATTATCAGACGATAAAAATGTATACTTATGTAAACATATATTTGAGTAGATACGGAGTTAATTAGCTATTAAAAGGAAAATATAAAAATACTAGCTGACCGGGCAAACGTTGTTCTGCCAAAAATTTTGTGGTAGGGGGATGAAAAATAGATGTTGTCTGATTATCCACCCTAGCCGATATGCACGCAAAGATTCACGAAAATCTGTCGAGCCGTTTTGGAGGAGTTCAACTTCTAACACCGTGACACGAGAATTTTATATATTAGATATACTTAGAGTAATTTAAATCACTGATTATATTTAATCACCTTTTTTCTCAAGGAATAGGAATGTTCCTATAATCTATTTGTAACACAATTCTTTATGATGAAGTAGGAATCTAAAATAGGAATCTTTAAGTTTTTTAACGTTTCATATCCGCTTTTTAGCTATCTGCAGGAGGCCAAAATATATTTTTCTGCATTTATCAAGCGAAAACTACGTTTTTGATGATGGTACCAGTAGATACCTTAAATTAGTTTAATCTTTTCCCCTGAAACAGGAAATTGAAGTTATTAACATTGATGTTCTGTAAATCAAACTAAGTAAACTAACTCCATGGCTGAATCATGAAGATTATTGTAAAATGCCTGATAAAGACAACGATTTGATGCGGAATGCGGGCATGGTGTATTTTTTGCTAACACGAGAAACAGGCGTAACTAATTCAAATAGATATATTTTTAACAAATTATAATTTAACTCACCTATCAACGACCTTCTGTCATGTAGTGTGTGAATGTTCAATGCCGGATCGATTAACTTAAATTGGTTTGGAAAATGGGCTTTAGTCATCAATTAAAATTTTTGGAATTTTTGGCTTCTAAGAAAATGTTATCACAACCGGAATAGATGAACATAAAATTATAATAATAAGTTAATTATTTATTAAGTGATTGATTGATGGATTGATTAAATACATATTTATAATTTTCTCTTTGTAATTGTAACTTACAGGAATAAAAAAGGCATTTTATTTTTATTTTATTTATGAATTTTTCTAAAACTAGGCTTTTTGATCATCATAAATCTTTTTAATTCTAATGAAATAAGAATGAAATTGAATGATGAATCAGTCTTCTTTATTTTTAATCATTCCATACTATATTTTTTGTAAAAAACCTAATAAAATCCAAAATAGGTTTAATTTGGCCGGACACAGATTCAAAAAGCCTAACTATAACCGGCTTTATCCGGACGCCTGGCAACGCTATTCGCGGCGAGCGCTGCATGCTTCACTCAACTTTCAGTTTTTTTGCGAATTCCCACACTAGGATTTCCTGTGTTGTGGGTACCATGGACAACACACTAGACAAAGACATTCACACCCAGACCGTGAACAGAAATTCAAACTTATCATTCAAATTTCCGCCTCGCTGGGAATCGAACCCAGGTCCCTTGGTGCGGCGATCCGGCATGGTAACGATTGCGCCACACGGGTCGTAATTTATGGATGGCCCCCTAAGTATACCTACTAAAAATTACAAAAACAACTTTGAACGTTACCTATAAATACGTTAATATCTATATATTGGTAAAAATTACGCAAGATTTAGAGCCTTTGCACACGGCATATTTTTGAAGCGCGTCCGATGCGTCGCGTGGAATCTGCGCGTTTCCCACGCTGCAAATGAAGAGGAGTACGAGGTGGACGAGGCGTTTCTTCGTACGATCTCGTTTCCGCACCGTAAAAATAAGTCGTGTGCAGCGGCTCTTAAAGCAACTCACATTGTTGAACAACATTTAAAAAAAATATTTAATTTGGGGGTCAAAGTTCACGTGTTTCATATTTAGGACTCAATATGGTAGGAATAATGATTGGAACATACTATTCCTCTTCGTACATTTATTAGGTTGGTCGAGTTAGGGCATAATTATAGCGGACTCAACGTATGGAATATTATGTACCTACATGGAAACCATCTATCGTTATGACGACGTAATCGGTCTCTTTTCAACTTTTTCTTTGATAACGTTGTAAATAAATAAAGTGTGAACTGTGAATGAAGCAGTGCCCCTGCAGCTCTGCAGATTGTGCAAGTTTTGAGCATTTTCTAAGCCAATTCAAAATTTTCTAATAACATGCCTTATTCGTAAAATGTGTAGCTACTCCTGCTATTCCTGCATAGTGCTATTTTGCTCTGCCGACAAGTTTTTCCACGTGTTTGGGTATTAGAATGAGCTACTGTTAATGTGTCTGTCCACTTATGATAATTAGTAGACGGTTCCATCCATTGAGATGTTCTACTTACTTATTTAAAATTTTACAAATTAATTTGAAACACATAAAGATGGTGAATCACTCGAGGACTAGGTATTTTTAAGGTGTCGTTGAGGCATTGGAATTATTATAATTCTGTAGTCTGCAGTGAATACAACTTAAACGAGTATTAACGGACAGTAGGTTCAAGGGTAACCGATAACTATGAATACAGCTATCATTTTAAAGATAAGGCGCTTAATTACTTAATTATAGGTCTTTGTTAGATTCTTTTGGCTGTCAAATTTGTGTTAGTACTAAATACGGAATATCTGTACTTATAAAAGAACTTGTCCGGATACATACTCTAAGGGATCCACTGACTGACTGCTTCATCATCGCCGTGCGTAAACTATTGAAGTTGGACCCATAATCTTTGGTCAGCAGAGTTATTTTGTGGAGTAGACACTCACTAATTGGTCCAGCCATTCTCGAGTTTTAGTGAGACAAATGAACAGCAATAGATTTTTATACAATCTTAATCTTAATATATATAAATTACGTGTCACGTTGTTTGTCCGCGATGCGAGTGCAGTTTGATCCAACTTGAAAGATAGGATAGCTTACATCTAAAAAAAAAACAACTTTTGACAGAACAAAGTCTGTCCAGGCAGCTAGTATATTATAAATTACGTGTCACGTTGTTTGTCCGCGATGGACTCCTAAACTACTTAACTTATTTTAATCAAATTTGCACACCGTGTGCAGTTTGATCCAACTTGAAAGATAGGATAGCTTACATCTCAAAATAATAATAAAAAAATTTGACAGAACGAAGTCTGTCCGGGCAGCTAGTTATCTTATATGTTATATAGATTTAAAATTTAAATATTTTCTACTATAAAGTAACTTAAGTTTGCTGTATATCATTACTTCCCAGAATTCGTTCCTTGTTAGCGACACCATTGAGTGGTGTAACAATACAGGGTGAGTATTTTTTTCAAAATCAACGGATTCCATTCCTTTTCGCTATTCGGTGTAGTTTCGCGCCATTCACGCACATTTGAAAAATTCACCCATACAGGGGGTTAAAATATTTGTTACATTTAATTTAAAAGTTATGTATCGTATCGTAATTTGGGGGCTCTTCTAGGAGCGGGCCGTGAGCACGTGCCCCCTCTGCCCGTAGGTAGGTTAACTAAAGATGGAACTGGTTGCCTACCTGAATTAGGGGCTGTAGTGTTAATCTTTAATTTACTTTTATTGAAACTTAAACTTTACCTTAAACTTTAATTTACTTTTATCAACTTTCATTAGTTAAAAGAATATTACATGGGGAAATGAAAAAACAATAACAACATACAACCATGAAGTTGCCAGGTACAAAAAGGTAGACAGCCGCTATATTATTATATTTATGCTTTATTAATTATGTAATACATAACCGAAATTAAATATCAAGTTTACAGCTGAAGCCCTTGAAGAACAAAATAAAACTAGGATTTGAATACAAAATATATAATTGTGATAGTACATTTCTTTACCCTTTTCAAAAACAAGGCTACAAAATCATTCGTATATAAAATATATCACTGTATATTCAAATAATCCCAAAATACAACTAGAATACAAACAATCGTAATAAGGTACCTATCTAGATCACAGCTGATGCTATAATTGTAGGTATCTAGTATCTACAATGTTCTAATCCCACCCGCACCCAGTTTCACGATTTGTATAATTTTATTATACCTGCCTACTTACCTATTTGAACTTACCTCTATTTATACAAATACTCACTTTTCTTACTAGAAATTATACGTACAAAGGCATTTCCCTCCTCTTGATTTGAAAATAATTTATGCTATGTAATTTATATTTGGTAAATTTTATAATGAAAAGAAATCACCCTACACCAACTTAAGTTTAATATTATATTTCATGAAAAAAGAATTGTGGCTTGGAATGTATTCCAAACAAGGCAATATAAATTATGATCTGATCTTTAGTTTTTTAAAAGGCTGACTAAGGACAAATATTTTTTCTAAAACAATTTTAGCCTGCTTTATACAAATATGTATATTGGAGGTACCAACCAACCACGGATACTATGTATTTATAGTAGGTTCTCTCTACCACATGCTCTACTTCAAACAAATAAAATGAATGAGAGAAACGAACCTGAGGAGTGAAACATACAAATTATTTATACTCGTAAACGGTTGGCAATCTGTTTCACACTGATGAAAAAATCATAAAAATAAAGGGAAAGCCATTGAAAGACTGAGCGGTTTTCCACGATACTTAAAATTTCTTTTTCGTCAGTTCCTTCCTTCACACTTCGTCCTTCAGAATTCGGCTTCTAATAATGAAATTTTTGGTTCCTTTTTTATTTTATTTATTTTAGTAAATTGGTTTTTTAACATTTTAAATAATCAAACAAGTTTTTAAAACTATAATTCTTTGGTACTTTCAACATAGTTACGTGTCTTATTGTGGTCATTGTGATTATTCTGATCAATTGATTAATCCAGGTATTATTCCAATATAATTTTTCTAGCTAAGTAATTATTTATTTCAAACTTCAGTCTGCCCTTAGCTAGTAAAAATTAATCAATTTAAACAAAACTTTTATCAATGCATATCTAATCGAACACCTGACAGTATTATATTTAAACAATTATAATTATGTTATCAAGTAATCATACCTAATGTCGTTTGTTATAACTTTACGATGGAATTAAATATGATCTGCAAAAAAATTGACATTTTCAATTTAAAAGTTATTTTATATTTAGCCTTTCTGCCGTCTAAAATTGCCGGACAATTTAATTTCGAATAACATTGTCACAATAAACTCTTCAAGCTTTTGCATCGTACCGATATAAAAAAGTTAAACTTAAACATTATACAATTTTGTTTTATGTTATTTCTTCTGGTAGACCAATTTATTTAAGAGAATTACATTGCACACACAAAACTGATGGTCAAGGAATGTCCGTCATTCTCAACGAGTCAATCTTCCTAGATTTAATTATCATGATTATGGACAATTTGTCATTTAATTCATGAGTAAGGTTTAAATACATTTAAAAGAATAATAATACGTATATAAAAATTTTATACTACCATTTCGTTCAGTATCATAATATTAATTTGCTAAGCTGTTTTTTTTTTGCATAAGCATTTGGTTGGTACTTCGATAATTCTAACGAAAGCGTCAAAAATTTAATTGATGATTTGCTACATGAATATCCTGTCGATGTATTTACGTACACTTAAGATATAAATGGGTTGAAATTGTTCTTTATGTGGTATAGATAGATGAGGTAGCAGATTTATTGTACCAGAATACATCGACTCATACACATCTTAAAAAATACGTGGAAATTAAACAATTAGAGTGTCGCAAATTGAGATTCTGTTACACTTGATTAATAACACGTGAATTCGGTGTGAATGTAGTTTAAATTCCTGACTTAGAATATAAATGCTTACTGTAATACTAAAAACAACATGGCTTGGTATTATATTTACAACATCAATTAAATTGATCAAACGTACGTCTTGTTAGGCAAGGTATTTAATATTACTATTAACATTTTAACAGATATGCTTTATAACATTTATTTAAGATACGTCATCTACCATTTAGTTTTTAACCTTATTTTTAATATAGCGTACGAGCTTACAATTACAACAAATGCTATTATAAATAATGCTATTACCACTACAGTGTATTTTTCACTGGGCATGCCAATATCTATAAGTAACTGTCTGGGGTAAGCGTAGTGGCAGTACAATTCTTTACACTCAAACTTTTCCCGGCCCATATCGAATATGGAGATAAGCAGACCGGCCAGGCCATGCTTGAGGAATGAAATGTGGAATAGCCACTTGACGAAATAGGGAGCGTCATCGTAGCTGAGGAAGAATCCGGAGAAAACGGTGAACGGCATCAAAAAGAACGGGCCGAATACGACGCCATTCTGAAAAAAGATAATTAGGAACTTAGACAAAGTAATACTGTTACAGTGGATCGGCCCGTAATTTCAATAGCAGTTTAATCTATGATTCTGAGTTTAAAGTATCTTTGTTGGTTATCTCGTAATATCAATGACAGTTTAAGGCCCGTACGTGTGGCGTGTTGAACCAACAATGATAGTTTAAACTCAGAATCATAGATTAAACTGCTATTGAAATTACGGGCCTAAGAAGTTGAATCTGTTTAAGAGAGTTTAAAATACCGCTTAGTTTAAACGGTCAAGCAAGGGCAGTTAAACTGGCACGTAGGGTTTATCGATTGTTTCAAAATGACTGCTTCAAAACAGACGTTTGTAAATATTTGTCAATCAAAAAAACGTCAATTCGTTTGAATTAAAACATTGCCATATAAACTTTTTACAATTTAAACCAAAACGAATGAACAAAATCCCTAGTGTTGCTATAATTTATAAACTAATCTAAGTTTAACTAATCGGGCAATGTTTTATCAATGAAATTACGAGAGCAGTTTAATCGATAGTTTAACTTTTGAAGTAGTTTAGTTAAACTGTGAGTTAAACGATTGTTGAAATTACGGGGCGTCAGGTGATAGTAACATATAAAATTACAGTGGCATTTGTCTATCCAATAGTAGCTTAGAGGCTACCTTACGCTACAATGTTCTTAAAACAACCATAGTAAAACAAAACAAGTGAATAGTTTAAAAAAACTAAAAACACGGTCTTATCATGTCAATGTAGATTATTAAAAAATTGGGACTATGCTGTTAACCATTAAGGAGTTACCTCGGCTGGAGCCAAACCTGGGAAGAGTATCAGATCATGCTTATTACAAAAATGCATTGTCATCAGAACTCTAGCAATATGTAAAATTTCAACTGCTTAGAATAAGTGGAAGTAGGTCTAATTAGGCTTGCTAGATTTGACCCAAACAAACAGGACAAAGTAAATAAAACCATTTAAGAATAGCCGTAGTATTGTAAATCTTCCAATTTTAATACGCACCTTAACGGTAAACATGGATCCATTGAGAAGACCAATGCAGAGTGAGACATACGACACGAGGAGCAGTGTGAAGCAAAAGGTGACAATCCTCTTAAGCTCGTGAGGCTGACCAGTCATAAAGTACGTGATGAGCCCAAAGCACAAAGTCCATAATGTCTGGGAAGGTATCGAGGAGACCAAAGTGGACGAGTAGTATGCACCAGCCGAATACCATCGGTTGAAATGCTCCCGACGGACCACAGGAATTTGTCTTGGAACTGGAAATTAAGTGAAAAATAATTAAATTTTAGTCCATCTTGTTCTTAGGGCAAATTATCTCGTTAACTATTTGTATGTTTATTCATACTTTCTTAACTGGGGTTTATTGTACCAGAGGTTTCATAATATTAATTAATCTTAATATATATAAATTACGTGTCACGTTGTTTGTCCGCGATGAACTCCTAAACTATTTAATCGATTTTAATCAAAATTGCAGACCGTGTGCAGTTTGATCCAACTTGAAAGATAGGATAGCTAACATCTAAAAAAAACTTTTGACAGAACGAAGTCTGTCCGGGCAACTAGTGAAATATAGGTTTCTTACGCGTGGAATAACACATCAGCAATTTCGTCACTCTTCTGTATGAGAAATGTGAAATACCTACCTATTTCTTAAATAATTTATTTTGTTTTTAATAATATCTATTTCCTAAACAGCGACCTTGTTTGTATGCCATCTGTACATATAAAAATTTAATGTAAATCGTTTTAAATATATTATTTTAAATATTTTTATAATTTGAATATATTCTTCATAAATGTATAACAAATAATCAAAAAAATTGTGTATATATCAGCTCCGACGCACTACTGGAGTAAATGAGGGTAAATGAACGCATTTTTTAATATTAACTACTGAAATCATGGTTGATACATTTATTTATATTAATTACTAGCTGCCCGGACAGACTTCGTTCTGTCAAAAGTTTTTTATTTGAGATGTAAGCTATCCTATCTTTCAAGTTGGATCAAACTGCACACGGTGTGCAAATTTGATTAAAATCGGTTAAGTAGTTTAGGAGTTCATCGCGGACAAACAACGTGACACGTAATTTATATATATTAAGATTTAAAGTAACATGACGTTGTTGTCAAATCAGTAACAACACAATCTGAATTCGTGGTTAGTAGTTTGCGCACGAACATAACGCATAACGTAACGTAACGCAACGGAGAAAGCTTGATTTTACTTCCTATAAATTTTCATACCCGGTTTTATATAATATGAAAAAATCGATTCTTAAAGAGTAAACTCCAAAAAAAAATCAATGTCAGAAATCTCTATTACACAACATGTTTGTGATTATATTGTTTGTCACTCTGATCCCCTGGTAAGTTAAAATAAACCTGTGTTAGGGGATACTCCTCTTTAAGTTACACCTTTATGGTATATTAAAGTTTATCAGACGTTGTATTGCTAATTGAATACATTGCTAAATCAATTTTTTTTTATTATCTTGTATTCAAAACTATAAATCTAAATAAATACCTAAAGTATCTAGTATAAATATAAATTATATAAATATATGTTGTATACAGGAATTCCAGCAACCAACCAGCGACAATTTAAGGGCATGAAATATAATATACCTATTTTTATCGACAAAAACACTCACATGTCATACAATAACGTTAGATGTATTTTTTTTAAATAATTTATTTTGTTTTGTAATAATATCTTTTCCTAAACAGCGGCCTTGTAAATGCCACCTGTAAGATGTCTTAATTATGTGCCTGTACATATAAAATTGAATGTAAATTGTTTTAATATTAATTAAAATATTCTTATAATTAGAATATTCTTCATTAATTTACAATATGTACATATTTCATACAATAACGTTAGATGTTTTTTTTTCATAGATATGCCGTTTTGTCACGCTTTATAAAGGGTAAAAATGGGCCATAAAATATGTTATCACAATAGTACTTCTGTCAAAATAATGACAGGGCCTTGGAATACAGCGTACGGAAGTCGTACAGCCTTAAATTTTGAAAAATACCTACCTATTTCTTAAATAATTTATTTTGTTTTTAATAATTATTTTTCCTAAACAGCGACCTTGCCATTTGTACAAAAATTTAATCTAAATTGTATATAATTATTTAGAATATTCTTATAATTAGTAACTTTACATGTAAATTTCATACATATTATTTAGATTTTTTCACGCTATATTACGGTATGGTACAGATAAAATTGGGCCATAAAATTATGTTATAACAATAATTACTTCTGTCAATACGCGTACTGAAGTCGTAAACTTCAGCCTAAAAGATTGAAAAATAACATCACGTTTCTATAGGTCTTTAATTTTTTTTTATATATTATAAATTTATAATGCCTTCATTTCTATGCACGCTTATTAGAACATCGTATCCTATGATATTATACATATAGTTTAAACACAACGAGTGCTTCATTAATACATGTCGCTATGTGCTCATATTATGTGTGTGATTACTGATAAGTAAGAGTTACGAGTATATACAACATAGACACACTTACACTTTACAGAGACTGTACTAAAGGCAGTGAACATAAGGAACATAAGGCAAAAGTACAGTAAGTTGAAGTTGTTCCGAACTTGTTTGGCTTCCTCGCCGATATTGTAGAACAGAATGCCGACGAACAACGCCACCGCGCAGTGGATGCCCGTTATCATTAGCGTCGAGGATGGGTCCCGCCACGTTGTCTGTAAAGATAAGATAAAGTATTATAGCTATTGACTGTTTTAGCGTATTTCCGAAGTGCTTGACAAGCACGTTCCTCGCTTATTGACCGAAACGACAGCGTCCGTGATGACTTTGGTGTTACAAATGACTTTAGTGACCATTTAACATCAGGTTACTCGTTGGTAGTTATTGACATTAGAAGAATAAGTAGACTAATACTAACCTAATATAATAATGGATTTCCGCAAAGTAACGTAAGTAATATAATTAACTACATTAGAAGAAGTTAATGACGCGTTCATTGAACTAATTATACTATATAATAAGGCAATTAAAGCCTAAGATTTAAGCAATGCCAACTGCGATCAGGTTTTTAAAGTGCTTCGCCGGGTTACCGGAACTGGTTGGTTTTTGTAAACAAAGTATTGCGTAAAGTGACCATCTTTATGGGAGAGGCAGTACCTATCTTGTAATAATAATATCTCCTCTTTATTACATTAAAAATAGCATTACTTATATACACATACATACAAGATACATAATAATATTTGTATTAATTATATTGGAGATATTATTTTGGAGATAACGCAGAGGTTAAAGACAAGAGTTTTGATGAACCTTGCTGATGAGTTTGAAAGAGAATTGAAGGATTTTAGAGAACTAATATAGGAGAAGAAGGAGAAGAAAGAGAGTTTCAGAGGCAGATAGAGGTAACAGTGAAAGATTTTGTACACAAGGAAGTAGAATGACGAGGAGTGCTGAGTCTGAGGGATTCAGAGAAACCGATCATTATGCAGATGGAGAATATTGATACGCAGTTTGTATGGAGGTATATAGGGTATAACAGGGGTGGGGGACCTCAATACCTACCAATTTAACTTCCACGTATGTTCAGCAATATTCAGTGGTTTCAGCAGATATTTTGAAATCTGTAAAATTTTTGAAGAAATCAGATTTTTTAAGAAAACTTGAAAACTTGAAAAATAAATATTGTATAATAGGTACCAGTGTTATTTCGATTTTTAGAAACCAATGATTTACAATGGTTATAATAATATGATACAAAAGGCCTACTATTGAGATAGTTTGAGGAAAAAAAATCACGAACGTAGACGTAACGGTTACGCTGCATTTTCAAAGAATCTGATTTCTTCAAAAAATTTCCAAATTCCCAAACATTAGCTGAACCAATGAATATTGCTGAACGTGTGTTCGAATATTCTGAACGGAGGTATGGGGGTTAAATTGGTAGGTATTGAGGTCCCCACCCTTAAGCCACCGTTGATCCATTAGAGGTGGGCGATACAAACCGTATATAGATACAATATCTATGTATTAAAGAAATGATCTTAAATGAAATGGATGCCATGAAATGGATCTTAAATGGATCAGATCCATGATCCTTGTTACACCCTGTATTTATATTAAATAGCACACAGTGAAGATGAGATAGAACATGACCATTACAAATTTGTGCGTATTATACGGTACATGAAAAATGTTAGGAGACATTACACTTCTGTAATTTTTATAATGTTTTTTTGTGTGCTTTGGAATTCCAGTAGATGCTAACTCAGTAGATGCAAGCATTGAGTTATAAGCTCCTGAAAGATGACCCCCAAACTTAGCAATTTTACAGGTAACGCTAGTGATGAGACGGTAAGTGAGTTAAATATTGTGTCTTCAGTTAAGTTGAGCACGTGCCGAGCGCAAGCTTTCTAGACTAGACTTTAATCACTCGTTTCACGTTTTCAAGATCAATGGCTGTTGCGTTGTTTGTAAACAGATGTGTAATTGCGGTCAAACTATGTAGATAGGAACATGTCTAGTGTGTCAACACATGCTAGTCGTAAGAGCTATTGCTAATACGAGATAAGAGATAACAACTTCAAACCAATTGTTATGATAGTATCAACGCGCATATAAATGAACGAGAATTATGTAAATTTGCATATTTTACTCGTAACTTTTTCTAACACTAATAATCTGATAAAAAATAGCATATTAACTTCTGTAATGTTATACCATAATAACATATTTTTTTCTATTTTATAACTGTCAATCGTTTGATAGTTGGCGCGATTGACAGAATATGAGGGGGATAGGAGGAGGGAAAGGAAGAGGGGATTTAAAGATCTCTCATTTGATTTGCGGAAATATCATCGAAAACATTTCATCGAATTACATTTCATCGAACACATTTCATCGAATTACAATTAATCGAATCGACATTTCATCGAAATCACAATTAATCGAATGATCATTTCATCGAAAACACAATTAATCGAATTAACATTACATCGAAAACAATTAATCGAATGTCATTTCATCGAACGACAGTTCATCGAATGACAATATATCGAATGACAATATATAGAATGACAATATATCGAATGACATTATATCGAATGACAATATATCGAATCACAATTGGCTGAATCCAATGATATAATTTTCATATGATCATTAATAAATATTTTTTTATTATTTCAAACATCACACATCCTTGAAAGGCAGCACTAAGACGTAAGCAGCATGCAACATACAGCAAGCACAGTTTCTGTCACGGCTCCGGCGCGGCGGCGCTGCGGGGCTACGGCGGTCCCACGCGAGCTTATCGTCGTAGATGCTTTTAATGCTCACCACCGCAGCTTCGGCTTGCTGGCCGGCTCTGCCGGCCAGCCTCAACTGCTGCGGCGAGCATTAAAACCACCTGCTCCTTAGCTCGCGGACCGCCTCGCCCCTCCGCGCCTACGCGGGTTTACATTACACTCTAGGGGTAGGGCAAACAAGACTACGTGGAGCCGGTTTTGCAGCAATTCCTTTCTGTCACTAACGTATACGTTTTGAAAAAAAAAATGATTCAAGGAAGAAAGTAAACCTAAAATTTTTATGTACAGAAAAATGTTAAATTGTTATTGATCAAAAAATAATAAATACAAAAAAGTTATAAAAAGCATAAAATTATTTCTGTTTATGATAAAATCTTTAAATCTTTTAAACAAGAAAAAATGCAATTCGAGGAATTGTCATTCGATGAATTGCCATTCGATAACAGTTCATCGAATGGCAGTCCATTTGATGAATCGCCATTCGATGATTTGCCATTCGATGAAATGACATTTGATGAAATGACATTCGACGAAATGTAATTCGATTAATTGTCATTACGATTAAATGGTTTTTCTACGTAATGCTATTCGAAGAAATATCAATCGATGACTTGGTTGTTCTACGTTTTGTTATTCGACGAAATGGTTTTTCGATGGATTGTGTTCGGCGAATTGTAATTCGATTAAATGTTTTCGATGATTTTTCCGCAGACGCTCTCATTTTTGTTAAGCTTGCCAAAAAGTTTAGTACATTCATTGATTGTTAGGCGATACGAAGTTCGCGGGGTACGAGTTCGCGCGCTAGTAATATAATAGAATAGATTAACTTTATTTCAGTGACCTTAAAACACACGAATACAAATAGTTACAAATAAAATAACAAATGAATAACAAATAGTTAGAAAAAAAAGTCCTGAAAGTACGAAGTGTTAACGACGACCCGCGTGACATGGTGGTACGGCATTGGTTACCATTATAATTTGCAATATTATTTCTATAGTTATATAATTTATGTCATACGTGTCATTGAGGTCACGAACGGTCAAAGTACATCATTCTTTAAGAAATAACTTACCAAAATAAATTAATGTTTTTCTAAGCGTTAAAAGCGTAAATTGGTAATTTGTATGTTAATGGAGCAATCAATCGTATAATTAAGAGCGGTGTGTCTTAAAGTCGACAAGACAAGTCTTTAATCGAATAAAACTTTAACGAAACATAAGTTTTATAAAATAAGGTTCAAATACACATAGGATCGAAAACAAAATGTAATCCAAAAAGTTTTTCTGGTTTACACTTCCTGTTTTTTATCATCATGTTAAAGTAACTAAGAAGAGCACCACCACATCTAGTATTCCTGTCTTTAAAAAAATCTGCATTCCTTCAAACTAATAACTTTTTTTAATGGTAGTAAAAACCAAAATTACGTGTGTAAGTGTATTGTTAATAATTCAATCAATACGTAAACTTAAATGGGAAAGTACTTTTAAAGTTTTCTAATCATTTATTTAAAATCCTTTTGCCATTGAAAAGACAACGAAGTAATTTACTACATTGTCTTCAAATATCAAAATAGTACAATAAAGACTATTATTTATAAGCTTATATAAGTATTCTAGAGTGATTTGTGTTAATATTGACAACTTACCAATAGTGATCTTCTCATTAAAATTGTAAATTGTTTCCACGACGATGTCGGATATGTGCTCTTAAGCGCCAGTAGAATTTTACTAGTTGGGTCCTTATTAGGTGGTGGCAAATTCGTCAAAAAAACTTCATCACATCTACTTAGCTTATGTTTTTCTGCAATTAAAGTAATTATATATTAATTCCTTAAAAATATTTACGTTTCAGTTTTTCTGACATTTCATCTTGGGCGATAACTCTGTGAACTAAGTTTTGTTTCTTCTGGGACCTTAAACAATGAGTTGTAATTGATGAAATCGTTTAATAGTGTAAGAACACAGAGATCCAAATCCTTTCTGAAACATGCTTAAAACATTGCTAAAATATATAAACAATACCTACTGACCTAATAAATTACTATCAGTCTCATAAGAAATGTTGTTTATCCATTCGTGATTGCGTCCATTCTGAGAGTATTGTACTAATTCTTTCTCATGCTCCACACAAATCTCCATAACTGAAATCAATATATTAAATTGTATATTATACTAGTAGAAAACAACATTAGAAACAAAGTCTATGTACCTACCTAATTAGGTACATATTTTATAGCGGCAATAAAATGTTAACGTGAAGAGTTAAAGTATGTTTTCAAGAAACTTCTCAATTTATTATTCATGATGTATTCATACATGGGTTCATAATAATATCTGTCTTTATAAAATTTATCACGTCTCAGCTGCTACTGTGATGTGTCTATTTTTCTTCCACTTACATCAATTTAGCAGTTGCTACGGTGAATTGCGTTTGCATAAAATTTTCAAAGATTATGTATGTACAATAGTTACCGGTAGTAGTTACCGGTATTTTAGGTTTTTTGTTTGCGCACTAAACTTTGGCGATTTATAATAATCAAGTTAAGATTAAAATAATTGAATTGAGAATAATATTATCTTTATTTAAGTACAAATGCAACACATTAAATATAACGATTAAAATCCTTAGTTTTTTTTTCCTACGTAAACGTTAATACGTTCACCGGATGTTAACCATAAATTAACACATAAATTATTTTGATAAACAGGACAGATAATTTCCAATATACCTATTTTAAATGAAAATCCTGGATGGATGTTTTTTTACTATCCCACTGGACATTTTTCGTACATAATAACAGTGTTTTTCTTTTCGGATTTGGTCATGGAAAATTTATTTAAACTGCATGACAAATAACAGAGTTCGATATGAGGAAAAATAAGTATGTTTTAATTAACCAATATAGTTTTATCAACAAAATTACTATGGCATCGAAAAATCTTACGACGAACGAACTCTACCTACTACTTTTAGCCTTGATACCATTTTGTAATAGTACGTATACTTAAAACGTAATGTTAAAACTATAAAAATCATCGATGTGTGGAAATATTTTGTAACAAAACCATTATTATTATCATGATGTGGAGATACTTACAAAAGTCTACAGGATTATGGTAGGGTCGGCATATCAAGTTCATTTGCCTCAAGTAAGGTAAAAGTAGGGGTACAGAGCCCATGTACGCACACTTTCCCCCCACCATCGCGTAAAGTCTATCCACCATGGTTAACAACCCCGCTGATGGTTGGTGCATGGTAACCACAACCGTTCTGCCTTGACGAGCTAATAAATATAACAGGTAGATCAATTGCTTTGATATTGATATGTCAAGGCCGCTGAAACAAAAAATAAGAGAAAAATAAATTATTTGATTAAAAGATCTTTGTGTCGTATAAAATCAGGAAAAGGATAGAAAATTAGAAATATGGAGATCGCGTTCAACAAGATATGAGAAAATTGGATTACATTGCTAGGTAATGCTTGTTGTGGTAGTTGTTACTATTGCTAGTCTTACAGGACGAGCTTGTAGTGTAGCTTGTAGTTCAACCTTAAAACAATACCTACTTCGAACAATATTACCATTGAACAATGTTGCTAATCAAGCACAGCGGATTTAAATTGTATTATGTTGATAACCAAATAATTTACTCAATTCGAAGTCAATACCTGATAATAGTAAGCTGTAAGTGCATCTAGAACGTATTACAAAATGAAGGATGAAGTATGAATTAATACGTACGTAGGTATTACGTATTAAAATTAATTCATACTTATTAAAATAATATTGAAAACTGCGCGTCATGTTAAGTAAACATAACGAAATCGAGTACAATGAGTGCAAGAGTACTTATGAGTAACAGTTAAACAATAAAATACTAGTCACTAAGTTACATAGTAACGCACTTTTTTATCATCATTCTGAATGCGAGTATACTGAATAGTAATTACTACGGAATTTGTTTTGTGGATTTATTGACCTATGTGAAAGAAAGCACATTGTTGGTTAATTAGTATTAGAAAGAAAAACATATTCCATACTTAGTCTATTATTAGAATATCGCGACAGCAGCAGGGAATCTAGCGAAGGTTTTTCACGCGATATACATGCGGTGTCAAAAGATTTGACGGATTAACAGACAGTTACCTGGTGGGCTCATCCAGAAACATAACTGGGGGGTCACTCGCTAGCTCCAAGCCTATCGCGAGCCTTTTCCTTTGACCTCCAGAGAGCCGTCCGGCTTCTGTTTTACGAACTTTGTATAAATCTAGAGATGTGATGATTTCCTTTACCTGTGAATAAAAAAAGATACAGCATATTATTATATTTGACATGATATACTCGAATTAGGAACACCAGCGTATTAGTCCACACATTTCAGTTTGGTAAGTTTTACATGGTATATTAGTTTCTCAACAGTAAGTAGGTACCGGCTGTAACGCCTGTTAAAAATGAGTAATTAGCACATTTTCGGGGTTTAGCGTCTTATTCCAATATATCAATTACAGTTTTATGCAAATATACATATAGTAAGCTCAGTTATTATCGTATATTTTTTAAATACGTGATGAAAATAAATTGGAGGGTTGATTTTAGGGTAAATGTGTATCAGAAAATTTCAAAGTCTGAACTGTGTCATGGAATATCAAGTCTGAGGTATGGGATTTCCTATTAACTAACCATCAATGGTTTGCGAGAAACAAGAACTAAAACTAAACTAAACTACCTGTTCTTGAAGTTGGCCATAACTTAATACATGGAAATAAAAAAAATGTAGAGCTGATTTATTGATAAATTGTTGGACTGGTTATCTATCCCATTACTTCAAATTGATTTCAGGAAATATACGAGTATTGTATACGTTGTAGGCGCTTTCATCCGGATAGCGACGCGCGCGACCTCAATTTAAATACAATAGACTCAAAAATTGTCCTTAATGCTTCGCTTTGAAGTGTGTGAAGAACAAGATAATACGAGTAGAATCCATCAAACAGAAACTAGACAAAGGACAACAAAGGAAATATGTATAATAACAAAGAAGTCCTTATTAAATTGGAAAGAATGGTAAGATCATAAATAGAAATTGTAGATAAATTTATTAAAATGAATCAAGTGGCAGTATGCGCATGGATGATAGAAGTTAGATAAAGGTAAAAATGGAGTCAACTTAGTGTTTCACTATTGAAATAAATTAAACCAAAGCTTGTTTTAGTGGGTCTCTCCTTGATTCTTGAAGGAATGAAGTGATTCCTCATATCAAGTGAGTTAAGATAAAAGATAGATGATGAAGATGATATAATTACGAAAAAATAAAGATGTGCAGAAACAAATAATACAAATGAGACAGATGTTAGGGATTAAAGCAGAAATACCTAATTAAAAGGAAATACCTAATTTAAAGCGAGTTTTCTATTTGAAGAAATATCGGATAAACTATGAGAGATAATCCAATACATACATCCATACATTGGCAGATTTCAGATAGGATTCGTAAGGAAAGTATTGATCGTTCTTACCCGTTGATGTTTCTGTTGGCTGCTAATATGATTTCCGAGTTTTAGTTCAGCTGCTATCCTAAGGGACTCCTGCACAGTCAGCTTATCTTGCACCTCGTCGTCTTGGAGAATGTAACACGACCGCCGACGAAACATTCGCTCGTCCCTCACTACACCGTTGACTAATATTGTACCGAACGTAGGTTTTCTGAAAAGATAATAACTATTAGGTATACTTTTATAAAGAGTCTAATAATAAATCCAATCGAATTTGTCCAGCATTGGACCCTGTTGTCCATTGGACAAGGCAATATACATTCTACATTTTACTGGTGTTTTTTGGCTAAAATATTTGCAGTTTATGTGTTTGCCGAGTATTATCATAAAGTTACCTATACTAAATATTGACATTGAAGGATAAATAATTTTTTGTTGATCGAAGGACAATTCAGTATTTTGAAGCAATATTACGTTTAACAATTGTAATTATAATCTTAGTTTATTATATCACATTCATATTCGTATTATAAAGCATTGTGTAAACTTTTGAATCGACCGTTTCAGTTTTTACCATCTCAGAGAGTCTACATTATTTTCGAACTTTGTGCAAGTGGCCTTTGGGAACTCTCACCTACGCTACAAATAATAATCTCAGACAATCGTGATTTTCTTCGATTACATTTTATTTATGTAAAAGATTAAAGCCCAAATAGTATGTTAGATAACACTCGCTATTGTTCACCACAGGCAAATCAGAATCATAGTACAGTCCCCTGCACAGAAAAGTGACCCATCTCCTAATAAACACACAGTAAAAGATGGGTTACTTTTCTCTGCAGGTGACTGTACAAAAGATGGCCTTTAAGTAGCGATTTCTTATATGATTTATTCTATATGATAGTATTCTATACTCCAGCCAGATAACACGATGAATACACTGTATATACAGCCGGACACCGGAATCAAGCTACCTTGTTTGCTTGCATTTGAAAACTAACAAATAAAAATAGTTTTTACGTCGTTTAATTATCAGCATGTTAAATTATTTATAATAATATTTTATGACGTCCGATACAAATTTGAATTTCGGATTTTTATTTTTACAAGATTTCATAACGTACTTAAAAGATTTAAAATGAAGTTTCGACTTGTGGAAAAAACGAAACTTTATCTTACCGAAATAGCCGTTTAATTGCAACTATCATTTATTTTTGTACATTTTTTTAATTCCATTGTGACATTAAATGTACTAGGTATGTATTGATCAACGGCTTAGTAAACCTTGACGAACAAAATTATCTAAGCATATGACTTTGATTACAAAATGTACATTGTATTTCATTTCAACCAACCATCTGAATAATTGTATATTTATAATAAAGTACCTACGTACCTACTACATATTATGAGGTTTTTTATTCCTAAGCTATCATTACAATCACTTGTCAGAAAGTTGCGTTTAAATTTTAATTCACAATTTGAACTTTACTTTAAATGCAATAATTAGGAAATATTTGGTTAATGAGTAATGAAGTAAATAGATTAAAATTAATGAGTGTGACTTTATATTAGGTACAGATAATTACTAGGTATGTATATTTAGGTAATTGTATTACCAGTTTCATTACTTAAAAATTAAGTTAAGTTGGTCATTTGACAAGAGAGTTTTATTATTAATTCGGATTACTTGTACAGGGTCGTCAAGTACGATATTTCACAAAACTGCTCAGGCCTTGACAGATAAAGATTATCATATCGCAAGACCTCTGCGATTGTTCATTATTTAGATTAAAAAAATATTATAAATTCCTTACAACGCACTTAATACTTTATTATTAGCTTAACTTTATGATTTAGAGTTTAAAGATTTATAAAGCTTTATTTCATCGTTAGTGCTATTAAAGATGCTGAGTTGATAAAATTAGAATAGTTATGTATACCTAATAATAATATTATAATTTTTAATAATATTTAATTAGTGAGTGATTATTATTTTCCTTGTGTGTTATAAAATGTACTGATCACCAGGTAATTTATAGACTTGAGAATTTGGTGATTTTTAATTAGTATCAAATGGTTCGTAATCTTGTAGCTAATAATAAACTAAAAGATCACCTCTGTTTCCCAAAGCGCACCGAGGTCGGGTTATAAATAAAGAATAAAATTTAATTATTCTTAATTTTCTTCACGTTTTTAGGGTTCCGAAGTAAAATCGGAACCTTTATAGCTTCGTCATGTCTGTCCGTCCGTCTGTCCGTCCGTCTGTCCGTCCGTCTGTCCGTCCGTCTGTCCGTCCGTCTGTCTGTCCGTCTGTCCGTCCGTCTGTCTGTCTGTCTTCAAAGCGCCGATACCCTTAGTACTAGAAAGCTGTAATTTACCATGGATATACATATTTATTGAAACTCCATAATCATAAAGTAATCTATAGAAAACATTTTTTTTTCAGGATACCTACCTCCCCCACATGTAACGAGAGGATGAATTTTTTATTCGTCGCGTACTCTATAGTATAGGGTATCGTTGAAAAGGTCTTTAAAAATATTATAGGTCTTCTAAGATCATTTTTGGAATTAGGGGCCCGTTTGCGAAAGATTTGGCTTTAAAGTACTAATTTTGGTTAGAGTCAAGTAAAATTCTCAAAAATAGGTTATAATTATGATGAATTTACAAGGAAAACTATCATGGCTACATTACCATAAGTAGTTAATGAGATAATTAGTAATAGTCGATAAACTTACTAGTTCAGAACCCTACATTGCGTGTGGCATGACACGCACCTGCCCGGTTTTCCTTTTGGTTTCAAAATCCAAACGTTTTATCATTATACAAGTCGAGTTTTATCTTCTCAATTATAATTATCTTCGCATATTAATACGCTACAATAAAAAAAACAGCAAAAAATTGTTACCCATGTTACCTTCTACCTGCAGGTTGAAACATGATGATGAATAAGAAGTTATTTACAGTTCAATAAACTTTGATCAATTTGTTTTAATGGCTGTTTTTTCAAACTAGCTTCACGAGTTCAACCTAGTGGTCATCGTCGCACACTGAGTCCAGCAACATCAAAGCATTGCCGGTCAAGTAAGAAAGAAAAAGAAAGCAAGGACATGATATGGTAAGAAGAAGAACTTTTAGTAGAGAATCGCGAATGATACAGGAAGTGAAGTTAAAATTCATCCATCAGCCTTTAAAGGTCCACTGCTGGATACAGTTAATAATCAGAAATTTTCTTTTTTTTAATTTTTTCTTTGAAAAAAAAAGAAAAAGCTTATTTTTTCATTTCAGCCAGCCCAGACAGACGATAATATACCTAATTTATATTTGGGATGTGTGTTAATTTGGATGCCACTTACTTTTTGGCAATGGGTAACTGTGACGTCTTCAGAGTTATAAATTATTTTACCCTGTTTGCTTTTTTCTTCTTTCGTTGCAATATAATTTAAAGCATTGTGTATTGCTTTTTGGAAAACCATTTTGTAAAAACATTATCTAAATCGTGGAGAAAATAGAGGTACTATTTTCTCCACAATTTAGATAGCTATGTAATTAAAATCAGATTTGTCTGTAGCATGTCCTACAGTGTAGTATTTCTTGTATATAATAGTAATAAAATTCCCATATAGCCCTTTGAAGAGATTTACGATACCGATAGACAGTAACAACTAATAACAATTTCAAACGAGCGCACTCCCATAATTAGAATAGCGACACGTAAATGGAACCATAGATAGGTCTATCTATATCTATGAATGGAACCATAGATATATATACTACTATAATATACTACTATAGTGGTGTAAGGGTAAACTGACCATTTTTTGACCACTGAAAGCGGGACGTGCACTAAATAAAAGGTCATCGGGCGCTTTCGTCTCAAAGCAGGACGCCTACGGATATACTTTGTATATACTTTTGTATACAATAATTACTATGTATAAGCTAAATAAAAAGGTCATCGGGCATAAATCTCGTAGTTTCAAAGAATTTCATGTCCACAAGTAAGTAAATCTAAATATATGCTAAAGCGGGACAAAGCGGGACATTTGGTACAAAGTGGGACTTTTTTGATCTCGCGGGGGACAGCGGGATAGACAGCCTCAAAGCGGGACGAATGGTTACATCTATGGTATGGAAAAATATATTTTTGTTAAACAAAATCTTCAGCTTTCTCTTTTCTTACTTACACCAGTTTAGAAGCCTACGTATGTTAGCGGCCCATTTTGCGTATCTAGTGATTTAGTGTGTATTGGCTATAATAATTCAAGCTATCTAAGGAAAGGACATAAATGGCCTATATTGAACCATACGTTATTGCTATGCGTCAGATAAGAGACCCATGTGTATATTTATATACGCAAACAAATAATATACGTAGTGGATAGTTATTTTACTATTACTATAATTATTATTAATATTATTATCTATTATTATCAAAAGGTTGCCATTGTGCGTAACAGTGTTATCATGATCATGCCTATTATGTATAGATATTTTGTTTCTAAACAAACTTAAATGGTTATAATAGGTTTCTATGGCACGATAAATAATTAATTTGCAATATACTGTTTTATTACATGTCTGTGGTTTATGAATCACGTGTTACACGTTTTTCTTTTGTGTTGGTATTTGTTTTAATCTTTATGACAACATTAATTATTATTCTTATAGTCTTTTTTAAAGTTACTATTGTATTGTGTAGAAACTGGAAAAAAGACATTTTCAATTAGAAAATTTGTTACCCAAAAAAGCACACCTACCGAGTACCGAATTTATAGTTATCTTGAAACAATACACAGTTTTGTTTCCGTTGTGTGACGTGTCATAATAATTATTATCTCATGCCTGTATAATGTGTGCGCAGAATAATGCATTACCAGACGACAATGTCCGGAGTACAGTTCAACGCAGACTTGCAGATAAATTGAGAGGAAACGTCTGAGGTCAGTAAATAGCTACTTCCTCGTGTACTGGATTCTTAAGTGTAATCGGTATGAAGATATAGCCAATCAACCGACATACGGACAACCTACTCCATAAATAAATAACGGAAATCAATCACCAGAAACGGTTTTGAAATATAATATTTAGCTATATTACCCACTATACATATGAAAAAGTTGCATGGCCTTCGAGAGCAAGTGGGTGAAGAGATATTCACAAATAAAAACTATCGATGGCTCACCAGATCGTGGCAAATCAAAAAAATCGTCTGTCGCAGAAGATAAACGTATTTTTCAGCTGTTTGCCAAGAATTCTTTATTATCACTTCGCTCTGGACAAGAACAGTTGAAGAAAAAGGGTGTAAATAAATCATTAGTGCTTGTTAACACTAACTCGTGGGCGCGGTCGCGGGCGCGGTCGCGAAATATCAAACATATGAGCTACTATGAAAGTGTTCACATCAAAACGCGCGCGCGGTGTAAGTAGCGTCTATCGCGCCCGCGCCCGCGCCCGCGCGTTCAGTGTGAACAAGCACTTAGACAACATTAAAAGGTGTATAGTTGAAAATGGAGTAAAATATCGAAGCACTGTTAGGAAATCTTTCTTTCCGATTTTATTTCGGAACCCTTAAAAGTATTTACAAAACCTCCTTCAGATTCGAAACTTGCTTTTTAGGGTTCCGGAGTAAAATCAGAACCCTTAAAGTTTAGTCATGTCCGTCCGTCTGTCCGTCCGTCTGTCCGTTCGTCTGTCCAAAGCAAAGCGCCGAGACCCTTAGTGCTAGAAAGCTGTAATTTGGGATGTACGTATATACATATTTATTGAAACTCCAGAATCGTAGAATAAAATATTGAAATATTGAATTTGAAGGGTTCCCCTACAGGTAACGTGAGCATGATTTTTTTATTCGTTGCGTACCTTATAGTGTGGGGTACCTTTAAAAAGGTCTTCCCTTTTTGGAATTAGGGGTCCGTTTGCGAAATACTGGGCTTTAAAGAGCTCATTTTTGTTAGAGTCAAGTGTCCCCCCCTGCCTACTAAACGGTTGGAGTTGCACAAGTGAAAACATTCTCAAAAATAACTTATATGTTGAATTTACAAGGAAAACTATGCTATGTTAGCATAAGTAGTTAATGAGTAATAGTCGATAAACTTACTATGTAGGTACTTCGGAACCCTAACATTGTGAGTGGCCTGACACTAATTTGCCCGGTTTTTATTATTAATATGTTGTTGACTTAGATTACCTCCAATCTATGGTTGTTGACGACATTGACGTCTGTTTAAGGACATTTTAAGCCTGGATATTGGACTGTGAACTTTGAACGTGACTATGTAAATACCTAAATGAATTTTAATGTGCTTATTTCCTTGGTAAAATAATAATATAATTTTCATGCGATGGAAATGACAAATATAGGTATGCATGTCCATTAAAGCCTTGAGGTCATTTCTATCTACAAGCCTGAACAAATTTTTGATCCCAACAGTATTGTAGCATAGTGGAAGTGTTTTTGCCTATCTGGTAAACAGATGTCTGAGTTGTAAAAAGAACCATCATCTTAAAAAAGGTGCGATAAAAATCGCAATAATCAATTTTATACTACTATCGTGCTTCCGGCTACGGCTGTATAGTGGTTTCTGTTGCTGTTATACCTTCAAGTGACCCAGTTTCAACATTAGATTCATTAGAACCTCTATTATTCCGTATTTAACGTAGCATGAGGAGGCTGAGTAAGTAACAAAATATACTCTAGGCATACTCTTTTATTGCAAGTTCCGGATAATCAGTCGTTTCCGTTTCATTTATTTTAAACAGAAAAACATCGTTAAGGCAATCTAAAGGCAAGAAGAATAATAAGTCATAAATGGACATAATTATTATTCTCCATGTTCATTATGTAATGCAGGAATGTCTTCCTTGAATTTGAATAATAATAAAATTTATTGACTAGGTACCTATTTAATAAGTATCGTGATATTTATTAGGGATCATGACAAAGTGTTTGACAGGTTATCGTTATGCCTATCAGACACACACTAATCACTACACCTGTTACAATAATCTATTTAGGAGATAGCATCTCAAAAGATAAAACAGTTTAGTAGGTACTTTAGTTGGCAACTTTGTATTTAATACCACATTCTATTACGTAGTTATCGTTTGCATTATAATAACACGTGAAAGATTTAATTCTCAAATGAAACTGATGAATAGGTTAATAAATATTTTCTCACGTCACTGAAATGACTGACCTTTTGGTTCGCTTAACATGGTCACTTGCATGTAGTATTATTATTTGAAGTTTCGGGCCTGGGACAGACGTCCCAGGGGTCATTGCGACCAGATTTGATCTATTGTAGCCGTACCCGTTTCTGAGTTAGATCTGGTCTCCAAGTCCTACCGCTCGGGTGAACAGTAGGATGTTCCTGGGTTCCAGATCTCTTACTCGGCTGGGTGGGATTAAGTGGCCTCCTTAGATTCGGCTTCTGCAGTGATTTATGGCAAGGCAGTCACAGCACAGAGTATGTGGATGGATGTTTCTTCTGCCTCACTGCAGAATCTGCACGTTGCAGTGTTGCTCAGACCTATTGTCATAAGGTGTTTATTGAGCCTGCAGTGTCCGGTGAGCAATCTTATAAGTACCCGTAAGTCAGGGCGATTTAGGTTGAACACTTTTTTTTGAGTATTGTTGCGAGTAGCCGGTCATTAGGGTTTTCACTTGCATGTAGTAGAAACTTAATTCTTAAGTCGCACACCATAATGACAATTTATATACAGGGTGTAACAGAGGTGGTAGATCAACGGTGGCCCAGGGGTGGGTGACCTCAATACCCATAGATTACCCCCAATAGATTCCGCATAAGTTAATTTTTTAGGGTTCCGAAGCCAAATGGCAAAAAACGGAACCCTTATAGATTCGTCATGTCTGTCTGTCTGTCTGTCTGTCTGTCTGTCTGTCTGTCTGTCTGTCTGTCCGTCCGTCCGTCCGTATGTCACAGCCACTTTTCTCCGAAACGATAAGAACTACACTGTTGAAACTTGGTAAGTAGATGTATTCTGTGAACCGCATTAAGATTTTCACACAAAAATAAAAAAAAACAATAAATTTTGGGGGTTCCCCATACTTAGAACTGAAACTCAAAAATTTTTTTTTCATTCAGCAGTGCTCTTTAGAGCAGTTAGAAATAATAAAACATAATAATAATCCAATTTTTTTTTCATCAAACCCATACATGTGGGGTATCTATGAATAGGTCTTCAAAAATGATATTGAGGTTTCTAATATCATTTTTTTCTAAACTGAATAGTTTGCGCGAGAGACACTTCCAAAGTGGAAAAATGTGTCCCCCCCCCCCCCCCCCCGTAACTTCTAAAATAAGAGAATGATAAAACTAAAAAAAATATATGATGTATATTACCATGCAAACTTTCAACGAAAATTGGTTTGAACGAGATCTAGTAAGTAGTTTTTTTTTAATACGTCATAAATCGTAAACCGCAATTTACCTCGATCAAAGTTACAACGAACTTCAAGAACTTTTATATTATGTTACTTGCTGCTACGGAACCCTTCATGGGCGAGTCCGACTCGCACTTGGCCGCTTTTCTTATCTTAGAGTTTGAACTCACAAAATTTGGCGGAAGGCGCGGGTTGCGGGGGACAAAAATATGCGCTGTGATTGGCCATTTCTAATTCATACTTGGACTTGGATGCCAATAACGCGTCAGTATTGGTCGACACTATTGTCGTCAATTGCAAATGCAAGTACATGTTGGCGCGCGTCAGTTGCCTTGTATGCGGTATCTTTAGGAGGTAATCTATGTCAATACCTATCAATTTAACCTCCATGTAGGTATTCAGCAATATTCATCATTATTGATATTTGGGAATTGGTGATATTTTTGAAGAAACCAGATTCTATGAGAAAATTAAATTAAAAAAAAAAACAAAAAACCCGGCGTAAAAAAAACTGAAAATAAAAAAAACAAGCCCAGTAGTTCAGAATATTATTTAAAATAATACTGAAACAACCATAACCATAGAAGGATTAACAACAATGTCTTTTTAGAGAATTTAGAATAGAATAGAATAGAGTTACCTATGTAACCCCTCAAGCACATTAAGCTGGTGGTAGGGCCCCTCGAGGGATTATATTGGTAATATTGATTTTAATTGTTAATTAATACCATTATTACTATTATTATTTTTCCATGGGGTTCGCCTGGATAGCTACCACCCTTGAGCATGAGTCAGCCGCCAGACGACTCGTCGTGTTCCGGTTGGGGGCTTGAGAGCCAGTTCTTTCTTTCTTTTTCATCTCTTTTTCTTGGCCGGCAACGCATCAGTGATGCGTTTGGTGTTGCTGATGTCCATGGGCGATGATACCCACTTGCCATCAGGTGGATCGTCGGCTCAATTGCCAGCTATTTCCATAAAAAAATAAGATTCACCTTTTTTTTTCATTACTGCCTGCAACTACATTTCTATGCCCTGATAATACTTTTAGGGTTGGCTCCAAATGAGGGAACTCGTTAGCGGTTTACACCATGGTCAAAATTTTTTTCTTTAGTTCCTACATACAATGGCACTAAAAACAGTCTATTTCATTTTTATTAAACCATTAAATTTTTTATATTCTTATTCATAGCAGTATTATCCAAGGTTATAAAAAGATAACGATTCTATTCCTTGATTTTAAATTACCTTAAGTTATACATTAAACTAAATGGATTTGTTTTATTTATAATTGTTCAGTATCTTAAGAACATTTGCACCGGCGAGGTAACACGGTTCAGTGCAATCGCGTAATATCGCGGTCAAGCTCAAGTTTCGATCTCTAATGACGTTTGTATTTTGTTGTAGCATTGTTGAATGTTTGTCTTTAATTTAGTAAGACCCCTTAATTTTTTTATGAAAAAAAAGGAGGAGGCACTCAATTATCTCATTCAACAACAGGTTTTATTTTGTAACAGTATAAGTAGATACGCCCAGATGGTACCGATTTTACTAAAATTCAGTTCTATTGATTGGATCCATGCGGAATTAAGGAATCCCCTTAAATATTTTAGGTAGTTATACTAATAATTACTTTTAATAGGTATACGTTCTTAAATAATTTTATTTTAGAGGCCCTTTTCCAAAAACTATTTCTTGAAGCTCGGTTATTGTTGATTGAGGTGATTCATACACAGGACCTACATTTTATAAAAATAAAAAACCTAACCCTGAAGTGTCGTTAGGTAATTGCATTGACATAACGCCATTTAAGCGATATTAATTAAGAATCTCAGAATTTTCAAACGTTACGTGGGAAAAAGTCACTTACCTAATTTTGTTTCATTAATCAGGTATGTAATAAATATTCAATCAATTACGTTTCAATGTTTAATATTTAGAAGTAAATATTTTGCAAACGAGTAACCAATGAACTAATATTTCGTTCACTGACTAGCAATGTACAGTCGGCAAAAGAATTAGGTATTCAGGGCACGAAAAAAAAAACGAAAATGTTTAATATTATGTAATGTTTGTATTATAATTAATGTAAAATGTATTATACGCAAGGTACGATTTAACATTGATAATAACACCAAAATTCTGTAATATTAAATATTTTATGCTATGCATACCGGGTCTAATTCTTTTGCCGACTACTTATTCTGGTCCCGCTTAATTGTTTTGCCCGCAGAAGGGGTCAGGTGGAGAAATATCAGACGGCGAAGAGACTACCCATCATCAGTCTTTAGCAGGTTACGACGAGACTTACATCCTTGAATCATCATCGGATACATTGAATAAGGAATAAATCATAAGAATAATCAAATTATAACTCACGTGTATCCAGCCAGGATGTCCATAAGAGAGCTTTTCCCTGCTCCGGATTGTCCAACAATAACCGACAACTCGCCTGCGTTGAACTGGCCGCTCATCTCCTTCAAGATCGTTTTACGTCCTGTTGAATAATATTTATCACGTAACGAAATGGTAAATACAACTATAACAGTTTTGAATAAACATAATAAAAAAATATCATTGATTATGGTAGCAAATAAGAGAAGCGCCTCTGTTATTAAAAAAACTAAAACATACTTTTATATTGCACAAAAAGCAAAATAAAATATGCGACTGAAAATTAGAGATCTCCAAATATCACCGTAATGTGATACTTTTTACCATATTGCTCACATGTTTTTTTATTTTCTTTTTCCCATTTTATTAGGTATACCAGTTTCATAACGCGTCGGAACTTTTAATTAAAATTAAAACCGGGGAGCCACTTTCCTAGCTTTCGTGGAAAAATGTTTATTCGAACCCCGCTCTTGTATTCAGAATTACCTTTTAATATAGGTAGATTTTTGTAAAGTAGAAAACAATAACATAATATATTTTTATTTTGTTTAATCAGGAGGGCTGTTCTCTAAAATACGAACTCGAAATCGAAACTTACTTTTCCTTTGACAATTGGACACGAGGTTCAACGGTGACGTAATGATCGAGACAGATAAATTACCGAATACCGAACACATAGACATAATACTACTAGACTAGACAAGCGGGCCTTCTTTGCGTCACGCTATTAGAAAGAGAAAAAGACCAAGGAGACTTGCGTAACTCTTAAGTAAAACAAGGATAGGTTTACCTCCTGCCTTTCTTCGCAGCGTGACGGTTTCACTTATAGTCCATTTTTTTGGCGGAGACTAAACTGATAAACAAAACACAGTCATACGGAAATCTTACTAGTTTCACGACACGCACACGCTTTGATAGTTGTATACCTTAAAGATATGTTTATTACACAAACAACTATTGATATCATACTGAAACTTCATTAAATTCACCGTTTAATCACTTAAATTTCTCTAAAACACGAAACATTGTTAAAACTTCTTTGTACAGGAAACAATATATCGCTGACAATTTGACAGCTAGGAGCTTAAGATTGTCGTTGATTCGTAAAGATTGAAAGACAAATCGATTTTCTAAATCGTTTGAATGATTTCTTGATCGATATAATAATATTTTAACTTTACGCTTGACGCTTTAAAGACATGTTTTTAAAACTGTGTAATGTTATTTTTATCTCTTTCTATTGCTCAAAGTTACAATGAGAATGATTTTTCGTTCGTATCATGGCAAATAATTTTAAACAGAAATATTTAAGTAGGTACTTATCAATTCAAATAGTCATTTTTTAAATAGACAATGAAATTTAGTCGCTGTATCGGATATACCGACTCCAAGTTTCATTATATACCTACTTGCCAGAATCAGACAGCAATAACGAACTTAATTCTCTGAATATTTTTTTTTCAATATCTTGTATCATTTATTTATGAAATATGAAAGATTTAATTTAAATTTATCTATTTTAAAAGTATAATTATATATAAATATAATTTGATTTAAATAGTTAATCGATTTTAATTCGATGGTTCCAAACCTTATTCAATCGTGAATATTGTCTATGGCAAATTGACATTAGAAGTCGGCCATTATTGTTTACCACTTTAGACTCGACTAAAAAAATGGACTAGGTATACATATGCTCAGATACCTTGGTAAGGCAAGGATAGGTTTACCTCCTGCCTTTCTTCGCGGCGTGACGGTTTCACTTACATATGCTCAGATACCTTGCCTAGTCTAGTAGTATTATGTCTATGACCAAACATGTCAAATTAGCCTGAACAAGTAGTTTTTCTCACCGCCGCATTCTATACTGCAGCGCCACCTGTACTGTCGAGTTTTATAGAATAGGAATTTTGAAACTCATCGCGGATTCCGCTGCCGAGTTACAAAACAGAATGAATAGTCTTGCAAGTCGGTGTGTGCGAGAAAACTACCAAACGGAAAATGGTTGCCACTTTTTTTTTACTTACAATAAGCTAATGCTGGACCACAATCCCACCTGATGGTAAGTGGAGATGTGGTCCAGGATGTATTTTTAGTGACAACCAGTTTCAAACAACAGTTTTATGTTTTGTGCAATTTTTACCTGACTGCCAAGGAAGGGTTACCTAAATTGTTAACCATTAAAAACTGTCCAAGCGGTATGAAAAACTTGATTAAATTTTATTATCTCCCTATATAGTTTAAATGAGCTAAAAGCATAAATATAGCCATAAAGATCATATTTTATCACAAGTCTTAACAAAATATGTATGTACTTCTTATTATCCAGCTATTTTTAGGTATGTTTTTTATTTTACGCAATTCCTTAAGAATGTTGGTTTTGCTATTTTTGTTTAGTTTCAATAAACTTGAGGAGACCTGGTGGTTTGTTCTCGTCTCTACAAGATGGTTTGTACAAGAGTTCTACAAAACGTTTTGTTGTCGGAAGGTTAATTTTAATATTTTTAATCTTTTGATTTTTTTATGTGTAATGCACCAAACCAAAAAACCCGCAACGTTATTAACATTCACTTCAATGAATATTATGTTTGTAGCTCAAAAGTTGAGGTTACAGGTTACGGACATCGATAATTTTATTATTGTAGAAATTCATAATTCACCATTACCGCATATTGAAGTATTATACTCGTACTTCAATGTTACGGCATCGAAAATTTATTCCTAAATGTGACAGGTCCTGACTGAATAACGAATGCATGCATTATTTATTTATACATGTATTAAGATGACCCCCAACCCCTACCTTATTCTAAAACTTTTTATAAATGACAGCTTTATTAAAAATGCAAAAATGTAGCAATGTAGAGTTCCCTACTTCCCTAGTACTAAGTTTATCGACTATTACTCATTAACTACCTATGCTAACATAGGCGTGGTAGTCTTCATTGTAAATTCATCATAATTACAACCTATTTTTGAGAATTTGTTCACTTGTCCAACTCCAACCGTTTAGCCAGCAGGAGGGGAGGGAGCACACTAGCGATGGGCGATTATTACTTAAATTAATCGAATTAGTCGATTGTTCAGTTTAGTCGATAAAAGTCGATAACAATTGATACTAGTCGATTGTCATCGACTGAATGGCGCGCGGTGCGGTGCGGCGACAATCAAATGATAACTGACACGCGTGTAACTTCACTGTAACTACTAGTGTGTGCGAACTACTAATTCGTAGCGCAGCGCCGCGCAGTTATGGGAACTACTGATTCGTAGCGCAGCGCAGTTATTACTATATTCGTACTACTAAATTAGTAGTATAATAATTACAAAAGGTGTCGCGTCGGCGATGGCACTGCGCGACAAATCGTCAGTTAAAAAGATCGTGCGTAAGTAAGGAGACTAAAAGACTGAAATAAAAAAAATAAAAAAGTTATAATCATTCGTTTTTAACAATATACTTAAACTAGTCCTGAGTTTGGTCCTAAGTTAGTTGTATTTTTATGATATGTTACAGAATGTGAACACAAATTACACTTAACTTTTTCGATATTTCCTTCTTTGATTTTTTCGAAAAAATCCCACACTAACGATCTTTTAGGCATCGTGTCAAACGGTTATAACCCGCGCGTGTGACCTTGCTCTAATAAAGTCAAAAACCAACTAACAACAAATTGAAGTAATAGTATTTATAAGTACTATTGTTTCTTCTGTGGTAATAGGTACTTGAAAACAATCAACGCAACACTGTCTCGCCGCACGCAGTACCTATACCTACGCACTACACACAGCGCAAGGCAATTCAATGTTGATTGAGTATGGAGTACAGCTAGTATTTAGTAGTTCAGTTAGTAGTTTGTCGATTGTTATTCGAATAATCATCGCAAGGAACTACTAAATCGACAATCGAATGCGCAATGGCACAATTTTCGATTCAGTCGATTGTTTTTTTTGCAACAATCGCCCATCGCTAGAGCACACTTGACTCTACCGAAAAATAGCAAAAGTCAAATATTTCGCAAACGGAACACTAATTCCAAAAATGGTCTTAGAAGACCCATAATATTTTTGAAAGACTTTTTCAACGATACCCCACACTATCGGGTACGTCAAAATTCACCCTCACGTTACCTGTAGGGGAGGTACCCTGAAAAAATGTTTGTCAATATTTTATTTTACAGTTTTGGAGTTTTAATAAATATGCATATCCATGCCAAATTACAGCTTTCTAGCACTAAGGGTCTCGGCTTTCACTTCGGATATACGGACGGACAGACGGATAGACGGACGGACATGACGAAACTATAAGGTTTCCGATTTTACTTCAGAATTTCATATTCCATTTCTATTTGATTTTTAAAATTTGATTTTATTCTTCTTTTTTCAATGTTAATTGCAGATTTTTAGGGTTCAGAAGTAAAATCGGAACCCTCATAGTTTCGGTATCCCTAAGTTTTTTTGGGAAATGCATATTTCAAGAGTCTTGAAACAACTTCGGCAAAGTTGCTACTTTCGTTGCTATGGTATCTGTTGCTGCAGCAACTTATGTGTGGCCGGTATACATTCAACGTCTTCTCAAGAATTTGGTCAATCAACATTGTAATCTTTAGAGTAATAATGATCAAAATGTATAATAATATGTCATTTATAATTACTCTTATCAGCTAAAAGTATAACATGGCTTTGTAATGCCCAAGAGAGAACTAAATAATAGGGAGTTTTGTTTTTATCTGTTTGCCGAAAGAGACTCGTATTGTACGTTTATTTGTTGAGTCACTCACTTCTGGTTGTCACTGGGCAGCGAAATTTGTTGTTTTTAACGTATAATCACAGAAGACATTATACTTATAATAGTACAGAAGGCGCACTTCGCAAAATCATTGAAATAAATAGCGACTCTTGCTCCAACGCAACAAAGTGTAATCAAAAACGCGGAATGAGTTGCCTTCCTTTCTAACGCTATCTCTTATCCTCTCTGGCAATGTCAGGGTTGTCTTTTTTGAAAGAATAAAATTAATCTGAAAATGTTATTACCAGTACCCATGCTACTCTTATGAACAAATGCCGGTTCAAATAAATCTAGGCTTAGCTTAAAAAGTAGGAGTAGTATGTAGATAAAAAAACTGAAAAAACTTTTTTATTTGACAATGTCTGTATAGCGGAATGCGATGCAATATGCGTTTGCCTTCATATTTTAGTTAATATCGTTTAGCACGACGCAGCGCGTTGTATCGAACAACGTGTGACATGTCTGATAACGTCATGATTACGAACGTGTAACAGCCCTTATGAATTTTCTGAATTAGCCCGAAGTCCGGACACGTCAAACGCGGCATGTACTTATAACTTCACACCGAAAGTACGGATAACCCTTTTACACCTATTTTTAACCGACTTCAAAAAAGGAGGAGGTTCTCAATTCGACTGTATTTTTTATGTTCGTTACCTCAGAACTTTGGACTGGGCGAATCGATTTTGATGATTCTTTTTTAATTGAAAGCTGGTTGGTGGCTGTCATGTGGTCCCACATAAATTTTATTGAGATTTGACAATGGCATCCATGAGAAAACTACATGTCGTATTAAGAATGTGCGCGACAAATTGACGAATAACTCAATATCACGCCAACCGATTTCGATCATTCTTTTTTTAATCGAAAGCAGGTGCTTTTCATGTAGTCCCACATAAATTTGAACGAGATGTGACAAGTAGTTTTTGAGTAACTTTGAAGACGGTTATTTTTTGTTAGTAAAATTTAGATTATGTACCTACATGAAAATTAATCTAAAACGATTGATTTGTCTCATTAATAATAAAATGACAATGATTACATTCATAATTATCTGGAGTTATCGAAAATTACGTTGCTATCTTTCTTTATGTAATTCATTAATGTCGTCATTCATAAGATTTCCATGATGGTCATCTGCCCTAACATTATCTTTAGGTAAGTGAGGAGATCCGGGTGAGACATTTCCGCGTTATATAGTGAAAAGCATACGCAATCTTCAAATAAAGGAAAAGCTTGAAACTCCAGAACGACTGTAACGAACTTCCGCCTTTATCATATTGTGACTCTTGAGTTATCGTAACAGCCTACTACAATATTCTAAACCGATCGATAATTTCATTTCGTTGGTGGTTTCTTCGATCAGTAGATACTAACATTATATTATAATAATATATTCTGTGTACTACGTTACACCTACTCAAAAACTCAGTGGAGTGAAAAATAAGATCCTATAGATATTTAATAAAAAAGTGGTACATGCCTCTTAGTTAAAAAAATTACGTTGTATAAATACAGCCTAAATACTCATTTAGTATAATAATTAAGTACCTATAATATTTGATATTATGTACCTACATCGTAAGTAGGTACGTTTAGTCTATTAAGTATGCGGTTAAGGTACAAACCTCCTCGTGCTGCGGTTACTTGGTTTCAATACATATTATAATACCTACAGTCGGTCAATTCTACTAATTGGTCATAGGTCTTTAAATACCAATCCGCACTTGGCTAGCCTGGTAGATTAATGGCCTGTAGGCTGTACTCCTCATATTGTCAGAGGAGACCCCGAGTTAGGGTTGTCAGATGGCAGGACTCAAATATCTGGACAAAACTTCAAAAAGTCGTGATTTGTCGGGACAAAAAAAATTGTATTGGAATTGTCGGGACATTTTGTATTTTGTCGGAAATTGTTCTTGTGTTTTGTCAGATCATGTGAAATGTCGGGCAATCCAGATGAATCCCGAGTGACCATCTGGCAATTCTACCCCGAGCCTAACAGTGGGACAATTATGGGTTGTTACTTGATTTTTGACTTCAAAAACGACTAAATTGATTTTTTGTAAAAGTTGGCAAGTTTATAAGATTGGTTTGATGAGACACTTTCTAAACTTGAGCATAAAAATAAGTATGGTTTTCTAGTAATTTCTATGGTAGTATGTATCAAAAAAGGTGGAAGTATTCAATTTTACTGTATTTTTTATGTTTGTTACCTCAGAAATTTCGACTGGGTGAACCGATTTTGATGACTCTTTTTTTATTCGAAAGCTGGTGCTTGTCATGTGGTCCCACTTAAATTTGAGCTGACGAGCAGTTTTTGAGTTATTTTGAAGCCGGTTATTTTTTTCTTGGTAAAATTCAGATTATTGATTCAATAGTATGTGCTCTATGTGAAATGTTTTAATAAGTGGTTATGAAATACATTTTCTTTCTGCCCTCGTTGCGTTTTATTCATCAGCTTCATAAAATTGATAATACCTATAATAAACTTAGCTTGATACAAACCTAGAGTTCTTTTTTGTCGCACGCGCTAGATAACGCCTTGAGGAGAAAACTTTTAACTGGCAGATAAATAATACCTAATTTATTCAACTTTCAAACATCTGAATAAACCGACATACTTATTTTAAACAGAATAAGCGATGAATAATTCATTTATATTTATTTTTATTTCATGATAAGTATTTCGTTACATGTACACCCATTTCCATAGATCTAGATTTTGTACAATAAACTGTTAACACTATTATATTATTCGGTAGGTACAGTTCGGTCATAATGAAGTTATTAATTGTGTACTTTTCAGGACTTGTATTTTCGGCACTGATGCAATAATGAGATAGGTTGGATATAACCGAAAGTAGAGGAATAAAGTTACAGATGCATTTGAATAATAAATACAAATTATTATATTTACTACATAATACAATCTTATAGGTACCTACTTAACGCTTCAGATTCTTAATAAAAATATTGCTATAATAAAATTTCGGATCGAAGGAACCAGCTATAAAGAAAATTATGGCATGAATATTTAAAAGTGATAAGTAATGTAAATAAATCTATATACCTTAGTATTTCATATATATTATGTTATTATCTATTCGTGATAGGCAGCTATAAAAGCTGATTAAGGTCGAAGGAAGTGGAGAAAGTAGAAATACTTGAATGAAACTATTCCGCAAACGATTAACTATCGTTGGTTTTATTTCTAATCTTATTTTTTCTTAAATTGTTTTGAGTTTTCTTGTAATAAGATACTGAAATATCACCTGCCTTTAACTGTTTAATATAAAAAGCCTCGTGTTAATTATATTCAATAATAATAACATACAAATTGTATATACACAAATACATACACATTTTATAAATACTTACATTATACAATGTGTTTTTTTAACTTGATCAAACGAAATGTGCCTGCGAATATACATATGACAAGATAAAAATTTGAAAAAAATATTTTTTTTGTCAGGTATTTAAAAAATCAGGGCACGTTAATTTTTTGGTTTTACTTTATTTATTTATTTGTATACCGTGAATTATCTTCACAATAGTGTCATTTGAAAGATAGAAAGTGTGTTAATCAAAAAAAAAAAAAGTAAAGC
Organism: Thymelicus sylvestris; assembly: GCA_911387775.1. Lineage (NCBI taxonomy): Eukaryota > Metazoa > Arthropoda > Insecta > Lepidoptera > Hesperiidae > Thymelicus > Thymelicus sylvestris. Next base: position 11,223,454 of record OU426893.1, read on the forward strand.
AAAGTTCATTTTTATTTTTATTTATACCTATAACTTTAAAACGGGGTCGTTGAGGTATTTTTTTGCGTTTTATTAAATTTCATGTTCTTTTTCTACAAATTCTCCAAAGTAACTATGGACTCTTTTCGCTGTTATGATACTCGTATTTACCATTCATGTTCAAACATCAACAGAAATTAAAATTGATTTAACTTAGACAATTATGAAATATATTTTTGAAATAGCTGACTAAAAAGAAGGAAAGAAAAGTATTCACTCAATTTTTCATGGATCTAATCAACAGAACTGAAGTTTAATTTCTGAATCGATTGATAAAATGATGGACAAATGACAACCTTTTTTGGAGACGTATAAAAACGGGACTTCACTTCGAAGGGTCACTGATGTCACTACTAGATGTCATCTACTAGTTTAAATGTTTATATTCATGTATATCCATGTAATCCAGTTGGAATAAGATCTTAAAATTTACATAAAACTAGCTGCCCGGACAGACTTCGTTCTGTCAATTTTTTTTAATTTTGAGATGTAAGCTATCCTATCTTTTAAGTTGGATCAAACTGCACACGGTGTGCAAATTCGATTAAAATCGGTTAAGTAGTTTAGGAGTTCATCGCGGACAAACAACGTGACATGTAATTTATATATATTAAGAAGATATTAGCTATACTCTCAGGCTATACTATACAGTATGCCTTTGTTTCTAGGACAATGATGTGTAGGTTCTCGTAACTCTATTATAGGCACAACAACTTTTTTATGGTCAGTAACTTGGTCAACAGCTTTTTATGCTACCTTGTCGCCATCACCATCGTAGTTTGCATCTGTCCTACCATACGTAGTATCTCTACCTAGTCTGTGGTCCTACCTATTAACAGTTTCAGAATATATTAACGTCGGCGACGCGTAGACCTCATAGCTTAAAATTATTACGTCAAGGTTTATTTTATTACTCATTTAGACGAAAATATGCATAACTTGAAGGCACCCAAATGATAATAATTTATAACACTATCCTACTATACTAATAAATACTATATTACTATAATAATATATTTCGATTTGGACGCTAACGAAATTTTCACTTATTGCCGAAGTTTTATCCTTTTTTAATTCAGAGATATGTCATATTGATAACATCTAGCTACTTCTTATCGTTACGTAGATACGAAGTGGATCAGAAAGATCTTGTCTTTGTTTATGTCCCACCTCAATACCGGGTTATAATTTGAATGATATTATAACCCGGTTTTAAATGAAGTTTGCTTTAGTATGACAAGGACGACACTACCTCATTATGTTGTAAATTGTACTATATTAATATGTTACCGGTTTTGGTAAAGTTGTATAATTTCACACTATAAGATGTAAGATACCAATCACAATCATCAAATTTTGCATGAATTAGTAAAATAATAACCAACCTAGTGAATATTTCGTACTTAGTATGTTGTGTTGCATTATCTACTTGCATTACAAGTCTTTGAACTTTAGTACTTGTGTTTATATTAGTATCTACCTACTTCGGATTACCTCGTAACGGTTACGTTCTAATAGTTGAATCGCATGTAGCGCAATGAATTATAAACTTTATTACAAAAATAAGGAAATGTCTATAAAACATGAGAATAAATTCGTGCAAAATAAAATCTTTCACTATCTTTGTTTACACTAGAGCTAAATTATATAACAAATAAAAATGTTTCAACAATAAATATTATAAATTATTTATAACGAAGATGCCCTAGTAACATACAAAACAAACTTATTTAATATCATTCATTTCACTTTTATCATTGAATGCATGATAATAGGAGTCCAACTGTAGATAACTAGCAAGAGCGCTTTGTGCTATTTATTAATGAGTTGTTAATAGAATGCATTTATCGCCTACAATAAACAATAGAAAATATTTGTGGGCTCTAAAACAAGAGTTCGCTTACCTCCAGCCAAGAGACCATGTCGCACCGTATACGTGAGGTTTTCAAAACCAATGTTTATCGAATCTTCCGCTAGCGAAGTGGAAGTGGTCTCCTGCGACTCGGACTGACTGTCGACGGCCATTTTTGAGTTCACTATCACTAATCGTAATAACAACAAAGAGTTAGTTACATTGCGTAGAGCACAAAGGATCGCGTAGGATGTAAACAAAGCAGAGAGTACGCCGCGCACTTTGCGCGACGCCGGAGCGCGTTGGCGATTGCTGTCGGACTGAGTAGTGAGTACTGAGGACTGTTGAGGAGGGGCGGCTTGACTGCTGACACTGCTGTACAGTTTATCGGTCGTTCTCCCCACTACCTATGATGCATGTCAGCAGCTGATTGCCGTTATCGCAGACAAGACAGGCTGCTATACAAAAGTTGCGACAGAGAAGAGACGAAGCGATACTAATCCACGAGAATGTGTAACGTTAGGGATGCAACAATATGCATCTTGTACCTACAAAGTTATCACAAGCATTTAACATGTAAAATAACTATAAACATAAATTTTATTGATATGGTGCAGGCTCCTGGCTTGCTTCTAAATTCTAAACCCGCACGTTGTTGAGAGAGACCTAGAGAGACTGATGATGGTGTTACTACTCATAATCATAGGCAGTATTTGAAATTGCATTCTTTTACATGTAGACAAGGAGATAGGCAATACAATTCTTAATTAGCATCGCAGCAAGATGAACATAGACAAGACGAAAATCATGCCGAATGTCCATGTCACACCCGTACCGATTGTTGTTGATGGCGCTGCTCTTGAAGTTGTAGACGAATACATTTACCTGGGACATGTAATCCAGATGGGTAAGTCCAACTTCAAGAAAGAAAATAATTAAGTCACTCGTATAATCTAACTCGGATGGACTGCGTTATATCTTGTCGTCCAAAACACTAACTCAGTGCCTGAAGGTGTTCGAGCAGTGTGTGTTGCCAGCGACGACATACGGATCCGAGACGTGGTGCTTAAATATTGTACTATTGGCCTAATCCACAAGCTCAGAGTAGCGCAGTGGGCTATGGAGAGGGCTATGCTCGGTATTTCTCTACGAGATCGTGATCGGATCAGAAATGAGGACATCCGTAAATGAACAAGAGTAACCGACACAGCTCAAAGAATTAGCCGGCTGATTACTAAAGTGACAATGGGCTGGCCACATAGTGAGAAGGACCGATAATCATTGGCGAAGAAAGGTCCTCGAATGGCGCCCACGCCTCAGAAAAAGGAGCATAGGACGGCCCTCGACCAGTTGGACTGACGACCTGAAGAAGATAGCGGGTATCCGCTGGATTCAGAAGGCTCATGACCGGTCAGAGTGGCGCAAGTTAAGGGAGGCCTATTTCCAGCAGTAGACCTCCAAAGCCTAATGGATGGATGGATGGAAGGACTGTCGTATTACTGTATATTATAATAGTGAATGAATTGGAATTTAAACAATATACACCATAATAAAATTCAGAGGCTTGTCCATTGTTCGTACTAGTAGATACATTGTAATAAGATTTATAAGATTGTATAAAAATAAATAAGTTCTTACTGTGTACGGGCAAAATTTAAAAAAAACTGTATACAAGGTCTTTGTAATGTGATAATGTGTAATGTACGTTGTAATTATATTAGTTGAGGAAAGGTTAGAATCTATTCTATTTAACATTGGAACCACAGTTGGAATCGCGCGTGACCGTGCTGTGTGGATACTAATGAAGTTGATGTGACGTCTTTCTAGACTGTTTTTGGGACGTTATAGGGGAGGGGGAGCATTTCATACTTAAGTTAGCATAAGCCTCCTGTATCATTTATCGAAAATGTAAGCTCTGAGTAGTGTTGCCAGGTCCGATTTGTTTTTAATCGGGGCAGAAGGTAAAAAAAATCGGGATTTAAGTCTACAAATCGGGACAAACAAAAAAAAAACAAGATTTTTGAAATGAAGTTTAATTTATTGCGATTCACAGGTAATTATTAAAATAGAATACTTAATAAGTAGCCCGAATTTTTGCTACAAATTCTTCTTCTACGAACTTTAAAAATTGTGAAATAAAAAACTTTTTACAAAAATAAAGGTCGTTGCATACGTAACGTGGACGGGACGGAGACGGTACGTGGACGGGACATAAATATACGTGCGTGTCCCGTTCCCGTCCCGTCCGTGCCTTTTTTTTTATGCCTTAAGCAGGCAAACGAGCAGACGGGTCACCTGATGGTAAGTGATCACCGTCGCCCATGGACATTAGCAACACCGGGGGCGTCACCAATGCGTTGCCGGCCACGAAGAAAAGAAAAGATCCGCTTCTTGAAGGACCCCATGTCATAGCTTAGCGGGAACACCGATGCAGGAAGTTTGTTCCACCGTTTACACGTCCGTGGCAGGAAATTACGTGAAAACCGAACTGTTGACGAACGCCAGGTATTTAGGTGGAGTTGATGGAACCTGGTACGTGATGTACGGTGACGGAAATCAACCGCAGGTATTAAATCGAACATTTCTTCAGAACACTCCCCGTTATACAGACGGTAGAATATGCATAGCGAGCCTATGTCTCTCCTCAACTTAAGCGACTCTAATCCGTCTGTAAGCTTGGGATCGTCGACAAGACGAATGGCTCGTCGTTGGATTCGGTCAAACGTGTCCACTTGGCCAGCTGGGGCTCCGGCCCAAAGATGAGAGCAGTACTCCATGTGTGGTCGAATTTGTGCCTTATAGAGCATCAATCTGTGCTTAGGCATGAAGTACTGTTTAGCTCTATTGAGCACTCCCAATTTCTTTGCAGCTAGTTTGGCCTTACCAACCAAGTGGTCCTGAACTGAACTTCATTTGAAATGTCGACACCAAGGATCCCAATACTTTTGGAGATGTTAAAAGGAGTGTTCTGGAACTGAGGTGCCATGACGAATGGGATTTTCTTAGCGGTTAACGCGCAAACTTGTGTCTTCTCGGGGTTGAACTGGACTAAATTTAGTCTGCCCCATTCCGAGACCCGCTCCAGAGATGTCTCGACTTCAGACACAAGTTTCATCCTCTTCTCCTGAATCTGCACCCGAGAAAGATTTGCTCGGCCTGTATAGCGAGCATAACCCGTACTGTCATCAGCATAGCAATGGATGTTCCTGATGCATACCATTGATATGCATGATGAACAGTGTAGGTGAGAGCACAGAGCCTTGAGGGACGCCAGCATTTATGGGCTTCGTGTCCGTGCCTCCGTGGCGTGTGCGCTATCGTTTACATTTTCTATGAAACGATGTTTCCAAAACTTCACGTCCCGTCTCGTCCCCATCCCATCAACGTTACGTATGCAACGACCTTTATTTTTATAAAAAGTTTTTTATTTCACAATTTTTAAAGTTCTTAGAATGGAGTCCATACACAGTCAAGTGTATTTGATCAAATCTGCAGTTTGACTTGACGCGCCATCCAGTGTGCATGAGATTCTGATACTGATATAATATGGCCAGATAGCTATACCGTGGCCATACACGATCTAGTATATAATACTGATGCCCCGTCAAGTCCGCTTGACGCTTGATCAAGTACACTAGATCGTGTATGGCCTCCAGAAGAAGAATCGTAGCAAAATTTCGGGCTATTAAGTATTCTAATTTACTATTTTAATAATTACTTGTGAATCGGAATAAATTAATTTTGGATTCGGTACCAATCAAGGCAAGAAAAATTAAAATACCTATATTTTACAGACATTTCATAGATAATTAGAGAGGACTACAGGGCTACTTTGAACGCATTTTTGCACTCGACATAGTGATGTATTGTATTTTTAGAATAATAATGCTTTTTGATATAATTATTGATTTATCGGGACATTTAGCGTCCCGATCAGGTGCAAATCGGGACGCGTCCCTAGACCCCTGAAAATCGGGACGTCCCGCGCAAATCGGGACACCTGGCAACGCTAGCTCTGAGTCTGAATAAATATATTATGTGATATAGTATACGCATAAAATGTAAAATAATTATGTAACTTTGCATTACTATGATCATTACTAAAACCTACAATTATCATCTTCTCGAAATTTTACATTCGTCTCATTATCTTGAAAACTAAATTTTTGAAGGTTTCACTTCTACCACGTGTGAATTGCACACATTTTAATTATTTTATTTTGAGATTTAAGCTATCCTATCTTTCAAGTTGGATCAAACTGCACACGGTGTGCAAATTTGATTAAAATCGGTTTAGAAAAGGTTTAGAAAAAGTAGTTTAGGAGTCCATCGCGGACAAACAACGTGACACGTAATCTATATATTATGTGACAAAACATTACAGAAGAAACTTTACAAATTACTGCTTAGGTACTAAAATAACTTTAATTTTATACTTAAAAATCACGATACGATATTAAAATGTGTTACAAAATAAAGTATAAAAATATAGTAATTAAAATTTCATTCGTTTGTCGTGATGTGTTTTTTTAAAACATCGTGAATTTAGTATTTCACGGTTTTATAATAAAAAGACATCGTGGTGAATAATATTAGGTGTTTGGGGGTAAGGTTATAATATATGGTGGTCCGTCTAACTGGCGTCTATTTCAACATCCTGCTCGTAATACTTATAGGTACCTACTGCTGAAAACCGGACAAGGCTCAAGGGCCAGGTTTTTCTGGCTGGCATAGCATCAGTGATGCTTTTTTTAACCACTTAAATATCAGATGATTTGTCTACCTACTCGTTTGTCAATGCTGTGTCGTGTTTCAATTCCAAACACGTGTTTTATGTCTGATAAGTAGATTTTGCTTTGGTTTTAGTTTATTATCGTTGGGCAGTAATATCGCACCTATGGGTTGTTAGTTATTTTACTCAGTAACTTACAACTAAGTGGTTGTAGGTAGTAGGAATTAAATATTTATTTAATGAACAGAAAAAAGAAGTACCTAAGTTCCTATTTGTATGTACCTACTCACAATTTTTAACGGATAATGACAAGTCATAACTATTATTAGAACAATATATATGAAATGTACGCCATTGCGTAGGTACATTTCTAGTCATTCCTAGTATTAGTCATTACTATAATCATACTACAGAATTTAATACGTAATAAGTTAATTATCTAAGTATTTAAGAATAATTTACTACTGAGATATTGGTATCGCGCTGGTGAATTATTCTTGTAACTCTATATATTTTCAGACAATACTTTAAGCTACAGTAACATACTGTTGTATGTTGATGTTGGAGAAGCACTCTATAGCGTTTAATAAGATAAGCTAACAATGAGAAATATTTTTTTGGTATTAAATTAGTACTGAGCGTGTCAAGAAGTACTTCTTAATCGAGGTATCCAAGAATTCGCTGATTATTTTTTTTTTATTTTTTTATGGAAGTAGCCGACGATCCAACTGATGGTAAATGTCCATCGCCGCCTATGGACATTAGTGACACCAACATCATCATCGGTTCTTTGCCGGCCAAGAAAGAGAGAGGAAAAGAAATAAAACAGACTTCAGAAAGATTTATTTTATGAATCCCCATTTCCCACATTCCCGTAGAATTTCTGATTGGTGGAGTTGTTCTCTTATTTTACAAATCTCCATTGTCATATAAACACACCTTAGTGGGCATGGCAAGTTTAATATAAATAACTTAATTTCTCGATTTATGATTAATATTAATAGGTACAACTGGTACAAGTACCTACATATATACACGTACACGTAGGTACTCTCACTGAACACAAATAAAGAATCATAAGAAAAAAATATCAGTCCACCGCACTCACCAAGATGTTGTAATCACTATTTTGAAGTCTTTTTGTAGTTGGCAGTTGGCACCCGTTGTTGTACTGACCTATATAAAGAGGTCACTGACGAAGTAGGGTCATTTAATTAAAGAAAATTAATTTAAGATCATAATCATCGGTTTGCATTTAAGGTGCACTCACAACAACCATCCGAAGCTGTACTACATTGACATTGCAGATTAAGATAGATAAGAAAATTACTGTATTTTTTATTGTATTAAAATTATGTCATAATAAATAAATAATTAGTAATTTAATTCATGTTAGGTGTTTAATTTTAATTTTGTGCTGTTTTTAAGTTAATTGGTTTTATGGTTTTTATACTGTACTACTAATAATACTGTATAATATTTTCTTATTGTGTGCATCATATTTTTTATGTTATTCTTTTTTTTCTGTGTTTGTTAACGTATGCAGTTTTGTATATATTGCATTGTAGCTTTGCCCCTGTCGAATTGGGATTTCCTGTAACGACAGAGTTGGTAGTCATAGAAATAAATAAATAAAATAAAATGTTCATTACAAAATAATTCACATACTCTGATTTTTTAGACCAGTCTCATTTGGAAAACAACCTTGGCACTAATGTTTATTAAAATATTTATCTAAATTAATATAAAAAATAATTAAGAGTAAAAATAAATGAGTCTTGGCATTTAATGATTATTTACCTGAATTTAAATTCTTTTAATTTTGTGTTAGCGTATTTTTTAAATTACCTACAAATTACGATAAAAAGACATTAAGATTGTTTATCATATAGAACTCGTCTAAAAAACTGACTTTAAAAATACATACCTACTTCACTAGGATATGTGTGGCAATAAAATAAAGTGTTTTTACAAAAACCGTGTATTTATTTAAAACATATTCCCAGTATTACAAAACTAATAAGTTTATTTACCTGTAATTGCAAATAAGTACAACACTATTTTAATAACGCGCATAATATTATTACTCGTCAATATTTTAATATAATTTTAGATTTTTATCATACATTTTTTACAGTAATAGAATTTAGATATATGCCCTGCTAGGATAGTATTGCGGGTGGTCATCATAGTTACAGAAATTATTAACATCACAAATACTCAGTAACAATCATTATCTGTCACGTAAATATTATCTACCCCAGCAGGGCATTGAATCCGAAACCCCTCACTCCTCAGACAGGGTTGGTACCACCGAGTAACAGAAGTGATATTGGTAAACACTACTAAATACGATACAAGATAATTTATCACAAGATATTATGTACATACCTATTAATGAAATTAAATACTTGTCAAATGGAAATCACATTGGAAAAAAATTAAATATATAAAAGTATTTAAGTAGCCTCTGTAGTTTACATTGTCCATTGCTTACATTATAATTGTCCCTTAATACTTTATGAATAGAATCTGTTTCTGGATATGAAATTGGACCACGAACCGAAGAACTTGTTAATACCAAAAGATTTTATTTGTGAGGTGGTCAAACGCCTGTCACAATTTAATATATTATGAAAGCCTCATCTTGAAGTAGTTACTTTATCTATCGCTAGGGGCGCCAGTAGCGTTTATGCGATATAGCATTCAAAAAATCAAAAATGTAATCTTGCGGTTTAAAAGTATTTTTCGACGTCTTTTTAGAGAAAATATAAGGCACTTCTGTGAATATATTCATTCTGGTTTTGCGTTTATATATTTGTATTTCCTTCATGAATATGTTCTACATATTTTCTTCATTACAAGATTGTTTGTGTACATAACAGATATAATGTCACTGGAGAACAATCACAATAAAATGCAATAGGTGAATATTTTATCTCAACTATCCGATTTTACAATATCTAGTCACTCACATTAATAATTTGACTTTATTTTGTTTGAAATTAGCCACGAACATAATCACAAAATCAATGCTTTTCATTGTTTTAGTTGTGAAAATTAACACTTATTTACTAAAACCTACACTTAATACAGTTCAATAAATAATGTAATACCTACCTATTCTATCGGTAACTTATATTTATTAATCGCAAAATATATAATACGGAAGTTATTTGTCAAGTATATATCTTCACATAATTTTTACTAGCGTTATGATTTTCGCAGTCGGCTATTATAGAGTTAATATTCACAAGATAAATAAAAGGGTGTGTGAAATATTTTATTTTCCTTAAATATTTCGATACCGGATTGATAGCCAATAACGATAATAAAATTGTATTGGCTATTGGGTAATATGAAATCGCAACAGAAATATAACAAATATAGTGATATTTAGTATTATCATTATAGTGATAACGATAATACTAACATGTGCCTTTTAAGATGTGAAGAGAATTACTTTTCAAGAGAAGCTAACAATTATCATGGAAAGTTACTAGATAAATGTGTTACATCCTATAAAGGTTTATTTCGTATTACTTTTTATGTACAATAACACTTTCAAGTAATATTAACACTGTACATATTATACTTTTAATAAGATGCATTTCTAAGTAATGGCCTAATTATTCAGTACTTACGTCATTTTATGTTTAATTGATTTTTGCAAATACCCGTAGTAATAAATTACTTTAAAATATTTATATTCACACATATAACAGTTCACTAAAGTTATGTAAAGTTGGGAACCCTAAGGCACTTAAATTATTTCTTCTTATACAGGTGCCGTTTTGTAACGAAAATTCAACGATTAGTAAGGTGATCAGAACCTAATATATTTCTAGCTGAACTAAATTATATAATTATTGGTAAAAATTACGGCAAGTATATGTGTAATATTTAACCACCATAAAATAAAATTAACTATACATCTTATATTTCCTCATTCTATTACTTTAAAATAAAACTGTCATAACTAAAACTATTTCAGATCTGCAATGTTTTAATTATCATCTTATATATTTTACAAAAAACGAATTTCAACTTAGATATACCTACTTTACTAAGATTTTTAATTATATATCTTAGCAAAAGTTCTATTTATCGTATTTACTTTATTATATTATTTGTGACTTTACTTACACCTGAATACTTTATGTATTAGGTACATCGTGTAAAATTTTAATAGGCTAAATGTAACATATTTAAAAGCTAAAATTTTTGGAAGGAGTTTTTATGCGCGTTACTTTTTTTAACAGCACCTTGCAACAAAGACACGCAACGGTATGTAACAAACTATGTATTAGTCAAGAGTAACCTACTTAAAAATATATTGCTTTCATTCGTTGATCAGGCGCAAGTAACTAAGCCATAGTCACTAGGTATTTAGTTTCAGCTCAATCTAGCAGTCACAATATCTATAAGTTACTTACAAAAAGAGATTTGACTATTAAACTAGCGTCATTTGGTGTAACAATGAAGCGACTGTATGTTTAAAATATGTTATGGATAAATTCAAAAAGTAATCAGTTCATAAATTCATTAGCAATTTCACAAAATCACGTTTCATGAGATGACCAAACGTTGTTAGACAAAATAAGAATAAAGAATAAGAATAAGAAAAATCGCTAAATCACAATCATTAATGATGTTCACAACGTTTGGTTATTTAATGAAACTGTCCAACATGTCACACAATTTTCTATTATTTTAATGCTCTTTAGTCTGCGTATGTTCAACACACGTCTATGATACCTAAAGTTAAGTATTAAGTTTTTATCACATGTCAATAACTGTTAAGACGCGTCGAATAAACAATTTTCTTTCATCTTTTCGTCTTAAGACGTTCTGCATCTGAAGTCTGAAGGTAAGTTCATCTTTTGTTGAGTCGATACCAGAGGGCAGTGCAGGTAAGGAGATGCATCAAGACAGTAGTGCACAGAACCAAAGCCATGTTGCCACCCACGTCCACTTCAGCCATGTCCATCTCCACTAGAAATTTGCTTGGTGTGATGTAGTGGCAGTATTCTGTCAAAATATCAAAGTAGATAAAGTAACGTGCCTACATTACAATTGTAATTTTTGCTTTTAACGTAAAAGCAAAAATTACAACATGTTTTGCAATTTCAGAGGCAGCATCTGTTTTAATGAACAAAGCACGAAACAAAGTCACAATATTAGTGTAGCTGAACTCTTTGTTCGTTAGTGATTTAATGCAACAAGATCGTTTTTGTGATTCGCTTTTATGTTTTTTTTTAAGTTTTCGAACGGCATATTTATAGCCGTTTAAATTTTCATATGTTTTAAGTAAGAAGCAGAGAAATCTCGATTCTTTAACCTCTGAAGGCAATGCATGGTTAGATTATAGGCATAGATCGACGTATAACTCTAAAAGTTAACGATAACTCACCATTGGAACAGTGGATTTTAGTTCTATTGAAGCCGTAAACAGAATGGACGGCTACGTGGAACCCAGCCCGGAAGTAGGAGATGTGATGCAGCCATCTGAAGGCATACGGCGTGTCTCTCAGCGCCAGGCAGAACCCAAACACCGAGAACAGACACGCTAGCACTGGACCCACGAATACTGCGATCTAAAATTGTATACAAAAAAGATCGTAATCATTACAGTATGTATAGTATAGGTACGAACCTATGTATGTTATAAGGATATCGTGAACATGTTGCTAAGTCGAAAAAAGCATAATTTTCAAAGCGGTAATTTTAAGCGTGTATTTAATTTGTAAATCATATTTTATGGTAAATATTAATTTAAATATTTTCCATATTCTCCCAAAAATGTTAATTCCAAAATGTCCAATTTTCTTATTCTCAATATAATTATTCAGTCGTAATTTTCGTTAAGTAGATTTATTAAACGTATTGTGCGCACAAATACAACAATACACAAAAAAAATCTTGAGACCATCGATTTATTTATTCTCCATCATAAACTAGCCAAGCTGCCTTAATTATTGTTTACCTTAGTAGGAGTTGTAGAACCGATGAAGTATCCCCACGCCTGCGCACACAATGAGGTGGCGACTATGGTAGCCAGAAACAGCGTTGCTCGATTCGGCTCTAAGGGGTTATCCGTCAACCAGTAGGACAACACTACATACGACACGCACGATATCATCTGTGGACGTAAAGAAACAAACTAAATATATAACGAAACAGTAACTTATGAATAACAAGTAATTAATGAATAAAAATAATTATTTGACACAATGAATAAAATTACCTAGTAATGATTTGGTCCTATTAGGTGGTGAAGATAAATAAATGGTGGTTAAGAACACTATATCGATGGTCATACGTTGACAACTCGTAACCCACATTTTTTCGCAAAATGAGTTACATATTATGTAACTCATGCATTTACTCATTTTGCAAAAAAATGTGGGTTACGAGTTGTCAACCTATGACCATCGATATGTATAGTGAACCGATATTTCAGTATTAAATGAAACATACAAACGGTACACGTTATATAAAATGAAAATAAGTAATTATTTACCTGGAATGGAAGCTCCACAGCCAGAATTGAGAAAATGTATGGTCCTAAGTTATACCATCGATTGAAATATTCTCCCTTGAGTATGTCCATTTCTAGCGGGACTGAAAATAAAAAGAACCTCAATAAAGTAAAATAATAGTCGTAAAGATTACGGAGATTTTATAAAATTTTCAGATTAATATTTTTTACCCCCCTCCCGGGACCATTACTAAATTAATGAATATAATAATAAATTAATGAATTACACGAAAAATCCATCTATCAATCAAAATTAACTAGTAGATCCGATTAAGGGATTTATTTATTTAATTTAATCAGAACGGCTGAGCCAATTATATTAATGAATACAATTTTACAATGTAGAAACGATAAAAAAATATTATACTTAATAGATAATATTATGACTGACCAATTACGTACTGATTGTTTATATTATTTTTTGTTTTGTTTGTTTACATTATTCATTGTTTTTGATTACCAAGCGATTGGAACATCCAATAAAACAGTTTTTGTAGTTAGTACAAACGAAATGCATATTTTTATAAAATGGTAATGCTTGAACTGTTTATTTAGTACCTATACGCTAGCATCGTATGCTGTTATTATATGGTATAAAGTAGAAAACAACCTCAAAACAACCCTACATATATTATGTAGTTCTCTACGAACTACTACATAGCTGTTTTCTACGAACTACAACAACTAACTTTAGTATATGTAACCAGCCGATTGATAAATAATGTCTAATGTTGATAATATAATCCTTATGCTAACCCTTACATTATTAAACCTAATATAGACGCCTCTACGACCCCATAGTTTCCCGGCATGGAATTGGGGTCAGTTACCTAAAACCGCACCAATACGGCTGAAATATTTACTACTATAATACTCACATGTCAAAGTAACAGACATCTTTCCAGTGTAGACAACGAGAAGCATAGAGCCGTACAAATACACATAGTTTCCCAGAACCTGACTCGCTTCCTTGCCCACTCCGGAGTATAGGTAACCGAAGACTAGGGCTATCACAACGTGAGCCGCCACACGGTACATGAACAGGGACTGGAAAATAAAAAAAATAAAATGTGTGCAATTCACACGTGGTAGAAGTGAAACCTTCAAAAATTTTGTTTTCAAGATAATGAGACGAATGTAAAATTTCGGATAGATGATAATTGTAGGTTTTAGTAACGATCATAGTGATGCAGTTAGATAATTATTTTACATTTTATTGTCCCTCCCGTCCCCTCCCCCCACCCCTCCTCTCCCCTTCCCCCTCCCCTCCCCCTCCTCTCGCCTCCCCCTGTACAATGCTTCCTATCTCATTTTTGAATTTATGTCTCTGTCTCTTTTTACTGTCCCGTTTTCGTTTCATCGACTTTCAAATCACCACGATGCTAAAAAAGTTTTCACTTCAAAATAGTTATTAGTATCAGCCGTTAACTTTGGGTAATCCATTATTGTTTACAAACATTACCTAACAAAGCGGTTATCATCACTAAAAGTATGAATATACAAAATTGTCTAGACGTCTTATAGATTTATTTTTCCCGGAAACGGGGCTTTACTGCTCTATGGGTTTTCTTTGCAAAGTGGTAACAGGACGAAAATAAAATGGATACACAGAAGCGTTGCCATGTAAGAACGAAGCCGTAAATCGACATGCTTCATAAAGATGTAACTTGAGTCCAAAGAGTAATGTAATAGTTCCTAACGAGCTGATACACCACTGGTATCACATATACGTTGCCGGTCAAACAATATTCGGGGGATTCGTATCATTTCTGTGTAAGTACGCTTAACTTTAATTTAAGTAAAATAAGTATAAAGCTTAGAATTTATTACTATTATTACTATATGGTACAAAGGCAGTGTCTGTGTAATGAATAATATGCGTCAGTCATGTAGCGACTACTAGGAGTAAATGTGCCCGTAATACGACCGAGGACAAATTATCTTTGTACACTTACAATGGTTTACTCCCATTAAAATAGCAGTTACAAAAGGCATTTAATTTATATACAAATAAAAGTCCTTTTCTATGTTGAGTACGAAAGATGACCATGATCCCTTTACGCACACTTTAATCGAGGTTATGACTACATTTATTTTTCTGAATGATACAACTTCTCATAGATAAGGTATAATGACCGCTATATAACTATTTTAAATGGCATATTTTTACGTAACTACGTCATCACAGACGACTGAATGACGTTTTATACCACGGTACAAATATTTTTCTATGCTGTGTTTATACCGTCATCGTAGATATGAAATGGCGCTTCTTGTAATTTTTGTTTTATGATTTATCTAAATTAGGTAGGTACTACATATCTGTCGTGGTAAAAATTACAGGCACATTATAGTTTTGTTATGGCTTTCTTGATTTTGTGTTACAGGAACATTATATTTCTGATAGGGCGGTACACCATAGTCCTTCTTTAAAAAAATTAAACGTAGCAATAACTTAAAACCCAGAAATAAAAAAAACGGATTTCCTTTAACATAGAAAGAATCACCGTTTATACGTACATAGTTTCTTGTAGTCATCAAATAATTTCTATAAAGTAGTATCCATATTTGCTGTAGAGGGCTTGCAGGCCGATACATGAACTTAGGATGCTTTTTTTGGTATTTGGCATTGTTCTGCAGTGTTTTTGATTTGAGATCTGGCATTGTGTCTGGAAATAGAAACAAAAAATTGATAAGATTTATTATTTATTAGAAGTGATAATATTTTTTAGAAATTATTGTCTGTCTTTGAGTCAGTTCGTTCTTTCTGCTATGTTACCTATTTCAGAAACAATTGAATTGAAAGATAATAATGCTCAGCATGCAAGGATGTATTTTTTTACTTATGATAAGTTAATGTTTGACTACAATCGCACTTGGTGGTTAGTAGTGATGAAGTCAAGGATGGTAAGCCACTAACTTAGTAAAAGCTATTAGATATTTCTTGGAGACGCTTTACATCATAGCCATAGGCGAGTATAAAGAAGCGTATCGTACGAGTAGGTCGTAACTCATATTAGGGGTCAGAATTTAAAATTTTTTCATTTTATGAAATTGGAGATAAAATTAATTATACTTGGGCTTCGCTCCAAGAGATTAGTAACCTAAATAATTGTTACACTTGTAGTTTCACTCGAACATTCACCACAACATTTGAGAGTAAATAAAACTTTTCTCGTGTTTTTTTCTTTTTCCGTGGTTAGCAGCAATTCACCCAACTGTCACCTGTCATTCACGTATTGGTGCTTCACCACTGCACTTTCTTTCTAACAAACAATTGATAGAACTTCACGTACAGCAAGGCTATAGGCTATAGGCTATTCTGTTTTGTAACTCGACAGTGGAATCCGCGATGAGTGTCAAAATTCCTATCTTTAGTCGTTTGAAATTCGAGTTCGAGACTCGCTTCACTTTGCAAGTGCATACTAGATGATTAGAGAATGACATATCAAGATGATGCAAGCTCGCTTTCGAGTCTCACTTGAGTGAGCTCCGATTTCGAGTTTTTATTTTAGAGTTGAGTGAGCTTCGATTTCGAGTTTGTATTTTAGAGAATACTCCAGGTAAGTTGGTTTCTGTGGTTCGTTTAATCTTTGAGTACTTATTAATAGCTACGGCATGAATTTGCTAAATGACAAAAATAACTTCTGTCCTTCTGATGTTATAACTTGCTTACCCAAAGCATCATTGAAAGTACTGAACACGGTGACGTGATGCGTCTGTCTGTTGTTTGTGGCTTCGTGTTTAAACTGGAGCATCGTCTGGGCAGCTTTTACCAGGTCCACACCATACTCGCCTGATGACACTTCCATTACTGAAAGAAAGGGCTGTTCATTAATTTAAAGCACCTTGTTTTTAAACGGTTTTATAAGCTTAAGCCAACTTCCTGTTATCCTAAGGAGTTAAAATTTAAGATAATGATTTCTGTCTGATGACAATGCATTTTTGTTATGACCTGATACTACACTCAGGTCTGCCATTCACAATTTTTTGCGTTGTGCAATACATTGCCACGCTAAAAGCGTACCTACCTATTTAGTTTTGAAACTATTAACTTTTAAAGCTTTTATGTTATCGCTCGGCAAACGCCACGTTATGGTAAGTAGCGATCTCATATTGTTAGCTCCTATTCTATTAAGGAAATCGGTAGCAACAGAAACGATAAACTATTGGCTTTTTCATGATACATACATACTTAATGTGAATATATCGATACTCAAAAATGTCAATATTAATTTCGGTCGGTGATAAAATGGTTCGACAAACAGTTTGTAATTTCCACTTTGCTTATTATTTATTTTTATACTTTTTCATCATTTTATGGGATGCATCTAAATAGACTTATAAACATGAAAACATAAATGGTCACAATTAGAGCGCTAAGGTGGCCAGGCGAGAAACAGAAACTTACATTCCAAATAAAAAACATTATTTACATGATAACTATTAAACTGGTTCCCCAGTTAACATCTTTGGTAGTGTTTTATGTTTAGTGCTTGGTATAGTTGTCTTATACTTAAAAAACTGCACTTATCTTATGTACATTGTAGGTACATTGAACACAAGACAATCTAATTTTCTTAATTGAACATTCCGGCAAACAAATGATATCATAAAGACAAACAAACCTAATAAATACATATTATTATTATTTCATTATTATCATTATTTATGTTAGGTATACTGTTATCATTTCAATGTTGTGTATTTCACTTGGAATCCAGAGATTTCCATGTAATCAAATACATAATACGGAAGAATATTGGCCTTCTTAATTAAATCCAATGTTGACTGATTCAACATCTACTTTTAAGTAGGTTTAAACAAGTGATGTGATGACCATGTATGAAAACTAAGTGAAAGTGGGAGAATTCGCGCAATTCATAAATGCTTCTTTCTTTGGAAGTTTTAAATCACAGATTACCCCCTATTTTAAATACATTGCAAAAGCAGATTGGGTCACCAATAATCTTCTCTTTAAATTTCTATAAAAAAAACGGCGGCGAACGGTTTATTGACCTACATGAAGAAAAGGGTAAAAGAACAGCGATTATGATATGGCTTGTGATGACCCTGCAACCCATTTATTACTAACTCTGAGCGATGACAGATTTCTGGTTCATTTCACATCCGGGACTGAATTTTATTAGACAAAATGTTTCTTAATGTATGTAAAGAAAACCTACTTTGGTAATTTTCTTTATTTGAATTAGCTGTGCTATTTTTTAAGCCTTTAGACATAAAAGATATCACGGCTGTCAGTTAAAAACATTTTGAAGAGATTTTCATGTAAATTACTATAATTTTTTAAGGAATTAAGAAAGATCTGAATTAGAGCCTTTAAATGTTGTTTCTTTCATTTTCACAGATGAGTGAATCTTTTATTTATAAGATAATGTAATTTGTTTCATATTGTAACAACATATTGTAAATAAAACTTTCGTTTTCACAGAGAAACGCAATTAAGTCTTTATTTTAAACAATTCCATTAAACTACGAAAGAAAGAGAAACTAAATATTATAACACAACATTTAAAGCCTCTAATTCAGATCTTTCTTAATCTTAATATATATAAATTACGTGTCACGTTGTTTGTCCGCGATGGACTCCTAAACTACTAAACTGATTTTAATCAAATTTGCACACCGTGTGCAGTTTGATCCAACTTGAGAGATAGGATAGCTTACAACTCAATGTATAGTCGCAATATTATTTTTTGAAAGAACGAAGTCTGTCCGGGCAGCTAGTTCCTTATAAAATTATAGTAATTTACATGAAAATCTCTTCAAAATGTTTTTAACTGACAGCCGTGATATCTTTCATGTCTTTAGGCTTAAAAAATAGCACGACCAATTCAAATAAAGAAAATTACCAAAGTAGGTTTTCTTTACATGTATTTTTATTTATTTACCTATGTAAATATGTCCACGCCACCGGGTGTATTTTGTGTGAGCGTCTTTTTATTTATTTATCGAAGCCCAAAGGCATATTTTAAATTTCAACCAAACTCGATTCAAATCGGTCTCGTCGTTTGCAAAAAATGAAGTCCTGATGAATCAGATGAAACGATAGTGAGAGTCTGTTTTTAATCTTAACATTGCCGTGTAATCTATGTCAGATGACATAACCATAGATACGTATGTGTGATTATACAACTTCTCTGATTTACGTAGAAGTTATGTGAATGTAGGTATGATATAACACTCGGTTGTGCTAGTATTCCGAATAGCGATCTTGTAAGAACGCGTTTTTAAAATGACAATCTAGGTGTTTGCGGCGGAAAGCTGGTTGGTTCGCTGTATTTAGTAGATAACCCGTTGGAAACTCGGTGCAAGACCTGCAGAGCCACAATAAACAAACAAGCAGCAAATGCTTATCCTACCCTACTAAACACGGAAGCTCTCATTTTTAACAGACTTCAATAATCTAAATTTTACCAACAAAAGATAACCGACTTCAAAATAACTCAAAAACTACTTGTCACATCTCGTTCATGTGGGACTACATGACAAGCACCAGCTTTTAATTAAAAAAATAATCATCAAAATCGGTTCACTCAGTCGAAAGTTCTGAGGAAACAAATAAAAACATACAGTCGAATTGAATACCTCCTCCTTTTTTGATTTCGGTAAAAAAAAGGTTCTGTATCGGTTGCAAAGAAAATCAGAAAACTCACAGAAATCTGCTGGATTGTGATAAGGTGGACACTTTAGTCCTGCGGACTCCAGGGCTGGAAGGAGGTTCACCCGAGGGCCGGAGTACAGGGTGCGTCCTGCTGCTAAGCAGTACACCGAGTCTATCTTCTCGAAGAGCAGCGCTGAGGGCTGGTGAATAGTAGCAATCAGGGTTCGTCCACCTCGGGCCAGGGAATTCAACAGGGTTATTAGTGAGGCTGATGCCGAAGAATCGAGTCCACTGAAAAGAAAAAAAAGATTATAAATATAACCTGTTGACCAGTAGTTACCAAGATTTTCGGTATGCAGGGCCAAGAGTCCTGGTACAATCTGTACCGGAGCAAACATTTTTTATTTGTCATAGTGTTGTGCGTGAGTGAGAAAGAAATATTTTTCCCAGCCATTAAATTGTTTGCCCCAAACAGAAATTAAACCGGGGACTCCGCGCTCAAATTAAAAGAGTCGTTGTGTCACTTAATAAGTAGCTTAGTTGAATGACCTGTCGTTAAAAACCGGTTATCTCGAGTATTTACTTACTACGTTTCGTCTTGAATAATTTATCTAAAGTAAATAGAACACAACAGAATAAATTAAAAATTGTTTAAAAACAAATGAGAAAGATTTGTAGATATTAGGTACTATGTAGTATTACGTAGTAACAAACGCCAAATAAATAATTGCTGCCTTTGTTTATAGGTATATCTACCAATAACATTATTAAATTATATTATATTTGATATAATGTAACATGTATCGATATTTTTTATGTCCGCCGATAAAACATTGGCCCAATTATAATTTGGTCTACATAAGACTAGCTGTTACCCGCGAATTCGTCTGCGTGGTATTTAAAAAAAAGTTATTGTTCAGTTCGCAGAGTTTAGTTTTTCATTGATTTAATTTTTTTTCTTAAACTTTTTTCTAAAATAAAAGTAGCATAAGTTACTCCTTGTTTCATCAGCTATCTGCCAGTGAAAATCCCGTCAAAATCGGTCCAGCCATTTCAGAGATTAGCCGGAACAAACAGACAGACAGACAGACAAAAATTGTAAAACATGTTGTTTTGGTATATGTACTGTGTTACATACACATGCATTTACCAAAAAATCCAAATGCATTTACTAAAAAGCGGTTATTTTAATATTACAAACAGATACTCCAATTTTATTTATTTGTATAGATAGGTACCAACCAACGTATGTAGGTATGTTTATATTGATTGATTGCATCATAAATCATTATTAAAACAATATGCGTCGCTTATTCGTACTGTTTCCAAAATTGAATTCCAATTACCTGCTAGATACTTTGCAATTCAGATTATGTAATATAATTATTCACCTTTGTATTGTATTCTAATATTGAATAACCACAGACAGAGTAGGTATCTATATAAAATATAGAGATATTGATCGTCTACTTTAAAAGTGAACACACCTTCCACTACACATTCTCTACAAAATCTCTACAAGTAATATGAAGCGCGCATTGATTGCATTATTTTGGCAGTTTCTATTTGTAGTGCAGTCATTGAAGTGAAAAATACGGTCTTACCTCCGAATTCTTTTACTGTGAACCGATTTGCATGAAATTTTGGAATTAGGCTCATCTTACCCTTAACTTCAAAAGTGAAAATGATCTGAACTCCGCCTATTATTTTATTATTTGGGCTGTATAGTTCAGTAATTTGGTAATGTTTATAATAAAATGTAAATTATTTTAGACGAGTAACCACCCTCGTTTTGTTTCGGTTTTCTTATTTTTTTACACCTTGGGTTACATTTTTGGAGTTTTATTAAGGATCCCTATTTTTTAAATATAATATAGCCTATGTCACCCGGGGATAGTGTAGCTTTCCAACAGTGAAAGAATTTTCAAATCGGTTTAGTAGTTTCGGAGCCTATTCAATGCAAACAAACAATCAAATCTTTCCTCTTTATAATATCTGTATTAGTATAGATAAAATTTAATAACACAGAAAGAACTCATGAGAAATTGAAATACCTACCTATACCTAAAAATATTTTTTGCTTACCTTGAAATGATAATAGGGCCTAGGGATTAGACAGATAGGTGATTAGAATTTGCGCTTATCAAACTATTTCGTTTTTATATACTTATTTATTCACCTATCAGTCTTCCTTTCCAGATTGAATAGTTTTTCCAATCGCTAATCTTACAAATTTAAATTACGTACTTACGTTGTAGGTTCATCAAGGAATAATAACGAGGGGTCGGAAAGGAGTTCCAGGGCTACGGCCAGGCGCCTCCTTTGTCCCCCAGAGAGGTCTCGCGAGAGGCATTGAGAAGCTGCACTCAAACCCAACAAAGCCAAGATCTCGTATACCTGTAGGAGAAAATTAGCGATAAACTTCCATGCTTTTTTCGACACCCCTTTTTATCGAGGATTAGGTAACCTTGCATAGGTAATTTTTAGTATTTTGGCCGTATTGAGGCGGGTTAGAATACTGACCCCAATCCCAAGCATAATATCCTATGATATGTTAGGGTGTCGTAAGAGGCTATGTGGCCCGCACATTGCCATTTCAGCCGGCTAATTCTCTGAGCTATGTCGGTCACTCTCGTTTATCTACGAATTTCAACATTTCTGATTCGATTGCGAAGAGAAATACCAATCATGGCTCGTTCCATAGCCCACTGGATGACTTTAAGCTTAATGCATTAGGCCAACTACTACTATACTACTAGCGTCCTCAACGCTTCTTTATCCAACTTAATTTCTTCATATTTAATTTTGTCATGTAGCCTATTATACGTTCCAAAGACGCCATTTGAGTAAACTTCCTTTCGTTAACATTAAAACCGACATGACAAAAAAACGAATTGCATTCCGTGACTCATAAACTTTCATTCTTATCCCGTTTATTATGTACTTAGTATTATCCTCTTACTTTCTCTTTTCGCTCATGCGACGTGAAGTCGGCCAGTTTAAGTGCAGCTGCAAGAGACATAGCTTCATACACGGTGAGATGCGCACGGAGGTCATCTTGCTGGCGGATGTAACGCACTCCACCGCGGCCGGTTGCTTGGGACGCACATGTGCATGACCCGTTGACAGTTACCTCGCCTTTCGCGCCCTTTGTGCTGTCAATATTTAAAATAAGATTAAGAGTGACTTACTAATATTATTGATTGAAAATTAAATTAGTATGAGTGCAATGAAACAATAATGAACTTCAAGATTCTTTTAATGTAAAGTATGCTCTACGATCAGGAGACACAATAGTGTCTAGGCACAAGTACACACACACACACACACACACACAAACACCTACACTCTCAAAATTATTTGTCTTGACGCTATAGTCTCTTTTTGCTAGACCCACTGTGACGTCACGAAACAAGCCGTTTGTCTGTTACCGGAACAAGCAGTGGCGTAGCGTGGGCTCCCGCCGCCCGGGGCCGACCGAAAATTTGCCGCCCCCCCCAGTGATCTTTGCCGCCCCCATATTATTTAAAATATTTTTTTTTATTCATTAAAAATGCACTTCTTGTTTTTTTCATAGCGCAATTTACATTAAAATTTGAATAAAATTAATTTTAATGTATATTTTCTTTATTATTTAAAAATCGAGTGGCTTGCCGCCCCCTCTTCATGTGCCGCCCGGGGCCACAGCCCCCCCGGCCCCCCCCACGCTACGCTACTGGGAACAAGTACCTTAAACTTTCTTAGTAACTAAGTCAGCAGGATCATCAACACTCGGCGCTTACAAATAAAGTCTGTAAATACCATTTGAGATAAAGAAGACACTTCGATTAAGTCGATGACATTTAAACAATAACTGTCTATACTAAAATATTTGTCGTCCTGCAAACACTATAAACTGCTGACGATGACCTACAAAATATGCAAGTGCTTACCTAATTTACATTAACCGTTACAGTAGGTAAACATGCTATACATGCAACATTATTTCACGATGTGGTGTCGTCAAATGCAAATAGTATTTACATTTTGCTATATATAAAACCACTTATCCATGTAAGTAACTAATGTTGTAGTCAAGTCAGTCATGTTGTATTTCTACTCGATTAGACAAGATTATTCAAGCGAACTTGAATGACTGAGTAGGTATCAGCTTACTTCCTTCCTAGTTTAGTCAGGTTCTTCTGACAAGAATTGTAGAACTCGATCAGTTTCAATAAATTACGACGCTGTATAATACGTATTGTGAAATTATTTATGTATTCAGATGCTCAATATTCATGACTCATTCAGTTACATTTTTAAATATTTTATATTCATAGATTGCACAACATTTTTATAGGCAACTGAATAATTTTGTGTTATTGCAAGGTACATAGACTGAAATTGAATTAAATATGTAAAACTGAGACATTCTGAGAAGCTTTTGAGCAATATATACTGAAATTTTTAATTGGTGATTGAAAGTAATCAAAAAAGTTTCTTGGGTACGTTTGGAGCCATTAAGTTATTACTAGGTTATATTATGATCAGCTTCGATCTCGACTGTCTGTTTTATTGTTGTGGATTATTGTTGCTATATCTGTACTCACGAGTATCCTGCTAAAACATTGAGTAGAGTTGTTTTGCCGGCCCCTGAAGGTCCCATGATGGCTGTTAGCTCCCCAGGCTTGAAGCATCCGCTCACGCCTTTCAGAATCTGTTTGTGTTCTGTAAAAATGATAAAAACTCAATAAATTTGTGTATCATTTTTATCTACTAATATTTGATTATCTTAAGATGGTACACATAATTATGCCACTTAGATGAATTATTTCAGGCTTGGGTTACTTGTAAGTCCATAGGACTATTAATTTCATGTAGATTTATTTTATTTTTATGTATCTACGCTACTGGCCGCAAAATATTGCAACAAGTCAATGCAATATACTAATAATACTTTATACTATATCTCAGTAAGATAGTAGTTTTATAGAAGAGTGTTTTAATATATTTTTTATTGCGTTCTTACGGGAACAGGATATTTCAAGCGATTTGGATTAAGTAATAACTTGGCATAGTTGCAACGGAACTACGTTACTATGGTAATTATAGCGAAGCGTGGGCAGGTTAAGCTAGTTAATGAAAACGGTACACTTCAACATGACCATGCAGCCAGATATTTGTACAACAATCTGTCTTTCTCATAAACAATTATGCACATGAATTGATCTTCAAGTGCAGCTATTGGAGTGTTATGGCAAACTTTGCTTCAGGTAAGTTTGTATAACCTCAATTTAGACATCAGCTCGCTACGTCATCATTGACTATTATGTATATGATGCACTGAATGGATTTTTAGAGTTTTTTCATTTTAGATACATTGAAACAAACATTGCTTGATACAAAAGGCAAAAAAAAAACTCTACCAGACATATAACGTAGATAATAATCAGAGAATGCAAATGCAACATGGATGTGTTACACTATTTTTTCCCTTTATATTTAAGTTATAAAAACTTTTGATTTCGTTATGTGATGTAGGTATAGGTACATGGTGAATTTTTTAAGTGGCTGTGAATGGTTTATCCGAAACTATGAGGAATAGCGAAAAGTACTCAAAGGACACTCGGGCCCGATTTTGATGAAAACTAAAACGGCGTCATTAGATTTTTAAATATTCTTAGCCAGGTATTGAACCCACTGATCTTGGAAGAAATACGCCAGGGTGTGTATTTATTTTATTTTTCTTGTATTTCTTTTATTGCACCATTCTTTAGTATCGCTACTAAGGATGGAATTTTGGAAAATAATGAGATACGGCTAAATTAATTATATTTTGGCTTATTGTACCTACCTACCTAGAGTGTTACTCGGACTATATCTACTTATAAAATAATACTAAAAAATAAAAATAATACAGCATATTATAGATATTATAGCACCATATTTGGTCATAGTTTTTAATAAATGCATAGATCTAGGTATCTTTCCAGATCTTATGAAATGCAGCAAAATTATACCACTTTTTAAAACAGACGAAAAAACCGATATTAATAACTATAGACCAGTTTCTGTTTTACCAACTCTTAGTATGATTTTTGAAAAAATAATATTGAATCAAATGCTATCTCATTTCAACAATAATAATTTATTACATCCTGATCAATACGGTTTCACTAAAGGCCGTAGTACAACCGATGCAGGGGCTAGGCTTTTAAAGCATATCTTTGAAGCATGGGAATCATCACAAAATGCCATAGGTGTATTTTGTGACTTATCTAAGGCATTTGATTGTGTTCAGCACGAAACATTGCTGTTTAAAATTGGCCACTATGGTATAAAAAACAAGGCCCTTAGCTTGATCGCGTCTTATTTGAGTGATAGGATACAAAAAGATAGTATAAAAGATATTAAGTCATCGGGGTCACCGGCTGTGTTGGGTGTACCGCAGGGCTCGATCTTGGGTCCGTTTCTTTTTCTGGTATACATTAACGATTTACCACATTATGTAAAGAACCAAGCGGATATTGTACTATTTGCTGACGATACATCATTAATATTTAAGTGTGAAAGGAATAAAGTAAATTTTGACGACGTAAATAGTGCTCTTTCGCATGTGTCGCGTTGGTTCACTATCAATAATTTGCTTTTAAATGCAAAAAAAAACTAAATGTATAGAGTTTGTACTACCTAATGTTAAAAAAGTTAACAAATCTCTCAGACTGAATAGTGAAATATTGCATATGGAGGAATCCACGGTCTTTTTAGGGGTGACCTTAGATAGTAAACTTCAGTGGGGCCCACATATAACAAATCTTGCGACAAAACTCGGTAGGGCTGCTTATGCTGTTAGGAAAATAAGGCAGTTTACTGACGTCGAAACTGCTAGGATGGTTTATTTTGCATATTTTCACAGTATTATATCATATGCCATCTTGCTGTGGGGCAAAGCAGCCAGTATAGAACAAATTTTCATACTACAAAAAAGAGCTATTAGGGCTATTTATAAATTTAGATCTCGTGAAACTTTGCGTGACAAGTTCAAAGAAATAGGTATACTTACAGTAGCCTCACAATATATCTATAGTAACGTGGTTTTTATACGGAATAATATAAGCGCGTATAAACAAAATTTTGATATCACTAATCACCAAACAAGAAAAATGCACCAGTTAGTAATGTCATCTTACCGTCTTTCTAAAGTGAAGCGATCTTTTATGGGCCGTGGTGTACAGTTCTATTAGATAATAAAATCCCAAAGTTAATACGTGATTTGCCAGTGGAATTATTTAAGAAACATCTAAAATCTCAACTTTTAGGCAAAGGCTACTATACTGTAGATGAGTACATAAATGACAAAGACGCATGGAAATGACCAGTGGGTCTATTATGAACTCTTAATTCCAGACATTTTACGGCCTAAACTTGGTTGCATTGCAAATTCGTATTACGAACTCTTATTTCCATCCAGCCAGCGGTCACGTGACCTTCGGTGCCTGGTGAATTGTCTTCTGGCTAGAAATACCGTATCATGAACTCCCTTTTGACACTTCGGAGCCGGTTTCTTATGTCAAAAATTGCTATTCAATAAAAGCTACTCGAGGGACACTTTTTATCACTGGAGTAACGATTGTTTGCAAGTGTTTCTAATTTATATTATATCTTCGTAGTGTTTATTTTGCTTTTTGATTGTAGGTAATGTCTCGTCTCGTTAGCTTTTAATTTACGGAGGCTGATGCAACAGGCGAAAAAAAGAAGGATTCAAATATTCCAAATTAAAGAAGCGAGCGGTCCTCTGGAAATGGTGTTGGTGGTTGTAATGTAGGAAAATTTTCACTTACTAATTAATTTTCGTATTCACGAAGGCCTATGCAGCTCAAGAAAAGCGGAAGAAAAGGCTGAAAATAAAAAAAAACAGGGAAGGCAGCGATGCGGATGTCGTCCAAAGATACTATCTTACCAAATGCGTTAAAAACTAAAGCCTCATATGCGGAATTCCTCTAAATCCACTGATTTAACAGTGGAGACATAGGTAGGTTTTTATTTCTATTATTTACCTACCTTATGTTCCATCGCGCTGCTGCAGTAAAAATTTTCGTCAGTGATTTAAAATAATTATTACTGTAGGTGCTCCATGTTATATTCTTTAACATTCAAAGCTAAACCTTTTATTTTTGAACTTATTCATGTCAACCTTTAAACAGGTTATCTATTTATGCCACAAGATCATACATGTCACTGGCGAGATTGGCTCACATTCAGAGTCATAGCCAGCCGTCTGGGGCTTAATAAGACAAATAACAGAATTATTAAATCTGCCGGAAATCCAAAAGAAAAAAAATCCACTTTCCAAAACAACTGTAAGGTGGAAACATCATATTACTGAAATTTTTAACACCGAGTTACAGAAATATTAATATCAAATCAAAGTCTTTATTCATATACTTATCACTGATACACTTATGCATGTAATTTTTTTAATCTACCAGCCTTTCGGTAAGGTGCTTTGTCATGGAGGAGAATAAAAGCCGTAACTATTAAATTTACTTATAAAACAATTTTACTAAAACATAGCACTGCCCCAAATGTCTCCTCATTGCCGCTGGTTGGCTGGAAGAAAATGCTGTGTTAGCATTAAGCCCGCCTTTTGTACCATATTTTTTTGTGTGCAATAAAGTATTTTCATTTCATTTCAATTTTAACATAATATATTTATTTTAGGTTCTTCTGTAATTTTGGAATGCTGGGTGACGAAGGTTCCATAGACTGCACTCATATTATGGCCAATGTATGTCCTACTGACTCTGAAGAAATAGTATTACAAATAGAATAAGAAATCATTACCAGTCATTGAATGTGCAATTGGTGAGTTATTAAAAAAACACAGGACCTCCTCCTTTCAAATTTAATATAAAATTGTAATCAACATTATAAATTTTTAAAGAAATAAACTTAAGATAGCAAACAAAATATGACAACCCTGTAGTCTAGTTGGTAGTGATCATGCTTACAAAACATGAGGGGTCCCGGGTTCGATTCCTGGCTGGGGCAGATATTTATGTGACACATAAATATTTGTACTTGGGTCATGGGTGTGATTGTGATATGTTATTGTATGTCGTCCATGCCACCCGCAACACAGGTAAAAACCTACTGCAAAGGGTATGAGCGTATAAGCATTTTTTTATAATAATTTAACAAATAATTAATTATAAAATAACCATTGCCATCACACCTTTTAACCTACTATAAATCTGTGGGTAAAGTACTCTTGTCAGCCGGATGCAGATTATCGAACTTTTCATACAATGGATTTGCTTTTTAACCGACTTCAAAAAAAGGAGGAGGTTCTCAATTCGACTGTATTTTTTTTTTTTTTTTTTTTTTTTTTTTTTATGTTTGTTACCTCAGAGCTTTGGACTGGGCGAACCGATTTTGATGATTCTTTTTTTAATCGAAAGCTGATGGCTGTCATGTGGTCCCATATTAATTTTATTGAGATCTGACAATGGCATCCATGAGAAAACTACATAAGTCGTAAATTTGTGTTATGATGTGCGCGACAAATTGACGAATAACTCAATATCACGTCAACCGATTTCGATGATTCTTTTTTTAATAGAAAGCTGGTGCTTGTCATGTGGTCCCACATAAATTTGATCGAGATCTGACAAGTAGTTTTTGAGAATTTGAAGTCGGTTATTTTTTGTTAGTAAAATTTAGATTATAATAAGAAAAAAATATTAAATAGAATATGGAATAAAAAAATCACACATGAACTCAATTACAATACAGTCACAGATATAACAAATCAAATTTGTTAATAAGTAGAATATTTATTGCAAAATCAAACACATTCCACCATTATTAAAAAATATCACAACATGAGATCAAATTATTATAGTCTTCATCAATTATTTATCAGTGAGAAATTAACCTGAAACAACAAAAATTTTAGGTCAGTAATGGACACTTAATTAGAAGAACTTATTCATTTAATTTCAGGTAATTTGGGTATCTGCTGAGAATAAATCTCCTAACTTTTTCAAGCAACCCAGCTCCGGATACTTCAGAAGCAAAATCTGTCTGAACCAGCTTCGATCACTAATAAAATAATTTAGTGATAATATTATGCAAAATCACTTGTTGTATTCTGCGTATAGACAAATAAATATACTGTAAGACTATAACTTTTTTTTTCTGTTTATACTGACCTTCCGATACTTTTTATAAGTACTATTATATTTTCTTCGGTGCTTTCGACTAAAACAGTCATTAGAGAGCATCCGCTCTCAAATTTCTTTATTACGTCTTGTGTGATCTACTAGAAGAAACAGACCTTTGGAAAGTCCGTGGCTACTGCGGAGGCCGGTACTGGCAGAGAGCCGCTCTTAATTCTCTGCCATCAGATATTTTGAAGCGAAGCAATCATATATGGTACTAGATTCCACCTAGGTTATTGAAGAGGCTGCGGCGTTAAGTTACACAATGACGCTTGGAATATCATCGACAATAACTAAAACAAAATTTAATATTTATTAGGTTACTAGCAATCGCCCTCGCTTCGCTTCGGCAAAATAGTACGTACTTTAGTTAACTTACAGAACATACTCTTAACGCAGCATGATTGATCATTAGAACCGCATTACAATGAAAGGTCAATACACAACATAACGTTTCCATATTTTTAGGGTTCCTTACCTCAAAAGAAAAAGCACGGTTCCCATAAGATCACTCACTCGTCCGTCTGTTAGTCTGTCTGTCAAAACCTTTTTTCTCAGGAACGTGTGAAGGTAATAACGACGACGACAGTTTTTCAACGGCAAAGTTAAGTTTGCTTCTCAATTCCGTTTATCTTTTCGCTACACAGCTATGTTAGGTTCCACTATATAGTTAAGATAGGTTCAACAACCCTAGCTCGCACTTGGCTGGTTTCTTTTACTTATTATTATTATTTCATTATATTATTTTCTAAATTTTGTGTTTCCTGCTTAACCCATAGCAAATTACATTGAATAAATAGTTTGTATGACGCCGTTTGGCTAATCCATCAGTATTTCACATTACATAGGTACCCAGACTTTAAAAAAAGTAATCCTTCTCCAAGGTACAATCTATGTCTATACCCAAACACATCAAGATTGGTTCAGCGGTGCGAGAGAGTTAAGGTTAATTCGATGAGTTATGTGAGAATGGTAATAAAGGAGGCATCACATTTTCGCATTTATTGCATTGTAGTTTTGGCCAATCAGTAATTCGGCAAAGGGGAGATATTGCTTCACAGAAATTAAGAAAATTCAGCACTCAGCACTCTCAACACGATGTTCCTGAGGATATTAATAGATATTATTATTACTATTATTATTTCTCCATGGGGTTCGCCTGGATAGCTACCACCCTTGAGCATGAGCCAAACGACTCGTCGTGTTCCGACTGAGGGCTTGAGAGCCAGTTCTTTCTGTCTTTTTCTTCCCTCTTACTTGGCCGGCAACGCATCAGTGTTGATGATGTCCATGGGCGACGATAGCCTCTTACGATCATGTGGATCGTCAGCTCGATTGCCGGCTATTTCCATACGAAACACTTAGTTATTTCAAATAACAATCCTAAGCTTGATTTAACACGTCGCAATACGCTTTGTATGTGGAGTATGAGAGATATGTAGAGTTATGTATTTTATTATCAATTGTTCAATTTGTTTAATGTCAACTGTTCGTACCATTACTTCCATGGTGAAATATGTATAAAAAATACAGAATTTTAGTTGGAGGCCATAAATAGACAATTCACGGTTTAAAAAAAAACTGAAGATAAAAATAGATATTTAGTCAGTTATAGGTATTTGAATTATTATAAAAAAAATTACTTCGTGCCACATTCTAATAGAAAAAAAACTAAGATGCATGTATATGAAACAAACAAACAGACACAAAAATTGAAAATAAACTCATTTTTCGGTTTTGATATCGTGCAAGTAACGATTTACAACATGAAAAATGCAGTTATTTCAGAATCACAGACGGATTCTTCAATTTTTTTTATTTGTAGGTAAAAAAAGAGCTTTGTATTACTAAAGTCGTTGATGTGAATCAACAAATACAGCGCCATCTAGTGGCCAAGATAGTAATCGTTCGGTTACTCATACATAATTAATTTGCGTTTTTCCACCACTTCCAAGGTGAAATTAATAAAATGCTGAAATTATATTGGAGCACATAGATACGCAAAAAACATGCTTTTAAAAACAAAATAAGAAAACAGATATCCACTCAGTAATAGGGATTTGGATTAATGAAAAAAATAAACTTTAAAGGCATTTTATGGTCTTTCCATGTTATATATGTAAAAACTAAGATATGCATGTATTACTCTTTTTGTACGGAGAAAACGCTTTGTATTATTTCAAACAAATCAGCTGACATTTTTTTATTTTTCCATACAAAATATCCCTACGGAACCCTTTGGTGTGGAACCATAAAAAATAGCTTAAATTCTAAGTTGAAGTCTTTTCAATATCTTAGTGAAAGTCGTGTTAAAATTCGTTCAGTGGTTTCAGAGATTTGCGAAGCCAAACAAACAGACAGACAGACAAAAATTTTAAAAACTCATTTTTCGGTGTTGGTATTATGCATGTAACGATATGCAACTTGAAAAAATCATTTTTAAAATCACAGTTTAACTCTTCAATTTTATTATTAGTATAGAGTATAGATTACGATTCGATAAAGAATAGTTTTATGAACCAAAACTAAAGGCAACTACGCCATTTGAATTATCTGAGTAAGTAAAGAATATCATTAATCGTAAAGCAAAATACGGTACGTACAGTTTTGAAAGAAAGAACTTTTGGAAATTTAAAATTTTAAGGTTAATTTTATTCAGATTAGATAGTGATAACAGTGTTGCCAGCAGTAATTTCAAGTAATTTCGTCAAGCTTGCCAGTATATTCCGTCAAAGAACTTTATACCGTAACTGGATGCCAATCTTAGAAGAGGTACCTTTTTAAGATAACTTTAAACAAATATGATAACGCAAACTTTTTTCGGAAAAAATTTAAATGATTATTTTTGTGGTATTAATGGAAAGTAACATTAATATTAATAATTATTACGGTATATTTATTTGAACACAATCAAATGATATTATATCTGGGGCTATAAATAACATGGACACCATAGAAAAATGATCATCCCTGATCCAATGTTACGTTATCCGTTTTCTTAAAAAATCCATTTTCGAATTACAATGTAATATAGATAATATGTCATATAGATAATACTATAATGTTCTATGGATGACTATAGATAACATGGATGCCATAGAAAAATGGTCATCCAATGGTCGTCCAATTGTATGTTTATGTTCAAATGTGTATTTTCATTTGTAATTTTTGTGTAAAATAAAGATAATTTGAATTGTATTGTATTGTCATCCTATGTAACGTCATCCGTCTTTAGGTACATCTTCGAAGTTTGCTATCCAGTTATACAATAATATCCTTGGCGTCCAATTATAATATGATGAAATCACTAATCCACCTGACCGATTTTGACAGAAAATAATGTCACTTTGTAAACTATTTTGGCCATGGATATATATGACGGCGCGACAGTGACGTTGTCATTTTTGAAGCAAGATTGAAAGAGTGACACGTCTTTGTCACTCTGGCGGAACGTCAAAAAGAGCAGCCATCTTGTGGCGACTATCTTGTAGACACCACGGGAGTTGCTCGTAAGCGACGGATCGCCGAAAATTCATAAATCAATCTTAATCGCAGTTATCCTTAAAAGTGTTGATATGTAATTGATTCCAATTAATTAGAAAACCATCACGGAAGTACAGTGAGGTGCTATTTTGCTATTTACGATTGTAATAAAACAACAGTGATTTGACATTGTCCTTTGAAAAGTAACTGCCCTCATACCCACGCAGCATGTACATACTGATGTCGATCTAGATTTGCCGATATATATATTATTACTCTATCTGGATCACTGATTTTGTAGAAGTACCTGAATTAAGTTAGTATTAGTCTACTTTGCAACAATCCGCGTTTAACATGTATGATGGTATATACTTTAAAACATGCGTGGCACCTCCCTCCCTCCCACAACGGAAACATGCACTACAATAATTAAACGTATATACCAACATACATACCAGCACCAACACGTGTTTCGCCCCGAAACGGAGCATCATCAGGGTAAGTTGACTCTACGATGGTTAGTCGGAAAGTGAGCATCGTTCACTGAGCGTGGCGTATTTATACCCAACTCGCCCACTGATTATCTAATGATGTTGTAATAATTAGTAATTAGTAATTACTTAATTATTCAATCAATTAATCAATCGATTAATTAATTAATCAATCAATTAGTGATTCACGCCGGCAGGAACCGGGTCTGACGTAATCTGGTGATGTGTACTGTTGAAAATCCTCAGTAAAGGCGAGTTGGATACATTTATTTGTTCATTCAGCAGTGTAAAACTTGGATTATTATTATGTTTTATTATTTCTAACTGCTCTAGTATACTTAATTTAAAACCCTTATCAGATTTATGTAATATATTATATGTATGGTTACTAGTTAAACTGTGACCTGATTCTATTAGATGTTTAGCGAAATTAGACTTATCCGCGTGACCATTCCTGTACGCGGCCATATGTTCCCGGTAACGTGTGTCAAAATTTCTACCAGTTTGACCCACGTACACGCCATTACAATCAGAACAAACAATTTTGTAGACACCAGATTGTAATGGCGTGTACGTGGGTCAAACTGGTAGAAATTTTGACACATGTTACCGGGAACATATGGCCGCGTACAGGAATGGTCACGCGGATAAGTCTAATTTCGCTAAACATCTAATAGAATCAGGTCACAGTTTAACTAGTAACCATACATATAATATATTACATAAATCTGATAAGGGTTTTAAATTAAGTATACTAGAGCAGTTAGAAATAATAAAACATAATAATAATCCAAGTTTTACACTGCTGAATGAACAAATAAATGTATCCAACTCGCCTTTACTGAGGATTTTCAACAGTACACATCACCAGATTACGTCAGACCCGGTTCCTGCCGGCGTGAATCACTAATTGATTGATTAATTAATTAATCGATTGATTAATTGATTGAATAATTAATTAATTACTAATTACTAATTATTACAACATCATTAGATAATCAGTGGGCGAGTTGGGTATAAATACGCCACGCTCAGTGAACGATGCTCACTTTCCGACTAACCATCGTAGAGTCAACTTACCCTGATGATGCTCCGTTTCGGGGCGAAACACGTGTTGGTGCTGGTATGTATGTTGGTATATACGTTTAATTATTGTAGTGCATGTTTCCGTTGTGGGAGGGAGGGAGGTGCCACGCATGTTTTAAAGTATATACCATCATACATGTTAAACGCGGATTGTTGCAAAGTAGACTAATACTAACTTAATAACAATGGATTTCCGCAAAGTAACGCCTGATACTATTAACTATGAAGTACCTGAAGTCCGATGACGTCATATCGGAATGACCATTCGACCAATCACAGACCGGATTGAGGTTGTTCTTCATAATTGTAGGGTGTCCACACTTAGAAAAATTATGTCCTTTTTTGATATGGTTCTTCACAATGTTCTCTATTGGTAATTTTTCTGGTGGTAAAAATTATAATATTGAAATTGATTATAGAATTTTATAAAATTTTATTAAAAAGTCTTCAAAATTACTGAATTTAAATTATTGTACTGTAAGAGTAAATTGAAATATATTCAAATTCAAATCATTTATTGCCAGAATGTATGTGGTTTTATATAGGTGGTACATGCAATAGAATTCCAATACATTCAACCATGTATGGTATGCAATAGTCAATTATAACAATTATTAAGCTACTAAAATTAATAAAATACTTTTAAAATTATTAAATCTAACATTGTTGTACAATATAATTTTCCTATTAAATAATTTATTATATCATTCTAAATATTCTATTTGGATCAATGTCAATAAATTTATGTCAGTTTCAAAATGTCAAGGTTTTAATAATATAATTTAAAATGTCAAAAAAATTAGTTACAAATTACATGACATAAATAATAAAATTTGCATTATTGCAGCTTCCTCTCACTAAAGGTCATATATTCCTTAATATCATAAAAACAATTTTTTGCGAGCCAATACGTAATTTTATTTTTATAAGTATATGTATATAGTGAGTTCTTTGAATGTATTCGGTAGTTTACTATAGACTAAAATTGCATTCTTAAAGACATTTCGTTTGTAGAGCTCTAGTCGACATTTTGGTATACAAAGTTTAAATTTGTTTCTGTTTGAGTTCGCTTTTTTTTCAACGTATTGTGGATGTTTTTTGACAAATATACAGAGGTCTCTAATATACATGCAAACCAGTGGCAAAATACGATATTTTTTAAAGAGTGGTTTACAGCTTTCCGTGCTATTGGCCCCTGAAATGGCTCTCACGCATTTTTTTTTTGGATTCGAAATGCCTTTATAATATCGATAAAGTTTCCCCACAACAAAAGACCGTATGACAGCACTGAAGACACGTATCCGTGGTATGCACTTAGTGCTGCTTCAGTGGACACCGACAGTCTGAGTCTTTTTATCGCAAAGACAAACCTATTGAGCTTATCGCATACATAGTCAACGTGTGACTTCCAGTTGCAGTGTTTGTCGACTAGGAACCTAGGAACTTAGTGTGATTGACTTCTTCTATTTCAGTGTGGTCATACATTACATTGAGTTTAATGGGTTTTTATTACAAGTTTTAAATTGAATTAATTTAGTTTTTCCTGTTTCTTTTTAAGTTATTATTTTTAAGCCATGTAATTATTTAGTCTAAAGTCTTATTAATTTCGTTTGCATATGCGATTTTGTCTTTATTTTTTATAACAACCGTTGTGTCATCAGCGAATAGGATTGTTTTATATTCAGTAACGTTTGGAAGGTCATTTATGTACATAAGGAAAAGAAATGGTCCTAAAACACTCCCTTGATGGACTCCAAATTTATTTATCAGTAACTCAGATTTGTTCTTATGTCTAATGCCGTCTATTTAAGGTACACATTTACGGTACATCTATATTATAATAATTTATATTATTCATCTTAGATGTTTTATATTATTATAAAAAATTACAATCGAATGATATATTCTGGGACTATAGATAACATGGACCCAATACAAAAATAAATAATACATAAAGGGTCATTTCGTTATGACATCATCGATCTTCAGGTACCTCTACAAAGTCAGTGATCCAGATAGCGTAATATATCCATGATTTTGGCCGTAGTAATAATAATAGCCAATTCTTGATCCATATAAAATACTCATGTTTCAAAATCTTTTTGTATCAGTGATTCACATCAGAAATATCAGAATCTGTTTGTCACAATACTATTTATTTTTGATCAAAAACTTTATCAGAAAGAAAGAAAGAAGAAAGAAAGAAAGAAAGAAAGAAACTCCTTTAAATGTCAATTTGATAAGGTGGATTAGTGATTCAACGATATAATTATTATAAAGTTCTCGATTCCGTCAAATCTAAATAGTATTCTGTTAAAAACTCCGTCAAATAAAAAAATAAAAAATTAAATCTTAATTTTAAAACTCGCAACTTTCGGTAAAGTCAAACTCGATAAAGTATCGACGGTATTTTTAAATTGATACAACATTTTTATTTGTGAACCGATGAAAATATAAAACAAACACCACTAAAATGTAAATCCAAGCTCACTACATTATTATTATCATATTTATTTATTTTTATTTTTATTTTATTTTTATTTTTAATTTTATTTTATTTTAATTTTAATTTTATTTTTATTTTTATTTTTATTTTTATTTTAATTTTAATTTTATTTTTATTGGATATATTTAAATTTTAAATTTTAGATAATATGTCATGTTAATTCAATTAATTTTTAATGTAATTTTAAATTTATTTTGATAATTTTTATTATGTTAATGGATTATTGTATTGATTTTATGTAAACCTTGTAACTTAATATGGAGTAATCTGAAATAAAGTATTATTATTATTATTATTAACTTCTTATATCATTTTTAATACGAAACATTAATTGCATGTCATTTTACAGCTTACAATACATAAATAATAAGAAACCGTAATCTTTGCGAGACTTACCGATAAAAGTTTTTGAACTAAGCGCTAGATGACACAAGTCAGCCAAAGACAAACTATGCAGAACTATCCACCCAGAAGCTTTTCAAATTTTGTTAGGTCATAATACGAAACAGAGCCAGCATCGTTTAAGGATTGCATGTAAACTGTATGATTTCCTTAAAGTTCATAATAGGCCCGCAGATCTGCAACCAGTTCCGTACAGGCTAGTGATACTTCTTTGTAAGAAATATACCAATGTATTTTATTTTTAAAAGATGTGCTGAGGAGTTTCTTTCGGCTTTTCTTCTCCTCCATGACAAAGCACCTTTCCGAAAAGCTGGTAAATTAAAAAATGACGTGCATAAGTGTATCAATGATACCTACATGAATAAATGATTTTGAATTTGAATTTACTAATGTATTATGTTACTAAGCAATCGATCCCAATAACGGCCGTAACGAATAAAATTTATTTTTATTATGTTAAAATATTCAATAAACGTACTTGTGACTATCAATATGTGAAGATGAATTGACAAGTATAACAATAAACTGTTTAACAGTAGGCATTGGACGTGCATTCATGGATCACTTACAATCGTTTGTTTGACGTCAAGCGAATATCTACGTGTAATGAATAAAATAAAAAGTGATCCGTTTACATTCATTAGCTATATTATTAGCCATGTACTTAATATTGTATGCTATATAAGTGAAATATCCAGTATTCTTGTTATAAAGACATTAAATTTTATTATAATTTAGGTATATTGCATTCGCAAGTTGATTAAGCAGGCAAAATTGTCCCACTTTCAAATTGATTTCTTATTAGGATTTTGCCGTGTTCTCTAGTTATTTTTAACTGACTTCATAATTTATTACCTTATTAATAACTGACTGGTAGTATACAAATAGTTTTTCAGATTACTGAATTCACGGCTTTTAACTTTTTCAACTGTGAAAATCAGTGAGATTTTCACATTCAGATTTCTTTTTATTTTTATAAATCCTTACAAAATATTTTTTTGGCGCGTGACATGTTAGAACAAATTTTTGGGGTGACCAATTGATCCCTAAATCGTGCAGACGAGCCGCTGTGACCGTGGCCATGGACACCAAAGGCATCACCGATTTTCCGGTCAAAAAGCTCTTCGAAACTGCCAGTAAAACCGAAATAACATCGAGACTTCCAGGTTTTTTATAGCCTGAAGACAGATGAGCCACCTGATGGTCAGGTCACCGTCGCCTATGGACACGAAAAACACCAGAGGAAACGTCAATGCAATGCTGTGAAGGATTTTGACTTGTGTTGAAAGATATTAATTTGTTGTATTCTAAGAGGTTTTCAGTTTTATAATGGCGTGAATAGGTGGGTATTATGTAGTGAAATCTCACATTGCCTTTAAGTAGATACTTTAAAATTTACTTCAAGTAAGTGTAATTTCTCTACGTTTTGTGCTTATGCACAGATTAAATAATATTATAAGTATTACTTATTTTTCAATTATTTATTTATTTACATTGAACAGTAGGTAAGCAAATATGTTTCAGTTGGTAAGCTAAATTAGCATTACATGCACATTTAATTAAAAGGTTAATTACTCTGCCAATGTCAGTTTTATACTTTAGTAGGCACTTTATATCATGGAAATTATCCTAATATCAGAAAGTTAAATAATAATCGTTAGGTACATTATAACAATTTAGAAATTTAGTCAAGGAAGCTAGATGGTGGGGCAATTTTAACTTAAATGAAAGTAAGATAAATGTTATCACTTTAATATTATCCAATAAAGTTTAATGCTTAGATATGTAGTTAAGTAGGTATCTACCTAAGGGCCGTGTCAGCCAATATGCGAATATGCGAAAGCAGTTAGAATAATAATCCTCTATAATCTATCCTAATCTATTAAACGTGTAACGGAAACTTTAACTACGCATAAAGCAGTTTCTAGAACCTTACAATTGTGTAAATTACGCCCAGTTGCAGTAGGAAGGTTCTTATTAAATGAAATTAAACGCATAACTAGTTGCCGGGTTAAAGAACTGGAGCAGATTGCAAGGTGATGCCACAAAATTGTGGTGATGCCATTTATGAATATGCTTACCTTTATGTCGACTTCAGTAACGTTAATGTTTTCAACGGTCATTGGGCCGTCACAAAGGTCATAAAGGTGTATTTATTTCAATCAAATATCCAACCTAAATTACATTTGAATATTTATTCGTTCCTTTTTCCTGGGAGTTTGTTCCAATTACCCGTTCATACCGTTAACCTTTTGAATAATACCCATTGTTATAATATAGTTATATGTCAGGTAAATCTTTGGTACCTAAATGTATAATTTTTCACACCTTCAAAGTCCAAGCTAGATTCGAGACAATGTATTCAAATTCAAATTCAAATTCAAATTCAAATTCAAAATCAAAATCATTTATTCATGTAGGTATCATTGATACACTTATGCACGTCATTTTTTTAATTTACCAGCTTTTCGGAAAGGTGCTTTGTCATGGAGGAGAAGAAAAGCCGAAAGAAACTCCTCAGCACATCTTTTAAAAATAAAATACATTGGTATATTTCTTACAAAGAAGTATCACTAGCCTGTACGGAACTGGTTGCAGATCTGGTCATTTCCATGCGTCTTTGTCATTTATGTACTCATCTACAGTATAGTAGCCTTTGCCTAAAAATTGAGATTTTACATGTTTCTTAAATAATTCCACTGGCAAATCACGTATTAACTTTGGGATTTTATTATAGAACTGTACACCACGGCCCATAAAAGATCGCTTCACTTTAGAAAGACGGTAAGATGGCGTTACTAACTGGTGCATTTTTCTTGTTTGGCGATTAGTGATATCAAAATTTTGTTTATACGCGCTTATATTATTCCGTATAAAAACCACGTTACTATAGATATATTGTGAGGCTACTGTAAGTATACCTATTTCTTTGAACTTGTCACGCAAAGTTTCACGAGATCTAAGTTTATAAATAGCCCTAATAGCTCTTTTTTGTAGTATGAAAATTTGTTGTATACTGGCTGCTTTGCCCCACAGCAAGATGGCATATGACATAATACTGTGAAAATATGCAAAATAAACCATCCTAGCAGTTTCGACGTCAGTAAACTGCCTTATTTTCCTAACAGCATAAGCAGCCCTACCGAGTTTAGTCGCGAGATTTGTTATATGTGGGCCCCACTGAAGTTTACTATCTAAGGTCACCCCTAAAAAGACCGTGGATTCCTCCATGTGCAATATTTCATTATTCAGTCTGAGAGATTTGTTAACTTTTTTAACATTAGGTAGTACAAACTCTATACATTTAGTTTTTTTTGCATTTAAAAGCAAATTATTGATAGTGAACCAACGCGACACATGCATTATAATTAACATACAATAGGGTATTCTACTATGTTTGAAGAAGTACTTCAAAATGTTGATTTTTCTAATAAAAAGTCAAAACCGGTTTAAATTTTAAGAAATAATTAGGTAAAAATGAAATGCACTGACGAAAGAACACAATTATTATTCCTTGAAGTTAATGGTTAAAGTTGACAGATTACAGTTTACACTGAACTGACAGTTTTTTGCCTATACTCGTAAAAATGCCTATTTGACGTCACAACATGGCGGCTCATGTTTTTGGTCACGTGATACACAGATTGAAAATTACAATTTTTAATTTTAATATAATAAAACAATACCTAATGTGCTTTTATGACTCAAAATCAGAATATTTAAGTATACATATATCTATATAAATTTTAATTTTTATCAAATTTCATAATTTATTTTTCACTACCAAAAGTACCCTATTGAAAATTAGTACGAACTGCTTTACATCAATGATTAAAGAAATTCCTTTTTTTCCAAAGGGGGCAATCTTTCTAAGATACTCAACATGTTATGTGGGACTACCCCACTGTGCCTGTCTTTGAGTGGGATCGGTTCTCTCCTTTGTCTCCTTCTTTACCATTACAGTCTCGAAGAAGGAGATAACAGTCTTCCACGAAGAGTTCTCCGTCAGCATAGCTGCTACTACTAGCACTACTACTGACGGATAAATATCTCTCCCAATTCGTTTGACCAGGTTACTGCGCTTGAACTTCACGCAGGACATTATTCAAGCGTGTGCTGTGCGTCGTCCCGATCCCTTTCACAATGGTCACATTGTGTTGTTGCCTCGCGTCCGATCCGAATTCTGATATAGGTACTCTGCGACATCAACGTCCGGTAAATATAGGTCAGCCTATAGATGACAATACATTCCTTTCTCCCCAGGGTGACTTCGAAGCTCTGCAGGATTGCATCAATAACACTCAAGCGCGCACATCTCCCTGCTCTAGTCACGCCCCACGCTACTGTATCAGCTTTTGTCGATGTGTCTGCCATCTAAGCACTCTGAGCTAGCTTCCACTTTATCATGTCTTCACTCCTCTGGCGAGTGAAGCGAATTCAGGTAGAAACCTTTGCATCCATTTCCGCCAGTAGTTCCAAGGCCAAAAAACGTGCTAGGAGAGTAGCTACTTCATAGGAAATCGTACGATATCCTGGTATTACTCGGATTGCCAGAGTTTTACTCTGCAACGCCGGGCGCTGAATAGTCTATTTGACTCATATTTGACCAAAAGAGAAATACCTACCTACATTGACAAAATGTCAAGTGGATATTTTATAAAATATGAATCATTAGTAGGTAGGTACCTAACCGAAGTACCTACTTTACTAGTTGATTAGTTGAAAGTAGCGAGTCAACGATTTGCTGTTATTGTTGGCACATAAACGATATCAATATTGTACATGCAAACAAGCATAATTATGGTTTGTTAGCCGTAAGCAAATAAAATTGTTATGCATTTCATTAGAAATTATGTCAATATGGACGACACGAGTATGTTTGTACGTAAGGCACATTACTCAATATGACATTGTGATCAGTAGTAACCTAGACAGACATGCGGTTCACCTCATGTTTACTACACTTGCAAGTTCAAGCATTATGGCGGATTATAACATAAATATCAATAAAATGCCTGTCGATGTCCGAGATACTAGTACTATCTCCTAATAAAAGTGATCAATGTAATTCTCCTTTAACACACATTGTTTGTTTTCCAGACATATTTAATTAAACTTTTAAAATGACTCGTTGCACGAATACATTGACGCTATTTTTAATACGCTAGACATTAATATATGAAGAAACGTCAAAACTATTATTAGTAACGTTTTAGTATATTTGGGTCGTGCAGCAGTCTGCATTTTCACTGCGTGATCGTCGAGTGTCAATGATGATGCGAGTTTTGTTGCAGGTCGCTATAGGTCAATAGGTTGGAAGATATACATAATCGAATGTATCATTCTCATCCAATGTATCATTCTCATCGAATGTATCATTCTCATGGAATGTATCATTCTCATTCTCATCATCATCAAAACACATAGGTAATTAGTTAAAATTAATTTAATTGAGTAAGTTTTCAAATTAAATATCAGTTCGATTTACATAATTTAAATACTGTATTACTGAAAAGTAAATACCTACTATTTAATAAATAATATTATTTAGTTAATAGTCGTATCTTATTTTAAATAAAGTAAATTAATTAACCCATTCCAAAGTATAGTTAAAATGTAATTTTACGAAATCTGTTTGTACAGAAGTTAATTGAGGAAAACTTTTCTTGGGGGCTTATTAACGTAATAAATTCCATAAAAATGATTTTTCAAAAATTCGTATATTTGTCGGTTTGGCTGTTTGTTTTTCTTTAATAAAAATCTTAACATAAACGTGAGCCTGAGCTAACTTTTAGCGTTTGCTTTATTTAAATCAGTTCACAAATAAAACCGATATGTCAATTTAAAAATTCCAGCCCGTATACTTTTTCAAGTGAGTTGTAGATACTATTAGGGCATAGGTTTACCGAAGGAAGTGAGGGCGGTTTCTAGTTCTAATATGCACATAATAATAAGATTGTAAGTTAAGAAGTGCGTGCAGGATTTGAAAGTATTTCCGTACAG
Source organism: Thymelicus sylvestris (assembly GCA_911387775.1). Lineage (NCBI taxonomy): Eukaryota > Metazoa > Arthropoda > Insecta > Lepidoptera > Hesperiidae > Thymelicus > Thymelicus sylvestris. The sequence continues at coordinate 11,267,416 of OU426893.1, forward strand.
GAAAACAATATTCAAATCACTGTATGATAATGATAGTTTTTTCTACAATTTCATCCGGGAGCAGTATTGAAAAATTAAAATATATCCACATTAATTTTTACATTACAAAACATGTAGGTATTCGCTTAATTTAAGTTAGTAACAATTTGTTCTTTTGAAGCAAATCGGTTGATGTTTTAAAAAATCTACAAGTATAAATTTTCATCCTGTTTCCCAAGGGAATCTTTATATTTCCAGGGATAAAATTTTTATATTTAGGGCCAACAGCAACTGTCCATTAAAAACATGTTATATACATATTATTATAATATGTATGTCGCAAATAGACTATTTATTTGAAGAAAATGTTAATAGTGCCATCTTTTTTATATGATGTATCTACAGGCTATGCAGACATAATGCTTCGTTTGAGTTAATGATATACGAATCAAAGTTGAACTTTGATACGTCAATGATCATGTCAAATGAGATATGCAGTAGAGGGCAGAGGCAACGAAAGACGTTATAGTTCAGATCGACTTAATGTTGTGTTTAAAGTCGTATCCTAATGACTTTTAATTGGAATATTATAATTAATGCACTTACTAGTAAGATTACGGTACTTTGTCGAGAAATCTATGAATCACAATTATTTCATGCAAACGATAACATGATCGACTTTAACCCGTTATTGGACCACAACAATGCTTTCGTTCAAGTCTTTTCTCATTACTGAGGAGACCTATAATTTATGTATATTCCATTACGGTGATCTAGTACTGTTCGATGGAAGCCTTAACAACCCAAGTGTCGGAAGTTTTTATGACGACGAAGAAATTGGAAATTCATCCCCCAAAAGATGACTACTTAAAGGAAAGTTAATATGAAACTTTATCCTCAACTAAACAAACATTGTACCTACTTACATACATTTTTAAATCTATTAAAGATAATTTTTGTTATGATTAAGTTGACAGGGCTTGTCAAGTGGAATGTAAAAAAACTTGGCATCTTAAAGTATGCTAATACATATTGCTAATAGCGAATACCTACATAACTACTTCATTACTTACCTATATGTAATTAATGGATTAATAAAATTATATTTAATTCAACATTAAATTATTATTTACACATTTTATTCTACCTTTAAAACGGTAATTATTTCATCAGTTTTAGATAATAAATGACTTCAAATGAATGCTAAAATAGTACAATAACTGTACTTACATAAAAAGAAAACATGCGTTAATGACTACGAAACGCTCATCCTTGACATTATTTCCGCTCCAAATGACCGGCTATGTTTACTAACATACTACTGCTACTGTGTTGCAGTAATTCTAACTAGTAAGTGTTTAGTGGGGTAGGTAAGTAGTTACGAAATAGGAAAATGGCGGTTTTCTGATCTAAGCATAACATGAGATTGGGTCATTACGAGAAATTATCATAACATCATCTTTCACTTAATTAAACTGTAATTGACTAATGTTTGTATGAGCGTTTTGTCGGTTTGTCAGTTTGCCGTTTATTCTCGCTAACCTCAGAATAGGAAATACTGAACTTAAATGTTTGTAATCCATTTTGAATAAATTGTATCTCAACTTTAAATTTAAGCTATTTGAGTAAGAGAAAAATTTAATCTGTGAATTTTGTATTAAATTTTGAAGATCTTAATATCCAAAAGAAGTATTATCATCATTACTTCGCCTGTTATAAGCAGGATGTACTATAAAAGTAAGCAAGAAATTGGCATGGATTCAAGGATGGAGTTTTACGTATCGTATTTACGTACATCGTGTTATCAAGGCTGATACTAATCTGTGAAATTCGAGAATGGCATGCTGAGTATCTAATGAAGCGTTATATACACGCAAGCGGATACTCTGTCTTCTAGTATCGCTAGAAATCTGTTATCCGCCCAAATCGCTATCAAATTATGAATATCGAATGCCAGTGTTAGGCTATGTTTTCGGATACATAAAAAGCGCATGCACAACATAGAATAACTATTACTAGCGTATAGAAGGGACACCGCGAACATTGGGTTCGGGGGTGTGCATTGCAGCCGGCCGGCTGCATTTCATTCTGTCACTCAGCTGTCACTCGGCTGCGCTCATTGCGGCCGCATGTCAAAATTGTTTACGAAAAAACTGAAAAAATGCCGTCGTGCATAATAAGAATGTGTCACAATTGCACGACAAAAAACAAAAAAGATAATTTTATCACTTTATCATCAGTAAGAAAACAAAATCTTAACTTAAATCAACTAAAACGAATTTAATTAAATTATTGAGCAATGTTCCCGCCATTTTGAATGAAAAAATCATAAGGAGCGTTTGAACTTGGCAAGCCACTAGCGTGTTAATGGACTAAATAAGCTTGCCGACGCGACGCTTGTGACCAATTTAAAGTGTTGGATTTTTTGACACGAATCAATGGTAATTACGTTTGAAATCGTTTAAACGCTTTTGCACGTTAAAAAAAGTTGGAGTAAGAGCTTGTAAAGATTTGGAGTCTGTGACTGCTTGTCTTGGTTCGGCAAGTGACATATACAAAGTTACTCTATGGCAAGTGTGCAAACGAGGCTTCTAGTTTGAAAAGAGAACGGAGGGCAAGCCGGCGGTGGAACACACATTTTGTTTCAGATAGCCTCTCTATGTATACTACCTCAATGATGCACAAGCGCGTTTTAGTTAGTGGGGAGGATATCCGCGGTATTTTTATTTCATTCAAAATAAGTAGCCACCAACCAAACACCAATGAACTAATCTGAGCGTTTTTTATCTCTCGACGGAGAAAGAGAAGTGTTCTAGTTCTAACTTTGACGTTTGTGTGTGTGTCTATGTTGTGTCATTGTGTCTTTCTGTGGAATTGTAGCTCTTACATGAATTGTTTTTGTTTGAAAGATGATGATGCAACATGATCGAGAATCGAGATGTTGTTGTTTGGTGAAAATAAAACTGTTGGGGGTTTTTAAAATTTTAAAATTTATAGTTATACTATATGTTAAAGAAATTACAATAAAACATGATGACCTGTTCAAACAATAGTATTATGAAAAACTTTTAATTAAATTAAAATTCTAATTAATTAAAATTAATTTAGAAGTGAATTTTAAGATTATAATGTTAAGAATAATTAAAAATGGGATGTGATGCTGCATAATTTTAGTGACCTGAGAGTGTCCATAACAGGTACAGTCACTGTACCCCTATTATTCCCTATATCGATTTTACATGATCAAATAGCTATAATATTGTACTTGAATGAGGCGGATAGGTATATCCGTTGTTTGTTTAGTCCCTTCTGGTATACCTACCAGAAGGGGACTAAATAAATATTTTTCCCTAGAACTACGTCACGGCAAAGACGCCACATGCGTAACATTTCGCCATCTAATTAATACCTTTAAACGAGCTCGATCTGAGTCTCGGAAACGGCTCCAACGATTTTCATGAAATTTAGTATGCAGGGGATTTTAGGGCGATCTAATCGTAGATAGGATTCATTTTTAGATAATCTTGTTTTATCCGTGTTTTCAGGCAATGAAAAACTGCTACAATACACTCTTCCTGACATCTACTAGCGAGTAGCAACACTAAAGTTACTTCAGTAGAAGGTTGTTTGATCTGAGGTTAGACCAAGAAAATAAATTGTTTACTTGTCACGTATTCACTTAAAAATGCCAAAAGATCTTTGAAAAGAACGATTATTCATTTTACATCTAAAAAAATGTTCGTATCTAAATATAATTCCCAAAAAACACTATTTACCAAAAAAATACATCCATCGTCATCCAGGTACTTTTCTTTTGCATTGCGCTATACTTAGGTATAGTAGCATACAGACATACAGTGACTTGTATCTTGATCATATACTTTCAATAAAGGTTTTATACACGTTAAATCATTACAAAGAACTGTCATTTCATCCTTCCTTAACATGTTTTTCCTTAACCTACTCTCAGAGCAAATTCTTAACTTTATGTATAAGTACGAATGCACACAGTAATAGCAATAAAGGGCAAGTGTTCAATTGCAACTGTAAAAGTTAGGTAGCTTTTAAAAACATTATAAATTAGCAAAATTAAAATAAATATATTATTTATATAAATCTATTATTTATATAAATACTAAACGCTAACAAGTAAATTATTGTAAGCGATAACCCTCTTTACGTTTTTCGCGCAATATTTTATCGAGCCTTACATAATAATTATATCATTCATAGGATGTCACAGTACTCACAGATAAGCTATTATACTATACACTAGTGGTCTAGTAATTTATTCGAAATATCGCAACGATTAATATTCAGTTTAAAGGAGATATTTCAAATGTGTCATGTATTATTATGAACACAACACTACCACTAAAATCCAGAATATTTCACAAGTTGTCACTTTAGTCAGTAGGTTGTAGTTGCTTTAACATTCAGTTGCTTTCACAGGTTGCTTTCATTGCATTGTCGGTCTTGATTTAATTACGTTACTTCCATGGAAATAATTATGTCAAAGGCCTCATTATAGAATGGCACCCGCTTGGAAAATAACATTGATCTGTAACATTGACCCTTTATCGCCATAATAACTGTTTTTGTTTATTTTTATTTAATTAAACAGTAATTATTTTTTTATGGAAATAGCCTAACGAGCTGGCGACTCACCCTGATGGTAAGTGGCTATCGTCACCCATGTCTTTAAGGTATTGGATCCACACCACAGGCATCACCGATGCGTTGGCAGCTAGAAAGAGACGTTTTAATTTTGACTGCAGTGAGCATCTAGATTAGAGACATGACCGGAATTAAAATACATTTATTTGATTTATACGATTTACTGATCTCACTTTTCAAAACCTCTATCCAGTATGTGTCAAGTTTAATTATTTCTTAATTTACCTTATAATAATAATAATAATAATAATAATAACGCTTCACACTCATAGCCCCACACTAGGATTCCCTGTGTCGTGGGTGCCATGGACAACACACTAGACAAGGACATTCACACCCAGACCGAGAACAGAAATTCAAACTCATCATTCAAATTTCCGCCTCGCTGGGAATCGAACCCAGGACCCTCAGTGCGGCGATCCGGCATGGTAACCATTGCGCCACACGTTCGCCTTATGGAACCAAAGGTTAGCTTCAGGCATTTTTTTCCATCAAATCAATATTTTAATAATTCATTGAAGTAGTAATATGAACAAGTTGGCATGAACTGTATTAAAGGTGTTGGATATTACAAGATTATCAAAAGTTTTAAAATTTCGTCCAGCCAATTAAGGTTAAACAGATGTCAATTTGTATTTAAACCATTGCAAACATATTTACCTAAATGTAACATAAAAAGTAAGATTAGGACAATAGCAAGAAGTGCTCGTGCGTGATATACCTACTATGTCCATAATTGGTGCACCATGTCACGCTCTACTTGAGTTGAGGTTATTTTTCATGCGTACGCCCCATTGCATGGTATTTTGGTGTCGGTGACATTAGAAATATATATTACGAGTTACGACATCTATAAAAACCAAGGATTTATTCACGTTTTTCACTCAAGTTTAATCTTTAGTGACGTTATGAAATGTATGAAACAAATGATACGCTTGGTTTCCCACGTTTTTATATCCTACTAATATTATAAATGCGAATGTTTGCATGGACGTTTGTTACTGTTTTGTACAAAAACTACTGAACGGATTTTCGTGAAATTTAGCACAAAGGTAGACCATGATCTTACTTACTATCCGGGCAGAACGCTAGCTCGTAAAATATGTAGATATAAAGTAGAAATAATGGGAAAAAATATATAATAATATACGTACTACATTTTGTCTACTATCTGTGAAGAATGTAATATAAAGAGCGTTTTCATAATAATTAATATGCTTTCAAGGTAACATTTCCGTTGATTTGTTATTCAAAGGTTTCGTTAAGTATACTGATGCAATAGATTACAGTTCAATGACGTAGCAAATGTAAATTTGGTAATTAATCAGTACGGTGGCATGGTGACCTTTTTAGGGTTCCGAAGTAAAATCGGAACCCTTATAGTTTCATCATGTCCGTCCATTTGTCTGTCCATCCGTCTGTCCGAAGCAAAGCGCCTAGGCCCTCAGTGCTAGAAAGCTGTTATTTGGCATGGATATACATATTTATGAAAACTCCAGAATCGTACAATAAAATATTAAAAAACATTTTTTTTTCAGGATACCTTCCCAGGTAACGCGTTTTTGCTTTACTTTGCGAAATATTTGGCTTTAAAGTGCTAATTTTGGTTAGAGTCAAGTGTCCCTTCCCTGCTGGCTAAACGGTTGAAGTTGGACCATGAAAATATTCTCAAAAATAGGTTATATGATGAATTTACAAGGGAAACTATCATGGCTATGTTAATATAAGTAGTTTAATGAGTAAACTTACTACTTCGGAACCCTACATAGCGCGTGGCCTCAGACGCACTTGCCCGGTTTTTTCCTTCTTTTGAATGGACAATTGCTGTTGGCCCTTTCGGCCTTAAAGAGTCACGCGGACAGTCATGGTGACTGAGCTTAGCTGGAAATAATACGGCAATAGATGTCATTCTATAATTGTGAAGGTAATTCTAATGGTATGTAGTTAATTGAATAAATTACACATTAAAACTTATTCTCCAAATAATATTTTTAAACTTCGAGTACTGTGTCCATCATAATAATATGTTATATCATAATAAATTAAATAAAAACACCCTTGCCACTCTCAATCTAGAGTTCAACTAATTGTTTATTCTTTTGTTCAGTACGTACAATAATTATGACATATGTTAAGTAGGTTCATTATGAAGTTAAACCTAAACGAATAATAAAAGTAACCAAACTGTACATTCAATATTTTTTAAACTTTAAATGCAGTTAAGCTTTAATTATTATAAGTATACCTAAGTAGGTAGATACTTGAGGCATTTACATACCTATATATATTTTGAAATATTTTTTCTGTGTATGTTTATAATATGCTATGCATATACCGAAACCAGTAAATACATAATGATGATATTGTTATTATTGTTTATCTTTGACGATAGTTTTCATCACGGAAAATGGAGCTAAGAACGAAACGAGAAGGGGTCGATTCTATTGGTATTTTTGCAGATTTTGCAATATCTGACTTGAGTTTAAAATGATTTGGAAATTATTTCCAGCTGAAATTATAAATTTAAATAAGTTAATTTATTTTCCTTACATTGCGTTTTCTGATGATGATTAAGACAATGTTAGATAATTGAAGTTTTATGGCGAAATATAGAATATCGAAAAATGCTAGCAATCTGAAGCAGCGTGAATAAAATTTGGCCTCAAAAATCTGTCTAATCGCTTTTAACTTTCACTTTTTTACAACAAAACATCGAGAAGTTAACGCAATTTATCTAGTTGAAACTACTTACCTGTTCATGTCTATGTAAGTTGTTATGAAACTATTTTAATTTGGGATGGTTAAGATGTCAGAGTGCCATGCAATTTTTTATAACATACGGCAATCGTGCAGATTGCTAATTCCATTTGATCTTTTGATCACGATTGATATAGAGTCATATTAATTGTTAATTTGTTCTCCAAGAGAAAAAAGCCACCCTCCCAAGCTAGCATGCTAGCCTATGTCAGGAAAACACCTAGTTTAATTTTTAATGATGATCTAGATTCTAGACGATAGATGTTAAAATAAAAAAATTAATTGACAGTAATAAACATTTTGTAAATCAATTAAGAATTTGCTGTGACCATTTTGAGTTGTCGAGAACAATTTTATTATAATTATTTATCAACCACTTTGTATTGACCCTTTGTATTGTTCATTGATACCTATTTCCCATCCCGGAAAATTGTTCGTTTTAAGGTGTTATCCGGAATTAAAATCTTTTAACCGACTTCAAAAAAAGGAGGAGGTTCTCAATTCGACTGTATTTTTTTATTTTTTTTTATTTTTATGTTTGTTACCTCAGAACTTTGGACTGGGCGAACCGATTTTGATGATTCTTTTTTTAATCGAAAGCTGGTGGCTGTCATGTGGTCCCATATAAATTTTATTGAGATCTGACAATGGCATCCATGACAAAACCACATAAGTCGTAAATTTGTGTTAAGATGTGCGCGACAAATTGACGAATAACTCAATATCACGCCAACCGATTACGATGATTCTTTTTTTAATCGAAAGCAGGTGCTTGTCATGTGGTCCCACATAAATTTGAATGAGATCTGACAAGTAGTTTTTGAGACTTTGAAGTCGGTTATTTTTTGTTAGTAAAATTTAGATTATTTAGTCTAAAGTTCTTTCCATTTTTCCACTGTAAATGTGAAGGCCAATATTTTCTGTCCCGGAAAATATTTATTTTCAATGATAAAAATCTTTAGATAACTATTGGAATTATTTTCTTTCCTCTAACAGATAAGTGACTGTTATTTTTCTCATGTAAGAGGAGATATAAGATATTCATGAATTTCGTTCCTAAGCCTAGGAATGTGGATTACGTGTAAAGTGGATGGTTGTGAAACTGTACGGCCTGTTCTATGGTGTAGTACATACAAACCGGCTAAACCACGCATAACGCTACGTTGCAAGCACCGGCTGTTTAATGTAAAATAGCCGGCAAACGAGTGTACTAGCCAATTGATGGTGGTCGCCTGGTCATTGTAACTTCGCCTAGAAGCCTAAAGGGAAGCGGGAGTACATAGGTACCTAGGTACTGCATTTTAATTGGCATTTTATTTGGTCCTATTCATATTATAATCATATGTAATTATATGTATAATTTAATGATATCCTATAGAGACCCGCTTTGCTGTCACAATGAGGATCATTCACGAAACTGAAAACCGGGTTATGATGTAGCTAAGCGCATAGGATTTGTGTTCCCTAGTATGACACTTTTTAAATTTTCAAAATCCATCAAGAAATGACTGAGTTATTAATTATTCAAGGTAGGCACTATTTAAATCACGCGCGCTTTCTCGATTTACTATGATGACGTCATTTTGCGCCTCGGTCGGGAGCGCCGCGCCCGGCGTATTTGACTTAGCCTTAGAATAATAATAAACTAGAAGCCACATCTAGCTGTCATTGCTAGTCGCGCGTTGTCTCCAGAACCGCCCGGCCCCGCCGTTCTTCCCACCCGCCGTAGTGTTGCAACGTAAAACATGTCGCATTATTTCGGGAAATGTTTGTGACAGGACGTTGAGAAAAAAGATAAAGGCGATTATACTTAGGTCTACCAAAATCTGATCGCAACATATTATTACTGTGTTTCTAAAAATATGTTTCTCATGTAAGTGACTGTATCTTAAATATGAGAATAAGTTTCTTTAAACCTAAATAAAACTTGTTGATCGTAATTGAACTATTATTACTTTCAATGTTGATTGTTAGTATTTTTATCATAATATATATTAGTTTTATAATAGGTAATATAATATGTGTGGTTTGTTAATTTCAGACGAAAACATATTAAAAAATAAAGACCCCACCCATTTTCAAAAAAAAATTGTTGAAAATTTGGGTGGGGGGTTAGGGGTGGGTCCAGCAAGGTTCATGAAATCTGGACTGGGGGTTCTTAAGGGGGGTTGGAATTCGTGTCAAAAAACGACTAGGACGCACTGTTTCCGAGATCTCCAGGATTTCCGGTTTTTCCAAAAAAAAAAATTGTTCAAAATTTGGGTGGGGGGTTAGGGGTGGCTCCAGCAAGGTTAATGTCATCGGGACTGGGGGTCCTCAAATGGGGTTGGAAATCGTGTCAAAAATCGTCTAGGACGCACCGTTTCCGAGATATCTGGTATTTCTAAAAAATTGTTGAAAATTTGGGTGGGGGGTTAGGGGTGGATCCAGCAAGGTTTATGTAATTGGGACTGCGGGTTGTCAAGGGGGTTGAAAATCGTGTCAAAAATCGTCTAGGACGCACCGTTTCCGAGATATCCGGTTTTTCCAAAAAAAATTGTTGAAAATTTGGGTGCGGGGTTAGGGGTGGGTCCAGCAAGGTTTATATAATTGAGACTGGGGGTTCTTAAGGGGGGTTGGAAATCGTGTCAAAAATCGTCTAGGACGCACCGTTTCCGAGATATCCGGGATTTTCGGTTTTTCCAAAAAAAAAAATTTGAAAATTTGGGTGGAGGGTTAGGGGTGGATCCAGCAAGGTTTATGTAATCGGGACTGCGGGCTGTCAAGGGGGTTGAAAATCGTGTCAAAAATCGTCTAGGACGCACCGTTTCCGAGATATCCGGTTTTTCCAAAAAAAATTGTTGAAAATTTGGGTGGGGGGTTAGGGGTGGGTCCAGCAAGGTTTATGTAATCGGGACTGGGGGTCCTCAAATGGGATTGGAAATCGTGTCAAAAATCGTCTAGGACGCACCGTTTCCGAGATATCCGGGATTTCCGGTTTTTCCAAAAAAAAAATTGTTGAAAATTTGGGTGGGGGTTAGCGATGGGTCCAGCAAGGTTTATGTAATCGGAACTGGGGTATGCACGGGGGGATGGGAATCGTGTCAAAAATCGTTTAGGACGAACCGTTTCCGAGATATCCGGGAGTTCATTCACAACTAATTTCATTTTTAAAATAGAAGATATAATATTCACAATTACAAAACTACAAATGAACTCAAGTCGTTTGATAAAATTAAAATACTGTCAGTGGACGAGCGCGTTTAAGTACCGCGCGGGTGTAGGCAAATTTTTCAAGGACAGGGCCGAGTAGGAATATGGCTTATTTGTGCTGCAAAGCCGGCGGCTTCAAAAGTTGCCAATCACGCCAGTGGCAAAGTGTGTAACAGTCATTACGGTAGGGAAAATCAAAACTGTTATATTGGCAACACTGACAAAATGGAGGCATAAATATGGTTGACAATTTCAATATGAATGAAATATTTGATAATTTAATAAGTAATGTTTTATTGTGCTAATTACACATGAAATGTGATCCCATCCTTTTTCTTTTTAAGACCAGCTGCATTTGTACACGTCGGAACGGCGCAAAACGGCATTATTTAATAAAATTACGAGAGCAATTCAGCCGTCCGTCCACAGGGGAATTTCCGGAGAACTAATCGCTCGTTTGTAATATTACGCCCTATTGGCGTATTTTTTGTATCGACCATTTTAGGCGCGTATGAGGGATGCTTGGACTTAGCTTACGCAAGCTCGTTGTAGTGGATGTTTTAATTATAATACGTATTTTCTTAGTGATTACTTATTACTTTTTATTTTGACATCGTTCTTATCATGAAATATTTTTTATAAAAGTAAAAATAACTGCATTTTATGGTGCAAACAATACTGAAAATTGGCTTTGAAAGCGTTCACTCGGATAAATTGGCGATCGTTTTTTAAATAATTATCCTATAGCCAAATTTTTAACAATAATAATGCATTAAAATATGATTATAATTTATGTGTGCCCATTGTACCTAAAAGTTAGATTTATGTTCTGCTTGAATACTAGCTGCCCTTCTTACACTTAAACTTACCTAGGTATTATTATTATTCGGGAAACCTGTGCCTTACTAGCCGCACTCAAAATATTTTTAGGTACGATTATTTATAAATAACGACGCAATTTTTTTTTCAATAGGAAAAACGGAAACTTTGTAGGATCTCTTCTGGTACATTGGTCCGTCCGTCTGTCCGTCTTTCTGTCGGGGAAGACCATTTTGCTCAAGAAAGCAGGTATTCATCAAGACTTACAGATAGGCAACGTAAGGCGACGTACAGATACTTCTCGGTAACCTAGAATCATGAAATTTGGCAAGAAGCAATTTCTACTACGACTTGTTATCTTGTGTACAAGTTAATGGGGAATCCATAAATGTGTAGTTACCTACATAAAAAGTTTTCTATCATTAGTTTACTACCTAGTAGCGTCGGAGGAGTGAACATGTCACTGTGTGTAGGTATGTAATACGTAAGTATATAAAGTGTATGCATGTGATGGATGAATACCTACTTGTATCAAGACTAAGATTGGGTACTTTTCAATACAAATTCATGACCTCCTTCGCTCAGCGGCCTACTAGACTGACGTTCCCGGGTTCAATCCCCGAGCGGGCTTCAGTTTGAATTGAAATTTGATTTTTTTTCTTGTGTTCGTTTTTGTTGTGTCCATATATGTATAACAATCACGCCACATATATATTTTCCAAATATACGATTTTTTTTATTTGAAACTAGTAAATGTCCTCGCTTTGCTTCGCGTTAAAACTTTCAGCTCACAAGTCACAACCTAATAAATTTATGGGCGGTACTCTTTAAATTTAATTTTCACCACTACTATACATAACTGAAACCTGCATCTAAATTCGTTAAGCCATACCCGAGATTAGCCGAAACAAACACACAGACAAACAGATAAAAATTCTAAAAAACTAAATCTAAAAGCTAAGTCTAACCTAACTCTAAGTCTAACGCCCGCGCGCCCCAGCTCAGAGTCACTAACGCTTAATTAAATTGCTTCTTAGTACGTACAAAATTTGTATGGTGATTCTTTACCCGGTTGAGGGTCTGAGGGCCAGTGGGGACGATGTTACCACAAATAGGTATCTAGACACGCGGAGCGTGTCAAGTCAATTTCTTAGCTAACAGAATTGACGAGCAGCACCGTGTGTAATATTACACGAACCATTTGGAGCCACTTTTGACCACCTCATAACTCAAAAGCTATTCAACATAAACCTGTCAAATTTGGCTCATTTATTAAGACTTGCGAAATACATACGTCTTCTAAATTACATAAACACATCTCAAACGGTTATTTAGATATTAACGTCCAAAAATCGAGAAATTTAACACTGACTGACCTATAGATCAAAACTATATCCAACTTCCAGGTGACCTAGAAAGTTAAAATTTGGCATGCAGATAGGTAGTCGGGTGAATACTAAGGAATAAATCTGAAAGTAGTAATTTTTTATCATTTTATGATATTTTTTCAAAAAATTGATTCTATTAGGAACACTTACTTAAAATGCCTGAAATTTAAGAGTAGCGATCAAAATTGATGACATCTGGTCATTATGTGGATTCCAAGGTGAATATATAACGAAACATATCAGTTTTAGTACTTTCTGAAGCTTTCAACGGGAGGAAGATGTTCAGTGTCCCAAGTGCCTGTGAGAAGTGCACAGCACATATACATTTACGTGAAGATCATTGGTTCGTCAGGAGACGTTATTTCCAGTGTATTACGTCGTTTTATTTTTAATGTGTGGAAAATTATTTTTCTCTAATCTACAAGATTACACCACAAAATTTTGTATTATTTCCGTAATTATACCAGTTTAAAGTAATTCGAAGTATTGTTTCAAAATTTATTGTTGCACGATGTCATCGAACATAAACAACTTATCTGTACTAATAGTATAAAGAGGAAAGATTTGATTGTTTGTTTGCATTGAATAGGCTCAGAAACTACTAAACCGATTTGAAAAATTCCTTCACTGTTGGAAAGCTACACTATCCCCGGGTGACATAGGCTATATTATATTTTCAATAAATTAGGGGTCCTTAATAAAACTCCAATAACGTAACCCAAGGTGTAAAAAAATAAGAAAACCAAAGCAAAGCGAGGGCGGTCACTCGTAACTAATAAGAGTATAGTCGACTTTCGTATTTATTACGATAGTATAATTGGGATTTAGTATTAATTATGTATTATTTCAATATTTAGCGGACATCAATAGTGGAAGATCATTACTTATAAATAATGAAATAATAGGTACCGTATTTCGGACCACGGCGCACTAACTACAGATTTAGTTGAAGAGCACTGTAACAGTTCATGTATTAAAATTAATCAGTAACGTTATGAATAAGTACTTACTAATAATTTCTATACAAAAAGTAATGATATCCCATCAAAAACATAAATGTAAAGTGAGAGTCAATTTCAAAAAAAAAAAAGAATTGAGATCTAAATGGGTGCCAATTTCTGTGTAGAAAAACCTAAAATTTTAGTCACAAGAACATTTAATTCAAGCTTTACATTTGACTTGGCTAGTTTTCTTTAGTTAGCAACCAACAAACCAAATTAGAGAAGAGTGTCATAAGCCATCAACCTAACAGATTTGACGAAGCTAATTACATAGATATAATATAGCCTAGGTACATAGGTACGTGAAAACTAACCAAGTCAAATGTGGAGCTTGAATTACATGTTCTTGTGACTAAAATTTTAGGCTTTTCTACACAGAAATTGGCACCCATTTAGATCTCAATTCTTTTTTTTTTTTGAAATTGACTCTCACTTTACATTTATGTTTTTGATGGGATCTAGATTTCTAGAAACGAGTCTATATCGATGGGGATACTGTCCACTTATCATCAGGTGGCTATCTGTTTGATTGCCGGCTGTTTACGTAAAAGTATTATTATCTCGTTTCTATTCATAACGTTATTTTACACTGTTTTTTTCCAATTTTACCGTAATTTAGAACACGAAAAGAAGTTAATTAGTTGTAGCAATGGTTGTACTTGTAAAAAACGGCATGTTATAAATATTAACTTGACATCATTTTGCCTCAGTCCACCGAAACAGTCTAAACTCATGCAATCCCCGTACGTCGCATCGCGGTGTTAGCGCAAAATGACGTCAGAGGCGATTTCGAGCTCGGTGCGCGTGATTTTTGAAACTCGTTAGTAAAACCGCTGTAACTGCTTTATTTTTCGTCCGATTTTGAAAATTTTTTCAATGATGTTTATAGTTTTTTCATATCTACAAATCTGCATACTCAAAAAAAATTGTGAATGATCCTCATTCTAATGGGTATATGTGTCAAAGGGGTACTTCATAACATTGAACTATTATTACATGCTTCATAACATTGAAGTATAATGTCATAGAATAGACATCTCGAACAAAATGTATGTCCCCGCCGGAGGTTCTATTTTCAAAATTGAGCCCCTGTTCTCCTTTCAAAATCGAACGAATTCATTGGAAATTGAAGCCACGCGGCGCCAATTCATTGGAACATACATTGTGTTCGCGGTGTCTGTTCTATACGCTAGTAATAAAACTTCAATGCTTCATAATGAGATTTTTATGTGTGTCTCGTAAGTGGTAGTATGTGTAATGGTCATTTTTATGAATTTTTAATGTTTCAAATGCATATTTTATGGGTAAAAATATTAGCTTTCTGCACTCTTTTTCTATGTAAACTTTAATAGATTTGGCACTATCATAAGTACTCCTCCGTCTGCGTAAATATCGTAAAAAGTTGTAAGTAGGTGCCTACTAAGTTTTTGCTTCACGTTTTTGTTTCACCAATTAACTAATATACTAACGTACATTCAATTTAGCTTAAGCAACTGATGTTAAATCAGTCGTTAAATTATATTTTGTTACAAAGCGGTGAATCTTGAGTTTGATAAATAAATGCGCTGTTCTCAAATTATCCGGGTCTGTAGCTAATCAGAAAGGACGAGCCGTAACCCTGACATTGACAAGAAATGTCACACAGCGATAAGTGCAGGGTTTATAACAAATTATGACACTGACACAATATAGTACAGATAAAAACATTCATCTTTGCAGGCTAAGTTCCAGTATGTTCTTCACCTGTAAACACTCGATTAACAATATTTTTACCCAGATTCCAAGCCCTCGTTTCATTAGAAAAAATCCTTCAGATTACTTACAATACCTAAGAACTCATTAGAAAGAACTGCAGTACAATGAAAGACTATAGTCTTGACACTTGACAGATTCAGAAGCTTATTTTAAATTCACTGCCGGATATCCATATCCTTAGAATCTTAGCATAGACATAAATATATAGACGGGCTGTTCCGAACAAAATCCGTGTCACATTTTTCATACTCTGTGACAGCGCTTTGTTCGGTCAAGTTCGGTTCACGATGGCGGTATCAAGTATTTTGCACTAAATATTTTTTTTTAAATGTAAGTAAAAAACTAAAAATATAGTTATTTAATATTTACCAATTATAATTTTAAATAAACTCAAACAAAGTTCAAACGTAAACAATGAAAACATTTTAACTGTGCACAATAAACAATAATACATATCGCACCTTTGGTGGAACAAGGGCTCAACTGCACTTTTGTAATTTTACAGGAGAGCCATTTCAAAGTTTTTTTTTTTGCATTCCGAGTCGTATTATTCGTCTTTTTATTGCTTCAAAGTGTTTGTTCTTTGCATGAGATACGACCCATTTATTTGTGAATATGGCCATGTACTTTGCAGGTGTAAAATATTTTTTTGTTTAATTTTTGTCATTTTACGATTTTTTGTAAGATGTGCCCTTGTTCCACCAAAGGTGCGATATATTGTTTTCTTGAACGGTCGGGGTTTTTCAAAAATGACATCTACTTGTCGCGCTTGCTCGCAGCCGACTAAAATACTTTGGCACCATTTGGTGTCAATATAGGTGTCAAAATTTTTAGTACTGAACAGCCTGTCTAGTATAGTATATATGTACATACATATAGGTCTATGATCCTTGGGCCCGTCATATCAATAGCAGTTTAAACTAAATTCTGAGTTTAAACTGTCATTGTTGGGAACAACAATGACATGATATTACGGGCCTTGGCCCGTAAATTCAGAATCATAGATTAAACTGCTATTGATATTACGGGCCTCATAGAATGAGCTCTTCCTTCCATGTGCAATTTAATATTTTGGGATTTTTGTTTACTTCTGTTTACCATGGTAAACTGAACCCATGGGTTTACCCCACATTGTTTTCATGGGTATCAGTTATTAGAAAAACTTGAATAACACTTTACAAAAAATACATGTTTCTTTTTTGTCCCTGCTCATTTTTATCTAGTATAGGGCGAGAACAGATCTATGTTTTCTGAGGCATAAAGTATTCGAAATATTATGTTGATAGTTTCATTCAGTAGGTATATTTATATTACAGATAATTATGTATAAGTATATGCTTAAAATTTTAAAACAAAAAAGTGAAATGGATATTAATTATACTTCGATTGTCTCTGATGTGTCATGTGCCCAAGGGAATCTTGAAATAGCTTCCAACATATTAAAATACTAGCTGTTACCCGCAGCTTCGCACGCGGAAATTATGCTTATCATATTATTTATTATCCCTTACAAAAGAAAATTTAAAAACAGGTTCATTTATATTGAAGTACTTATATTTAGGAATTTAGCGGGTTTGGAATAGTAAACAACATTAACTTTTTTCTTTTCCCTCTCCCTCTCCCTCTCCATCTCCCTCTCTCCCCTTGCCCTCTTCCTCTCCCGCTCCCTGTCCCTTTTCCTCTCCCGCTTCCTGTCTCACTCCCCTCGCTCTCCCTCTTCCTGTCCCACTCCCTGTCCCTTTCCCGATCGAGGTCCTTCTCCCACCACATATCCCTCTCCCTCTCCCTTTCCCAATCGAGGTCTTTCTCCCACTTCATATCCCTCTCCCTTTCCCGCTCGAGGTCTTTCTCCCACTTCATATCTCTCTCCCTCTTCCTCTATCGCTCCCAGTCCCTGTCCCGCCCACACACGCGCCCTCTCCCGATTTCTGTCCCGCTCCCACTCCCTCTCCCGCTCCCTGTCCCTCTCTATCTCCCTCTTCCGCTCCTTCTCCCTCTCCTGCTCCCTGTCCATTCTTAACTTAAAAAATGACGAAGTTGCTTACTAAGTTCATTCCCCTAAATTAACTCTTTATGGGATGATTTTCCGAAAAAAATAAAATCTAAGTTAACTTTTGTTTATTACTATAAACTTACATAAAAAAAATCATATATTTTATAACTCTAAAACTGGCGAAGTTGATTTTTATGTAGTTGACTACCAACCCCTATTTTTAGGGGATGAATTTCGAGAAATCAGTGATACAGTTATTTTTTGTGTCTAACTATAAGCTTATATACAAATTTTCGCCCTTCGTACTTCAAAACTGACGAAGTATCCATACTAACTTTCGCACTCTTATTTAACCCTTTAGGGGATGACTTTCCAAAAAAAACGTAATATGTACTTCCAAATTTTGTTTCTAATCTGGAGCTAATATATAAATTTTCATGTTTTTAACTTTAAAAATGACGAAGTTGCGTACTAAATGAAATCCTCTAAATTAACCCTTTAAGGGATGATTTTCCAAAAAACCGTGTTAAAATTAACTTTTGTTCACAACTATAAACTTACATAAAAATTTTCATATTTATAAGTCTAAAACTGACGAAGTTGATTTATACGTAAATGGCTTCCTACCCCTATTTTTAGGGGATGAATTTCAAGAAAACAGTGATACAGTTATTTTTTGTGTCTAACTATAAGCTTATATACAAAATTTCACCCTTCTTACTTTAAAAATGACGAAGTTGCATACTAAATTAAATTCACTAAATTAACCCTTTAAGGGATGATTTTCCGAAAAAAATTGTTAAAGTTAACTTTTGTTTATTACTATAAACTTACATGAAAAATTTCATATTTATAACTCTAAAATTGGCGAAGTTGATTTGTATGTAGTTGACTACCAACCCCTATTTTTAGGGGATGAATTTCGAGAAAACAATGATACAGTTATTTTTTGTGTCTAACTATAAGCTTATATACAAATTTTCGCCCTTCGTACTTCAAAACTGACGAAGTGTCCATACTAACTTTCGCACTCTTAATTAACCCTTTAGGGGATGGTTTTCCAAAAAAACATAATACTTACAAATTTTGTTTCTAGTCTGGAGCTAATACGTAAATTTTCATGTTTTTAACTTCAAAAATGACGAAGTTGCCTACTAAGTTCAATTTAGTAAATTAACCCTTTAAGGGATGATTTTCCAAAAAAATATATTAAAGTTAACTTTTGTTTATTACTATAAACCTACATAAAAATTTTGAAATTTATAAATCTAAAACTAAGAAAGTTGGTTTGTATGAAAGTGTCTTCTAACCCTTATTTGTACCCCTTAGGGGATGAATTTCCAAAAATCCGTTCTTAGTGGACGTCTCCTTAGCATAAACTATCTCCCTGCCAAATTTCATCTTAATCGGTTCGGCAGTTTCTGAGATTTTTTGTTTAATCAGCGGTGTGTCGCTTTTCAATTTTATATATATAGATAAACAGCATTATGTTGGATTTAATGTTCAATCAGATCGATTGCTTTTGTTAATTACTCAAGTAATCATTCTATACAATACTTGATAATTTTGTCATTGAATTAATTTGTGCTTAGAGGGTCTTGGCTAATTGATTGGGCTCGTCATTTGTATATTTGTATTATAAGTTAACCTTTCAGAAATTATCAGTTCTATTATCGGGTCAGGGATATCATTATCATGCTAAATATTTTTTTCATTAGAAAACATTCCATATGAGATTTATTATTCTTCGTGCCATTTGGTAGCACTTCCTTGAATAAATAGCAACATTGTTGCTTTGTAAATAAGTACATTAAAATTATAACCCTGACTTAATCCCCTAAGTGCCTACTTCACTGTTAATACGCAACCTGTTTTGCTTTGTAACTGGGTTAAAATGTACGCTAACAATAAGTAAAATATATACACGTAAATATTTTTTTGGAATGTTGTCTGTGAACCTTTTTATTCCAGGAAATTAATCTATTCTCCAGCAGTAGAATCTTAAGTTTGTATCCAATGAACATTCTGGTAAAGGCCAATATTTAAAAAAATATTGAATAAGTTATGCCCTTACAAATCAACCAAAAAATCTGTTCCGAAAAGAGCTACAAGACACACACGTTTATCTTTTGTTTCGCTACACCAATCACATTGCTTTAATACACGAAGGCATATTAACGCTGTATTACATGTCAAATGTCAAGCACTTCTGACAACAACAAAAGCGTGCGTACGCACTTCTTGTATTGACAGAGCGACTACGAGCACTGAGCAGAACGGTCAATTTTCTTGTTCTTACGCTCTCGGCTCTTTATCGTCGGCGCGTTAGTGAAATATCTACCTTTTTTACATTATATCTAATATCATTGGTAATGGCACGGTAAAAATATTTTTCCGTGCCTATGGAATGGATGATCAACGATCATCTTGGCCTTTTGATCGTTAGTGGCAAAAAACAACTTTTACTCAATTTCTCATCCATAGAATATCCTGTACTCTGTATTACTATCCTGTACCATAGTACATTGTATATCCCGTGTATTTTTAAATTTGAAATTACCCGCTAAAAATGAGGTATATCGGGTTAGGTCTACAACTAAGGAAAGTTTCCTGAAGTGACGCAAGTGCGTGACAAGCTTAATATAAAAAAAATGATTCAGTAAACTGAAATAAAACGTACCAAATTAAATATACGTCGAATAAGAAATTTCAAGTGCTAACTTAATTATTAGATAGAAGATTTCTCAATAGATCTAGCTAGATAAAATAAAAGACCAAAGTAAGTTACCTAAGTGCTAATACTTAAACACATTACCATAATTTTTAGTCTACAATTGGCTAACTAAGGCTTTATTTTTTTTATTATGGATAATATTTTTTTCATATACCTAGAAAGAACATAATTATATAAGTGTACAGAGAATTATTTCTAGGGAAAATATAAAAACTAAAATAGTTCTGTTATTGAATCTCAGGGGCGGTGGTTGTGATATGATTTAAAATTTGTTGTCTATGGTGGTAATAGATATAATTATAATAGTAGAAGAGTACTTACCAAAGCGTAGCCTGTTGACGGTGAATGTATTTATAGAGCACGTTATGTTGTTGAACTCCAACTGAACTGTTTTCCTTTTAATTAGTGGCAAGATGTTATTGTTACTAAGGCCCGTACAAGGTTCGTCTGCTACACCGGGCGTCATCTTGATTAAGTTTATCCTTAGCGATCCGTTTCGATCTTTGTCTTATATTGTATTCATTTACTTTCTTAGTTATTAAATATAATATTTTTTACTAACATTCTTGGTTTTATTGTTAACGTATAAATCTTGTCTAGATTATTCGCAGACGGCTTGAGGTCAGTTGTAATGCAGAGGGTATCAATCCTGAAAATAAACAACTAATGTAAATAAAACAATTAACTCTGTTCAAGTTCTTTGTACTCTTTATTATTCATGACTCTTAGAAACGTCCTCTTAATAGGGCAGATGAACTTCAGTATCAGTAAATTCAACGAATCACAAGTTTAATTTTATAAAATATCTAGTGCTTATGCGTGCTGGCCATATACCATCCCGAGCCAAATCATTAGACACACGATAAGATTTTAGTATGTAAAATGGTAATTATAAGGTGAATTAAAGTTTCGGGGAGTCCATTCAGTATATGAGGCATTTTTAACGATTTTGAGATTTGGATACACCCAGTCCCTCATCCCCCTAATCTCGTAAACGTAATTTTTCAAAATATATGTTTCTAGTGTCCACACTCGATAGACTTTGGGTGAAAAAAAAATCAAAATGTTTTTATATACTTTAATTTTCAGCACTTTTTTTTAGACTATTTTCGGGCAAGTATTCCGATTCTTGCAAAAAATAATACATGAGATTTGCTGAAACCCCCGCTCACCCAACGTAAGATTAGATGAGATTCACGCCCCCTTTATTGTTTTTTACTAGATACCTGTATAAAAAAGGCTTTGAAACTATCCAACAGTTTAGTTGTACAGTACTCCGTTGGATGGGACCCGAGTTACATCACTATCATTGCATTTTATCAAACTGTGAAACGTTATCACAGCAATGTTTTGTTAGTCAAAGGAAGCGATTAACTTCTGCGTAACCTTTTAAAATTATATTGTGATAATTTACGATACAGTGTTACAGTACTTTCCTAATGAAATATTCCAGTGATTTTTAGGTAATTCTGTTAAAATATGAATGTTTCAAAGATAGTGTGTCCACATCAACATGTGGACATTGTTATGAACTAGAAAATTATATAGGTACCTATTGTTGTAATTAAACATAAAAAACCCATCGACTTTTTTAAAAAATCAGATATTTTGACGTAACAATTTTCGATTGAAAATTAGGGTGCTTTTTCGATATTATGTAGGTCAAAATAACGTGAAAAATAAATATTTCAAGTGAAAAAAATTACAGTGTGTTTGGGACATAAAAAGGTAAGTTTTCATCAAATTTCGTGAAAAAAAAATTTTGTAAAAGAAAAATACAAATAAAAATAAAAAACCTATACGTTATGTGAAAAAGTGTAAACATAAAAGTTACTACCAACAACTTTGTTTTCTTTTTTTCCATAGGACTTGTAGTTTTGCCGGAAATCGAGATGTGATGAACTGTTTTTTACCTTTAAAAACTCACCCCCCCACTTCCCAGCCTCAGATAGCCCGTAAATAATTCTTTCTTTCATTTTTGTTATATTTTCTTCCTTTTCCAATGGGTTTCATCCTACTATTATTATTTTTTCACTTTTTACCATTTTCAAAGGCTTCAGCCCTGGTCTATAATATAGTGCACTCTGTCAAACAAATAACGAGGCAATGGCGCCCGAACATCCCACACACAGGTAGGCACGCTGTTGTATTGTATTTATGTAGCATCCTTCCTAATTACAATAGCTTTTAGGGTTCCGAAGTAAAATTGGAACCCTTATAGTTTCGTCATGCCCGTCTGTCCTTCAAGTCTAGAAAGCTGTATTTGGCATGGATATACATATTTATTAAAACTCCAGAATCGTAGAATAAACATTTTTTTCAGGATACCTCCCCCACAGGTAACGTTTTTATTCGTTGCGTACCCTATAGTGGGGGGGATCGTTGAAAAGATATTTCAAAAATATTATGGGTCTTCATGACCATTTTTGGAATTTATGGTTTTGGAATGGGAATTTAAGGGTTAAAGTGCTAATTTTGGTTAGAGTCAAGTATTCCCCCAGCCGGCTAAACGGTTGTAGTTGGAAAAGCGAAAAAAATCTCAAAAATTGATTATTATGATGAATTTTTAAGGAAAACAATCACGGCTATGTTAGCATAAGCGATAAACTTACTACTTCGGAACCCTACATTACGCGTGGCCTGACACGCACTTGCCCGGTTTTTTTCTTACTTGATAAAACCGTACTCTTTACAGCGTGCTTCGGTGCAAGGTCGGAGATAACAAAAGTATTCATCTTCCTTCTTGAGCGGCACAAAAATAACAGAATAATATAATTTGTTCATATGCGTTAATATTAAGTTTGTGTTCGAGAAATTTAGATTAGTACATCTTTTATGTTTTTTCTACGAATACAATATTAAATGGATGGTATCCATTTATGGATGAAAAAGAGCTTTAGGAGAATTTTATTATTATAACAATTGATTATATTATTTGTTCTTCTTATTATGTTTATACTTATTGTAATAACATTATAAAATGATTCTACATTTTTAGTGCTTGTTTCTACCACAATTTTATTTACTACTCGCAACTACCCTTTACCCTTTTCACTACTTCTCGTTTTTATCCAGCAATGTATTTATTCCACATTCATTTATCTCCATGCTAGGCGTATGTAATCTAAATAACCTAATCCCCAAAACAGTCGCGTTAGTCATGAAATAAATGATCATGACAAACGACGCATCGCATTAGATTAGTATTTTGTACGCAATTTTGCACACAATAAAAAATGATAAGAGTAAAATTCATGGTTATGACCCGTTTCTAACCCTTCAGTGTCGCGCCGCTTATCACGCACGATGACATGATAAAAATAGCAAATTAAACCGTACTGACTGATGCATGATGACTGGCCTACGAAACGTTTAGCAAATATAAAATTGTTTTTATTTTAATTAATTCAAGCAGATTTCATATTATTTAAGTAGTCCAAGGACCTCTTTTGAATTGTCAATAAATTATTTAAAATCAGCAAGTCTCATCAAATTACCTATATTTATAAGAAAAAAATCATAACTCAAAATTTTGAAAATGCGGGTAGATTAGAAAAACCGAAAAGTACATTAAAAATACATTTATCAAACCTAAAAAAAAATCCAAAAATCTTACATTAAACAATCACAACACTGCAGCACTGGTGTAACTCGGGTTAACTTTCACGCGGTAGAAAGTACGCGTATCGGCGTACAGCGATGTAAGTAACGACTCTGACGTGACCGATCCATACGCTCACCGATTTCAAACTGGCGTTCGACGGTTCGACCGAGCATGCCCGTTTACCGCATGCGCATAGTGGCATAGGCGATCGATGTTATCTGAACTATGACACATGTTGATGTTTTCCTAAACTTTTCCTGTAAAATACTCCTTCCTTGCGATTACGTGTTTGGAATACATACGATACTCTGTTCTGTTTATGCTAATATTTGCGTTTTTAACGGTGGTTTAGTCATTTTAAAATTCAATTCGCTTTTCATACGCGGCGGAGCCGGAGGTGTTACAAATTTTCAAAGGTATTTTGGAAGTAACTTTTAGGTTAAAAATCAATTGCTATGCTACTAGCAAAGAAATGATAAATACACATTAACATTTACCTGAAAAAATTGTATCGTCTTTGAAGTCAGTTCAGCTTTTTTAATTTCTTGTGTTAACTCACGTACGTAGTTAAAGTACGAATAAGTTAAGTACATGTTTTTCTCCTCCAACACACCTCATCACGACATGAGATAGTCGTGATTTATAGGGTTTGCACTCTGCAGGGTCAAGGGTGTACTCTATACATCTGCTAACCTTACATATCTATAAAACAATAGAAATGTACATTTTGCAATTCTTGTCAAAGTTTATTTTGCCTTTTCATTACCCGTCACAAAGTCCAGCGCCCCTTAACTTGCGCCACTCTCACAGCGCCTGACCCTCAGAATCCAGTGGTTACTCGCAGTTTTCATCAGGTGGTCGATTCATACTTCGACTCAGACTTGTTCTCCATTCGAGAACCTCTTTTCCTCAATGATTATTAAAAGTCTTTCGGTCTGCAGCGACCTCTCTCGGAAGACCGCACACCAGCCACGCTGACTGACTGGGTGCAACGCAGCGTACATCGAACACACGAACACAAGGGTACATGGACGGCTTGAGCGCGCACCGCTCGCCCTCCGCATCAGTGGTTCCACCCTCCCATCCCGACTCACCGCGGATAGAGAGCATCCCAAGGGCACATCGACCTCACATCTTGACACACCGAAGATAGAGGATCACGGATAGCTGAATAGTCGAGATCGTGTATCGACCTCCTGTCTGAGCAGGGGGGTGATGTGGTGACAACGCACATGCGTCACACGGTGACGTCACGCCAACCTGAATCACACTATCGAAGTTTCTACGTAAAACAACAATTTCCGTATGTGAAACTGCGTTGGCCGCTAGTTTTTCAAATATTTTCCGAAGCCGGTCAAGAAAGAAGCAGAGGTTGGCTTATACTTAAAGATATGGAGACAATTTACGTGCTAAACATTCGTGTTTCAAAAAAACATGATAATATTGCTATTTCTTCTCGTACGTGGTTGTAGAATAATATACAAAGACAAGCACAGGTTTGGGGTAAGTATAAATCCCGTTGTGTGTAAGACTTCGTATAAGAATAACCGTGTTTGTAAAGTAGGTTGTGAAAGCAGGGTTTTGACTTCTTTCTTGGAGATTGTCATATCATTAATTAATCTCTGGCGGGTTTAAATGAATGGCATGGATCATAGCCTCATAGGTAGGAACTTAGGCCTACACATGATTTGACATATTTCAGCATCTCAAACCGAATCTTATGATCGCGGAGGACTACGGGTCTTTTACTTACCAATAAGTGTCGTTTGCTGGTTGGTCATTCATTAATAATTGTTGCCTTTTTAACCGACTTCAAAAAAAGGAGGAGGTTCTCAATTCGACTGTATTTTTTTTTTTTTTTTTTTTTTTATGTTTGTTACCTCAGAACTTTGGACTGGGCGAACCGATTTTGATGATTCTTGTTTTAATCGAAAGCTGATGGCTGTCATGTGGTCCCATATAAATTTTATTGAGATCTGACAATGGCATCCATGAGAAAACTACATAAGTCGTAAATTTGTGTTAAGATGTGCGCGACAAATTGACGAATAACTCAATATCACGTCAACCGATTTCGATGATTCTTTTTTTAATAGAAAGCTGGTGCTTGTCATGTGGTCCCACATAAATTTGAACGAGATCTGACAAGTAGTTTTTGAGAATTTGAAGTCGGTTATTTTTTGTTAGTAAAATTTAGATTATATAACATTTGGAAGAATGAAAAGATATTTAGGTGCAAGAGCTTATAGATACTTTATTTAAAACAAGAGCAAAATGAAAAGCAGAATAAGATATTAAAAACTCTTGGTCGATTACAGACCTTACGCACTTGTAAAAGTTACGTCATAGCACAGAATAGTTTTTTTTGTAGTGGACGACATTAAAAAATGCTATTCGTTTTATAATTACTACAGTACTCGTAATATAATATGTTGACCATATTTTTGTTATGTCTACAAAAGGCAATAAACAATTCCCATTAAAAACATTGTATCTTATAATAAGATTCTTAATGTACCAACCAGTAGCTTGCAAAAGAATATAAGAAACAATTGTCATAATATTACAGAGTAACTAATAGGTATAATAGAAATTAAATAAATTTATTAATATGTATGAACATAAAGTATCTCTCAAGTGTATCTTTCAAGTTGGATCAAAGTGCACACGGTGTGTATTGATTAAAATTGGTTAAGTAGTTTTGGAGTCCATCGCGGACAAACAACGCGACGTAAAATTCCGGGACTAATCCGGATTTCCCGGCCACTGGCAATTCCATAGCATGTTTTCAAATTAAATGAGACCTTATAAAAATCTCTACAACTTTTATTCAATAATCTTTTCCAAATTCCCAACTATTTTCAAAATAAATGCTCTCTACTCTCTAAATCATCTATTCTGTATGTTAATTATTTTAAGTTACTGGGTTTTAGTGTTGGGAAACGGTTTAAAAAGAAGAAATTTTGAGCAATATTTCGCAATGTTTTGTGAATTGTATGCTAATGTAGTAAAATGTCAAAATACAGTTACACATTGTATTTAAAATAAGCAATATATCGGTACGTATCGTTTAAAATATTAATAATTTCGTGGTTGTGTATATGTAACTACTCGCTCCGATGAAATAAGGAAGTATTTGTTTTGCGCCATTCCAAAGATTTAGATTTGTGCTTTTCTTTATTTTCTACGTAGTAATACAACTTTGTGTTGTTATTATTACCTATGAATTTTAAGAACCGAATTTTCAATAGACTCGTCAACTTTTCTTCTAAACTGCAAATTCTCAGATTTAAGGGGACAGTGGGTGTACGTCATAATTTTTACTTGAACCGTTCTATAAACTTTAAAAGTTTAAATTGAATAGGTAGGTAGTTTTGTAGGTATTACGTCCCTGAAGCCAATAATTCCACACGGGCTACATTTAACGGGAAATAATATTCCTTTTTGAGAGCTTCCATTGCGTGTGCTGCGTAAACGGTTTAAGTTACGCAAAAATAATGTATGATGGAATTGTTCCGGAGAGGGAAAGGGGGAGAGGAGGGAGAGGGACAGGGAATTTAATGGTCTCTAATTTGTTAAACCTACCAAAACTATGAAAGTTAAAAGTAACAACAAAGTACATTCAATGATTGTTAAGCGATACGAAGTTTGCCGTATCAGCTACTTTGATATATTTTTGCCACGTTAGTAATTGTTGGTAAGTAGCCAAAACTTGCTGTGTCTCGGGTGTAATATCTAAAAATACACTATGACATCATTGGGAAATACACCAGTGTTCGTATTTACAGGAAATATTATTGAATTTGATATTCTTCGTGCGACGAACTCAGATCAATAAATCTGAAGCGACGAACACATACGTTTCTCTGTACCTATATGGATAGATGCTTACTATAGTATTTATTATAGTCATATCAAATGGAATATAAATGTCATATAGAAACAAATGAGTATTACAAAGTATTTTGTTTTTCAAGTATGTATGTATATATTCAGATCCCGTTTATATTATAGCACTCTGCTGGTACGTCTTTTAAAAAGATTGAAAGATATAAGAAGGTCAGGTATTTTAATTATAATTAAATAAACAAACCGACACAAAACCAGAAGGGTCACGAAGCAGCAAAGAGCCAAGAAGCAACTGGGAGAACCAAGAAAGAAGAAAGATAGAAACAAAAGAATTGTTGGCGGCTCAACCAAGCGAGAGGGTGGTATGTAGTTAGACAGCCATTATGGGATTGGAATATTTATAACTGACACAGTCGGTTACAAATATTGGTAACGAAATTCTAGCTTTATTAATAGTTTTTAACAGTGCCGCTAAAAGTAAAACACTTAAATTTCATTAGAGATTAGCACTACCTTTGCACATTGTATCCCTTCTGTGATTATCCTGTGAACTCTTTTGTGTACATTAATGATAAAAAAATAAAGCAATTCACGATTGATTCTTGACGAGTTGCAACTAGACGGTTCGATGAAAAGTGACGTAGTTCTAGTTAGTATGATGTAAATTGCTGGAAATAGCTCAAACGAAACGATTATCAGTAATTTTGTTCAATATATTTATTATGTGGAAATGAAATGAAATTTATTCGATTAAATTTTTACAAACAATTTTCAATTTCAAACAATTAGTAACATCGAAGGAATCACCAAAGCTCGGCCAACCAAGAAGATGCCTTAGTATTTCTCGGACACTGAACGAGACACGTATAAAAACCAATTACACGGCCGATTTTAGCTAAGACGGTGGTAGTTAAGTTAATTAGGTGAGTATTAAGCTCGAAATAAGTTCGAACATGTACAGTCAGATTAAACTGGGTAGTGCGTACAGGACGTTCAAGGAAAATGAAAATTCAACTAATAAATTGCTTCATTTGTTAGTAACTACGACTTATTTAAATGCATCATGCCTTGCAATTCGCCGAAGTCAAGTGGGCTTCATTAGGTCAATAGATTCAGCATCTGTTTTAAGTGGAGCAAATATTTTCATTAGCTCTGTACATTTTAATTTTAGTTTCTATACGGCTGACAGAACAGATCAATATTTATATGACGAAGAAGGGGTATTCTACGGTGTTGGTTATTCAATAATATTCCTTTTACTTTGCTCCATGATATTATATTTCCAGTTCTCCTAACATTCACATCAATAACAATCTGTACAAATCCGTGATCACTATTCGAATCCCATAGAATGTCCCAACCGTATTGTTCTAAATGGATTGACACATTCCTTATTCTAAATATTTAGTTTTCTTCATGACATGACAGCTTCTACATCGGCCGATCATTGTAGAACCAAAGAGGCCGCTCGCCGTCATATATATGCTTCACTTTCCTACTTAAGGGCCCGGCCACAGCTACTAGCGGCGCGGTGAGCGGCGCGGCGGGCGGCGCGATTTGCGGTGGTATGCCACAGCTAGATTAATTGCGAACGCGGCGGCGTCAGCGGTGGACGTACTTAGACTACTATATAATAATATTATAAATAATAATAATAATTATTATAGATATTGCAGTTCCAAACACCCATAATCTACAAAACTCAATAGCAGAGAAATTAACTAAATACACAGAATTAAAAGATGAGATCACTCGAATTTGGCAACTAGAAAAAGTTACAATTATTCCAATAGTGATCTCTACTACAGGCGTTATACCTCAACAATTACACCTTTCTCTTAAGTCTCTTAACCTACCACCTAATACCTATTGTATATTGCAAAAAGCCGTAATCCTCAACACGTGCAGACTTGTTAGGAAATTTCTTCAAACTGATACAACCCTCATTCAGCATAGCTCAGCACTATCCCTCCCACAAGATCACGCACAAGAGGGTGATCTGTCCTGCAGAACCTAAGTTACACTTGGCCTAGGCCCGTGTAATGTTAGACTATCCGGTGGAAACCGAGAAAAATAAATAAACAAATAATAATAATAATAATAACCCCCCCGGGGAATGAACCTTGCCGTGGTGGGGGGGCTTAAAGGAAGCAGGAACTATTTAAACGGTTAGCCCAACTAAACCATACCCCATTATGGGAGAGACATATTCATTCAGCTCATAACATCAAGAGTACCCTTCCTGAACAAATCATTCCCAACCCAAACACTCTCATGGAGAAAAGTCAAAGTAGCAGATACAATCTTCGGCCGCTGCCCGGGGGTCGCCGGGGCGCACCTGGAGCCGGTGCTGGGTGCTTCAGTATGCGGGACACCGGTGACGCGGCGCTGAGCAGGCGGGCGCCGGTCACACAAGATGCTACAGCCGGTCGTCGTGGGTTGAACAGGCGGGTTCACGACGTGGAAACTACAGCCGAACCAACATCGGGCGAAGACACGATATCTCTATTTTCATCCATTCCTTCAACTCGCCCTTCCTATATGACGAGAAGTACATCTACCTTGTCATCTGTTACCTCACTTGACAGTGTTGTGCAGGATGTCAACCTTGACTATGAACCTGCACCCACTCCAAGTGCACCTCCTAAACGCAAGCGATGGACACCTGAAATGAATGAGTTCATATTGCGTACTTACCTTAAATTGACAACACTGGATACTGACACTAAAAACTATCTCGAACCGCTTTATGTAAAATTCCTTGAAAAATTCCCTAGCATGCAAGTTAGTAGCCAAAGATTAGGTGATCAACGCAGGGCCATCATTCGCAATAAACTTCTACCACAGAACAAAATAGATCAAATTTTCAACCAGGTCAAAGAAGAAATAACAAGAACACAATCACAAATATGCACCGCAAAAACACAACATATTACAGCTACAACTAGTTTATCACAAAATCGTACTAGAATGACATGGCTAAACCATCACAATGAAATAATAATGAGGATCTACTATCGAATAACTAACTTAGAAACAAATAGAACAATGTACCGAAAAACACTGCATGAAGAGTTTGTCAAAATATTCCCCACATTGTCCCATATTAGCAAACAAAGACTTGCTGATCAACGAAGAGCAATAGTTAAATATAAATACTTGAACGATAATAGGATCGAAGAAATAAAAAAAGAAATTGCTGAAGAACTGTCAGTAAACGCTAATGACGTCGTGAATGATAACACTAATAATATACTCAGTACAAATTCAGATAACACCAACGACTTAGAGGCAGACTTTCTAAATAACATAGAATTAAACCTTCCAAGTGATCCTTCCAAACAAAGGGAACTTGAAAGACAACCAAACATAGATGAATCATTTAACAAAGCATACCAATTTTATAGATTAACTGAAGCAACTCAAAGAACGTACATCCCCAAACAAAGGTCATCAAAAAATTTAGTTAAAGTAGTAAATTATATCAACGAAATATTAATCCCGGAAAATGTCAGTGCAGATACTGATTTTAACACACTACAACTAGTAATCTATTGCGCTGCATGGACTGCTGCTAAGATCAACGGATCAAGATTATCGCTTGAGATACCTAAAACTAACCAGACTAATAGAAAAGATTGTACACCTAATTGGCAACGGCGACAACGGCTAACGTAAACTTGAAGATCTGCGGTCTAAGATAGGTAGAGTCACTCAATACATTAATGGTAATAGGAACACAAAAATGACAAACCATGTAAGAAACATTATGGAGCAATACAAAATTCATTCAGTACACGAGGAACCAAACACACAGCTCACACACACACTGGACACACTGAAACAAAAACTATCTGTTGTATCAGGACGTCTTAAAAGATATAAATCATGCACACTAAGAAAAAAGCAAAACAACCAATTTAATAATAACCAAAAATTGTTTTATCGCAACATTAGACGGACATCAGCAAATCTGCAAAACAACAGTGCTAATAAGGAAAACCATGCGCCAAACGCAAACGATTTGCAAGGCTTCTGGGCAGACATGTGGGAACAACCTGTGAAGCATAATGAAGAAGCTGTGTGGATCAAAGAGGAAATTGCTAATAGCGAATCAGGAACACAACCGATGAAGTTTGAGAAGATTTCTATAGGCACTCTTAAATCAGTTATAAATAACCCACACAACTGGAAAGCTGCAGGTTCAGATTATATTCACAGCTACTGGTATAAGAAATTCACATCCACTCACACGTATTTACACAAGTTTATAAACGAGTTTATTCAAGACCCCGGAATAGTTCCAACGTATATTACAGCCGGAACAACATATATGATCCCTAAAGATAATAATGACCTTACTAACCCCGAAAAATATAGACCGATCACTTGTTTGCAGACTATCTACAAAATTATCACATCTTGTATATCACAACTCCTGTATAAACACGTGCAAGACAATAATATACTAGCTGAGCAACAAAAAGGATGCCGAAAGTATTCTCAAGGCTGCAAGGAGCAGTTGATAATAGATTCTGTTATTTTAAAACATGTCCAAAAAACCAAATCTGATTTATATAGCATGTACATCGACTATAAAAAAGCCTACGACTCTGTCCCTCACTCTTGGCTAGTACAGGTTCTTGAAATATATAAAGTTCATCCAAATATTATCAGGGTGAATTTCCCAAGTGCATTTTTGAGACAGCGAGGTTGAAAATTAATGTGTGGAGGTAAACTACAATTATGCATAATTTTATATAGGTAGTTTAAATAGTGATCTACATGATAGCAAAGTATTCAGATGTATTTAATACATAGATTCTTAATAAAAAAATATCTAAGACCTAAAATCTAATTCCGGTGTACTGTCCGACCTCCATTTATTTACATATTTTATATTTTTAATTTTTTTTGGTAAATAAATTTTATTAAAAAGGAATGTTTTTTAGAAATACATTAAATAACACAACTAGTATATATTTACGGAGTAATTTAAGATAGTGCAACAGCTCTTAAAACATCTTTTAAAAATGTCCTACAAAAAAAAGCAATACCGGTGGCGCATTTTGTATACTTCACATCTTGTTACAAAACGATTTGGAAGACACCTTACTGGCTCTCCCCGCACCGTTCAGTTGTGCTCTTGCAAACTGCGTATTAGGATGACCGACTGGCTGCGTAATTTTTCTGCCAAACACGTAAGTACTCACTGCGGTGGCGCAGGAATACAAAATCATCCAATTCCGATGTCATGTATATTAGTAAAACTACAAAGCAGATTATCAAGAAATTTTATGGAGGCTTCCATTAAAGGTTTTCAGTCATAATTGTGAAATAAAAGTTAACCTGAGAATAACGGTGTTCTTTAAAATTCAAGTTTTGACTCTAATTCTAAGTGCGGTGGCCTAATCTCGGTGGCTCCGGTGGCAAATCAAAGCGCGTAGGGACGTGTATAGACCAGTGCTGATAATTTTTGAAACGAAAAAAAATAATCGTAGGGTGAAACCCATTGCAAAAGGAAGAGAATATAACGAAAATTAAAGGAAAAATAATTTACGGGCGATCTGAGCTCGGGAAGTGGGGGAGGAGGGGTTTAAGGGTAAAAAATAGTTTTTCTCAATTTCCGGCAAAACTACAAGTCCTGTAGAAAAAAGTTAAATAGCAATGTTGTAAGTAGTAAAAAGATCTACAAATTTTTTTTTTACATTTTTTTTACATAACCTCAAAATTTATGTGAAAAATTCAAATAACCAAGTTTTTGGTTTTTTTGTTTTTATCTTTTACAAAAAAAAAATTTTCACGAAATTTGGTGAAAATGAAACGACAACTATTTTCGCAAAAAATTTTCGGATTCGAGTTTTAATTTTTTTTTTGTCATTCATTGTGTACAATTTTGAGCTATTTATTAAAATTTACACTTTAATTAATCGAAAAACGTCAATAATACATAAAGAAAAATCCATAAAACATAAAGATTGCAAAAAACATGCAAAAATAGTTGTTTCATTGCATTTTCGGAGAACATTTACATTTGAAGTTTATAGTTAGTAGTAGTAGTAGTTAGTAATTTATAGTTTTTTATATACTATTAGAAAGTAAAGATTCCAAAGAACATAAATTTCACCGATTTTTTAAAACAGTAGATATTTTGACGTGAGAATTTTCGATTGAAAATTAGGTTGCTTTTTCGATATTAAGTCAAAATAAGGTGAAAAAAGATATATTTTAAATAAAAAAAGTTACAGTATGTTAAGAACATACAAAGGTAAGTTTTCACTAAATTTCGTGAAAAAAATTTTGTAAAAGATAAAAATAAAAAACCATAAACTTGGTTATTTGAATTTTTCACATAAATTTTGAGGTAATGTAAAAAAGTGTTAATACAAAAGTTGTAGATCTTTTTATTACCTACAACTCTGCCATTTAACTTTTTTCCATAGGACTTGTAGTTTTGCTGGAAATCAAGATAAACCGTTTTTACCCTTAAACTCTCCCTCCCCCCTCCCGACCTCAGATCGCCCGTAAATTATTTTTCCTTTAATTTTTGTTATATCCTCTTTCTTTTGCAATGGGTTTCATCCTACTTTTTTTTTTCACTTTTTACCGTTTTTGAAGCTATCGGCACTGGTCTAATAGGCCACAGAAACACAAGCGTGTCTAATCACCGCTAAAAGGAGTCCGTTCATCTAGACTCCTACTTATAGTAACATTTTGAAGTATACATTTTGAAGATCTAATGATCTAATCGAATCATCTAATGATGATCTTGCCTTTATTATTTCTCATTGGAATAATCAATTTCGGTGGGTCAGATTCTAATTCCAGTGGTCCTAATTTTGGTGGCATTTCATAATGTAATTTGAAAATATCTCCGGAACTAATAATTTTTTTTTCGATCTCTACTATGTGACTAATTATTACTACTATTTACATATTATTTATGCCAAATAAAATGCATTCGAAAGAGCAGGTTTAAATTTAATCAATTTCGGTGGCTCGGATTTTAATTCCGGTGGTCCTTTAATGATTTCGGTGGCATTTCATAATTTTAAATGGAAATATCTCATGAACTAATAACAATTTTTTGATCTCTAGTATATGATTAAGTAGTACTAATATTTACCTATTAATTAAGCCAAAAAAATTTATCAGAAACAGCAAATTTAAATTCGCCACTGTAATTAGGAAAAATTCGTGTTTGTTGAAATTGACCCATCACCTTCTTGAAAACAATAATGACAAACTGGACAACTCGACTTAAACTTAGCACCTCAACAGAAGTTATTGAAACGTGTCCAATATCAATAAAGCGAGGAATATTCCAGGGAGATGCTCTTAGCCCACTATGGTTTTGCTTGGCTCTAAATCCTCTCTCAAGGCTTCTTAACTCAACTTCATTAGGCTACCCCTTATGCTACAAAACTGACGGACTGAACGAAAAAAACATTTTAAATCATCTTCTGTACATGGATGATATTAAATTATATGCCGCAAGTGAAAGTCAATTATGCCAACTAACTAATCTAACGGAAGAGTTTAGTGATGACATTAAAATGATATTTTCCATAGATAAATGTAAGATAAACTCTATTAAAGGCGGAAAGATGTACCAGCACAAATATACTATGAAGACGGGGCTTGAAATCCAACCACTAGACGAACATGAAGTATATAAATATCTGGGATATAATCAATCACTCCAAATACAGTTCAAAGATGCAAAACTAACATTAAAACAAAATTTCAGACACAGACTAAACACAATCTTAAAAACCCAACTTAGTTCTAGAAACACAATTAAAGCAATAAATTCTTATGCAATACCTATACTTACGTACTCTTTCGGTATTATCAAGTGGACCAAGTCAGACCTTAAAAATTTACAACGCATTATTAACACCACAATGACAAAATTTCGCAAACATCATCCAAGAGCGTGTTTACAAAGACTTACATTACCAAGGAAAGAAGGCGGACGAGGGCTTATTGATATCAGTAATTTACATAACCGACAAATAAGTACCCTTAGACAGTATTTCTTTAGTCGAGCGGAAACATCTGAACTACATAAATCCGTAGTAATCAATGACAGTAAAGCAACTGCTCTGAATCTACGAGATAAAGTCAAACAAGCGAACGAACAATTGACTGACAACAAGACAAAAACAGCAGACTGGACCCAAAAATCTCTTCATGGAAGACACCGCCAAGATTTGTGCCAACCTAATGTCGATATGGAAGCATCGAACGCATGGCTTCATCGCGGCGAACTTTTTCCGGAAACTGAAGGATTTTTAATGGCCATACAAGATCAAGTAATAGAAACCAGAAATTACCAAAAATACATAATTAAAAATATAGCATCAGACATTTGTAGGAAATGTAATAGTTCTGCCGAAACAATCCAACACATAACGGGTGCGTGCAAAAGCATAACTCAAACAGACTATAAGTATAGACATGACCAAGTAGCCAATATTATTCACCAAAAACTAGCCAAACAATATAATTTTATTAACATCTTACATCCCTATTATAAATATAGCCCGGAACCTGTACTAGAGAACACAACTACCAAATTATACTACGATAGAGCCATCTTAACTGATCGAACAATCCACTACAATAGACCAGACCTAACATTAATTGATAAGACCAATAACGTCGGATACCTCATCGATATTGCTGTTCCTAACACACATAACATACAAAACACAATAGCGGAAAAAATATCGAAATATACAGAACTTAAGGAGGAAATCACACGAATATGGCAACTACGTAAAGTAACAATAGTCCCAATAGTAATCTCTACCACAGGTGTTATCCCCAAAACACTGCATCAATCTCTCAAGACACTTAACCTGCCACCGAGCACCTATAATATTTTACAGAAAGCAGCGATCCTCAACACTTGTAGGATAGTAAGGAAATTCCTTCAATCCGATCAGGAAGTTACAGTCACCCATACACAGT
Organism: Thymelicus sylvestris; assembly: GCA_911387775.1. Taxonomy (NCBI): domain Eukaryota; kingdom Metazoa; phylum Arthropoda; class Insecta; order Lepidoptera; family Hesperiidae; genus Thymelicus; species Thymelicus sylvestris. Next base: position 11,304,143 of record OU426893.1, read on the forward strand.
CACCGACTACTACAGATATCACTAGCTCTCAACACTCTCAACCTAATGTACACTTGGCCTAGGCCCGTGTACTTTAGTAAACCGGTACAAACCGAGATAAGTTAATCCTAAATAATAATAATAATAATAATAATAAGCCCCCTAAAATCCTACCTTACGTCCCAGTCGAACACCTGACCACGTGGGGGGCGGACAACGCGAACAACTTACACTTACGCGGCTAACAAGGTTAAGGTAGCATCACATGATGGAAGTGACACGAAAGAGAAAAATACCCCTGGCGGGTACCAGCGCGAAATGCGAGGGAGAATCCCGCCCTATGCCCACACGCTTAGGTAGCTCCGCGTATTCTGGGGGGAGCAACGTAGCGCGAACATTTTATGGATTAAGACTGCGGTCCACCAGCGGCAAGGTTTTGCAGAAAACACAAAACCAGACATCACCATCTTCATCATCCACCCAGAGCCTATTTCCATCGCTCCCATCATCAAACTCATTCACCCGACCAGAACCTACCGCCTCAACAATAAATAGTATACTGCATGAAGATGTTGCACTGGAAGAGAACCTAGTCTCTAATTCCGAGCCCACTTCTAGCAGTTCACGTACGAGAAACAAATGGAGTTCAGAAATGAACAAATTCATTCTTCGTAGGTACTTATTTGCACTTAACTTTAATGGAAACTGATTTAAAGTCATATTTGCCATCACTCCATCTTAAATTCATTGAAAAATTTCCTGAACGACAAAATGTAAGCAGACAACGGATAGGAGATCAAAGAAGAGCAATTGTTAACAAAAAGCTACTACCTCAGGAAGAAATAGACAAAATATACACAGAAGTTCGAGCAGAAATACAAAACATCCGTAACACCACACAATCACACATCCAAATACACAACGCATAAATGCGGTTCAAACAGTAAATCAGAGAATGTCTTGGACAACCGAATTAAAAGAATCCGTGATAAGATGTTATTATAAAGTCACCAAAATAGAGACGTATCTGACAGCCTATAGGAAAAGTCTACACACTGAATTTATAAACAGACACCCAAATCTAGCACACCTATCAGAACAGAGAATAGCGGACCAAAGAAGGGTTATAATGCAGAGTAAATTTATTAGTAACGCTAGACTTAAGACCATAAAGGAGGAAGTCGCGGCAGAAATTAATATTTCTCGTGAAGAGATTAGAAACCATAGCTCTAATAATGAAACACGACAAGCTGTGTTTCAACCAGTTTAAATGTCTCGAACACACCTAATCAGCCCAATCATACACACACAACACATACCATGCAAGACACACAACAGAATCCATCCCATCCACATAGCATACCATAACTCGATACTGAAAAAATAGAAAAAGAATTTCAAAAATCTTGGAACTTATTTTTCAACTCACATCCAACCACCCGACCTTATATACCCAAACAAAAAACCTCCAAGAAATTTTATCACATAGTAGATTACATAAATTCACACATACTAACAAAAAGTGTTACAAAAGATGACAGTTTTGAACTTACTCACACACTGGTATACTGTGCCGCGTATACTGCGGCTATTTGCAATGGAGCTAAAATTATCCAAATTAATTACACCCCATACACTAATAGATATCGTATCCCAGGCTGGCAAAAGAGATTGCAAAATAAAATTGCAAACCTTAGGAGAGATATTGGCAGATTGTACCAATACATCCAAGGTAACAAAAGTGTACGATTCATGCATTATCTAGACCAAATAAAAAGCACTTACAAAACTCACTCAAAACATGAAGAACCAAACCTGACCAATGAGCAATTTTTAGATACCCTAAAACAAAAACTAAACACTGCTGCTAGCAGGCTTAAACGATATTTAAATTGTACTAAAAGAAAAAAAACAAAATACACAATTTAAAAATAATGAACGTCAATTTTATAGGACACTTACAAAAAATTCACAAAACACTCAGATCATACAAAACACAAATAAGGCTCCACCTCCTGATGTATTACATCACTTCTGGGCAAACATTTGGGCGAAACCTGTACAACATTACCGTAATGCTGACTGGATACAGACAGATTATGAAAAATACTCTTTTGTACCAGATATGGAATTTAACACAATAACAACGGACACATTTATCAAAGTTCTCAGTAAAATACATAACTGGAAAGCTCCTGGAAACGACAATATACATAATTTCTGGTATAAGAAACTCACAACTATCCACCCAATGCTACACAACCATATTAACGATTTTTTTAAAACACCTAACATGATGCCACATTTTGTTACACAGGGAACAACATATATGATACCAAAGAATAACGACACTCAAAATCCTGCTAATTATCGACCAATTACTTGCCTTCAAACATTTTATAAAATCCTCACATCCTGCATAGCCACACACATAGATGACCACATAACACATAACAACATATTAGCTGAAGAGCAGAAAGGATGTCGTAAAATGAGCAAAGGCTGTAAAGAGCAACTCATTATAGATACGGTGGCAATCAAGCAGGCCCTAAAAAGAAAAGCGGATGTAGCCACTATGTATATAGATTATCAGAAGGCTCGGTTCCACATAGCTGGCTAATATACATATTGCACCATTACAAAATTCACCCATCACTAATTACATTTTTAGAATACTCCATGCAACACTGGCGAACGAAACTCAGATTAATGAACTCAGATACTGATGAATCTGATGAAATTCCTATACGAAGGAATTTCTTCCAAGGAGAATTGGAATATCTTCCAAGGAGATGCACTTAGTCCCCTATGGTTTTGTCTCGCTCTTAACCCTCTGTCTAATATGTTAAACTCATCTGACCAAGGACTCACTGTTACTCACGAACATACACTCACTTCATTAACACATCTTATGTACATGGACGACATTAAATTATATAGTAACAATACTCAATCACTTCACAACCTTGCTGACATCACACACACATTTTCTCAGGATATTCATATGCAAATTGGGATCGAAAAATGCAAAACATTCACAATAGAGGAGTTTCTTTCGGCTTTTCTTCTCCTCCATGACAAAGCACCTTTCCGAAAAGCTGGTAAATTAAAAAAATGACGTGCATAAGTGTATCAATGATACCTACATGAATAAATGATTTTGAATTTGAAAATTTGAAAAAATCAATAATGGCACCGTAGTAAATAATAACTATACACTAGCTACTGGAAACCAAATCGAGTCACTTGATCACAGAAGTTCATATAAGTATTTAGGGTTCGAACAAACTGGGAAAATTAACCAGAAGCAAACCAAGACAGACCTTAAAAAGAAATTCAGACATCGTCTCAATGCTATACTCCGAACACAGTTAAACACGCGTAATATGATAAAGGCAATAAATACATACGCAATCCCTATTCTTACCTATTCCTTTGGTATTATATCTTGGTCACAATCGGAATTAAAAGCCCTCCAACGAATAGTTAATACTTCTATGACTGGACAACGCAAACACCACCCCCGATCTTGCGTACAAAGACTGAGTCTACCCCGTGATGAAGGAGGTAGGGGAATCATAGACATAAATAACTTACACAACAAACAAATAACTTCACTTAGGTTTTATTTCCACAAACATGATGAAAAATCTTTACTACACAGAGCAACTGTACAGATGGACAAACGACTGACCCCTCTTAATTTACATAATAAAAATACACAGAGAAATGAGCAAGTGATAAGCGAGAAGGAAAAAATTGCAGCCTGGGAACATAAATCCCTTCACGGAAGATATCGCCAGGATCTTCTGCAGCCACATGTCGATAAGAAAGCGTCGAACGCTTGGCTGCAAAATGGCGATCTCTTTCCTGAAACGGAGGGATTTATGATAGCCATCCAAGATCAAGTCATCGAAACGCGCAACTACCAAAAGTTTATCTGTCACATACCTAACTTACCTACCGACTCCTGCCGACGTTGCCATAGTGCCTCCGAAACTATCCAGCACATAACAGGAGCCTGTAAAGCTATTGCGCAGACTGACTACAAACATCGTCATGATCAAGTGGCTGCAATAGTCCACCAACATCTCGCCTTTAAATATAAACTTATAGAACAAAAGTTACCTTACTATAAATACACACCCGAAACCATATTAGAAAACAGAAACTTTAGAGTATACTGGGACAGAACTATAATAACTGACAAAACAATACACTTTAATAGACCAGATATAACTATATTGGATAAAATTAAAAAAATTGCATTCCTCATAGATATTGCAGTTTATAACACACACAATCTTCTCAACACACATACCGAAAAGTTGGCTAAATACATGGATCTCCAAATAGAATTAAAAACCCGGTGGGGGATCAAAACTGTTAAAACTGTTCCAATCATTATTTCTTCTACTGGCATTATACCTAAAACTTTACACACTAGTCTCAATACATTAGATATACACTCATCCATAGTCGCACTGATGCAAAAAAAGCGGCCAAGTGCGAGTCGGACTCGCCCATGAAGGGTTCCGTAGCAGCAAGTAACTTATTATAAAAGTTCTTGAAGATCTTTGTAACTTTGATCGAGGTAAATTGCGGTTTACGATTTATGACGTATTAAAAAAAAAAACTACTTACTAGATCTCGTTCAAACCAATTTTCGGTGAAAGTTTGCATGGTAATGTACATCATATACTTTTTTTTAGTTTTATCATTCTCTTATTTTAGAAGTTACAGGGGGGGGACGGGACACACATTTTACCACTTTGGAAGTGTCTCTCTCGCAAACTATTCAGTTTAGAAAAAAATGATATTAAAAACCTCAATATCATTTTTGAAGACCTATTCATAGACCCCACACGTATGGGTTTGATGAAAAAAAAATTTTTGAGTTTCAGTTCTAAGTATGGGGAACCCCCAAAATTTATTGTTTTTTTCTATTTTTGTGTGAAAATCTTAATGCGGTTCACAGAATACATCTACTTACCAAGTTTCAACAGTATAGTTCCTATAGTTTCGGAAAAAAGTGGCTGTGACATACGGACGGACAGACAGACAGACAGACAGACATGACGAATCAATAAGGGTTCCGTTTTTTGCCATTTGGCTACGGAACCCTAAAAAGCTACAATACTAAATACATGTCGAATAGTTAGGAAGTTTCTCTCTTTGGATTAGTAACTTCAATAAGCACTTGGCTTCGCACCTCTTAGGAGAGTTTACAATAATAATAATAATAATAATAATAATAATTTATTTATTTATTTGCTAGAACATAGTACATACATGCATGATGATGGTTCACAAAAATACAATTTGACCTTATGTTCTGCCTCTATGGGCATGCAAATTGGTATACATGACTCTAATAAAATTTATTCAATATTATCAAATTACAATAATTATGAATTAGCGAAATAAATGTCAATTGATTATGTCACTATTTCAATGTCAAAATGTCCTACATAAATAATAAAGTAATAAGTTTATAAATGTCAATGATCAAAAATAGAATTATTTAGAATTATACAATTTTAGTTTATAGCAGTCATCATAAAGAATAATATTCCGACATGTCATAAAATCTGTGTTCATTTAGATACGTCCATGGATAGTTTAATTTTAAATTGACGTCTTGGTAGATCTTTGAATTCATTAGGTAACTTATTAAAAATGTCATTAACAGAGTAAAATGCGTTTCGCCTACACATCTTTAGTCTACACGCAGGTGAGTAAAGATCGTGCTTTTTTATTCTTTGTGTGCTACGTGGTAGGTACTTTGAGCGGAGTTCAAAGTATTCCATGTGCTCCTTTGCAAATATACAAGCGTCTTTTATATACATACAACACAGTGGAAGTATATTTAATTTTCTAAATAAAGGACGGCAGCTATCAAAAGGGCTTGCACCACAGATCGCACGTATGGCTTTTTTTTGTACTTTAAATGCTTTTTTGGCATCGACAGAGTTACCCCACAAGAGGAGACCGTACGACAAGATAGAGGACACATACCCATGGTAAGCGCTGAGAGCCGCTTCCTGTGACACAGTTAGCCTTAAGCGTCTAAGCGCATATATAAATTTATTAAGTTTGTCACATATTGTTAACACGTGCTCCTTCCAGTTACAATTTTCATCGATAATGAAACCTAAATTTTTATTTCATTAACTGTCTCTACCGGTTTTTGTTCGATTGTGATGTCTAGATTTATTCTTTCCGCTCTATCCGAATAAAACTTTATTATTTTAGTTTTATTGATATTTAAGTTAAGATTGTTTTCATTAAGCCAATTTACTACGTTTATAATCGTTTGTTTAATTTCCAAATTTAATGTATTTATGTTTTTATCTTTAATAATTATCGTGGTGTCGTCAGCGAATAGTATAGATTTATGTTCAATCACATTTGAAATGTCATTAATATAGATGAGAAAAAGGAAAGGTCCCAATATGGAACCTTGAGGAACTCCACATTCGATGAGTTTATAGGAAGATCTACTCGTTACTCGTTTAGAATTTATTATTTTTGAAACTTCTGTACATTGTTTTCTATCTTTTAGGTAACTATTTAGCCAATCTGCTGCCACTCCACGAAAACCATAGTCACACAGCTTCAATAATAGTTTGTTGTGGTCTACGAAATCGAATGCCCGCGTCATATCGAGAAATATTGCAGCTACTTGAGCTTTGTCATTTAGCGCCATTTTTACATCTTTTATTAAATTAAACCCTGCTAGAGTAGTTGAACAATTTTTGGTAAATCCGAATTGTTCTTTTTTTAGAATCTCATGTTTCATTGAGAAGGTAATTAACCGATTAAGCATAGCCTTTTCAAATATTTTTGATATAATTGGTATGAGGGCAACTGGTCTATAGTTGCTGACATCACTTGGATCATTCTTTTTCTATAGGGGCTTAACAATTGATTGTTTCAGTAGACTAGGAAATTCACCTTGTTCGAAGGATGTGTTGATAATATGACAGAGTGGCTTACATAAATACTGGGCGCAGCTTTTTATCGTTTTTGTATTTATTCCGTCAAAGCCCACCGAATTAGTCTGTCTAAGTGATTTTATTAGATTTAAAATTTCATTGTCATTTGTTGGTGTCAAAAATATTGTTTGCTGATTAATCTTTGCGTGTGGATTATTCAATTTGAAGTTCTTATTCTGTGTACATGTCAAGTTTATAAAAAAGTTATTAAAAATTTCTGCAATGTCAATCGGATTTGAATAAGTTATTTTATTTTGTATGATAATGTCATTATTACCCGTCTGATTTTTTATAATATTCCACGTCGCTTTATATTTGTTTTTGTTATTGTCGATGTATTTTTTATGCCTAATTTTTTTTGCTGCGTAAATACATTTCCTTAATATGTAGTTGTAGCTTTTGTATTTACGGGAATTTAATTTCTTATTACTTTTGGAGTGTTTATAAGTAAGATATAAAGACCGCTTTTTAACACTTGAAGTTTTTAACCCTTTCGTAATCCAAGCATTACTATTATCATTTATCTACTATTTACTATTATCAATAATACTGATAAATAATCTGTAGATAAATAGTAACATTGTTTTGTGTTCCTTCCTTGTGCTCTTTACGTATATTATGTTTTGGTGTACAAACAATAAAGTGTTAAATGTAATAAATAAATAAATAACATAACAATGTAAGCAGGTAATTAAGATACCGGCCATGTTTGTCATTATAAGAAAAACGAATACAAAAGGGTATGATGGAATGAGCTGTCACATGGATTATTAAGAAAATATGATGAAAACTAGTCTTTGAAGCAACCGATTGTTTTACTATTGTTCATGAAATAAAGATAAATATAATACATCAAGAATAAAAAATAATAAATAATAAGAAAAATATAATACATGCTGAATTCGTCCACCGATACGGCCGCGCGTGGCATTTGTTTCACTCGCGCACCGCGCAGTCCGCCGCCGCCGCGACTCTCACCGCGCCGCAATCCGCGCCGCAAAACGCGCCGCTGTAGCTGTGGCATACTCCATACATTGTCTACCATTATTTTGTTCTCGCCGCTCACCGCTTGCCGCGCCGCTCACCGCGCCGCAATCCGCGCCGCTAGTAGCTGTGGCCGGGCGGTAAAACAAAGTTGTTAACTTGACACTTTACGTCACATTTTCTTTATTCTTTGTTGGTAAAAAGTACGTAACAAAATTAAACCTACTTTCACCTTCACGTTTTAGGGTTCCGTAGCCAAATGGCAAAAAACGGAACCCTTATAGATTCGTCATGTCTGTCTGTCTGTCTGTCTGTCTGTCTGTCTGTCTGTCTGTCTGTCTGTCTGTCTGTCTGTCTGTCTGTCTGTCTGTCTGTCTGTCTGTCCGTCCGTCCGTCCGTCCGTCCGTCCGTCCGTCCGTCCGTCCGTCCGTCCGTCCGTCCGTCCGTCCGTCCGTCCGTCCGTCCGTCCGTCCGTCCGTCCGTCCGTCCGTCCGTCCGTCCGTCCGTCCGTCCGTATGTCACAGCCACTTTTTTCCGAAACTATAGGAACTATACTGTTGAAACTTGGTAAGTAGATGTATTCTGTGAACCGTATTAAGATTTTCACACAAAAATAGAAAAAAAAAGCAATAAATTTTGGGGGTTCCCCATACTTAGAACTGAAACTCAAAAATTTTTTTTCATCAAACCCATACGTGGGGATATCTATGAATAGATCTTCAAAAATGATATTGAGGTTTCTAATATCACTTTTTTCTAAACTGAATAGTTTGCGCGAGAGACACTTCCAAAGTGGTAAAATGTGTGCCCCCCCCCCCCGTAACTTCTAAAATAAGAGAATGATAAAACTAAAAAAAAATATATGATGTACATTACCATGCAAACTTCCAACGAAAATTGGTTTGAACGAGATCTAGTAAGTAGTTTTTTTTTAATACGTCATAAATCGTAAACCGCAATTTACCTCGATCAAAGTTACAACGAACTTCAAGAACTTTTATATTATGTTACTTGCTACTACGGAACCCTTCATGGGCGAGTCCGACTCGCACTTGGCCGCTTTTTTGATTAGGTTATACTTACTTGCGACTATGTCATCGCCGTATGTTGTATAGTTTAATAGATATTAGGTACTACATGTCATTTCATACCGATTGAAAATCATAATAATAAATAATTAGATATCTACTTTTCCCTATTTTTTCCGAATTTTATAACATTTATGCAGCTTAATTCGTGAGTTCTCGTACGTCAGTAGTTGAATAGAAATCTTCGACACCAATGTCTTCTCTTGGCCGACAAGTGGTCTATGATTAGACAAATTGTCGACCAAGAAGGAAGCCGGCAACCGACTTCTCTTGGCAGCTTGCCTGGTGAATAAAGAAGTAAACCACAGCTTTATTGGTACCTAATAAACTGGACTGGACAGAGATCAAAAGAAGGAACCTACAGTTCCTGATGCAATTACCTCCGTTGTTATGTTCACAACAAACAAGAAATTTAAGATAGGTGGAAACTTATTTGGAGAAAGACAGAAAATTCATAGGTACATATTTAATAATAATTTATCGTGGTATTCATACCTAGTGAATGTTGCCAGATTAGATTTTTAAAGTCTGTTAAAAAGACTGAAAATTGATTCTCTACAAATGTCCGTAGATCTACAGATAATAAGTCAAATTGTGAGGGCGGCAGGAGAACTTTTATTAAGAAGACGCCACGTATGAAATGTAGCAAAGTTTATCGATAAAATGATTTTGGCCACTAGAGGGGCCCATTGAGCTGCTCGTCAAGGAGGTACATCTTTTATTGAGGTAAACGCAACTGTACGAAATTTTCCATGTTCTGCATGATTTTTTTAAATGTTTCTACTGTAATTTGGATGGATGAACAACACGTAGATCTATGGATAAATCCATAGGTTTATAGCTGTGTTGCTACAATTTTAATTCCCATTCACCGTTCTGGAATTAGAATTTCCTGATCACCCGGTGACATTGTTGGTATCATAAAAGTAATTGGAGTTAATTTGGAGACCTAATTATAAATAATGTGTCGAGGTAACCGAGTTCTACTTAACCACGCACTCCAGCACTGTGTTTTGAACTGTTATCACGGGACCTAAAGTGACTTTTAAATAGATAATATTTTTTAAATAATGCTTTAAAAGTTAAAAAGTATTTTTAGAAGTGTCGTTAAATAATTACCTAAACATGAAGTGGATATATTACGTTATAGTGTTAATTTATATGTTTTATAGAGCAGGTATGTTTTTATATTAATAGCTAAGAATGCTAGAAGGTTACTGCATGAAGAAAATAATAACGTTAAGGTCATCGACCATTGGCGGCCACGAAAGAAGATAATAATTAAATAAGATAAGACAAATTGAAATACAAAGAACTATCAGACTTAGCTGGTTCAATTCATTAATTCATTCATTCAATTTCATTATAATGAAAATTTATTAATTTCAGTTATAGGTACTTATCGATTTTTTCATCTATAGCTTTCGGTTTCGGCAGCTTTTCTATCAATGTAAACGGCAAAGATAAGCTCAATTCACAAATCTTTAGTGTTTTAAGATATCAATATTTTTCAGTTTACGGAGCAAAAACTAAGGACATTGGTGGAATCACAGTAGAAACAGTAAAATATGACACTGATAAGAATTTTCTTATACCAGGCGTACGTAAAAGTATAAGCTGCATAGCAACAAATAAAAATCAGAAGGTAATTCTTATTTATAATCTCATTAATAAGTAGGACGTTTTTCTTGGGCTGCAAACCGTTCAACTTTATACACAAAAAATACCAGTATTCTCGAATATAAAATTTTAAACAATAGGATACATCATCTTCCCTGTGATCTTCCCCGTTTTATATAGACTAAAGATTGTAAAGTTTATATGCAATATGTATTAAAATATTATAGTATAATCGAAAACATGAATAATTTTCAAAAACTTGCGATAATATTTCAATCATAACCGTTTTTTAACAAATTTTAGCTGGAGTGGATAAACCCAGAGGGTGAAGTAGTGCAGCATCTTTCTGGAAATCGAGTTTTTGTGCAAGAGAATTTGGTTTCTTTACCAAAATCTCGAACTAGAGTTCCAGCACTAGTTTTGGTGTTCACCAGCGTAGCAGTGGAGGACACTGGCGTATGGTCATGTCAGACAGGAGACGTCAAGCAGAATACTACTCTGTGTGTCATTGGTAAGTTACTTAAAAGTTTAATATTTTTAGTAGGTACTAGAATAGGTACTATAGTGAGGTATAGTACTTCCTTTCTTTTTCTTCTTTCTTTCTTGGTTGGCAGTGATGCCTTTGGTGTTGCTCCATGGGTCCATGTGTCCATGGGTGATGATAGCCACTTACCATCAGGTGCATCGTCTGCTCGTTTGCCGGCTATTACCATAAAAAAGTACTTAGTTACCTCAAAGTAATAAATAATATTCATATGTATGTGGTAAGCGTTAAAAGTTTAATTATGCTATTTCACAAATTTTACTGACCTGGATGACGTGTCGAGACAGTTATTCTAAACAGTACGGTTAAAATGTTTATTGAAACTGCATGAAACATATTTTAGCTAGGTCATGACAAAAATTGCATAGATGATGATAATATATAAAAGTAGCATTAAACAATGCGCCACTGTAAAGGAATAAACTCACATTGATAATTTCTCGAAATTGACAAATTCACAACATTAAAGTAAATTGATTCAGTGACTATTTACGGTAAGAAGTTTTATAAACGATAAATTAGATAAAGGCTTAGACTTTGGAATTTGACGTAGATTTTAAAGAATGCTGAGGAAATGTATTAGGAATAGGCATGCTATTTAAGAGGTAATGCAAGTTTTTGAAAAAAAAGTCTTGTTTATAAAAGGAGCGAGATAGTTGTAGCAAAAACAGACAGAGAAAGTAACTAACTGAGTTTATGATATAATAGCACACCAAAACAAAGGAAATCAAAATCTGATCAAGATTTAATTAAATAAGTTTAATCTAAAACTATTCAAACCCATTTTTGATATGCTACATTGGTATTGGAAAAATCAATAGAATCAGAATTTACGTTAACACTGACTTTGATTTAATGAAATTCAATATAATCGTGAGTGTCGAGACCTAGACCTAGAAACGCTCCCTTTATATTACAAACAAATATAATAACTGATTATAAGTATCTACACATCGTTTAACAGATGGGTATCAATTATAGCAGAAAAGATTTTGTATATTTGATTAACCTATGTTCGTTCGTTAATTCGTTCTAATAACTTCTTATATTGTTGTGTTATGTAAGTGTTGATTATATAAATGACTTATTTCAATTCAAAAGGTACTGCATATTTTTGTGGCCCTAAGAAACGCTGGAGTAAAAACTGCATTCTTTTGAGATGTGGAATTAGTCCAATGCTGCAATCATTATTTAACCGCAGTAAAACCTTGTCTATTCATGATATAATATTTGATGATTAAACGAACTTACCTGTAAGTGAAGTTCAATCCCAATTATTCGAGAGCTTCGTTCGAAGATATTAGCATAGCAACACTTGTAGTAGCCACGTACCGCCCGCCATTTCGCACTGAATTTTAGAGGTAGATAAAAAATAAAACATGAAATTATCAATTTTTGTAGGGTAGATTTGTAAAACCTCACTTAGCTGGGGCGCTCTCCTCTTCGATTCGTCATTCAGTTCAGAGATTTGCTGAGCTGTTTCATGTTTCACGACTAGGGGTGTAGTGTATATGACATTTACACTAGGGAGGGAGGGATGCTAATATCTTCGAACGAAGCTCTCGAATAATTGGGATTGAACTTCACTTACAGGTAAGTTCGTTTAATCATCAATTATTCTTCGAGTTTCGTTCTCGATATTAGCATAGCAACACTTGTAGACGTTTAGAGAAGGTAGTCGTGAAACTAATGATATTATATTATTTTTAATTGTAATATGATAGCAATATTTTTCTCTTTAATTTCAATCTATTGAACAATATATTGGTGACAACAGTATATATGTAATACCGTATTTAAAACACACTCGGTAATTATGCTACTGATAAGTAGTTAACTGTATTTGCTATGAACACGACGAGTGTAATGTTAACCGAATAAAGTGGAATATCCACTGAATTCTGAAATTTTTATGTAAAATATTCATTAAAATATTTAAGGATAATAAGTAAATTACTTATATGAGGTAAATATAGATTTGGCAATATTATCGATAATATATATGGTATCCTTTTTATGTAACCCTTGCCAGTACTAAGAGAGCAAGCAATTTGATGATAATTGTGTTGACTGAAATTTGTTCTTTCCCGAAAGATCCATTTTTTTTTTGTAGCTTTTGGTCACACTACTACAGCGAGTGTAGCAACGAAAGCAGCAACTATGTCGCCAACCACAATTAATTCCAAACCTGTAAGTAGAATTAAAAGTTTCTATAAAAACACTGTTTTAATTAAAACATTATCTATCTATAATGTATATAAAAACATAAAACGTTTGTACGGATGTTTTCTATAGACTGTGAAACCATCCAACCGATATGTCTTAAAATGATTTAATTTGAAAGGCAATAATCCGAAAGTGGTTTGAGGCCACTAAAATCCATCCATTGATAAAGTAGATTTTCCATTTTTCCCATAAAACAATTTTGAACAGATTGTTAACACAAAAAACACTGATCTATAATTGTTATCAGAGATTTTATAAGTGTAATGGAACACACAGAGCATCCACCAGTCCTGTATAAAAAACGAAATCAATGTATTGACTTCTTTTAGAGTTTTGCGGCCGAAAATCACATGAAATATATGTATGTGCTGTAAAAAATACTAAATTGAATAACATTGGATATTATTATGTTCCAAATTAATTAGTATTTAAGTAGTAGGCCGCAATGAAAATATTTTCTATAGAAAAATATATAAAATATAATCCTTATTTGTCTAGACTGATTTGACCAATTACCAAGGACCTGGGTGAACTGTTGTAACCTTATGATCTGTAGAATTAAGACTTGTGTGAAACAATAAGAGAAATTCTATTACAAAGTATTGTAAGGATAAAATTGTTTTCGTGGGGAATTGACGATACGCAAACTTCTGTTTTCCATCACATATGCAGTACTATGCGTAAGCAGTTGGGATGTTTTTATAAGGGAAACAATATCCGGACTTGAATCTGGTAACGATAGTGTGATTAGTTAAGTATACATATAATACCTAAAATAAAATTACTCAATGTTAAAAAAAAATATGGGTGGAGGCCATTAAGAAACAATCTCATTGTTAAGTTTATAGGATGACAGATATATAGGCGGACCGCAGCCGCGCAGTCATAGCGCATATAATTAAATCAAACCACAATATCCTAAGTGTACCTCCGTCCTAGAACTGACACCTGCAACATTAAAAACAAGTAAGTAAAAAATAAGTACGTTGGGAGTACGTACTCGTATATTGTAATCCACGAGAGCTACTGGCAGACGTGTAAAGCATGCAATTGTACTTGTTTGTTGAAATAAATAAATAATAAATACATTTTTGTTTGTCTTATTTTACAGCATCACTCGATGGCAAATTTAAACGATCATTTGTTGAGTATAATGTTGCCTTAGTGATAATGTCTGGTTACTTTGGAGGCGGAACCCCGTTGTTGAGACATGCACATACGGAGCATAATATTGTATAATTATACAATCTGCGGTATACATGCATGTTTTGCATGTATAGAAGATGTTTGTATCTCTAGCCTGGTAGGCAAAAATTAATCAATCGTCCGTTAGCACGGAATTAATCAAAAAATATCCAATATTCAAAAATTTTACTTTTAATTGAGCAATAAATAAATTACTAATACATTAAGCAATGGATAATACAATAATTCGTACATATACAGGGGGTATACAGTAGTATACCTACTATTTGTAATTTCATTATCATTGATCGGCAGGCCAACCAGAAAATAATTCACTCAATTAAGTTTATTTGTTTATTATTATTATGTAGAAAAGACAAGTATTCCGTACGCCTCAGTAAATTAAAAACCCGTTAAAAATATTAGCTATATTAAGCCAAACGGTATGTACATACGGTGTACAAACAGGATACAGCTTATTATTTTCTTCAATTCGGCTGAAATTGAACAACTGATCACATCCATTTATAAGAGTTTAATTAAGTTTTCCTCAGATATTGAAATATAATTTGAAATTCGGAATTAGTACTCATAATTTCATATGCCAATAGGTATAGGTATCAATTTGTAGACATACATTTATTAGTTTACTTTCAATCTAATTAAATCCATACTACATTGTACTTCAATGTCTGAATTGTTATTTTCTTTTTTATTGGAACATGTGCGATGTTATTGTATAATTAGGTACATTTATGCCAATTGTTCTACGCTGACATAAGAATGGTATGTTCCCGAATTTATCAACAAGACAATCTTTCGTGAATCAATAATAGATTTGATAGATAAAATATCTTAGTCTTATTATTATTATAATCCGTATCGTGAGAACGTTTTAGAACTTACGTCTACGGCTGACAGTTTAAGGCTGTTTTTCTTAGGCTGGCTTTGTTGTCAGCATTGGCTACCTTTGTGTGAGAGTCACATATGCATAGTTAGACCAGCAGGTCGAACAATTTTTACGCTCCTTACGGCGGTTTTCAGAAATATTACTGAAAAGTTACTGTTGCTTAAGGGCCTGATGACAGGCTTAGCTGGTTATTGATTCGCAGACTTTATGATCAAAGTGAATTTAATTCACAACCCACGAAAAAAAAAGGCATCACCAATGCGTTGTCGACGGAATAGACAGCTACTGTTGTTAAGGTATCACCGTCGGTATTGAGTACCACCGTTGCAGTGGTGCGGTTAGCACAAAACTTTTAAAAGTTGATACTATAATAATTGTTATAACAACTTCACACTACTTGTGAACTTCAAAGTTCTGGATGGATGAAAGTAGTGCAATTTTCATTGTCATTATTGCTGGTAATTGAATATATTATTATAATGTACTCACGCGCGTCGACGAACGTTGTTTGCAGTAACAAGATGGAATTTTGCAGATGGCGAGAGAATCACCCTTGATTCGTGTAAATTGTAAACGGTGTTAGGTTTAAATGAACCTGTTACGTTTACATTTTATTGTGAATAAATAAATAATATACAGCCCTTGCTCGTATACAGCCCTTGCTCGTTGAATAAAAATCCTTCGCAGTTTCATGCGAAAAAATAAGTACTTGTTTCAGTTCACCGTGTGCTGTGCAGCGTGACGTGAGTTCCTTTAGAAATATATATATATATATTTATATTTTTCTTTTTTGTTTGAGTAATCCCAATCGTTGTCAAGTACTTTGTGTAGTTCAACGAAAACGAAGCGTGCAATATTAATTTCGTATGGAATATACGCTAGTCAGCTGCATAATGCGGTGAAGATTCTTTCTGGAACTCATTTATAATGCAGTGGGAATACCCCATAGGTAGATCCGATTAGCGAGTACTTTTTGTTGCAGTTGTCTGCGTAACACGGTAAGGATTCTTCATGAAATATATGTACAATGCAGAGGAAATACCCCCCAGATAGATCCGATTAGCGAGTACTTTTTTGAAGTTGTCTACATAACACGGTGAGGATTCTTCATGGAATACATGTACAATGCAGAGGAAATATCCCTCAGGTAGATCCGATTAGCAAGAACTCTTTGTTGCAGTTGTCTCCGTAACACGGTGAGGATTCTTCATGGAATTCATGTACAATGTAGAGGAAATGTCCCTCAGGTAGGTCCGATTAGCAAGAACTTTTTGTTTCAGTTATCTCCGTAACACGGTGAGGATTCTTCATGGAATTCATGTACAATGCAGAGGAAATGTCCCTCAGGTAGGTCCGATTAGCAAGAACTTTTTGTTTCAGTTGTCTCCGTAACATGGTGAGGATTCTTCATGGAATACATGTACAATGCGGAGGAAATACCCCACAGGTAGATCCGATTAGCGAGTACTTTTTGTTGCAGTTGTCTGCGTATAACTAATTCAAAAGTAATGCCAGCAGTGAACCCCACAGGAGTCCCCAAAGGACAATCCGATTATGTTTTGTATTTATATACTATTTCGATATAAATTCATTACGGAAAACTAGTACTAGTACATACTAGCGATGGAAGAACCTTATAGGTGATTATTGTTAGAAGGCACTTTTTATTTTTATTTAGAAGGCCTTCAAAAGAAAACGCGATTATATTTTGTATTTCAAATTCAAAATCATTTATTCATGTAGGTATCATTGATACACTTATGCACGTCATCATTATGCACGTCGTATTTGTACACTAATGCAATATCAATTCCTTACAGAATACATGTACTAGCAATTAACAGGTACTTTTTTATTTGGAATCCATCAAAGAATAATCCGAGTATGTTTGTATTACATAATGTTGCATATAAATTGATAAATTCCTTATGGAGTACATTTATCAGCTTTGGAAGAACCCCCCAGGTAATTCCGGTTAGCAGGTATTTATTTGGAAGGCCCCCAAGGGACAATCCAGTTATGAATTTAAATAATATTGTAATATATTTTCCATACGGAAAACACGTGCTAGTAATGGAGAGAATAAAAGAGGAATCCCTGAGGGTATTCATATTAAAATTATATATTCACTGATATATAACAGATTTCTGCTTAGTAATTACGTGTAATTTCCTTGCGAATTACATTTGCAAGCAATTTTTAACCGACTAAAGTAGGGTTATGATTTTTAGTTACTTGCTGTATTCATCTGTATTTGAATACTAGAATTCACCTACCTGCTCATTATAAGCGTTGATAAATCGCTATCCAATCCAATCCAACGATTCCCTGTACGAATCCAACGATACACACTGTAGATCACTTTTACTTTGGTTAATTTTTCTTTTTAACCTTTTTATTATTTTACACAAGCAATTGATTTCTTCCTAACTATTTAAACTTTAATTTAAGCATTTTTGCTTTTAACTTCAATTTTGCGCCCGTGCGAAACAGCGAAGCACTGAAACGTGAATGACGAATCGAAGAGGAGAGCGCCCCAGCTAAGTGAGGTTTTACAAATCTACCCTACAAAAATTGATAATTTCATGTTTTATTTTTTATCTACCTCTAAAATTCAGTGCGAAATGGCGGGCGGTACGTGGCTACTACAAGTGTTGCTATGCTAATATCGAGAACGAAACTCGAAGAATAATATAATATTACCATGATTTTGTTTTATTTTTAGAACCTTCAAGTTTCAAGGAAGGTCCGCCATTGACAGTGGATGTTGGAAGGTCCATTACATTGTCTTGCCATGTTAAGGGAGATCCAGAGCCTAGAATAATGTGGTACAGAGATGGAAATTTGATTACAGGTATCTAGTAAATTTTGTTATCAACTCATAGTGATAGATTAATTAATGATTATAACGTCCTCATAGCGTGGTGACTTATGTCAATCCTAACGGGTCGATCAAATTGAGCAAAATCGAGCGCGGTCGGTAGATGGATGAGTGTCCGTAAGTGGCAAGCGCTTCCACGTAAAGCCGTCGGTTTCGGTTGTTACCAATAGATAGGAGTCGTTAAGCCATGATGGAGGCTTTTAGGCTGCATAAAAACTTCAGACCCTTAGGTTGGCTACCAACTCCTGTACCACTCCGCACTTATTGGATATCAGTGACACCAAAGGCTCCGGTGTGTTAAAAAAAGAAACTATGGACTCGCGTTGCTTGTGGCAACCAAAACAAGTAAAAACATTTAATTTGGTAATTTATGAGGATGGCAGCTAGCTAGGTTTAACTTTAACTTTGAGTACTGTGAGGATAAAACTGGATAATACAAGGCCCAGCGACCTACAAAACGTCGGATCTGGCACCTCAGCAGCGTACACCATGAACAAAGAGCTTGGAATTGGATGTGGTTTGAAAACCGGTCACATGGGGGATTTTCCGAATTCTCCCATTTTTTTAAAGTTTTGCACGTAATAGAAATCAATGATCATTTGCTTCAGAACGGAAAGTAAATCACAGAAAACTGCATAGGTATCAGTAGCTGAGTTCTCTATAATGTTCTCTTCTCAAAGATGTTTGAAGCTTGTCAATCCGCATTTAGCCAATGTACTTTGGCCTTTGTGTTAAGATGTTATTGACTAAAAATTATCTTTGCTTATAATACTCATGTGATATTTTTTAATTTATAGTCACGTTGTTCTTCAATTACTGTGCGTTATAATTGAACTTTTGTGTCATGACATGTTCATAGGAAGTGATAATTAACAGCACGATAATTTCGTCGAGGGTTAAACTTGTAATTACGTATTATGGCACACGCAGTTTGATAAGCAACTCTTCATTTTCAGATATGCCTCCGAAATATCTAATAATGATGAAATACAATACTATGGATTCTGAAGGACTGCTGACAATAACGTCTTTGACAGCCGAAGACAGTGGAGCATATACTTGCGAAGCCGTGCAAGAAACCCCGTACATTGATGACTGTAGCCTTGTAGAGACAATGAATATAACTTTACAAGTAAATTGTGAGTATTAAGTACCCCGAAAAGCACAAAACAGAGCAAGTAGCAATGTGACTTTAAGGCGACGTTATTTAATTTATAATGAAATGAAATGAAATAAGTTTTATTCAATGTAGGTTTCTTACAAAAACTTTTCGAAAGTAACTCAACGCCATCGCTTTAACAAATCCCTACCGTGAGTGGTTCCGGGAGAAGAAGTTATTTTTTATTTTGGTTATTTTTTTCCTACTCACAGTTACAGACAGCACTTATAGCAATATTTAATATAAAAACACTCATGTCCAAGCAGTCTTGCCATTTAAATACTCATCAACTTTGTAATATGCTTTCTTCATGAGAATACCTTTACATGATTTTTAACAGTAGGTATGGCATTTCTGTTAATTCTAACGGGATATAATATATGATTTAACGAACTTAGGTACCTGTGTGACGTTCTATCATAATTAATATAATTTATGCGAGGTGTTTCGTTCGAAGAGATATTTACCTCAGTCAGCTCTATAAATGCTTATCACGAATCTGTTTTAATGCCATCTAGCGTCAGTACTTAAAACAGCGTAGGAGTGACGTGAGTGTAGACAAAAAGGGCTCAGAAACAAACGAAACAAGCTTCGTAGTTAGAAGTTAATTTGGTTTTTAATAGATGGTGTTTGACGCGATCGTTTTAAAGTACGAACATCACATTAAACTGAATATATAACCCACCGAGTGAAAATTACAGCTTCAGAGGAGAAAAATAATGAAAATATTTTTACAACGTTGAAGTGATTCAATATTGAAAATATTGAAATGTATGTTAATATTTCATTTATTTTCTCTCAGTCGTTATCGGTTTCGGGCATTTAAAAAGTTTGCCGGTTTACATTAACATGTCGCACATTGAGAACATAAGTGGCGCTATACAAAAATAGTAGTTTTTCAGTAGAGCAATTTAAAGTTTTTAACTCAAAATTGTGATGAATAACTGTGAAAATAACTGAAATATAAAGCTGCAATTACTTTCATTTATCAGTTCAACTAACCTACTTTTGGTTAGGTGCTAAAAACATGATGACACTAAACACTAAATAACACTTTTTATCTCAAAATAAAATTGGTTTCATTATTACTTTTAACTTAATAAGTGACACTATATCCAACCACTATATGTTATTACCTACTTCAGTAGCGTGAATTACGCTTCAAACTACAGTAAACACAAAATGCCACTTTTTACTCACCGCACAGTTGTTTTTACTAAAAGTATAAAGTGACACTAGAGGCATCTAGAAAAAAGTATCCAAAATATTAGAATGTCAGTCTTTGCATTAGAAGCGCTTCATTTTAGGTAATCTAAATCTCGTTTTAACTAAGAATTCGTGTTTTTTGTATAATGCCACTTATGTTCTCAATGTGCGATGTGTGAATAATTTTATAAGTCCTTTCATCTTAGGGTATATATTATACTCTAAGCCTTTCATCAAATTACTGCCTTTTTGAATTTTTCCTTTCGACAATTGGCTAAATACATTTTGTTTGCTTTTCCCGTCAATTAATGTCGTATATATTTAATGTATTACTTATGTTATGTAATTAATATTCTTGCAATTTATAGATAAATATGTCATTAAAAATCCCTCTTTATAGAGACAATAAAATTACATTCAACTAAGATCGCTCGTGTATAACTATTTTGTTCACTGAATAACACTGTACTTTGCTGATTACATTTTGATATAGAGGATTTAAAGAAAATACAATCAAAAATAATGCCTAGAAATGCTGAGAATAACATTTCGCTGCTAAATTCCTTAATACGCTCAAAACTATGTAGGTAAGGTACTTAGAATAAATTGCCAAGCTTGAGACTCACTTATAAAATCCTTTATACCTATACTTAAAATTCAAATTCGATAAACTTCTCTTTAGTGTAATAATGTTATTCCAGGTTGTTATTCCGTACTTACATAAAATATCACTTTTAGAATGTTTTTAAAATAATTGTGTTTTAAAATAAGTTTCTTTGTTACAGATCCTCCGGTGTTCAATAACGTAAACGAAACACAATTAGTATTTGCTACAGAAGGAAAAAGGTAATTCGATATAAATTATAGCAAATCAGTGTCAAACTATGGTTCCTATTTTACGGTTATTTTTTATTTATTTAAGTTGAAGTATTGCATACACTTCTGGCCTTTACTTTATTTCTGAAAAAAGATAAATATTATAGCCTTACGCCCCAACATAGAGTCACCAACGGTTATTTAAATCGCTCCTTAGTACAGAATTTGTATGGTGATTCTTTACTAAGGAGAGATTCCTTTAATCATTTTTTAAACATTTTCATTAATCTTGTCAGTAAACAGTATTTTATCATTCAGATATAATTTATTATGCAATTGAATAAAAACATCACATACTGGTTCACACAAGTATAAAGTTTACAACCAACAAGACAAACGCGAGAAATAATTTATGGGAAAATAAAACTAGAAACCAAGAAAACTAGCGCATACCCTAAAATACGATCTGAACTAGAAGCGACTTGCACCTATCTGTTTAATGGATGAAAAGTGTTCTAAGTAATTATCCAATAATATCCAATTTAGTGTACAAAAAATATCGTATGTTTATGACATAGGCGCATTTATTATCAGTAAAGAAACCCGACCCGGTGTATATTTTATGAGGATCTTCATCCTTCTGATTATAGATTTTGCTAATTCTCAGTATCTACTGAGTGTACTGTACACTTTACCTTTGTACAACACTAACAAGAGAAGAGACACTTGAGACGCGTTGACAGTTGTCTCAAGTGCGGAAATAGGATTAGAACTTTTGAAGTTACTCTAGAGACCTTTCAGGATGTCTGAAAATTTTCTGATTCAAAGAATACTTGAATTCTAAACTTCTTTGATGTGCGCCTACCTTATTAAGCTCACATTTGTTATTGATGATTCATTAGACATTATAAATCTTACGTCTTTACAGTTTGTGTAGATGTTATTAATTATTCGTAATTTAGCAACTATGTATTTTTTCAAGTAATGGGTAAAAAAATATACTTATTTTCTGGACTAAGTAGTAGTATTATCCGAAGTAGTGTGTTGTGTATACAGAAGGTATAGATTTCTTTACAATTCACAAATGATTCGGGAGAATCATGAATCATGATAATTTGAGGTGTTTGACGCCTCGAGACAAAGTGGATTTTAGAATAATGAAAGAGAAAAATGACTGAGAATAAATAAAAGCGATGGATCAAGTTAGGTAACTTCCCGCTCAGATAAAATAGTCGGGGGATGATTAGTGGCAAAATTCCTTGAATGCTTTCTTGATATCGTTAGACAGCAGTAGATAAACCAAACCATAGTTACTTCGAGCTTCGAACAATATAGTCCCGTAATATCAATAGCAGTTTAAATTAAATTCTGAGTTTAAACTGTCATTGTTGGGAACAACAACAGAATTTAGTTTAAATTGCTATTGATAATGAACAACAATGACAGTTTAAACTCAGAATTTAATTTAAACTGCTATTGATATTAGGTCCTTAATCTGACATCCAGACTGGATAGATTAGCTATCAAAAAATCCAGAACAGCATAGACCGAGTCGCCGCAAACCTAATAATTACCGAACAAGGACATATCTTAGTAGGTAATGCAACGAACAAGGTATAGATATCTAAGAGTTGATCAAGATATTTACAAAAATCTAAAATTTCCTCTAAAAATGCTTCTATTTCACAACAAGCTGACGAACAATGTAAAGAGGCCAAGAAAGAGTTTGATTACAATCTCGAAAACGCTTGAGCCTCCACTTAGAACGAGGGTGCTTCTGGGGACTATTCAACTCTCGATTATGCTGATTTTGAGTGTTCATGCTACATAAAAACAGATCTTTGCCCGCTATTTTATTTATACGCAATTGGCGGTAAAAGAGAATGGTTTGTAAAATATGTAAAATTTTGCAAAGAATTGCTGTTAAGTGAAAGCAAAAAGTTGATTTGATCTTGATGATATGCAACAGGCCACGTGCAATGTAGGGTTCCGAAGTTTATCGACTATTACTCATTAACTACTTATGTATGCTAACATAGCCGTAGTGATAGTGTTGCTTGTAAATTCTTCATATAAACAATTTTTGAGAAATTTTTCACATGACTTTAATGAGTAACAGTCAATAAACTTACTATTTTGGAATCCAACATTGACCGATTTTTATTTTTAAATGTATACTAGTTTCCTTATAAGCTTTAAGTAGGAATTATGAAAAATCTCACACGTGTGTCGTGTATAAAAGTTTTCAAAATTTACTGTTCACATATTAATATAAATTATGAGGATTTATAAATTTATCACATCTATCTCAATTTCATTCTACAATTTCTAGGACAGTGATGAATGATATTTTTATGTATTTCAGTGTAGAACTAACGTGTTCAGCGAAAGGATTTCCAATTCCAACGTATAGATGGTTAAAAGATAATGATGACACCTCCTACGAGTTTGGTCAAGATAAGGTCCAATTAATCAATGGTGGCACAGAGGCAGTGCTGACTTTAGCACCGAACACATACAACTGGAACCAAAGATATAGTTGTAGAGCAAAGAACGAATATGGCGAGGCGTATCAATCATTCTTGCTAATGAAAACTGTGAAACCGACGAAACCTTCTCGTGTAAATATCACATTTCAAAACATTTTAACTAGCATGAGTTTTATGGTACAATTGTAGTAGAAGGAAATAGGAATAGCAAATGAAAGCATGCCATGGTGGCCACATTCCAATGTTGAGGACATAATTAATATTATGATTAATTTTAAGGCTTATAAAGTTATGTACCCACTTTCGAACACATAAATGAATTTGAATTTAAAATATTTTAATGCAAATTCTTAAGGCCAAGTCAACCTCTCTTGTACTATTCTTGGGGTGCACCTTGCTGTCTAACAGCCGTTATCAATTCTCTATCTTTCCAGAATATATGGATTTGTAGTTAAAATAATATATCTAATATTAATTGTATTATTATAATCACTGTGGCTTTCTGACAGCTGCTAGACGACATACTTGAGGAGATAGAATATTCATATTCATAACGGACATAAGTGGATGAGGCTAGGCTAGGACACCAGGGCTTAGTATTTCTATTAGTGCGAGGCATTTAATGTGTAACGTTTATTTATTATTATTATTATTCCCACTAAAATTCTTAAAAAAATGTACTTTTAATTCCGTGATTGATTAAATCTTTTTTTTTCAGGTTCTACCCGTCATCGATTACGATAATATACGATTTAACCTAATTTGGTCTGATGAAATAACTTTTCCAATAGATAGTATGTTTTTAAATACTATGTTTTGTGCTTACACTACGCTTATAGAACATATTCCTGTAATAGTAAAATTTATTATGTAAAGTACATTGCCAAGTACATTGATCTAATTAAACTCAAAAATCACGTTTTGTTAAACTAAATTTGTGTTTGGTTTTTACAGGCGTCGATGTTCAATACTTTAAGGCAAAAAGTATTAAAGGAAGAAAACCAAAGGAATCTGATTGGATGCGATCTAAACTGGAGAGCTTAAATATAGATGATACTGATTCCGAAGGTATAAGTTTCTTATCGTTTAATAAAACTGTCAGTGCATTCTTAGGTCATAGTGTGTGTCAAAAATTCTGCTTATAGAGTCGACACTTATAAATAATCGTTTTAGAAGGATGAAGAGATGATGTTAAACAAAGTCAACCCCCGCTATCCGCTAGGGTCGAATCACTACTTAAAGTAGAGACCCTGTATATTAATTATCTTGTTGCGAAGGTATTTCCTACCCTCTAGGGAATGACGATACTGATAAGTTTTGATTTCAAAATAATCAAACAACAAATTAACTGAATTAGCAACCTGTGTGTCGTAATGTTAACCATGCCAATCACTGTTTAAAAGGTCCCAGGTTCCGTTTTAACTAATTTTTAAACTTAGGTATTTCGCATAGGATGTGTTTAGTACCATACCTACTTCTTTCTTTCATGCATAAATTATCACTTTTAAATTAGGCTACAATTTTAGTACAACTCGTAACAGAGTTTTCCTTTACTATAAATTTTGCTAATTTACAGGTGTTTATGTTTATTTGAATGGCTTGGATGAAAATACGGAGTACTATATTCGTCTTCGACCTGTAAACTCTGAAGGAAAATCGCAATGGACGAAACCGATGTTGGCAGTCACAGGAGAAAAGCCAGAAACTCCAGAAGAGCCAGACACGGAAGAAACCGAAGAAGACGTGACGGCGGCACCGGAGACTGCACAATTATCAAATTCTACGTTTTACGGTATTTTCTTCGCTGGCGGCGTCTTAATTATTGCAGCTGCAGCTATGTTTCTTATGAGAATGGTTTAGTAAATATTTTTCCCAAATAACATAATGTATTATATGTTCATTATATATTACCTATTTATTTTAATTCATTATATAAGATACTTGAAATTGTGTAATATTTTATTTTTTGATCCTTTTATCTAACCCGATCTTGTTTCGTTTCGTACAAACAGAACCAAAAAGGACAAAACAATATTTTTGTATATCGCATTAAAATGCACTTTTTATGATAATTATATAGCTATCCTATTGATTGACATTAATTAGAAACGTACTCTTTGATACTCTTTGAAAGGCTTTCTGGGCAGTTCCTAGGATATTCACAAGAGTGATTATACAACTATATTTTGAAACAATAATTTTGGTATAAAATGGGGCTATTTTTAAATTTACTCATTTTATCCTTCAAGACGCTCTGATCTTCGTAGGGGCAGATATATGGAGTTCTGTGAATTAGTATCTTATAGACTGAATAGTACCAATATAATCTTAAATTAAAATTTAAAAATCCCTTGACAGTTTGATTTACACTAAACATAGCTAAAAACACTCGAGACACCTTTCATACAAAAAAAAACTATATCAAAATCGGTTGGGAGCTACGATGCCACAGACGTGCAACGCTGACACACACGTCAAACTTATAACACCCCTCTTTTTTCGTCGGGAGTTAAAAATGAATATTGAATGGATATAAATGAAAAATCATAAATTTATTTGTATACTACCTTTATTGGAGGCAAAGTAGTTTGTATTGGGAACAATCTGTGTATACATGGAGCATTTATTAACAGCAATTTTATTAACGTATATACAAATTGATTAAAGACTTTTGCAAATATTCTTGAGTACCTACCATAGACTTAAATATACCATAAACTACTATTTCATAGTAGGCTAAAATTTATCAAATGTCAATACAGAGTAGGTACACAAAACAGATACATAATTTGTAGTAGTAATGAATATTTCGGTACATTTATTACCAAATGTATTGTTTTAAAGCATGCAAATACCTGCAGTACCTATTTGCATGCTTGGAGATACTTAAAAATCTTATACCCAATGTTTGAACAATTTTATTCCGCTTTTTTACTTAGCGATTAAATTTTATCAAAGCCTAAAATGATCTTATGCTAAACAACGATACTTTGTTCACTTCGTGAATAAACAATTCATATGCTTTTTGTTGATTTTTTTTAATTCATACGCTTTTTAAGCTAATAAATAAGTGGGACAATAAAACACTCGAAGGCTAGGCTAGATCTAATGTTGTTAATTTCAAAAGCCAGCAGATGGTCAATGGTAGGAAATTCAGTCTTCCTGTTATGCTATAGGTAGATAAAAACGGAAATCACCCCTAGTAAAGTATGTAGATAGTAAAAGCGTCCACAAAATTGACAAGTTTTATTGACTACGATATCGACACATTTTGGTTCTTACAATTATTATTTTCTTTATTCATTATGATATATAAATAGTAACTGCAACAAAAATTAAAATGTTGCTCATTCCTTTGGTTTGTCATCTCAACTGTATCTTATGGCAACTAGACTAAAATAAAATTATCAATAAAAGATGGGTAACTAAAAAAATCTAATTTCTAACTTACGAAATCGATGAAATGGTTTATTTTGTAGATATCATATCACTATATGTATATTAGATCGATCATACGCTGTCTATCGTTTTACCAATACAAAATGACTCTGTATATTAGTGTATAATATAACAGCTTTCAGGAAGAGGATAAAAGTCCGGCGGACTAATAATCCTCGGTCATTTAGCACCATCTGCTATTGATTGCTAATGATGCTATTAATATTGATTTGACGTAGGTATAATACAAACTGATTGCGGCGGCAATACCGTTTAGCAAATCAGGATTTCATTGGATTAGTTACCTTAAATCTTGATAAACACATGTCATGTCAGTTATAGTATACCATTTTTCATCAGTCAAGTCACGGATTAATTCGCTATATTATATAAAAAAAGTATGTAGTATTTTCTGACATAATAGTTAACAAGGAAATAAGTATATTATGGCGTATTATAAATTAACAAACTTCTGATTTTAGGAAAATGTTAGGTACGTTGAAGTCGGCTGACGTCTCTACGCAATAAACATACGAGTTTAATAGGAACAGAAACTCATGACTGTAGCTCGAGCACGAATATTTGCGAGAAAGTATTCGTATGGTTAACGTAAGCAATTTGTATGGCATTTTTTCAAAAGCGCCCCTATCGTGCGTAAATGGTACTAAAATGCCATACAAATTTGACAAATTGCTTACGTTAACTATACGAATACTTTCTCGCAAATATTCGTGCTCGAGCTACTGATGTACATTAGTGTCAGTCATTCCTAAGTAGTTACGCGTATCACAAGACGTTTTTAAATTCGAAATACTTCAAATAGGCCAACGGAATCATGATTTGTTTGTCCGCAAACCATCGCAGATCGTAGTAATGTGAGTTACGCCAATAAAAGTTTTTAAGTTTTTTTTCTATTCACGGAGTAAAAGCTGTTAAATTACGAAATACAAAGTTAGGTACATTAGAAGCTAATTCTTATGGAACATATTAAAAAATGTGAACTCAAATATACAACTTGTGCATACATACACACGCATCAGCCTAACGAAATATATAAATTATTATTATGTTACCTAAAATAAAATAATTATTTACAATTAGAAATAAAATACATAATTTTACTATTGCCATTGCAATTCTTATTCATTTACAGTGTTCAAAATTGACATTATATTTTACGGATGAGAAATAGGAAATTTTGAGGCAATCATTTTTTCTATACAAATGAACACGTAATAGTTTTATTCTTAGATTTCAATAAATATAATAAATATTCTACTCAGATTATAGAACAATATATTTTAAAAAACTTAATAATAAATATGACTTATAAAGCGTGTAATTTACACGTCATGTATTCGTACAGTTATTTAGTGGCTGTAAAGTATTACCAATGCGATATTGTAGTGATTTCGTAATTATTTAACAAACCTATGAACTAATTCATGAAATATTTGAATGTTAAGACCATGTTAAATTCACACCGAACAGCACTCCATTATTACGTGTCACTATAAATTCGCATTGGTTTGAGTAAAATACCTAAATTTAAATAAAGCTTCACTTAAACACAGGTACATAAATAACTACATGTTACAAGTTCACTTCTGTCTTATTGTCTACACATTTTTGACATTTCTGTAGAATAGGTATTTAAAAACTTATTTTAGATATCAGTAAGTAATATTACAAAGCCAATGAAACGTTGTTCATTGTAAAAAGCTTGTGGTAAAAACGTGGACGCAATGTTTCTTTACGTAACTCATAAACAGCGAAAAGTGTAGCAATAAGTTTAACAATATAAGTAAAATTGTTTTACTGAGTAAGGAGTATGCGATAATTATGAAATTTATTGATCACATAAAAGTATCCAGGAAAGTCGCAATAACTAGCTAGCGTCTTATTCAGTTCAATAAAAATTAAGAGTTTATTTTACTTTCCGCTTGGGATCGGTTAATTGCTGTGATGCTAAGATTCATATTTCATAGTAATTACCCTTTACAATATTATCAAAATTGCAGTCCATAAATATTTTTACACTTAGTAGCAAGTCTTTCTCTTAACCCAACAAAGCTATATATTTAATTTACTCATATTATAATTATTATATGACTTTAATAGTTGAGGCCACGGTAATAATATTCTATGTCAGCTTCAGATTCACACCCGACTCGTAAGGCGCTGCATATTATTTGTTTCTAGCTGGTACTTGAATTGTGTGAATGTTATATGCGCTGTTTGCAGTTCGCAGTTCGTGACGTGAATCAAAAGCGACCTTTACAATAGTGAACACATAAAAATTTAACAACAGACAATTTAGTACCTATCTTAAAATATTTCCTACCTATAAACAAATTGGAATGTGAACGAGGATGCCCAAACTTGCTTTAATTTACAAAATTACTCTATGAGTAAGCTGATCAAAAAATGAGAATTGCTTGATTAAATATAAAAGAACATGTAAACAATATAACAAATCAATTCGTGTTTTTAAACAAAATAATTGACGAAAAATGCCAAAACATCCCTGTTTATTTTAAAAAGAAGAATTACTTCAAGAGTATTCAGTAACAATGGAGGAGGACTGCAGATATAACAAGAAGGAGTAGTGACGCAACTAGTTGTATAGCTTGTCCGGTCTTAGGGTTCGGTGTTATGACCAGCCACTCAGAGTCTCCGGCGGCGTTCTGCGTACACACTCGCACGTTGAATTCGGTCTTGTTCGGCAACGGACCGACAGTGTACAAGGTTCCTAAGGAAATCGAAGTAACCAATGATTTAGAACGTTTTACATACATTTTACTATGTGTTAAAGTTGCGTTAAAGTTAACGGTTAAGAGACCTATCAAAGAGCCTGTGGAAATATAAAGAAAATTAAGTCATATAGTTATTCTATTAGTTGCATTTATCTTACACGTTATGAAAACAATATATTGATATACATATTTTACATTGTCATCAATTATGAGAAGGAAGATTTCAATACAAACATAATTGCTATTCTTTGTTAAGGGGGTCTTATCCCAAAAATGGTATTTTTGAAGGTGTTTTGCTCATAAATGGTACATAATACAACTCTAAAAAAAATATATGTTATTTTACAGTCTTTGTTCTTTCTTTTTATCAAACTTGATACACGATAGTCGTTACTTCATTAGATAGAAATAAATCACAAAGTTGGGTCTAATCTGGCATAAAAATGGCGTTTTATTCGCGATTTAATCGCTTCCAGATAATAAAAAATATACCACAGTATAGGTCCTATAGATACCAATATTGTTATCGCATCATAATATGAAATTTTGAAAAACATCCCTTTCAATTCCAATTTTTTCCCTTTCCACAAGCTACGAAACGCCCGACGCGTTCATTTACTCAATTTTACTCTCGCGCCAGTCGCCTTCGAGGTAGGACCTGTGTCGATCCG
The DNA here is from genome assembly GCA_911387775.1 of Thymelicus sylvestris. Classification (NCBI taxonomy): domain Eukaryota; kingdom Metazoa; phylum Arthropoda; class Insecta; order Lepidoptera; family Hesperiidae; genus Thymelicus; species Thymelicus sylvestris. The sequence goes on from OU426893.1 coordinate 11,335,093, forward strand.
TATCGCAGCCGCACGACGTCGAATTTCCGATACTTATTTTAATTTCGAATTTGGCGCGCGCGCCTTCTGGACTTATATTACCCAGTCAAAAGTATCCACACTGCTGTAATTTGAAATAATAAAAATTGTTCGTTTTTAAACTTTAGTTACTGTTTATAGTAATTAGGTATTGGTATAAGTCAAGTCCTAATTACACAATTATTCTTGCCGTATTAGGGCGGCTTAGAATACTAACCCCAATCCCAAGCCGGATGGGTGTCGTAAAAGGCGACTAAATCCGGCCCGCTGGTGGTAGGGCCCCTCGAGGGATAATATTGGTAATATTGATTTTAAATATTAATTAATACCATTATTACTATTATTATTTCTCCATGGGGTTCGCATGGATAGCTACCACCCTTGAGCATGTGTCAGCCGCCAAACGACTCGTCGTGACGGCTGGGAGCTTGAGAGCCAGTTTTCTTTGTTGAAGTTATACCTACTTTTTTAGGCGTGTTATGAAATAAATGGAAAATCGTTTTGAAAAAATGATTATTATTATATTGTTTTTTGAAGTGAAAACTTTGTTTAGTACGGGGATGATTTGAAATTCAATAAAACGAATGAGTTGAGGGGAGTTGAGTGGAGTTGAGGGGAGTTGAGTGGAGTTGAGTGGAGACTGGAGTACAAATAAGACATTACTATAATTTCCATGACCATGTTATATGTGTAGTCCATGCCACCCGCGACACGGGTAAATACTTGTAACCTATTGCGGGGATATGAGTGTGGAAGGGTTTTATTATTATTATTATTAGTAACCGTTAGTGGCTCTGAGTTGGGGTGTAAGTATACTTTATTTTGATTTATTAACTGGAATTTTAGGTGCTATAAAATAAGTGATGATATTTTTAGCTTATTTTTGTTTTTATTGAAGTGAAAACTTCTTTAGTACGGGGGTGACTTAAAATTTTATGAAGCGAAACTGTCGGTGGAGACTAAAGATGAGTGGAGACTGACTTGACTTGAGTTGAAGTCAAGTCAAGTGAAGTCAAAAGTCAAACAAAAGTCAAAAGTCAAAAAAGTCAAAAAAGTCAAAAAGTCAAAAAAGTCAAAAAAGTCAAAAGTCAAAAAGTCAAAAAAGTCAGTCAAAAAGTCAAAAAAGTCAAAAAAAGTCAAAAAGTCAAAAAAGTAAAAAAAAGTCAAAAAAGTCAAACAGTAAAAAAAGTCAGTCAAAAGTCAAAAAAGTCAAAAATGTCAAAAACGTCAAAAAAGTCAAAAACGTCAAAAAAGTCAAAAAAAGTCAAAAGTCAAAAAAGTCAAAAAAGTCAAAACTAAAAAAAGTCAAAGTCAAAGTCAAAAGTCAAAAATGTCAAAAATGACAAAAAAGTCAAAAACGTCAAAAAAGTCAAAAAAGTCAAAAAAGTAAAAAAAAAAGTGAAAAAGTCAAAACAGTAAAAAAAGTCAAAAGTCAAAGTCAAAAGTCAAAAAAGTCAAAAACATCAAAAAAGTCAAAAACGTCAAAAAAGTCAAAAAAAAGTGAAAAAGTCAAAAAAGTCAAAACAGTAAAAAAAAGTCAAAAGTCAAAAAAAGTCAAAAAGTCAAAAAAGTCAAAAAAGTCAAAATAGTCAAAAAGTCAAATAAGTCAAAAGTCAAAATTTGTGGAGTGGAGTGGAGTGAAGTGGAGTGGAGTAGTAAAACCTACAATTATCATCTTCCCGAAATTTTACATTCGTCTCATTATCTTGAAAACAAAATTTTTCAAGGTTTCACTTCTAACACGTGTGAATTGCAAACATTTTAATTTATTTATTACGTATCTTTAGGTATTTTATTTTAATATTAAATTATTCTTATACTTTTTATCATTCTCAACATACTTGTAAAATATCTTATCCAAAGGGTTTGAACATTTTTGTACGGAACCTGGCATACAACCTACAAGTCCGCCATTTTGAAAATAAAAACTCGTTTTGATTTTGAAGTTGGATAATTTTTGTTAGTATTTAGATGATATTAGTCAATTTTGTATGTAAGTACCTACTTATTTGTGGGTGAACCGATTTTGATGATTCTTTTTTTGATAGAAAGCTTGTGCGTATCATGTGGTTCCACATAAATTTGAGCGAGATCTGACAAGTAGTTTTCGAGTTATTTTGAAGTTGGTTATTTTTTGTTAGTATTTAGATGATATTAGACAATTTTGTATGTAAGTACCTACTTATATGTGGGTGAACCGATTTTGATGATTCTTTTTTTGTTACTTACATACAAAATAGGTACTTACATACAAAATTGACTAATATCTGAATACTAACAAAAAACAACCAAGTTCAAAATAACTTGAAAATTATTTGTCAGATCTCGCTCAAATCTATGTGGAACCACATGATAAGCACCAGCTTTCGACCAAAAAAAGAATCATCAAAATCGGTTGACCCACAAATAAGTAGGTACTTACATAAAAAATTGACTAATATCATCTGAATACTAACAAAAAATAACCAACTTTAAAATAACTCAAAAACTACTTGTCAGATTTCGCTCAAATTTATGTGGAACCACAATAATGATAAGCACCAGCTTTCGACCAAAAAAAGAATCATCAAAATCGGATGACCCACAAATAAGTAGGTACTTACATACGAAATTGACTCATATAATCTGAATACTAACAAAAAATAACCAACTTCAAAATAACTCAAAAACTACTTGTCAAATCTCGCTCAAATTTATGTGGAACCACATGATAAGAAAAGATAAAAAGAATCATCAAAATCAGTTCACCCACAAATAAGTAGGTACTTACATACAAAATTGACTAAATTTAATATCGTCTAAATACTAACCAACTTCAAAATAACTCAAAAACTACTTGTCAGATCTCGCTCAAATTTATGTGGAACCACATGATAAGCACCAGCCTTCGACCAAAAAAAGAATCATCAAAATCGGTTGACTCACAAATAAGTAGGTACTTACATACAAAATTGACTAAAGGAGGTGGCCAATATTTACCCCGGAAATGGTTAAAATACGTTTTTTTGTACAAGGTTTTAGTCCTCTGAAGAGACATATTTTCCATTTATTATAACATAACTAGAATTTTAATTTTCTTCTGAACTCCGCCGTGAGTAGTTATAATAAATTAACAATAATAATAAGTTGTATTGTATACAGATATACTTTTACTACCTCCATTGCTATCACCCCGGTCACTCACATGCGCGCAAATGTTTGACATTTTTACGAATGTTTGCACATATGTGAAGGGCGGTCAGGCAAATGGGTTCGCATATGAGTATACAAGCCCATTTCCGCTTTCTCCTACACTTTGTTCACGAATGTTCAATCTTGCTGTTGTTATTATGTTGTGGTCATTCAAATCCATTTTCAATACAGAAAATAAATGGTAGTACGATTAGACGCCACGAACCACGAAAAATTAGGAGATACATCACCTTTTTAGTCGTGTGCGCAACTGGTCGCACGAAGGTTCGAGGTTCGCGCGCTTTGATGTGCGACAAAAAACCGACACAGCTTGGAAAACCCCGAATGCCTCCAAAACTTCGCATAATAATCATTCGCGAAGGTCGTCCCACACTTGTGGGTTCGCGTATTCGCGCGAATGTGAGTGACCGGCATCACTGGAGGTTGACAATTGGCTGACAGAAGTGCGAATGTCTACTATATTGTCATTTGCCAAAATAATATTTTTCAGTTTAATTTCTGCAAAATATTAATTGTATTTGATTTTTTGCCATGAGGTGCATTAATTGCGCGGTTGATATTGAGCGCATGGCACGTCACTCCATATCTTCCTTAGCAAGAAACCTGCAATCCATAAGAATGAATCACTGCAGTACAGGTATAGCATTTTTCTTTACTATTAAGTAGTTCTTACTACGGCTAGGTTCACGCAACAATGTACAATATTCCTGTTTTTTTGCAATACGTTTAGAAAATAAGTTCTATTTTATAATAGGCTCCTAACATGTTTTCTTTCAACTTTTAGGCAAAGGCTACTATACTGTAGATGAGTACATAAATGACAAAGACGCATGGAAATGACCAGCTCTGCAACCAGTTCTGTACAAGCGTTATATTTTTTTGTAATAAATATATCAATGTATTTATATTTTTAAAAGATGTGTTGAGGAGATTTTTTACAGCTTTTCTTGTGACATCCATGACAAAGCACCTTTGCGAAAAGCTGGTTGATAAAAAAATTACGTGCATAAGTGTATCAATGATACCTAAACGAATAAATGATTTTTAATTTGAAAAAAAATTGAATGCATCACCTTATTTGCCTTATTTGGTACTATTGTTATATTTTATTCCTTAATTTTTACATATGTGTACCTAAATGTATATAATGAAACACGTAATAATATCAATATGCAGTTTTATTTATATTACGTTTGCTTGTGAATATTTACAGATAGGTAGGTGACAAGTTAATACGTAGGTATATTATTTTATTTAGTACTGCTGGTACTTCTTTATGTAGGAATAAGGTCATAAAGTCATAATTAAAGTAAGAGACATATATTAATTAATTATCCAAAATATAAATAGTATTTATTTAATACAAAAATCGCTCTTTAAAACACTTTTTCACGATTACGTATGTTTTGCAGAATGTCAAACTACAAAAGCTAAAACTGCCCGTAAAAGGAGAATCCCGAGTTCTAGAGATTTTTATTAATAAAATTATGAAAGTAGATATTGTAAGCTTTAGTGTAAGGTAAAAATAATATGTGTACATTATACTTCACAAATGGGGCAAATGCCCATACAGATGTTGGCCACCTCCTTTAATATCATCTAAATACTAACAAAAAATAACCAACTTCAAAATAACTCAAAAACTACTTGTCAGATCTCGCTCAAATTTATGTGGAACCACATGATAAGCACCAGCTTTCGACCAAAAAAAAATCATCAAAATCGGTTGACCCACAAATAAGTAGGTACTTACATACAAAATTTACTAAAATCATCTGAATACTTACAAAAAATAACCAAATTCAAAATAACTCAAAAACTACGTGTCAAATCTCGCTCAAATTTATGTGGAACCACATGATAAGCACCAGCCTTCGACCAAAAAAAGAATCATCAAAATCGGTTGACTCACAAATAAGTAGGTACTTACATACGAAATTGACTAATATCATCTGAATACTAACAAAAAATAACCAACTTCAAAATAACTCAAAAACTACTTGTCAGATTTCGCTCAAATTTATGTGGAACCACATGATAAGCACCAGCTTTCGACCAAAAAAGAATCATCAAAATCGGTTCACCCACAAATAAGTAGGTACTTACATACAAAATTGACTAAATTTAATATCATCTAAATACTAACAAAAAATAACCAACTTCAAAATAACTCAAAAACTACTTGTCAGATCTCGCTCAAATTTATGTGGAACCACATGATAAGCACCAGCTTTCGACCAAAAAAAGAATCATCAAAATCGGTTGACCCACAAATAAGTAGGTACTTACATAAAAAATTGACTAATATCATCTGAATACTAACAAAAAATAACCAACTTCAAAATAACTCAAAAACTACTTGTCAGATTTCGCTCAAATTTATGTGGAACCACAATAATGATAAGCACCAGCTTTCGACCAAAAAAAGAATCATCAAAATCGGATGACCCACAAATAAGTAGGTACTTACATACGAAATTGACTCATATCATCTGAATACTAACAAAAAATAACCAACTTCAAAATAACTCAAAAACTACTTGTCAAATCTCGCTCAAATTTATGTGGAACCACATGATAAGAAAAGATAAAAAGAATCATCAAAATCAGTTCACCCACAAATAAGTAGGTACTTAAATACAAAATTGACTAAATTTAATATGGTCTAAATACTAACCAACTTCAAAATAACTCAAAAACTACTTGTCAGATCTCGCTCAAATTTATGTGGAACCACATGATAAGCACCAGCCTTCGACCAAAAAAAGAATCATCAAAATCGGTTGACTCACAAATAAGTAGGTACTTACATACAAAATTGACTAAATTTAATATCATCTAAATACTAACAAAAAATAACCAACTTCAAAATAACTCAAAAACTACTTGTCAGATCTCACTCAAATTTATGTGGAACCACATGATAAGCACCAGCTTTCGACCAAAAAAAAAATCATCAAAATCGGTTGACCCACAAATAAGTAGGTACTTACATACAAAATTTACTAAAATCATCTGAATACTTACAAAAAATAACCAAATTCAAAATAACTCAAAAACTACGTGTCAAATCTCGCTCAAATTTATGTGGAACCACATGATAAGCACCAGCCTTCGACCAAAAAAAGAATCATGAAAATCGGTTGACCCACAAATAAGTAGGTACTTACATACAAAATTTACTAAAATCATCTGAATACTTACAAAAAATAACCAAATTCAAAATAACTCAAAAACTACGTGTCAAATCTCGCTCAAATTTATGTGGAACCACATGATAAGCACCAGCTTTCGACCAAAAAAAGAATCATCAAAATCGGTTGACCCACAAATAAGTAGGTACTTACATACAAAATTTACTAAAATATCTGAATACTTACAAAAAATAACCAAATTCAAAATAACTCAAAAACTACTTGTCAAATCTCGCTCAAATTTATGTTGAACCACATGATAAGCACCAGCCTTCGACCAAAAAAAGAATCATCAAAATCGGTTGACTCACAAATAAGTAGGTACTTACATACGAAATTGACTAATATCATCTGAATACGAACAAAAAATAACCATCTTCAAAATAACTCAAAAACTACTTGTCAGATCTCGCTCAAATTTATGTGGAACCACATGATAAGCATCAGCTTTCGACCAAAAAAAGAATCATCAAAATCGGTTGACCCACAAATAAGTAGGTACTTACATACAAAATTGACTAATATCTGAATACTAACAAAAAACAACCAAGTTCAAAATAACTTGAAAATTATGTGTCAGATCTCGCTCAAATCTATGTGGAACCACATGATAAGCACCAGCTTTCGACCAAAAAAATAATCATCAAAATCGGTTGACCCACATATAAGTAGGTACTTACGTACAAAATTGACTGATATCATTTGAATACTAACAAAAAATAACCAACTTCAAAATAACTCAAAAACTACTTGTCAAATCTCGCTCAAATTTATGTGGAACAACATGATAAGCACCAGCTTTCGACCAAAAAAAGAATCATCAAAATCGGTTCACCCACACATAAGTAGGTACATACAAAATTGACTAAATTTAATATCATCTAAATACAAACAAAAAATAACCAACTTCAAAATCGAAACGAGTTTTTATTTTCAAAATGGCGGACTTGTAGGTATGCCAGGTTCCGTACAAAAATGTTCAAACCCTTTGGATAAGACATTTTACAAGTATATTGAGAATGATAAAAAGTATAAGAATAATTTAAAATAAAATACCTAAAGATACATAAAAATTAATAAAAACAAAAATAAGCTAAAATTATCATCACTCTTATTTTAAAGCACCTAAAATTCCAGTTAATAAATCAAAATAAAGTATACTTACACCCCAACTCAGAGCCACTAACGGTTACTAATAATAATAATAATAATAAAACCCTTCCACACTCATATCCCCGCAGTAGGTTACAAGTATTTACCTGTGTCGCGGGTGGCATGGACTACACATAAGTATAACACATCACAATAACAGCCATGACACGAGTACAAATATTTATCTTTCACATAAATGTACTTATAAAATAATTTAAATTTGTACGATAAAAGTAGTGCCGTGCTCCTACTGTACTGTGGTCAGTCACCGGGATCATACGAGTTCAGGCTCTCGGCGCGTTAGCGGTATTTAATTCAGCCGGTCTCGGAACGTCAGAAATACCTACTTCGTTGGAAGAAGAGGGCCTTAAGTTACTGCTTACATATACCTATATGTAGCTTGTTTTGTACAATACGTACCATACATGTAAATGTGTAAGTGATAAATCGATTGAGTGTCCTGACCAAAGTACAAACACCTAAATATTATTTTTGTCATGTACACTAATTATACATACCATTGACATCTGCATCAACAATGAATTCCATAGCAGTATCCCAGTCACCTGTTGGGTGGGTCTCATTAACAGGAACCATGTGGAATTTAAAACCTGCAATGGTAAGAAAATCATCTGTGTTGTTATCCAAAAATAAAAGGTGAAAACATACTCTTGGAGACAGGAATTAAGTCACATGGTTTTGCCTTTTTTTAATTCCCAATAAAAAATTTTGAAATTAAAAAAACCCAACTTTTTTATTTTCATCATTATATGTATAACTAAAATATTTGGGTCACGTGAGCTTTTAAACAAAAAAATCTGCATAAAAATCGATGCATTCGTTTAGGAATTATGATGCCACAGACAGAAACACATACACGTCAAATTACCGTCTTTTTGCGTCAGGGGTTCAAAAATGTCAACAACAAAAACTTTCAATCATTTTCTGTGTAGGTGTACGTACATCAGAGAAATTAATGCGCACTCCATACTCGCGCGATAATCTCGCCGAGAATCTCGGCAAGAATCTCGGCGCCTGAAAAAAGAACCTGCGAAAATTATATTGTGAATCGGTTCCACATTCACGTTTCTCGTGTTTTTCTCGCCTTCTCGCGAGATTCTCGCGCGAGTGTGGAGAGCGCATATCTTAGCTTTTGTCCGTATATATTTTTGTTGATTTTATGACCATAAGCCAATTTATCGGGGTATCTATCTGATCCTATAGAAATATCTTGTTACATTTCTTTTTCATTTAAAATGATTTCTCCTTTAAGAAGTGGTCGATAAAATAAAATAAAATAAATACTTACCGGAAACTGGAAGGTTTTCGGGATTAGGTACAGTTTCTTCATCTGATGGAAAATTGCAAGTTGAACAAGTAACGTTGAAGATAAGTTTGTCTGAGAATGCTTGAAACAATTTCACCTGAAAATGATTTTTTATCTGTATTTTGTAACTAATAACTAGTAGGTAAATGATGATTAATAGTAGCATAAAAATATCAACAAAAAGAAAATAAAATCAATAATTGTGACAATTTTGAGGCTAAGATAAGGCAGAGGATTCAATTTTAACATTCATTTTTACGGATGGGAGTGGAATTTATATAACTTTTAAAGTACATCATATTAACAGGATTAACATAACAATTAACGTACAAAAGGCGTTCATATCATTGACATATTGATTTTCCTAAGACCACAAAAAAACTTAACCAGACTAAGAAGTAAGTAATAACATATTCTGACAATACTCAACCAATGGGAGATATGAAAAACTGAGTTAATATTCAATCGAATTGGGAATTAAAATTTAATTCATAATTACATCCTCATCTTGAGTTACCTAAATACGACAAACTCAAACATCATTATTCATAAACCGTTGATACACCTATTTTAGCTATTGCACTCTTATGTTTTATCTTTATCGTTTTTCATAGGAGTGAATGAAACAAAACTCTTTACGAGCCAATAATTACGAGCTAATAACTTTGCTTGTTTTTATAAATAAGGGAAAATAATTTGAACAATATTCTTACTTCTTCAGGAGGACTAGGCTTATTTCCAAGTGAGACGTGGAACACAATGGCTACATGACCCCTGGAGTTGTTCGCACTGCATTTGTACTCTCCCAAAGCACTCTCATCACGTACCCTCAGTTGGAAAACGGAGCTCGTTCCATCTTCACTATGTATGACCTTAGAAATAAGAAAGTAATTTGTATGAATTAGAACTGAAGTATAAGAAATTCTCCATAAAATATTTGTATCGGTACAATTTGTAAGTAGCTGTATTCGCAATTACCTATCCATTTAATTAAAATAAACATAGATAAACTTTTACTATAAAAGCGATTAAGAGCTAACAGTTGTTTATCAGAGACAACTCATTTATTACAATAAGAAACGCATAGTTAACCACAGTGGAGGAATAGAAAGAAGTATAATCTCATAGTAATTTCCTTTTAATGAAATGCAAGATAGAGAAAAGAAACGCAAGAGAGACAAAAGAGTAGTAGACACTAGTCATAATCATGGCTATTATTTATTACCGTATCAGGATCATTGATGGGTTCGTCGTAGGAACCATGACGCATGAACCAGCGGTAGGTAGGAGGTGGGTAGGCAATAGCACTGCAGGTAATATTTTTCCTGGAAAACAAGACCATAATATTATTATTAATCAGGACGCTATAGTAACTAATAACTATTTTTATGTAAATAGTCCACGTGTAGATGAGATTCCTGATGGTAAGTGGTCATCGTCGCTAATGGCCATCAGTAACCTTCCGGAAGACGACGAGTCAATTGGCGGCTGACTCAATCAAGATGGTGGTATAATCAGTCAGGCTGTCAGGTTTCATGGAAAGATAGGAGTAATAATACCAGTAACAATAATATTATTAATTAATAAGGCCTACTACCAAGCCAGCTGGTTTCTGTCGCCTCTTACGAAACCTAGGTGCCGACATGGGATTGGGATCAGTATTTTAAGCTACCCTAATATGGCCAACTCTTTCTTGTTGATAATTAACATTTATTAGATAAATTGCTATGGATCATAAGTAAAAAGTTTGATACTACAGAACAGCTACCCATTTATGTCATTGATACTGAAATAGCCTAATAGTTAATCAATTAGGATTCGCCTTGTTCAATTTCTGTTTAATTGGTTTGGTTTGTAATCGTGAGTACTCGAATCATTTTACGTGTTTGTAAATCATAATGAGTCAAGGTAAAGATTATATAATATTGGAAAATAACTTTTATTTACTTACGTTTCATTCAAAAGGACATAAACTTCTTGTACTCCATATCTAGTAGTATACACATCATTGGTCAAGGTGTTTACTAACAGTGGCTTATCTGAAAGTTTTACGATACACACAAGATTTATAATTCATGTAACTATTGTCACAAATCGTATATACCTATAATTTAATAAAACGGATATAATTTAAATGTCAATCCGATAAAAAATCTAATGTTGATATCATACGAGTAATAGCCGGCAGTGGAGATCTATATCTTCGAATTTTATGAAATCATAGTAGACAATAAAACGCAGGTGAATTGAAAACCTATTATTATTTAAATTCAGTTAAAATTGCTCAGTTACTTACGTTGTACGTTGACTTGGACTCGCTTGTCTGTATAGTAAGAGAGTGCCTTTTGCGTCACTCTGCAGACATACTCTCCTGAGTCACGGTGAGTCAAATTCTTGATTTCCAACTGATAGTTATCATCTTTATTTCTAATCACGTATTTCTTTGCTTGGTTATCTGTAAACAACATCGAAGACTTACAAGAAAGACGAAACACGTATATATTTACGCCAATCATGTCACGATTATAAGGTTTCATGTTAACATAAATAGTACAATTCATAGTTACCTCATTATAATGTAGATAATTTTACGACTATACTTTACTACGTACAATCCTTATGTACAAGATTTAGGTACAGTAAATGCGAAGCTAATAAAGTACGTACCTATATGGAAAATATTTTTTCTTATAAACTGAATTGAAACTGAGTTCTTATACATAAAGGAAATAATGTAAGAGATTGTAAAGAAACAATTTTAATATTTTATACAGCATGAAATTAATGATGTTTGCTAGTATTTGGAGTAGCTGCTATCATTGACATGCAAATTAATTTGAATTTTTACTTGTCGACGGCTTTAGTTATCACTTTATCAGGTTAAATGTGAATTTTTTATCGTCACCCATAATTAAACTCATCAAATTCCAGTGAAGGTTAGTAAAAAATATACGTAGAGGTCTACGTCATAATTACGTATATTATTACTAAGCACGTACTCTATAATTAACATTTTAGTTTTAATTGTATTACATAATAATTGATACAAAATCAACGAGGTTTACATTTTAAATCAAGATTAAACAACCGTAAATCCATATCTATTTAATAATGCATTTGGCATTGTCAAGGATGTACAATGCGGTTACAATCACTTAACGATTACTTTGTTTCCGAGCTGTGTTCGATTGTCAGTATGTTTGATTACTATGTTTTGTTGTTTTCATTAATTATTGTTGTCATATGCAGTCAACCAGATGTTATTTGACTGCTGTAATGCCTGTAACCCATAGGTAGACAGACATTTGCTTTCAAATTAGCAAGTAACAGATAATTTTATGTAGGTACATATATCCGCTCAAATGTGGCGCGGACTCCAGGAGTCCGCTATAGATTTATAAAGATATATTCTCAGTATATTATTGTAGTATAAAAATATTGTAATAGTTAGATATGGTAAAGGGTTCCGTAAAAATATATCTCGTAGTAATTATTTTGTTTTTAGAAAGACTACAAATTTTAGTCCTCAAAGGTCTCTTCTATCAGTTTTTTCTTCTATCAATTTTCACCCGTCCAGAAGATTCAGAAATAGAGTGCAGAGAGACAGACAACCGTATTCTTGTATAATGTTAATTACACAAGTGTTGATGTTATGTCAAAGAATTATTAGGAATCCTTACCAGGAATGGATCGCCTATCCTTATACCATTGGACGAATGGTAGTGGATATCCTTTGGCTACACAGTCAAGTTTTACTGATCTCCCTTCTTCTCCGTCAATATGTTCCAACTTTACATCTAAGTTGACTTTCTCTGTGTAAAAAAATCCACGTTACAATAATATATAAGTTCTTGTATTATAGATACAGACACAAGAAACATTTTAGTTACATAAAAATAATAGGTCCTTACGGCCTCTGCTTAGAGACTAGAGTCACTACTTAATTATTTAATCTTAGTTATTTAAATCGCTTCTTAGTACAGAATTTGTATGGCGATTCTTTACTAAGGAGCTGCAGGGCTATTCAGGTTTGTAACTTGACAGCGGATTCCGCGATGAGTGTCAAAATTGAAGTTCGAGTCCGAGATCTTGATATATGATTCTCGAATCATTTGGTACGCACTTGCGAAGTGAAGGGAGTCTCAAACTCAAACGTCAAACGACTAAAGATGGCCTCGCCTCGGTATGAATAAACGAATCGGTAAAATATTTTATCCTTCTGATATAAAGGCACTTACACATTTCTTATAAATTCTATGATTTATTGTTTTATTACTAAAAAAACGTGTGGCACCCGAGGACTGCCGCGGTAAAGCTATAATAATAACAGGCATTTACATTTTTTAATACCTGCGTTTATATTTATACAGGTAGCTAAAATTTTAAAATGTTTGTTTACTTTTCTTTCAGCTTAAGCCTTTCTTGAAAGTTTTGAGGAAATCGAATGTATTTTTTTACAATATTTGGATGGCTGAGTGCTTCAACAACCACATGCAGACAACGGGAAACCGATGGCTGCGACATATAGGAATGAATGTTTTTTCCGCATATTCTTTGATCACTTCCATTAGCAAAGAAAGAGAGTGCACATAATAACTGAAAAAATAATTCAGATATATAATTTTCAATCACCTTTATTAATGTATATATATGAAAAGCAAAAGTGACTGATGTATCAACACACAGGCCAAACCCTTTGGGCTAGAAACATAAAATTCGCACACGTAGATATTCCTCTTATAATGTAGGCATCCACTAAGGAAGGATTTTCCAAAATTCAACCCACAAGGGGGTGAAATAGGGGATAAATATACATACATGAATTCGGGACCACTCGCTTCGCAGGCAGGGTCGTTACCGACTAGGCTACAGGGTCGTCAATTAACTTTTGTAAGAAAGAAGGGAAAGTTAGGTTTGCTTTACTAACCTTTACTTTATCTGATAATCCATGTCTTCGACACTGAGGTGCTATCATAAGATATTTAATATCTTCCAATACGTTATCAATTAACTCTTCCGACAACCGGTAGTTAAAAACAAAGTCTCGGTGCATATTAATTAATTGAAAATTACGAATCTCATTCGCTTGACGTCGACTTTCAGCACAATCTAAAGAGTAAGCTTCTTCTAATAAATAATTGAACACAAATAAACGAGCCATGATATTTATTAGTACCTAATAACTAAAATATACCTAACAAAAATAACTTATTTTTATTTCAAAAATCTTTAGTTTACTCGAGAACGCGATAGCTCTTGACTAACTTTTCGTTTGACAATTGGACACGAGCTTCGACGGTGACGTAATTCGATGATCGAGAATAATAAATATGTCATCCTCTAATCATCTAGTACGGCACTTGCGAAGTGAAGTGATCCTAGAACTCAAACGTCAATTTTGAAACTCCGCTGTCAAGTTACAAAAGAGAATAGCGTTCCAGTTATGTAACCGTTAGTGACTCTGATTTGGACCTGACGTTAGTGAAATAGTGTTACATCTAGACTCTGGATGGTTTTAATAGAATGTCTAAAGATTTCTGCAATTTCTTAAACGTAATTTTGCTAATGCAAATTTACAGGAGATGTAGCATTTTTTCAAAACGACAAGAAGACGATATTGAGACAACTCTATAAAAAGCTATAGGTACAATGAAAAAAATAAAGTCTGTTAAAAAAATAATAAACAAAATTATTTCCAAAAAAATTCAAAGTCTCAAGACTATGAAACTGTAAGTACCTACTTACAGTACCTACTTCCTGTCTTTAAATTCATAAGAATAAAGTATAATTTTTGGTTTATTAATTTGTTAATTTTAACTCAAACTTTTGTTGCTTTGTAAGTAAAACGAAAGCGAATTAATCCTTCTAAAGTATTGCGGTGAGTGAAATTTTCTTAACGCGTAAACAGTTGTAAATCGTTTTGGATTATGATTATAGTTGTAAGGTCGGTTTAAAACGCATCAAACCATGCCGTTTAAAACCATTGGTTTAAAACCGTTTAAAACGGTGTTTTACGGTTTTTATGTTTAGAAACAGTGTTTTTTTAATATGAACTCAGAATGCATTAGAATATCGAATTCGCCATGCAACGGAGTACCAAACTGTGTATTTTCATGTTTGTTAGATTTTTTACTAATAATTAATATTAGTGAAAAGCAACGAAAAAATGCCTTTTTCACTTTTTACTTATGAATTAGCGCTCAAAACGCAAAAAGTTAAAAACTTCAAAAAATAATAATGATTATACATATTAACTCTAATTTAATAACTTCTTAATAAAAAACATATTATGATATTATTTCATTACCGATTCGAGTTCATCTATGCAACGTTGCCAGCTTGCACGCACAAACCAATTCTAAATACATAACTCTCTTTTGTCTCCGCAGTCGGGTATTACACCGTTTAAGACGGTGGCTTTCGGGTTTTAAACGGTGCGTTTCAGTTTTAAACGTTTTAAACTGGTTTTTTTACAACTATAATTATGATAGATGTCGGAACATAAAGGAGAATTCATTTTACCGCCAACAAGAATTTCAATAGTCTCGCTAAGGTTCCCTGATCTGCAAGTCCAGTTCCCGCTATCAGAGATATTTGTTGTGTGAATAATGAGAGGCACCAGGCTGTCAGCAAGACTGCCACCTTTGGGTCTTTCAACGAATACTCTGGTGTTTTTGGTAGACTTCGCTTCGACTATCTCGTTCGAAGGGGAGTACCATTCCAGTCTCTGAAAACAAGAAGAAGGTTGTTTTAAAGTCTCAATGAAAAAAAAGTTGTAACTAGGTAATAGGTACTTCGTTTCAAATCATTAATGGCTCACTACAGGGCACGAGGGTCTTTTCCTGATCGGATTGGTGAAGCGGTAAATTTGTCATTGACTATTTGGGTAGCTATGTCGAAAATTTAAATTATTCAAAGTTTTAAAGTTAGAATATTCCTAGCGTTCAACTTAGATTTGAACGTGACTGTCCAAGTTTTGAATTAATTATAGATGAAATGATCGACGATATAATTTATGTCAAGAGACTAAGCAAATGTATGTAATTTCGACAAGTTGAAGAATTTAGCACAAAATCCTGTACTTTTTTTGCTCTAGGGATAACAAAATCAACCTCTAAAATTCTAATTAATAAAAAAAATCTACAGTGTTGACTTTTATTAATTCCTATATTTAAACAAAGTATATAGGAGACTTAGCACATAAAACACTTGCACTACTTATAAAAGTATATTTAATTAATATTTTAGCAATAAATATTTTTGCACGTGCAAAATACATTTTCAGCGATAAGAGGGAGCGGACAAATTGCAACTGCTAAATGTAATTTTGCTTGAAAGTGGGTGGTATTTGTTTGCTTGAATTAACCCGTTACTTTTTGTACCTGTATTTGTTGAAACTTCGTTTTAAAACAAGACCGCGTAAAGCTCATGTAATTAAAGTTCTTGTTTATATTTGATGTTGTTGTATATATTATTTGTGTATGGGATAATGGGTGATAACGCATCTAAAGCGACTGCGAATGAATCGTTTATATCCCGACGGTCTGCGTTGCTCGCAAATGATCGAATGAGTTAGCTACTGCCTGGGCAGTTGTTAATTGGATGGGTGATCTTCAGTTACATTTTTTAACAGTTCCATTCTTTGGAGCATTAATTTGCTTTGTAGGATTAAGTCATGATCCTTGGTGTTATCGGTAGATAGCAGCCGATCCACAATACCCCGATCCCAAAGAAGCAATATGTTGGAGCATGCTCTAGGTTTACGCAATAATAAAGACGTATCAGTAGCTCGAGCACGAATATTTGCGAGAAAGTATTCGTATGGTTAACGTAAGCAATTTGTATGGCATTTTTTCAAAAGCGCCTCTATCGTGCGTAAATGGTACTAAAATGCCATACTTTGACAAATTGCTTACGTTAACCATACGAATACTTTCTCGCAAATATTCGTGCTCGAGCTACAGAAGAACAACTCGCGCGTCGTGTTGGCTGGACAGCTATTAGGCCAAAATTAATTTATATAAGTTTAATCGTTTATAAGCTTGTTAGTGATCATGTCACTTCTAGATTATTCAGCTATTTGAGGTCATATGCATTCAATTATTATGCTATTATTATTATCAAGGCGGTGACATATTATTATTTTATTTATTTATTTAATCTTTATTGACCACAATAAAATATTACGGTACAAATGGCGAGCTGCATTCTCTACCAGCTAACCATTATTATCTAGTTACTATACATATGAAACGATTTATATTGTACCTGGTCTACGTATATGTATATTGTAGAAGACAAATTACTCGGCCAGATTGTTTTTTATAATGTAGTATAATGTAGGTATATTAGTAGGTATATAATTATAAAAACACAAACTTACTTCTTGTAAGTTAACTCCTTTGCAATAAATGCCTTTCTTTTCGCCGACATTATAAACCGAGGATTTTGCCAAAACTAGCAGGGACGGAGGGCCACCATCGGATTCCGACGAGGATACTGTAAAAAAGATAAGAATATATTATTATACTATTAATTCTGTTTGTAGTTTATGTCTTGTATTTTATCTGTGGTAATTTTCTATATTTTCTTAATCGTCTTAGTAGAAAATAACCATTAATAACTTTTCTTATAGAAAACACATCTGTTTCATTCTATATCGACTGGTGCCAAACATTCAACAAAGTTGCCGACATTTAGTACATAAGTAGATAAGTCTCTTGGTGTCACTCTGTCAGCTTGTGTAAATACTTTAACCCTAGAGTGGGCGCGTCTTTCCGCGAAACGTCAGTGGGCGCGTGTAGAGTATTTTGCCGCCCGTTTTCGTTGACAATTTTAAGTTGGAATACTGCAATTTAATGATTTTTTTTCTCATGATTTAATTATAACACAAATAGTGAATGAAAAATCAACATATTTATTAAACTCTGATTAAGAAACTTTGGTTCACAAGTAACTTTAGAAAATTTAATATTTTAAGTCACTTTTTTAAGTTATCCTACATTATCCTACTATAATATTTATAAAAATGGAAAAAAATAACAAAATTAAATATTTTCTGAATCTACACTATATGTTTTGTAGAAATAGTCTTCACATATGTATGTGCAATGTTCATTGCACAGTAATTTTAAACATATGTAGCACCCTTTTTTCGTGCGCATTCTTCTTTTCTTTTTTCTTTTCTTCTTTTCATTCTTTCTTCTTTGATGGACATATCTTGCATATATACCTTCCTTCTTTGAAGATGATGCTTGTACTATAGGAACAAAACGATCAATTTAGCTCCTCAGAGGAATATTCAAGGTGTCTACAGAAAACCTTTCGGTCATATATGGCTTAACCAGGGCCATCCCCATTTCCTTCAAGAACTGTTGGCGTAGCATGAAGTGTTTACTGTTGGCTTTGGAAATTATTTGGCTATTTATACTGCCGATATTCATCATCGAAAAAAATACCTCATTGGTAATCAGTGAGTCATTCTACCAACAGAATACTCTTCTTTCATTTGGTCCACAACATCAACACCTTTGGTTTAATTGTAAAATGTAATCATTTTAGGCTTTGCAGCAGGCCCGGTGTTTTCGTCGTTTCTATCACTCTGATTTCTCTACTAATTTTTTAATTACCCTCAGAATTATGGAATGTCCAATTGCAATAGACTTGCGTTTATAATAATACATAATAGAACATTCAGTTTTTCGTTCTACCTACAATACTGCAATTTATTGATGAACTAAGAGTGTCGGAATACTAATTAGTTTTATTTACAAGTATTCATAAGTAATTCTTATCTTGAGTTTTAAGTATCACTTTTACTTCTCATAATAAACGAATTGTATTTTTTTTTGGGAAAATAAATGTCTTAGACCGTAAATAATAGCACAATTTTTACTTCCGTGAGTAGGCGCGCGTCGAGCAAATCGCCGCTGGACGACACCTGATGGTAAGAAACTTCTTCTCAAGCGGTCCCCCGCGCACTGATGGCATCCCGTCTTTCAGCAAGGGTTCCAAACAAAATTGGAGGCAGCTACTAAAAAGCGCTAAGTTTTTGCGCAATAGTTTTAATAATTATTTAAGTTTTTTTGCAGAGGGCGGCAAAATGCTCCAATCGCGCCCACTCTAGGGTTAAGAACGCGAGATGTAGCCAAACTTGGATAAATTCTCGGCAAGGCTTAATGCAATATAATAAATAAATAGTATACAACATACAGCTTTGTATTTATCTTGAGTCCATTATGTAATTATTTGCGCAATGAATACATTACCTAAAAAATACGTACTAACTAATGTGAATATTTGAAATTCCAGCTAAGTACAATAAAATAAGATAGTATTAGTACTAATTGTGAATCAACCCATAAATTAAATAAGGTACTTCCACTGTCCATGGGAAGTACAATATTTTTAACATACCTACTTGATAGTCTTGAGTTTTAAAATCAGTACCACATTAGCACTTTAGTAGTTTAATTTTAAAATGAAATTAACATGAGCTTCGAGTCCGAAGAGTCTTAAAGATATAGGTACGTCCTCTGAGGAAAATAATTCAACGAAAATCAATATGCAGGATGGTGTTCTCGTGAGAACGCTGGGTAAAATAGTTTAGCCGAGCCACTATTAGAATAATTTTATTTGAAACTTACAAAACCAATGTTATTGCAGTTTAGGCTCAAAAATTTACGTAGCCAAGACACGTATCGGAGAAATTTTGGATATCGCGTAGCACCAACTTTTAGGCAGACGGGAACATCAAAATTCAGACCGTGGCCATAATATTCTATGTTATAACAACTTTCAAGGAAAAATTCTTCAACTCAAATTATTTCACTAATGTCAAGACAAGAATGATCAACATTTATTAGAAATATTTTGTATAAGTGCACGTTATTCTAATTAAATTTACTTTACCGCATCCCTCCTTGAATTTAGAAAGAATTGTTTTGTTTTAATTTCTCAGTTATTTATTTTTATGGACTAGACTAAAAATCAAACCTTCGAAAACCCCTATTCAGATCAATAGTTTTAGACAAAATTGTGGGTATTTACATACATATAAACAAATCAAATAGATAATCTCCTGCTTTAAAGTCAGTTAAAACAACTTAACTTCTTATTAATTGATTGTATTTTTATTAATTATAATCTCATCAAAAACATAAACGTGAAATGAGAGCCAACTTCGAAAAAAAAAAGAATCGAGATCTAAATGAGTGCCACGTTCTGTGTAGAAAATACTAAAATAGTCACAACAACATGTTATTCAAGCTCTACATTTGACTTGGCTAGTTTTTACGTACCTACAGGCTATATTTATCTTCGTTAAGTCTGTTAGGTTGATATAATACCTGTGTTACTTTTCTAAAATTTGGTTTGTTGATAGCTAACTAATGAAAACTAGCCAAATGTAGAGCTTGAATTACATGCTGTTGTGACTAAAATTTAGGGTTTTTACTTTAGGTTTTTGCAACTCTGTTAATGCACTGTAATAATTTCAGAGCTTGTTCCTTCACATTTCATTTTTTTATACCACGAATAGCTCGTACTGAATTTTACGCTCGTACTGAATTTTCAGTAATGAGTCACACATGATTGCATGATAACTGTCATGAATACTGAAGTTCATACCGCACCTGTCTGGCGTAATATGGGCAATAAAGTAATTTAGTACGCGGTGTGTATAAACATTTTTGTTAAGTACTTTATAAAATGGCAAAGAAGCATGCAAATCCAGACTTTACTGACCCCTGAGAATAGTAGCTATCAAATAATTTGATTGCACTGTAAATATATACATAGTTTATTCAGATCCATTCGAGTTTTCTATGTCTTTTCTCTTTCAATTTTTCTATTTTCGTTAAGGTTTATTTTCTCAAATAGCGTACATAGGTATTTAGGGAAATTTAAAGACGAAACCGCTGTAGGAAATGTACGAATAAAAACAGAACTAAAGTACATTAAATTCACTTTACCCACAAATTGGTTAGAAGAAGAATGTTAGCAACGAACACATAAGGGAAAAGCGTTTCAACTCGTTTCAGACACAAGATAAACAAATGATTGTGGTTTGCATGCACGAAGTTGAAAAACCATAATGTAAAAAGAATGTTAAATTGTTACAAGAAACAAATCATTGGCAACTTTCCTTAGGTAAACGTTGTTGCTTGTTACACTCAAAATAAAATAGCTTTTTTGTATTAGGGTCTTACTATAACATCATGTACTATGTATGTCTTCAGCCCATTAATGGCCCACTATGAGCACGGTTTCTTCTTTTGATGGGGCTTAGAGCATACTCCACCACGCTGCTTCCGTTCGGATTGGTGGAGAGGTTAGTGGCCAAATCAAGTATGGGAAGTTAATGCCGCCCGAAGGCCTCCGACACGGCTTAATGACTGTTGTCTGACGATAATTACCGGGCTGACGGCTATAAGTGCCCTCCGTAGCATGGAAACGCTCAAGAATTGTTGTTGCTTAACTCAACCGATCTCTTGTTGGAATCAACACAAGTCAATTCTAAATCCTAATTATTATTCGGTATATTCTCAAAAAAATACCTTTTTGAATTTCAAATTTAAGATTTTAAATTTAAGATTCAAAAAGGTTTTCTCAAGCGTCTGGCGTGGTATTACACTTCGGAAGCCACCAAGTGATCTGTCTTTAGAGCCAGATATTGATATTTGAACGCGCCTTTCAACCGGTTTAAAGCATTCTCCCGAGATCTGCTCTATTTATGAAACACGTGAAACGTTGACTTTTATACTTCGTTAATTTTTTTCCGATACGATCTTTTGGGTCAAACAATTTGCTCTTTTAATGGGTGGATTTTTTAATTATACTCTAACTTTTTTTGACAAACTTTTGGTGTAATCTACTTGCAGTTTTCCGTTCAGAACAGTTTTCTTGTAATTAAGCTCAACTTGTTTAGAAGTCTGTCGTTAACTAAAGTTATTATGATCCTATAATGTTATATGAAAATAATCTTATGACATGTGACATGACCAAATATGAATATGATCATATGATGATCCAAAATGAATATGTATATACATACATTTATATGATATTAAGATCCAATATGGTAGCAGTAATAACTGTCGACAGAGATCGAAGTCTTAAATTTATCTTCTCTGCAACATAATGACCATATAACTTTGTCAATCATTTAATGAATGAGATTGGAGAGTCGTGTCTCATTAATACACGTACAAGTCATCCAACTTAAGGCTTCATTAGTTGTTTAAGATAATACAAGATGATAATGATCACAAGATAATAGATCTTGAGACCATTATCATCTTAATCTGTGTTTACGTATTTGTGTATAATATTAGTTCACAGGGACTGTCTACAGAAGAGTACTAAGTTCGATTACCCGCTTGGACCGGCTAAAAAGTTTTAGAGCCTTTTGCAGGTATGTCCGAAATACTAGAAATTTTACTGCGTAGGTCAAAGTCTTTACGCATATTGCTATGCAATATGGTTTGCCGTTCATTCAATCAATCGTCATCAAAACGTGATGATAAAATATCCTTGACACTCTGATACAATTTAACTGAGGTCACGTTACCAAAAATGTCTACAGCGTTTGCGCTTCAAGTTTCGCTTTTAAAGTGATTAATGTCTTTCTGGTTTATCTACCTTGGATAGATGTAGCCCATTGAGGCCTGAGGGCGAGAACAGTTCGTGTTTATTTTGAATAAATGCTAAGGGTGTTACTGACGTAATTACGGAGGCGCTCAAGGTGCGAAGTAATACCTGTCAAGATGATTTATTAACCCCGTCTTATTGGTCGGTGCTGTTGCGAACTAAAATTTACAGGAACGGAAGGCTAATAAGGTGTGATGATAGGCTCGCATTAAATACATTATGTACGTCACATATGGTGAAACATTTTGCGTAAATCTTTTGTTACGTCTTAAATTTTCTGCCTTGATGAATATGACTGGTCTTGATGAAAAATGCAAAAGCAGGCGTAGGTACTTAAAAAGGAAGAAACAAAAAAAGATATTGCGGTTAATAAAAGTGTTCCTCTGTTTATTATATTTACCTTTAGACCCGTTTTGTCTTACCATAAGGTTAAATGACAGAGAATGTAACTCGACATATTTTACAGATTTTTTAAAAATATTACTACTACTAGCCTTATAAGCAAGCATCCGCTTACTGAATATCCCCTGAATTTATCGCCTGTGTAATGAATTTTAAAGGAAAATCACGGCTAGGCTTAACATGTGAACGAGTTATATTCGATCAACTTACAACCACGGAACTCTACATAGCGCGTGGCCTGACACGCACGTGGCAAGTTTTTTTAAAATAGGATTTATTTTAGTAAACATACTTATATGAAAAGTACGATCAATGATCTTCCATCCCTTTATCTGCAAAACAGATATTACAGTTTAGGCAAAAATGTAAAACCTGTAGATGACTGAAAGCCTATACGAAAATTTTAAGTACTTAAATTTCTACTGGAAGGAATACCTTTAACTTTATCATACGGAACCTTAGCGTATCATATTCAGACATGACCGTTTTTTGTTAAAATCTTCATCTATCTCATAATACTTACTTGCAAGTGAAATATTTCGGTGAAATGCGAAGTTCGTGTTATTGCGAGGGTTAATATCTCTCCAGACATCTCGAGTAGCTCATGTACACAAAGTTATAATTCTTCACGAACTCCATCTGCTTGAGGATCGTCGTTATACTTACTTGGTATATTTACCTTGATTATAATATTTAGGGACATGACACATAAACTTTGAATTAGTTTAATTAGGTAGTATTTTTAATCAAATTATTATTTTCATCGTTTAATCGTAGACGAACAATTTGTGTTGATTTGTTCTATAAGTATTTTGTATCTACATCTTGTTCCAGTCTACCTGTGGGCAAAATTTCATGAAAATCCGTTCTGTAGATTTGCGTGAAAGAGTATTAAGAAACATCTATATATCCTCATAAATTTTCACATTTATAACATTAGTAGGAAGTTGGATTAACGCCCCAACTCAGAGTCACTAACGGTTATTTTAATCGCTCCTTAGTAAAGAATCACCATACAAACTCTGTACTAAGAAGCGATTCAAGTAACCATTAGTGACTCTGAGTTGGGACGTCAACTTGTTTTCAAAATAAGGCATGCATAATAACATAAGAGTTAATTAACTAACTTATCGAGCTGGTAAATTGCGTACAAAGCAACAAGGTCGCTTCAAGTTTAAGGATCAAATAACTGTAAGTTTCAACTCAAATACAATTATTGGCATCAATTATACGGCAGCGTTTGATGTTGTATTAGCTGAATTCCATTGAGTGTTACAGTTATTAGAACTGTTTAATGTCTAACGATTGTATATGCATATCTAACGATTATAATATCCATATCTAACGACAGTATAGCAACATTTACTATTGTATTTAAACCTGAGTGTATAACGTTACCCAATTAGGATTCCTTATTCGAATTAGTTGGTTCATCTGTTTGCTATGTTATGTCAATCGGAATTGATCGAGTAGTGCTTGGGGAAATTATATTATAGGTATCACTGTACGTGTTTGTTCGTCGCTTCATGACATTATTATACAAGTGTGTTACAACCATTTAAAA
This sequence comes from Thymelicus sylvestris, assembly GCA_911387775.1. Classification (NCBI taxonomy): domain Eukaryota; kingdom Metazoa; phylum Arthropoda; class Insecta; order Lepidoptera; family Hesperiidae; genus Thymelicus; species Thymelicus sylvestris. The sequence goes on from OU426893.1 coordinate 11,359,592, forward strand.
TTTATAAAAAATATGTACCTACATATTTTTTTAATCCACCATTTTAGAAAAGTTCTTTGTCAAGGAGAGGAAGAAAAGGCGAACGAAATTCTTCGGCACATTTTTGAAGTGAAACTTCTATATTTATAGACGGAGTATTAGGATTTTTCTGTCACGAAAAAGTGTTACGGCCGCTTGGAGGGGGTAGACAAAATATCGCGTAGAAATATTTAAATAAATATTGAATATAAAGACGTTGCCGTTGTCGTTTTAAATATTTTAAATATTCATTAAAAAATGTTAAAAAAAAAACATTTTTTTTGATATTTTTAAATATTTTTTGGAATGTTTTCTCTTGAAATATTTTTTATTGAAATATTTTTTTAAACAATATTTTATTGAATTCCTCTTATCCGTTAAAGTTTCACTTCTACTAACTATGTGTCCCAGCACACATTTCGTTGTTTTCTTTTTAATTCAGGAACACTACCATAATTATTATATATGTATCTACTGATTTTTTTATGTCGCGGGTGGTACTGTTAGACAAATGTCTGTCCCCGGCCGAGAATCAAACCCGAAACTTTGTAGGCATTGTCAGTATGTACCTACTAATGGGGCTACGAAGTTGTAATGTTAGTAAAAGTTGTCGGACTTACTCGGATGACAGATGAGTGATTGCTAACAATTAATTATAAGGAAAAGTTTCCTATTTGAAGAGATAAGTTACTCTCGTTCTTTCTTTTTTATCTTTTATTTCAAATTTTCCGTAGTTGCGAATGTTCTTATACGTATAGCAAAGGTTGCTACAGTAATTGTTATTGAAAATGTTAATATTGTAATGTTACTTATTTATAAGTAGGTACTATTGTTTCTTCTGTGGTAATATCAAGTAGGTACTATTAATTCTTCTGTGGTAATATACTCGTACAGGAGCACCTCAGACCGGCATGTCCAATCTAGTGGAGTCTGTCAGTTAACTCAAACATCTTTGAAATAAAGTTTCTAAACTGTAGAGGTATTCCTGAACATATTAATTTAATACTAATACATACATAATATAGAGAGGAACCTCTCGTTCGCAATCCCTAATTCTCACAGAAGGCGAGCAAAAATTGTCTTCTCGACTAAGCCTTTCCGAACTCGACGCTCTGTCCACGTGAACCTGTATAGGCCAGTATGGCTCATTCCAAAAAAACTGGTTGAGAAGAAATTGATACAACACACTAGAAGTGTGACGTTGTCAAGTTAATAAAAAACTATAACAGAGCAATATTTGCCGTGCGAGCTTGTATAATAATGGAGTGTAATACGTTCTAACTATGCCTACATTTGAACATTAAAGCTGGTTGTAGCACAAAGTTTCAATGCTTTCGGAAACTTACTCATAGGTACGAGGTACTGATACTCAGGAAGCTGTAAACACACGCTGTAAATAACGTAACAACAATATTTTGTTGTTATTGTAAGCTAAATTTTGCACGCACATTTAAGTCTTTTTTATAAGTTGTAATTATATAAAATGTGAACTATATTATAAAAAATGGTTGTCTGTAAAGTCGGTTTACGGACGGTAGTTTAACGTGGCAACGTCATGACCGCTCCAATCAACTACGATCGCCTACGCTCGCTACGCCGCTCGCTACGCTACGATACGCCGACCGTAGCCGATAGTGCCTCTCTCTCTCGCTTTTGCCGCTGTCTCGCTCGCGAAACGCTACATTTTATCAAAAAGACGCCCGGTGCGGCACTCATCGTTTTAATAGACGTTATCACGTCAAAAATCGGATAAGTGTCTACTGCATTCTTTATCAGTCCAGCCATAATGTTGGTGAAAAGATGACGACGTAAGGACCAATGAATTAAAAAGCAAGAGAAAAAAATGGTTTTACTCACAGGATTTTGCTTTGTTTCGAAATACATAATCCTAAGTCTTCACTTAACACTCCATTTTATGTAGGTGCTTAACGGTACTTCTGTCTGCTGCCTAGATACGAAAGCCTGCCCAAAATCATTTTGTAATACTCGTATTTATTAATTACATTCAATAGTTCTCGTGTGATGCAATAAATTATTGTGCACATTATTAAAACGAAACATTTTGTCCCCCTCAACATATTCAAATTTATTCATTGCTGGATTTACGTACAAAAGAAGATCGTAATAATGTTATCGGTTTCTAGTAAATCCTGATGATTGGCGTGAGAAATATTTGACACATTATATTTAATTTATGCCTAGGTACTTACGATAAAAAAAATCTGTCCAGTACATAGAATTAATATTACTAGCGTATAGAAGGGACACCGCGAACATCGGGTACGGGGGTGTGCATTGCAGCCGGCCGGCTGCATTTCATTCTGTCACTCGGCTGTCACTCGGCTGCGCTCATGGCGGCCGCATGTCAAAATTTTTTATGAAAAAACTGAAAAAATGCCGTCGTGCGAAATAAGAATGTGTCACAATTGCACGACAAAAAACAAAAAAGATAATGTTATCACTTTATCATCAGTAAGAAAACAAAATCTTAACTTAAATCAACTAAAACGAATTTAATTTAATTATTGAGCAATGTTCCCGCCATTTTGAATGAAAAAATCATAAGGAGCGTTTGAACTTGGCAAGCCACTAGCGTGTTATTGGACTAAATAAGCTTGCCGACGGGACGCTTGTGACCAATTTAAAGTGTTGGATTTTTTGACACGAATCAATGGTAATTACGTTTGAAATCGTTTAAACGCTTTTGCACGTTAAATAATGTTTGAGTAAGAGCTTGTAAAGATTTGGAGTCGGTGACTACTCGTCTTGGTTCGACAAGTGTCACATACAAAGTTACTCTATGGCAAGTGTGCAAACGAGGCTTCTAGTTTGAAAAGAGAACGGAGGGCAAGCCGGCGGTGGAACACACATTTTGTTTGAGATAGCGTCTCTATGTATTACCTCAATGGTCCAGTATTAGTTATTACTCGTATAGATGGCTCTATTTTTTATTTCACGTCAACAGTATAAAGGCGTCCACAACACAAACGTAAAAACTCTCAGTGAATCGTGTTTGTAGCGTTGATGTGTCATTGCAGTGGGTGAGAATGGACACTTATACATAATACACTCGACGTGACGTCATGAACGTTAATAATACAATGGTTACAACGTATTACGTGAATTATGTAGGGCACAATTTAGTCGACAATTCGATAGTAAAAAAATTCAATTGTTGATTTCTGTGGCAAATAAGGTCTAACGCCTTCGAAATTCTGTAATGGCAAAGACGTTCAGTTGTCTATTAATTGAATATTAGCGCGAAATATGTCATTGACCGTCGTCGTAGGACGGAATTTAACCCCCAATTCAAAGTCACTAACGGTTACTCAAATTATTCCTTAGTACAGAATTGTATGGTGATTCTATACTAAGGAGCGATTTAAGTAACCGTCAGTGACTCTGAGTAGGGGCGTTAGTAATGCCACCTACATTGTAAGCGGATACGTTAAAAGTATCTAATAAAACATCACCGTCTCAGCGGAATTCCATTGTCAATAACACGGACGAGGAGGAAGCAGTCAAAAATTGTAATTTGTTTTACGAAATATGAAGACTTTTCCGTCATTGCATTTTTGATGCGTCCATTTACGAGTATAAATAGCGCCTTAAGAATATGCACTGCTAAAAATAACGGAAGCCCTTTAAGCACGATCCGGAGTTCTGTCGTAGTGTAAACGAGTCAAAATAAGCTTTATTTTAAACGTGAATTTACATAAAGAATATCAAATAAAATCCTAAGTTTAAAAGGCCACATTTCAATGCGAACGGTAATAAAACGCGCACAGCTTGGCGGCAGAGTGGGAATATTCCGAACGCCCGGTGATATTACCGGCTTTTTTAATCTACATCGAATATCTACAGGGATTCATGTAAGCTACGCGGGATTTAGGCGTCCGCTTAGTACCGAAAGGAATCTTTATAAGTTTTGTGTGTTTAATAGATAAAAATAGTGTTCTTGCGATTCGAATATTAATTTTATAGGTCTGTTGTAACAGTTAATCAACAACAAAAATAACTCATACAAATAATAATGGCGCTGACACGATTATTTGGGATGATTCTTGAAGCAGATGTGACTATTGGGACAATTGTTACTTTACTTTACTGTGGAATTTTTATAAAATTCCACAGTAAAGTAAGAACCCATAATTGTCCTACTGCTGTGTTCGCCATTTCCATTTCTCTCTATTGGTTAGGAGCCACCAAATATTCTACATTTAGTTTAAATTCTGCGGTTTCAGATTCCTTACTTCTTATATTATTATGTGAGAAGCGAATCTTGATGAATAGTCCATCATACAGATGAAGTCCATTTAAAAGTATACGACGTACTTAGCAAATAATGTTCATCCAATTGAGTTGTTCATTTTAAAAAAAAAAATTTTTTTTTAAATGTATTTTAAATCTTAAACACAAATTATATTGATTGGCATTGTTAAAAACGCTTAAAAACTATTTTTAATATTAATAATAACGAAATAAAAGTTGAAAAAAAATCACGTGGCTACGAACGCGCCAAATTTGACCGCCATATTTGTGACGTCACTTTGTTAAAGAAATTTCACGATAGTACGGTCTCAACGGCTCCTACACGTAAATTAACTAAAAATATCCGAAATTTAGTGCAAAAAGATATTCCACGTAATTTTATTGTAAATTTAAACGTTAAATGATTTATTCTTCATTAAATATAATAAAACTCTCCATTGATTATATACTTACACCAAAAGAAAAGGTTACACTGTTTACTAGTAAATCGTGTCTGGGAGGAATCAGGGCAGGGTGTTAGGGGTATGAAATCAGGGGTGTATGATAAATTATATTTCATTTATCATACAACTAGCTTCTATCCGCGACTTCGTCTGCGTAAATTTCAGATATGGATCCTTAGAGAAATGAAGAATGTGATTAATAAAAAAAATGCACAATGCAATGCTACAGAAATTCTATGCTAGTAGTAGGTACATACATACGATGACCCTATAGCCTAGTTGATAGCGATTCGATCCAACCTGCGAAGCGAGGGTCCCAGGTTCAATTCCCGGCCATATCTAATAAATATTTGTACTCGGGTCTTGGGTGTTATAGTGACGTGTTGTCCATATCACCCGCGACAGGGAAACCTACTGCGGCGTTATGGGTTTGTACGCGCTTTATACATAAAACTGGTACAATATATAATTTTTTTTGTCTCCGAAATACACCAACTTGGTCAATGACCCGTGTGGCGAATGGATACCACGCCACATCGCTGAGTCAAGGGTCCAGGGTTCGATACGATGCGAGGTGGTTTGAATGATTAGTTTGAATTTCTGTTCTTGGTCTGGGTGTGTGTCCTTGTATTGTCTATGGCACCCACGACTCAGGGTATCCTAGTAAGGGGCTTCACACTCATAGGAGTGTGAAGCGTTTATTTATTTAATGATGTTCCTACTGATTTTACAATGTTAATGATAGTAATAGTAGTAGTAGTTATCTTTAAACACGGCTCCGTTTTACTCTACCATTGAGGAGTTCCACTTTGTAGCCCCAGAACCCATCATCAAATCCTCATTGAATTGAAGTAGGATCAACGTGGCAAAATTCCTAACCTAATAAAATAAAACCATCAGTTGTTTCATAAAAGAAACGGGCAAGTGCGTGTCAGGCCACGCGCAATGTAGAGTTCCGAAGTAGTAAGTTTATCGACTATTATTCAATAACTACTCATGTTAACATAGCCGTGATAGTTTTCCTTGTAAATTCATCTTAATATAACCTATTTTTGAGATTTTTTTCACTTGTCCAACTCCAACCGTTTAGCCAACTGTCCCCCCTGGACACTTGACTCCAACCAGAATTAGCACTTTAAAGCAAATATTTCGCAAACGGACCCAAAATTCCAAAAATGGTCTTTCCATAATATTTTTGGAAGAGCTTTTCAATTTTTTTAATAAATATATGTATATATCCATGCCAAATTACAGCTTTCTAGCACTAAGGGTTTCGGCGCTTTGTTTTGGACAGACGGACGGACGGACAGTCGGGCAGACGGACAGACGGACAGACGGACAGACGGACAGACGGACAGACGGACAGACGGACGGACGGACGGACATGACATGACGAAACTATAAGAATTCTGATTTTACTTCGGAACCCTAAAAATGAATCTATGAACGAAAACTAAAATTTAACCTCTTATTCCTCGGGAAAAGGTCTATTTCCGGGATAAAAAGTATCCTATCTGGTAAGTTAGGTCAAAAACTATCTGTGTGCCTTTCATCTATATCCGTTCAGCCGTTTTTGCGTGATGGAGTCACAAATATCCAAAATTTCAGATTTATAACATTAAGTAGGAAAGTAGGATTAAATGTACAGGTTCCGAATAAATGTACACATTTAACATTATCTTTTTTGTAGTATTCACACGTAATGGTACAAAACAAGCACGATAACTTTTAAGGTTTAGCATTTTTAATATGTTTATCAATATATTGACGATAATATCAAGATTTTATCAGTTTAAAGTCAAATCACAGTATCAGCTGTATGCTGCAATGAATAGCAATTAACAAAGTGACGTCACACGCGCGCTCGGGTCTATTCGGGAACTGTCGGCGTGTTTTCGGTACTGGATTCAAAAACGTATTTTTGATTTGATGTAACTTTTAAATTATAGCGAATATAAAAAAACTAAAATAACTTTGTTATAAAACTTATATATGAACTTTCCATTTATAACAAAAAAAAATTTTAGGAAACAACTCAATTCCTTTATACGAGTAGGTACGTAGTAACAAAATATGTCTGCAATAGATTCTGTATTGTTTTGTTCCTCAGAATATTATTTTATTTACTTACTTGACTCTACGAAGAAAGGTAAATAATAGTTGAATAGGAGATTTTGTAGATATTTCACGTATGAATTTGAGATCGAACTTCTTGGAAGCTGTCAAAGAGCAAATATATTGACCGAAAATTTTCCGACAGTTCCCCTTCTTTCCAGCTTTAGGCACGACTTCACTTTGAAACACTGAATAGAGATCTCGGATGCGAGTTTGTGTTGCAAACTATAAGGAAAGTAATCTGCGTTTTATATCTACAAATATACCTAGGTTTATATGTCATCTACAAGATTTTCAACTATTTATAAAATATAACGAAAAGATCATCAAGGTTTTCAAGATCGTCATCAAGATTAGGAAGGATAGCCTCGTCGCGTTCTGAAACCTTTTAAAGATTTTTAATTCAAGATTTTACTAACAAGGTTAAGATTTTACGAAACTCATATTAAAAGCATTCTTATGACGAAAGGATATTACAAATTAGATGATTATTTTAAGGACGAGACTGCTTGGACATTAGTTTTATAAACATAGATTGTAGTAGATAAGTGCGATCTGTATCTGTGAGCAGGAAAAAACCCTCGGTAGTTTCTTGCTGCTTCTTCTCCCGAGCCTTCTCCCAGCAGGGCCTTGTTGAAGCATAGAAGTAGCTTGCACGATTTTCGAAAAGTGTTTGTAAACCAAAACAATTTTAATAAAAACATTTGATTTCATTAATGAACTATTTTCCATCCACTCTTTATGAAAAATTATGATGTTAATAAAAATCGTCGTGATTTGTTATATTAGTATTTACTATTATAAGTTATATCTACTTAATTATTTTATTCGTCAATAATTCCATGATAAAACTAAGGTTGGTTTATATTAAAAACGCAATGGAAATAGAATCAAAGATCAGTAACAATAGCTTAGCTACTTAATATATTACATTCTTAACCCGCCACCGGTGACGTCAATTTGACTTACATTTTTGGTGACGCCGGTCCCACGCACCGGGATTTTCAACTTAATTTTTTTTTCAAGAATTAACTATTAACTGACCTTTTAAATAGCTTAGTGTTAAAGTTAGTTACTTTTAGGTCAATAAAACAAAGGTATCTCATAAATCATAGCTTGTTTACTAGGATTTATACATATACACTCAGAACACTGCTTTATTGACAAGTTTGGTGATATAACTTTTTTTTAATTAAAAAATAATAACAATCGTATAGTTTTATAACTAAATCAGGTTAAATCAGTCTTATGACAGTATAGACTGTAAAAAAATTAAACTACAACATTAACTTTAGAACAAAAAAATAAATAAAAAAAACGTACTAATTTACTTTACTTCTCCCTTGAGTTTTTTGTTTGATTTGGTGTGGTATCTTCTGGTACGCCATCATGTTCATCTGGTGACAATAGCAATTCGTCGTCGTCATGTGTTATTATGTCATCAAAGATCCTGGAGACGACTGTTCACGTTCAAAACTCATGCTGAAACAGAGTTTATGAAAGGATAAACCAATTTATGCTTTAATATTATTATGATGTATAATATTTGTAACAATACGAATAAAACCACGTAAAAACTTGCTGATAATATATTAACTACTATAACAGTGCAAAATTTAATACACAAACGTGAAATGTACAGTAAAAGTTAGTACAAAATGCGAATAATAAAAAATCATTCATGTCCTTTTCACTCACATGTTTGGTGACGCCGGTCTCACAGACCGGGTTAGCACCAATACTCGGAAACCTGTGCCCGATTCGCCGTCGTGGGGTAGACTGGCTGCAGAAGGCGTCCAATAAAGCAGCTACTCGAAAGCACGACCCCTATCGATGGCGGGTGTAAAAGTTATAATAGTTTTTTTAACCACCCGGTCTCACAGACTTATGCGTCACCGTTGGCGGGTTAAATAACTTTTAAATGTCATACTCTAAATCGCAGGTAATCGTCAAGTTTTACAAAGTCAGCTTTAATTCAATCTCTGATGACACGAGGCGTTCTATTCAAAACTTTTCGTCTTTGTATCGCTGAGATGTTCGAAATTGCTGTTCGTTGCTTAAAGTTTTAGGACCTGTATCCGGAGTATCGCTATTGTGAACTTAAGCATGCAGAATATCTCTTTTTCAGTTGTCTGTTTGTTGTTGTAGTTTATACTTTGAAAAGAAAATATTGCCTGTTGATATACCTACGTATATCTAATAGAATAATTGATGGTTGCAATATGGTTCTTATTGAGAATACATCATGATTCAATGACAAAAAATTATTGATAATGGCATACAGTACCTATGAAAGTACAAACGCTTAAGTATTAAACTAATTTAATGATCATAATATATTAAATCAATACTATGTCACATTTACGACTAATAGGTAGGTACACTAATGAGGAACTAAGTTTAGTAGAGCACAACAAGCTAAACTTCCACACATTAGTTGGATGGATGGCTGGATTGTAGAATGAAATATGCTAAAGCGTTAAACTGACTAATTCAAGTAACGAAGTTAAAATATTTACCGAGTAGGTACAAACCTATAATACAAGATATGTCACGTATTTCTATCTGAAAAACGCTTATGTTTGGTTTATTGCGTCTTTACGAAAAATAAATCAAAACGTCGTCTTTGGAACAAGATCCAACGATCTCGTATAAAATTTAATACCGCTTGTTCGGTACACATACTTCCTTTTCAGGGTACCTACTTTACTTGTATGAACGCTCGTTCGGATTGCGTTGAAATTCCTATATATTATTAAATTGTATATACGAGTTAAATTTTACAGATTTTAGCAGGATTATTGGCTATGTTCCGATTGTTACATTTTTTTCTCGCTACTTTTTAAAAAGAAAATAGTAAAAAGTTCCACAAAAAACAAGTTAAAAGTTACACGCTTTTATAGTTTCAATGTACTACAAAAATGTAGTGACTGTGCTAACCGTAAAGGAATTACCTCGTCTGGAGCCAAACTTGAATGCAGTATCAGGTCAAGCTTAACACATCACTAAAATGCATGTTCATCTAAACTACCTAAACCAATATGTTACCAAAGCTGTGGTTACTTATATCGAATATGTATGTCGAAATAGACCAAGATAGGACTAATTCATTTGTAAAACTCACTATTAACAAATTCGCTTTATCGTTGTGGCTTAATGGTTAATGCCTAATGGTGATGTCAAAAAATTTCAAGAAGATACAGCATCTTAAAAACGACTATGCCATAAGCAAAAACAGGTTCTGAATTCACTTATTTTTCAGTTGTCACGGTTTTTTCGCCAAGTATATTACGGATTTAGCAACTTTATTTTTTATCTTGACTACAGAACTACGTATCGGAGTCTCGATACATAGAAAAAGTTAAGTCTGTGCTTTCGAGTAGACTGTAATTGACCGATCTTTGGTAAAGGCTAAACCTTCGGGATAAAACTATTACGGGATAACAAAGTTAAAAATCCAAAGCTTACCATGTAATTTGAATGAAACAAGTGTAGGTAAGGTGACAAATAAACGATTTTAAGCTGTCTAGATAAAGATTACGACGTGTTGACACAAACGAAGCAACAAAACAACTACCTACGAGTTAGAACGCCATTTTTAAATCGTGGGAAATTTATTTCGCCACTTTGCCTTTTACTGTGCCATCAATCTTTCACACACGCTTCGTGTTAAGTGCTTCCGAAACTTCACAGATTTAGGATGTAGAAAAATGTTCTTATAATTCTATAAAAATTTCTGAATAAAGAATAAACTAAAGCATATAGCATAAAAAATAATGAATACAGTTTCGTTTTATTGTCATTATGCCTGGTCAATGGGGCAATACTTTTTTTTTATTTCAACGATTCAAATACTAACATTTGTATTTTCGTAATATTTTTCAGCTACTGGTATTAATAATTTTTTGATTGGATATAAGTAAAACAATGTACTTACATCTTTATTTTTTTAATTATCATCATAATTTGCGTTGTTGGATTCTGGACTGCTCTCAAAATAAAGAGGTGAAATGAAGTAAAAATAACATTTTTTTTTTGATTTCATTTAATTTTATTGATTATAATTGACTAATATTTTTATATATAAGCTTAGGAGTTTAAGTTTAAGTATTTAAGCTGAGGATTTCTCCATGAATAGAAATATTTACGTTTATAGGTGTATTGTACTGTACTTTATATTCAGTCTGAATTTGATAATTTTACTATATTACTTCCTGAAAGTAACTACAGTCCACACAAATCATACCGTCAAAATTACAAAAGAAGCCAGCGATGTTCCGTAGGAATAGTGCGATTACCGCCATATTGCTGTAATGTCTGCTGTGCGAGTGGCACATAGCATGTGCCGCCTTATTGCATCAGGGCACTGACACAATAAACGTGTCTAATATCTACGGCGTTGGAACATTTAACTACCATACAATATAAGGTATAGCGAAAGTTTTATTAAAATACACATCAAGTTTAGTGATGACGTCAAGTTCTAAAGTCTACATTTATACGTGAAAAACAGATATTGACTTAAACATGATTTACACAGACATTTACTTATTACAAAAGTCATAAATTTTGCTCTGCCAAAAAATCGAACCCTTTACACTGCAACAAAAATAAAGGTTTTACAGGTTATTAGTATTCGTAATACTAGCTGGTGCCTACATTGCCAACAAGTGTTTGTGGCCCGTATGAAAAAAGGCCACTGAACAAGTCGAATGGACCAGATGGGAGAATCCCAAAATTGGGAGTGCTCAACAGAGCTAAGCAGTACTTGAAGTACTTCACGCCTAAGCATAGGCTAATGCTCTATATGACGCAAATTCAGGCACACATGGAGTACTGCTCCTACCTTTGGGCCGAAGCCCCAGCTGGCCAAGTGGATCCGTTCAACCGAATTGAAACGAACTTCCTGTATGAGCATTGGTGTCGCCCCCGGTGTTACTAATGTCTATGGGCGGCGGTGATCACTTACAATCAGGTGACTCGTCTGCTCGTTTACCTGTTCAAGGCATACAAAAAATCCCTCCTTAGTGCGGGTGCTCTAGTGGGATGAAGTTATACCGCACAATTAATATAGAACGAAAAATATAATTATTAGTTATGATGATCTACTGGAATCTTTACATTGTTTTCTAAAATCTACGAATCACGAACTTGGGCATGAAAGTTTTAGCGTCCCAAGTATTTCTTTTGTACAAAATATAACGCTAGAAATTTCTTGATCAAAATATTCGCATTTATGTAGCTTTAAATATCTGATCAGCAAACTTTATAATATTATCCGATAAATCCAAAAAAAACTTCAATAATATTAATTGGCATGCTACAACGAAGCGGATATCATTTCTTCGTTAATGAAATATGTTAACTTTGCCCCATAATGGCTACACAGGAATATTGGATTTTTTCTCTTTTTATTGGAGAGATAATTATTTGCTGGGTGTATATTAAGATACATATGGAATTAAATATCAATAATTATCAGGATATTTCAGTTATTTTTACGATTTTAAGATGATCATCAGCTTTAGTCATTCTTTATTCATTGCTGATGTGTTTAGTATCTAGTGAAGTTTATCCTAGCAGCTTAGTGTTAACTGTATGAAACAATTTTAGCACAGGGTTTGATTGGTGATCTGGTCACGGCGGAATATCTTGAGTATTGAGAAGGTTACGCACAAACTTTTTAAAACTGGTGTCAAAAGAAACTAATGTAGCATGTAGGCGCTCTACCCACTGCACCGCGCTCCGTCGCGTAGCGCGGGATGGCAGATTTTACCATTGTATGCAAGTATCTCAATTTATATAGAAATCACGCCTAGTACAACACACTGCCGACGCGGAAACGCGCGGGAAGGCGCCCCGCGCGCGTTTTCTGCCAATCTGCGGGGGAGCGCGGGGCGTGCCGCGGGATATGACAGATCGCGCGGTGAACATATGAGTTTATGCCGTCGTAATCTGCATCACCGCGCGGGGGAGCAGATTACACCGCAAGTAAAGTAAGGCAGATCTGCGCCTCCGTCGCCGCGCGCGTTATCCGTCGTTCCGCGCACCGCGGCGGGACGCGTCTTCAGTGGGTGGAGCGCCGTAGGGCCGTATTAATACAACAATCTTAAAAAAGATTTCTTCGATCTTAAGATACACAAATTTAGACAGTAAAAAACACAACAATACAACAAGCAGATTATAAAGATCCCACCAACGCGTTACATTATTATGATGTACACAAGCATTATCGTTTCTGTCCGTGTGCCGTATAAATTACCTGTTCAAACCAGAAATGAGATATAATTTCCATCCACGTAGTGCGGCTGTTGATTCAGGACGTGATGATTCGTTTACGTTTCGTTTGTTTCTTGAAATGAACTGTTTATCTTCTTCTTCTGAATGTAAAATCTTTGATACAAAAATATTGAGTAACTTTGTTATGTTAGGTGTCGCCAAAGGAGCAACTCCATTATTCCAATAGATTGTAAATCAAATACATAATTTTGTATTTGGGAAAACTAGTTACTTAGTATAAGTATGTGTAATAAATAGCCATAATTTGTTATGAGTTCCAAGAATCCAAATATTTCCACCGCAAATGCTTTAAGAACTTCGTTAAAATTTAAATTCCCGAAACGACTGCTCCAGCTCTCAAATCAAGTTTTTTTTGTTTTCAGAATTTCCATCAAGAAACCATTAGGTAAGCAAAAAATGTTACAGTTTTTTACAATTTCTGGTTAAAATGCAGTCTTAGTGAGACTTGAATCATGGGTTAAAATTATGTCACTTACACTCCGCTGTAATAAAATGTAGTAAGCATTCGCTATTTAGTAATAAAATTAATGTTGCTATGTCGTATCAGAATTCTTGTTATATTTTTATAACATAAAGATTTCAGCAGATATTTATACTATGTACTCGATCCTAACTAATAGGTATCTGCTTCAATGAGCTGAAGGTTTACTGAATCCTAATAAACATTTTCTGAGAAAATGTAATTCAAATACACCTAGTATCTTTGTGATTATTTGCGCAGAATTGTTTTGTACATAGAAGTATAATATTATAACTTATTTTAAGCATTGTACAGCGAACACCACAAGTTTAGTAATGCAGAGCAAGCTATAGTTTTTTTCATGCTATCGCTCGTTCCATTATTAAAATGTAAAACTCCGTCGTAGCAAGCATCAGTCAAGTTTGTTCCATCCTGCTACCAGTAATCAAACTTCACCCGAGGCACTCCGTTTCTCTGCTCCATCATGTAAATTTAGATTTAAATAACGATGGGAAAGAGTAAAATAATGTTAATAAATAATTATAGAGTTCCGTTCCTTTGGGTGCAAACGGAAGCCTATTCATAGAATCCGCTGTCTGTTCATCCGTAATAGACATGTAGATATTTTACAGGGTATGTATTATGGTGGCTACTATACCTAACAATGAATCGTAAAAAAATTAAAGTTAAATTAAGAGGCAAATACAAGAAAAACATTTTTTATTTCAGTGTAAATATTGAATGGGGAACAAATAACATGTTACTCTATTAACTATGTATGTAATGAAGAACACAAATTTTGTAGTCATTCTTTTTGCTTCGTATTCAGATGTTCTTAATGTATCTAATACGCATGTAACGATTTTCTTGGCAAAGCATTCGTAAGGCCTTTGGTAAAATATACATATTACTATTTTTCGATTTGGATTAAACTTCGTCTTGATTTCTTTTTAAAGTGTCACTGACCATTCGCAGTTCGTATTTTATGCTATTTCTACATTTGCATAAATATCCGTTTATCGGGAATGTATCCGCAATTTAACCCAGGCTGCCGTTTTCTTTAGCGAGACGGAAAAAGAGCGATAAACCGAAATATTCAAATGTAGGGCTGGGCTCCAGACGCTTTAGCGCTGGCTATTGTAGATTGCGATTATATGTATCTGAATAAAGATAAATGCAATACATCGTATAAATTGTAAGTAGGTATTATTAGCTGCATGACAAAAGTGCCTTATTCTTAACACCTCTAAGGCTTCAGTGATATGCTGCGGAACTAGAAAACAAAAGGAAAACCTCTTCTATACCTACTTATAATAAAATTGCAAATGATTAGTATTTGAAAATCGCAATAGAAGCCAAAGCAATCGCATCCTTAGATTTTTTGTCTGTCTGCATGTTTGAAAAAACATTACCCAAAAACAGTTGGACGAAATTGGCTGAGGTTTGAAAAATGTATTTCTGAAAATCTAATTTAAAATGGTGCATGTTTCCTCTGATACGTCGTTCAGAAACCGAGATATTAACGAGATATAAATTTAATATAAATAAAAAAAAAGACAAAAAAAAAACATTCAAGAAAAGCCAGTCTCATATAAAAAGTAACGTAAAGAAAATCTATAAATACAGATAACAAACTGAATAAAAAGGCCATCTATGGGCCATGGCAATTTAAATCATAAAATTGAGCCTACTCCATTGTATTCTTCATTAATTTATCTATCGCATAAAAACAAGCTTCGATTTATCATTCTTAATAATTTAAGGACCTAAATTTCTAATTTTGTTATTTGATATTTTCTTCTAATTTTGTTATCTTATCACCTTCGCCTTTGTTACCATTTTGGCTTCATTTTTTATTCATTCTCTATTTACCCGAGCACACTTTAGAATGCTCTCCCTGACGACCTGAGGAAAGTAGGTAGTGTTTTAAATCATGAATTACTGCTTATTTTCTGAACGCTATGCGGAAATGTAAAATGACTAGTTCGTTTCATTTTATTCTGGTATCTTAGGTATTTTTCAAGACATTTTGATATTTACCTGAACACAAGTTATTTTTTATTTATATTATAAGTTTTATATTTAATTACATTTGTTTTGACTCTTAATCTTTATTTGTTTATAACTCTTGATATCTTATCCGCTTGGCTAATAATTTGAAGATAATGATTTTCAAGTATATTCACTTAAAATAACTTTGAATAATAAAAAGTAACGATTTTTAAGAAACATACAAGAACATGAAATCCGTATAAAATATTCTTGACCTTTGAAATCTCCAGAGTCAACCTGACTGTGATTAATCTTCAGTTCACGTATAACTATAGAATTTCAGGGCAAAGCCGAGCGGGTCCATTTTTCTTCATTGTATTATTTGATTACAATCAACTGAATTTTTTCTCAATCTTATATACCTACTTACCAGTAAAATTGTCAAAAACACTAACGTTATACATGTTTGGTTATTTGATCTCACACTAAAAGTTTTATGTTCAAAATGTCAAAGTGAAATTATTTATTTCGTCATAGAAATAAGCAACTCATTAAATAAAGTAAAAAATTCCAAAACTCTAACAACATAAATTAGATACACCTACATTATGAATTGATTATTCTGTTGATGTAATGAAAAAAAAAATATTGCGATTCAAAGCAAACACTTATGAAAAACATTGGTAAGTAAAATGCTGTGCTAATTGCCTCTAGCAAGTTCTTTCAGACAAATTTTGCGAAGAGTTGCAGTAAAATAAACTTAAGATCTTTATTTCATTCAAAATCTAATTTCTAGTGCCCCTATCCCTTGAGAATTTTTAAGAAAACTTTATGTTAATGTTCTTCAATGACGGCATTATGGAATGGAGCGAAACCCAAAGAGTTATACGATTTTACCGCAAAACGTACTTATTCCCAACGGAATTCAATTACCAACGGAGGACAAAGAGGAAAAATTGTTCAGCCAGATCCAACGCAAATAGAATAAAATTGTGTCTAGTTAGACAATAGACCTAGAGTTGTAGGGTTCAATATAAAGTTAGTTTCTGACTTCGTTGAATTAGGTTCACTGTATTTTTTCTTTTGTTTTTACTGTGTCTGTCTGGATTGTACAATATTCCATCTTATGTTGATGTTTGTTTGAACAGAAGAATATATTTTGTCTTTGTCCCTTGTCAATATTTTTGCCTGTTATATTTTTACCATGCTTAATTGACTACACAAACACACGAAAAGCCGTTCAAGTGCGAGACAGACTGATGGAGGCCAAACACGATCAAGTGTACTTGATCAAGCGTCAAGCGGACTTGACTCGACATCCAGTATACTTGATCGTGTATGGCCACGGCATGCTATTTGGCCATATATCTATCTCATGCACACTGGATGGCGCGTCAAGTCAAACTGCAAATTTGACAAGTCAAACTGCAGACTTGATCAAGTACACTTGACCGTGTATGGCCTCCATGAGACAGGTCACGAATGGTGTTATAGGCTTCCGTACCTTCCTGCCTTGCCTACCCAACTTATGATGTGACGTAAACAGAGGCAAATCGAAAACTACTGATATTTTCTCGAACGCATTACACATTAAAACTTTTACAAAATCCAGGAGTTCACAAACATACGTCATAAAAACAGTTGTAAAATATGGAAATTTTAGACAAAACTATAAAAATATCATCTCCAATTAGGAAAAGCATTAGGTATGTATATCATTTCGATGTCATGTTTTGTTAAATATTTTTAGCTTCATCAATTACTGTGCAATTTGTCCAATACTTTTTTCATTACGCGTCCAAAGTTTAATAATGGACTGCTATAATTTATAACCGTAACTTTGATAAAAGTTGCCTTTTTGATATCTACAGTTTAGTAAAATTTTTTGCCAGAACATTAATCATTAGATTTATCACAATACACAAAAATTTGCAACCATTTCACTTAATTATGCGTTGTCTTAAGATGATTTCAAAAGTGACATACTCGTATTTAATTTATTAATTGACTTCAATTCAATTATAACTTAGAAACTGTTCAGTCTTCTACAATCTTACCCAAAAACTAGGTCATATTATTATCTTATTTTGATTTGAACATTAATTTGAATATACTTTAGAAGTTCCATTTGATGAAACTTCTTTGGGAATAACTTTAATATTTAATTGCTCCTAATTTATAGCTCCTGAACTCTGAACTTCTTCATTTATGATTTTATTTAATCTTCCTTGTTGCTTTTAGGATCATCTTAAACTTATGACTATTACTGTGAAAAGCATTCAATAAAATTAGTTAGGCTAAGTGATATTTTGGACATAAGAAATTGTTAAAATGTTGTATTAATTGTTGAAAATAAATAGTGTTATGGATAAAATGTTTTTTGGTCTTCAGTCCGAAGGCTTTTTGATGCCTAACGGATCGTATGGAACTATGGACGTCAGCGGGTGGCGGTAACAACTTCCCACAACGACTGCCTGATCACGAATATGACATTAAAAGAAACATAACAAACATGACGTCATAATTTACAGTTTTACTACCGTATTGATTTTTCAAAGAAAGCTAAGTGAGCTTGTTTTGTAAACGTGGCAACACTCCTGGATATGAAGGTACATCAATGGTGTCAATTTGAATCACGCTATGTTTTAACATTGCTATGTATGGCTTCAACCCATTAATGGCCCACTACTGGGCACGGGTCTCTTCTCTTGAGAAGGCCTAGAGTATACTCCACCACGCTGCTCCAGTGCGGATTGGTTGAGGGGTTAGTGGCCAACCCGAGTGTCGGAAGTTTTCAAACCGCCCCCGAGGGCCTCAGACATGTCTTAACGACTGTTATCTTATGATAACAACCAGAATCGACGGCTTTACGTGCCCTCCAAAGCACGGAAACGCTCAAGAAATTTTTGCCACTAGCGGTCACCCATCCAACTCCCGACGGCGCCCGCTGTTGCTTAACTTTGTCGATCACATAGCGCACCCTTAGAATGAGAGTGACCTAACTCAAAAATTTGAATTTGTGGGAAATGAGCAAGAAAGTTTTCAAAAAAGTATATATCGATGAATAGAGCGATCAATGAAAGTGACCGATTATTAGGTTGTCCTTTTCTTACTCATAATTCGAGCTCTTTTTCATCACAGGGTTTTAGGGTACGCATTTTAAGGTAAGTTTATAACAAAAACAGAAATTACAGGAATTTTGAGTTAGGTCACTTTCATTCTAAGGGTGTGATAGGATCGACACAAGACGCCAGGGCTATGAGCGCTTCCTATATGTATATTACTAAAAATTCGAAAATGTGAGCAATGGAAGGAGAAGCCAGTCTCCATCGAGATAATGCCTCAAATGAACACTTCTCAATTTGGTAAATATTTGAGGGTTTTCAAGCATAGCGGTACCGAATATAAACAAACAATATATCTTAGAGTATAATCGTCTTTAAGTAACAACAGCAGAATTACGGGTGGATTTTTAAATGCATTTGTGATGATTTATCTAATTTCTCTGGTCTGAACTAATTTCATTAAGGTTCCAAAACTACACGCAAAGTTGTCACAGAAAATTATTTGCAGTGCCAGGTTGTCGACTGATACTGGTGACCGAATCTTCCGAACTTTGTTTCGTGTTTTGACTTTGCTTAATCATTTCTTCTACGTTTATTCCTGGTTGGGATTTGATGTCTACAAATGTAGACTAAAACAATAAAACTTTAGCGATGCTTAAACATTTTATGGTAAATTCAAATGGCTTCTGATAAAGTATTTGTATCACATGAAAACTTCTGAACAGGTTTTATTCTTTTTATTCTTTTGTAGCTTTGTTACTTTGAAATATTTTACTAATTTTGTGTAATTATTGAAATAAATTAATGTTTCAGTCAGCTAAATATCAAGGTACAATATGGTTATAATATAAACTTCGCCGCGGATTAGATCTCAAACGGTTAAGTCCTTAGGAAAGCTACATATTCTCACAAGATAACCGAGCACAGAGTTCCAACCTATCAATGCCTACTGTATCAGTATTCACCGTAAATCCGGGATAACTAGTTTTATTGGTACCTGTTCTGTTTCACTCAATTATACATACTTCTATATCAAATTTAGTTAACGTTAGTTTAATTGCTTTGGAACTGTGTGCGTTGATTAGAGTGAGCTTCAAATTCAAATTTGCACTATTTAGTCTATATAGTAGATTGCTTGAGTGAAGTTTGATTGATGTATTAATATCGAAGAAGATTTATGTTACTAAATATCTTGGTATAGTGTAATTGTATTTATTAAATACATAACATTTTGACATAATTTGTTTTTGAGTACTATTCGTTTATTAAATGATCTCAAAGTATCTACTAATATCGCGCTTAGCCTAAACTATTACTTCAACTTCTTTCATAATGAGCAGAAGAGCCATTCTGGGGTACGGTAATTTAATCCATGGGTCCTAACGATCTTGACTACTTTTTGGATTTCTACCCAAAGGTTGTCTGGTAGATATCACTGTTTAGTGATAAGACCATTGACATAAATTATATGGACGCGCTCTTTCTAAGGAATTTCGTGTCACGCTTTCGTGCCACAGAGAACTCAATCACAGAGTCACTATGCGCCCAGTGTTGCCAACACCCTACTCCGAAAGAGATCATGGATACATTACTATAACTGGACATATACCATGGATATATTACTCTGTCTGGATTACATTGTAGAGGTACCTGAGGATTAATTACGTCATAACGGAATGACCATTTCTGTAGTGTTCATCCATTCATCAAAAAAAAAATCAAAAAATCGTTTCTTATTCCAGAATTTACATTTTATTACAATATGCGTGGGATCTTTCCATTTAAGTATATAAAACTTGTGTTATCTATAGTCCCAGGATATATCATTCGATTGTGTTAAAATATTTTTATGTGTGTTGTGCACTTAAAATAAAAGAAATGTATCGTAATAAATTACACTGTAGCCTCATTGAAATATTATAGTGTATTTTTGTAGAAACATCAAAAAGAGGAATTGGCAATTTAAATACTTTAATTGTCGTTTCTTTGTTTTCCAGGTAGGTTTGTGTGATTTAGGTTGTATTTAGTGTAACTCATAAAATAAAACTTTGTTTTTCAGAGCAATACGTAGTTTATTATCAATTCTTTAAATCCCGACTGATTGTCATATATAATCACATTAAGTACTTCACCTTATTGCACACATCTCTCATATTTATTTACCCAATTACTTATAGTTATACACAAAACTATATATACACAGACATACAACATATATATAGGATAAACAACAATTTTTGGAGTTTATTTATTAATTTTTTAGTTTGATTTTTTTAAATGAAATGTAGGTAATTTCTTTCTTTCTTTCTTTCTTTTTTTTTCTTTAAATATTAAATTGTCATTGGTCCTCAATAAGTCCACGAAGTTTGAAAGAAATCTGAGCGTTTCAAGTGAGCCAAAATCAAGTCCAAAGAGAAGTTACAAACAAACAAACAAACAAACAAACCAACAAACAAACATACAGGTGAAGTAATATAAAGGGTTAAAACTTACCTGTGGAAAGTTATTCTTTCAGGTAATGTTTTCGTTTTTTGCTCATAATTTTTGCAATACCGCAATGTACAAGTTGGCATTTTCGTTAATTCAATAGGTACAATTATAATATCTAAAACAAATAAAGTAAGTCAATTTCATATAAAAGTCACGTATTGAAATCACTTTCTAGTTTCTACCACAATTTCCGCATCTTTGTCCTTTTGTTCTCTCACTCCGCGACGTCTGGCAACCCTGTTCCGTAGTGATTAAGAACTCTGTGTTCGTTCTGTCAAGTTTGGTTCAAGATATCGGTAATAAATATTTGACACTAAATAATTTTTAAGACTGTAAATAAAAATATAGTTACTTACCGATTATGATTAAATAAAGTGAAATAAAGTTCAAACGTAAATAATGAGAAAGTTTTAACTGTGCACAATACAGAATAATAAGTGTTCTTGAACAGTCGGAGTTTTTCGAAAGTGACAGGCGACAGCACTTGCTCGCAGCCGACTAAACTGAGTTGGCCCCAGTTGGGGTCAACACAGGTGAACAAAATGTAAGTACTGAACAGCCTGTCTATATAATTTATGTCAATGGATAAGACCGCCTTTTGCGAAATTTGCACTGAATCTTTTGCGAAATTTGCACTGAATTATTAATGATTAAACGAACTTACCTGTAAGTGAAGTTCTATCATAATTATGTGAGGTGTTTCGTTCGAAGAGATTAGATAATACACATGTAGTCTCACATACAATGTCGCCAATATGCACTTAGTTGAAAGCCAAAAAGAAATAAAAACAATGTGACAGACAGCTCTCCATAGGTTACCTGCGATCAGATTGTCATTTAGTTCAGAGATAAAACATGATAATATCCATTTCACAAATTTTTGGGGTTTGATTAGGGAGGGCGGGAATCTAATCTCTTCGAACGAAACACCTCACATAATTATGATAGAACTTCACTTACAGGTAAGTTCGTTTAATCATTAATTATGCTTCAGTGTTTCGTTCTCGAGATTAGATAATACACATGTAGATATTGAGAGATATTTGTGAAATGAAACAATTAGGGTATCTATATGATACACTATTATTTGCAACGACAACAAGCAGGAAAATTCGTTGACAAATAAATAACTCTTAATTATTCTGTACAAATTTGTCTTAATTTGTTATATAGAAAACAAATGAAATTTTAGGTATAATCTTATCTAGAATAGATAATTTCAAAAAAAAAATGTATTAATGATTTATCAATTACCATCAATTAAAAATAGGCATACTTGGCAAATAGGTCTCTATTGTCAGTTGATATACGTCTATTAGAAAAATATTCAAATGTTGTGGAAGTGTTGGCATTGACATCCACTTTATGAGCTTGCGAAGCACTGTCCTGTCTAGTGCTATGAGCAGAAAAAACTCAAGAATATTATAAAATTGACCTATAAGGTCTTCTTTATACGTGGTTTCTTGGTGATAATTAAAAGAAACATGTGACTGATTCAGTCTGAAATAAAAAATCAATTAATGATTTAGCAGAGTATATTTCGGGTCTTTCCTGAAAGTATGGTTATACAAGTATTAGTTGTTTTGATTTTAAACTGGACGTTTTTATTAAATCAAGAACCTTCAATTAAGTATTATAATATGTATTAGGTGAAATACTAATCAGTGAAATACTAGTCAAACAACAGTTTTTTAAATTTTATCTACTGTTAAAAGACCGTTGGGGTGCCCAACTAAGCGGGCAAAGTTTAAATCAAAGAACCAATTTAAATGATTTTTGAACCCGATCTCTACATCGTTACTTGATTTCCAATTATGACAACGCATTCCATATTGCGTACCAGATTCAAATAAATCAGTAAGAAAAAAATATCTTTGGTATAAAGGCCTCATTGATATTAATGTTGCCGCTTTAACAGAAAAAAGGTAACATTTCATTTACTCCGGATTGTCAACCAGGATATTAAGGATGTATCTGACAGCTGACAGTTGCCGGACTCAGAAATGATTATATGCTTAGAAGAATGAAATGTCAGTGTAAGACATTTATGAATAAGAAAAGCACTTATGAATAAGCAAACATATCGCTCATAAGGATTTTTACCAATTCCTTGGAAGGCGGTATTTGATAACTCCTAATTGGTCAGTCTGAACTCGTCTTGATTCAGCATCAACGATGATATTTATGTATTCATCATATTATCATTTATTAAACCCCAATAAAATATTAGGTTACAAATGGCGAGCTTAATATTTAATATTCTCAATTTATAAAAATTACGAACAGAAAGCATTCTCTATTGCCATATACTTTCTGTAAGACATGTTAAATGGGGAAACTGCACACCTTCTATGCGATTTCTAAAAAACATCGCTCTATGTGCGATATCCCACATACAAGTTGATTTTTGCAAAATCTCTTATGACTAAAAAAGGCAGCCACCAATTGACTCTTAATATTAATGTATTGATTTCGGTTGACTCCAATACAGTTACCACAAGCAGTTTCACCTGCACAAGCTACACCCCATCCCGTAGTTGAGGCGTCAGAATCTATTATTTTCCAAATTGACTTATATTTTGGAAACATTTTGTCAAACGCTCTTATCAACCACTTAATATCGGAATCTAATTACATGATACTAAGTATTGTCATAAAATTCGTGTAACATTTATCATCACTAAAAGTATTTATATTTCTCAAACTCCTTTATTATTATTTATAGTATCTGTAGCCATAGTAACCGTATTTAATAACAGGAATATCTGATGTCACAAGATCTAGCAAGGGAGCTAGAATCCTTATATTAAACGTTTTGATCTTTGATTCCGTCTTATTTTGTAACGTTCTTCAACTGGCAAGCTAATGTCCGTCGTTTTAGAGTCAATAGAATCAGAAAAAAAACTTCTAGATTCAAATATAATAAAAACCAAGGTTCCATAGGATTAAAGGAAGTGCCTCGTGGTTTTTACACACATTCAATATAACAATTTAGTATTAGACATAAGTCAAGACAAATAATTCATAAATAACCAGCATATCGTAATAATTAGATTACTGGTTTCATGATCTTTACGTGTTGTGCGGTATTGAAACCAAAAAACGGCATAACATTATAATTATAGTTTCCTTCGAATTAATGTACTTCTTATAATAATTGTCGTGAATTCTTATCAGAAAATATGCTACTGTAAGATCGATATCGAGAAAAAATTCAATTTTACAAAATGATCTTAAGAATTACACTAAGATTCCAATTTGAAACGGCTTGAATTTGTAAAAAAAAATCATTAAGATATAACGATACGATTCAAGGCGTGTGTTATCGGTACCAATTTAAGAATTATGTCCGATCGAATTGGTCGTCCCATGGTTGATATTTTGAAGCAGCACCAATAGCCAGTAAATTGTTTATTTGCCAGTTATTCGAACATTTTGTTCAAAATCTTCTCCGACACGAGAATATTTTTGAAGGAAGTAATTACTTTGGAATGAAAATACTGAATATAGAATTCATAACCCATTATCTAGGACAGTACCTATAATTATCTGAGGTAATTTTTGACCACTGATAATAAAAAAACAACACAGCCTGTCGGCTTTACCGTACTGCCTATTGATGATTGCGGCCGTTGCGTTGTACGCATTGTGACGCTCCGGATGCAGGCGCGTGCTGTTTTTTCGTCGAGGGCGCAGGCTCCTTCGTCCTCTGTGGCCCCGTTAGACTGCGGTAAGAGGCAGTAACTTGAGTTAAGCACCTGACATATTTATTTCCTTGGACGTCTTCAGCGTATCAGCTAACTCTTGTCCAAAAAGTACGCTGTCGATTTTGGTCAGCTGCATCTGATCCCTTAAATCTAAAAAAATTAAGAAGGCAAGACAGTATAAAATTACGCTTGATGACAGAATCATCATGTTGACAGTCGCATAAAATACGACCAATGTCTAGAAAACAACATTAACATGTTGATATATATATTCTCTCTTTATATACAGAAATAGTCAGAACTTCTAATCTGCTGCAGTTTCGCTAGCTTTGCAAAGCTTTATCACGCTTCATTATGATGTGAACGTCAATCAATTTACAACTAACCGTAGGAAAATTAAATTCTATTAACTCCCTGCCGAGTTCTTTTGTTAAATCTGAAGTGGAATTCATAACTTATAAGTCCAGGTCCTTCTGGTCTTCTTCACCACACGATGTAGTCGTAGAAGGATCAGCTTCCAAATTTTGCCACACGGACTCGTTTAACTCACTAATCAGTAGTGGGAATTAATCGGCCGCCGCCGCGCCGCTTGAAGAAAGGGTTTTTCTGTCATCTCTGGTATAATCGACACCTGCAAGTAAAAGGCGATGGTCGACAGTACAGGAACGTCAATAGTACCCGATACGTATTTATTAAAACCGTCTGTAAAAAACACCAACAAAAAAACTGTTTGTAGTAATTTATTTCTTATAAATTATTCGATCATAATTATAGGCAAGTAAGTATGTTAAAACATATTTAAGCAATAGAACCACGAGTATGAATGAACTCCGAGTCGTTGCATCGTAAACTCGAATTTAGTTGGTGGCCTGACTGTTACATTGTTATAAAATAAACCGGTAACAATAACATTTGCTGGTTGGTTCAGATACTGTGGGTAAGGTGAACTCAAGAAGTTGCACCGTGAACCCAAGTTAAACAAATGCTTAATTTGCTATTAGAAATAGTTTTACTCACATAAAGAGATAAGCATATCTGCGTAAACATATAAGTACTGCGGGAACGGTAGTGATATTAAGGTAAACTCAAGGTGTTGCAACGTGAACCCGAGTTTTACAAATGCCTAATTTGCTATATAATTGTACATACCTAAATATATAAACAACAATGCGAAAATACACAAAAGCCTGTGCTACGGGTAAGGTGAACTCAAGGCGTTGCGCCGTGAACCCGAGATTTATAAATACATAATTTGCTACAGTTTCATTTACCTAAACAGGTAAATATCCATGTGTAAACACACATAAAAGTATATACTGTGGATAAGGTGAACTCAAGGCGTTGCACCGTGAATCCGAGTTTCACAAATAAATAATTAGCTATATATTTTTACTTACCTAAAAACAGGCAAATATCCATGTGTAAACACACATAAAAGTATATACTGCGGATAAGGTGAACTCAAGGCGTTGCACCGTGAATCCGAGTTTTACAAATAAATAATTATCTAAAAATTTTTACTTACCTAAAAACAGGTAAATATCCATGTGTAAACACACAAAAGCATATACTGCGGGTAAGGTGAACTCAAGCGGCAAGCCGTTGCACCGTGAATCCGAGTTTTATAAATAAATAATTTGCTATATATTTTTACTTATCTAAACAGGTGAATATCCATGTGTAAACACACATAAAAAACATGTACTGCGGCTAAGGTGAAATCAAGGAGTTGTACCGTGGACCCGAGTTTTACAAACGCATATATTTAATATAGTTTTACTCACCTAAACTGGTAACAAACATTAGTCTGTGCGTTAGCACACAAAAGTAAGAAGCACCTCTAGTTCACAATATCCTTTCAGAATCCGACGATAATATATGCATTTGAATCCTTATCATCACACTTCCTCTTCGGTTTTTGTATTATATGTATAATTCAAAAATAAATTCCTAGAAAAAAACACTAGAAAGAAAATAGAAATGCATTATGGCGGAGCACTGAAATGTGAATGACAATCTGATCGCAGGTAACCTATGGAGAGCTGTCTGTCACATTGTTTTTATTTCTTTTTGGCTTTCAACTAAGTGCTGGCGACATTGTATGTGAGACTACATGTGTATTATCTAATCTCGAGAACGAAACACTGAAGCATAATGTAGGTACTGTATGTCCGTAAATAAAATAAAGGATATTTGAATTAAAGAATAAGTCTGTACATTATATTTTAGTCACTGAGCAGTTATGAATAAACAAATTGACGTTTCGCACATTGTATTTATTTTAAAATAACAGAATTCGACAAACACATTTTTAATGGCGGACGTTCCCTAAACTGGGTCTCTCTCTACTAAATGTACGTCCGTTTGATAAGTAAACCGCTCATTTATTAGGGCACGATAGAGAATCCCATCAGATCCCATCCCATCATAATTATTTCACCTGGAGTCCGGAAGCTTTATATTTTTTTTTTTCATAGAAAAGTAAAACTGATTCATTGGTCGTATTCAAGATAATAAATTTTATGTACCGATATACACATCACTGCTATTATGGTAATTGGATTTAATCACCATTAACCCATTTTGAGCCCTAGATCAAACCCAGAACAATTTTCATTTTCCTATTAATTATTTCTAAGTTATTTATTAGTTGGTTCATTTCTAAACGGCAAATATTTTTTTGAAAAGGCAAAGATCGCTGGCTCATTCAGCTCTTATCCGTGGCCGAAAATAAATTAAATAAAAACTTTCCATTGATAACCCTTTAGATGACCGTAAATCACCAGTTTGAGAAAACCTGAATATTACGTAACTTTAGTGAGAACTAATCCTGGTAGATCGATGATGCTCGGCGCCAAGCTTTTTTGGCTACTGGCCTCCGCCAATATTTAAAGATTCGTTCGAAGCAACATAAGGTGATAAGGTTTTATTAATCGTGGTCAATTATGCCTATGTGTTGGTGAATGATTCACCAGGAATACATAAATAATAAAGAATCATGAAATTGTGCTGTGTGTGAATAGAAACAAGAACAACACAAAGGTTGTCTACAAAGTAAAAGTTTATGTTTCTTTGAATGAAGGTAAACCGTAAAAGTAACAAAGAACAACAAAATTTTCATTGCAAAGCTTCTTCAAAGAAAACAAGACGGTATATGCTTCTTTGTGACAGGTAACTGATTCATAAAACTAAAAGGAGATAAGCTGGAGCCTTGTTCAACAAAACCATCGAATCGGTAAACCATTTAATCTTTGGAAGGTAGCGATTGTGATTTTAGGCGTATTATTCTTGAGCGTTTGATTTAAATTAATATTTGGGATGTATTTCATTTGCTAAAAATAATATCATCGTGACCGAAATGTTGGACTGAATGATGTTAATATAGTGGTGTTTGTATGATATTTAATTTAACTTGACTGGGATTGCATTGGGCTCCTTGCAACTAAAAGAGAATAGATGTCGGTTTTCCATGAACATGTTTTATTACTGAATCACCGTCAATAAACATTATATATTTTTTATTATATTCCATTGTTATTTACGTAGTTTAAAAAAGAGGAGTCAAATGTCGTGCTCTTATTTCATAGATGCTAAGAAATGGCGAGGTAGTTCCTAGATGTTTTATAAAGTTTATGATTTGTTAAGAGTTTTATTGCTTGAAAATTCCCCTGAACATAATTTATCTGAGAAAGAACAATGTAAAAGTTTCCCTAATGGATCCAAGTTACCTATTTCATTATTATGGTGATAAATAAAGTAGGTACGTTGTTCTTTACAGAAAAAAACATGAATATTACGAATAGACATACACACTCAATTTCAAGGATTTTGTACAGCTCAAAATTTACCAGTACTTGTGCTTTCTAAAATATTATAGACAGTCTTGTCACGAAATTTCATATGAAATATTAGGTATCGTGTAGGTATAAAATTTCAGACACACAACGATTAGATTAATTACTTCAGATGTACAAGATGTAAGATAACACGCTCACTCTACGTTGCTATTCTGCCTTGTTTATAATATTTGAGAAGAGAAGAGAAAATCTTTGCGCCCATTTTAGGATTCCGTAGTCAAAACAGAACCTTTATAGTTTTATCATGACCGTATTTCCACAGCATAGCACAGATATAGTGATAAGTCACTAGAAAGCTGTAAATTAGCATAGAGGTACATAATATTTATTAGGTACGTCGACAAAGTGGTTGAATAAAATCTTAATTCCTTTTTTTGAGGTTTTACTTAATTTTTTTCAGGTTACTTCTCCTACATAAGGTGGGAATTAAGACCATTTTTTGATATGCCTAAACTGAAAACTTAATAACGGTTTTATAATGTTTAAAACCGAATACCAATAAAATTAAAATCCCTGAAGCTAAACGTATAGAGGGTTTAATAATTTGCATATACATTTGATTTCCTCACATTTATACCCGTATTTATAACCGATTTAGCATAGGATTGAAGAGATGTTTAACATCGGTTCTAGATGCCCTTCCAATAAGGATTGCATTTCGTATGAATAGAAAGAAGTTCTTATTACATAAATGGACTAATGCGCTATTCACTTGGTCAGGTTAAAGTTGACTCATAGTTAATGCTCATTACTTAAGTGTAGCGGCGAGGTGGTTACTCCCAATGACTTGCCCTAAATAAAACCGAGGATAGGCGCAAGGCCACCCATAAATAAATAATCCTCGGTATTAGGACAGACCAACTCAGTATAATTATGTAAATATTGCGTTAGTTAACTTCTCCAACAAATGAGTTGTTTACGCAGACGGTGTCACGTCATCTGGAATAAATGATGAGTGTTTATCCTTAGTTTACAGGAAATATAAAACTATTTTATGTCTAATCGAGTAGGACTTATATCGTCATAATATGAACAAAACAGACTAATCTCGGCTTTAACTGATTTCAGTGTAGTTTTCATTGATGAATTTGAATTGTAATAAGAAAAAATTAAAGAAACCAGCCCAAGCAAAAATAGTTCAAAGCGAAACGAGGGCGGTACTTTTAGACATATCACGGATAGAGGATTATAAATGTCCTATTGCTGAACTTACAGAAGCTTCACTTCTCTTATTGTTATTTCAGTATTTAGGCACACTTCGCACGTATTCGAAACGTGGGCCACGCAAATTTCCTGTTTGCCGTAATGGCCCACGCCTAAATTCGCGGACTCGGTTGCGACGAAACCGCCATGTCTGCGTCCTCATAATGAATATTCCGACTTTAGTCAACTTGCAAGTAAAGATACATTAACACGCACGCCACGCATAACGTCACGCATCGGGTCGAAAATACACAGCACAATATTATTTTTTACTTTTACTTTTACAAAGCCACTTTTTTAACATCATGTTTTGATAATTGTGCTGGTAATTCAACATTCAATTTACGATTCCAGTGTTTTAAGTGGCCAATTAACTTTAAAAGGGTTTATGACATATGAAGTCCGATTTAGTCTTTGAATTTAGAAAATTAACAAACCATTAAAATATTATTACTCTTATATTTTAGTAGACAGATGTTTCAGTAATTGGTTTTAATATTTCTCTTTTATTGTTGCCTACATAGTTTACATTTTACTTAAATATTGTTGATACTGTAGTAGTTGTTGTACTTACGTGCTCCGTAATATTTGGATATAGTGATATGGTTGACTTGCATTAGCTCGTTACGTCACCAGTGGTAGGGGAACACGTCTGCCTGCGTCTACGGCTGTCTCGTGACTGACCCAGTGTTGCCCCACTACCCGTGCTCTCGAGATAACATGATTACTGCTATAACCATAATAGCAGTACAAACACTACATCCCTTCCTTATTAAAATCTTTATTTAATATGGAGCCCGATCCACAGTCGACTCTGCAGTTGATCGCAACTCAAGCCTTCAAAGGCCACTCCACGTCTATACCATTCAATATTCCAGTTACTTAGACAAACACATTTGTAACACGCACTATATGTATGAAGCAGGCTACGGTTTGTAAACTTGAGCCTTCTGGGTGCCTTCACTAGCCTCAACAAACTCAAACTGTCATATGCATGCTTCGTATAGAATTACTTATGTAGATTATACTTTCACTGCAATTATTTTAAACATTGAAACAACACCTGAGACTTTTTCGTCTTACACCTTTCCCATTCGCACCCGTTCTCCTTCTATCTTTATTAAATAATAATTATTTACATCACCTCTTAGCTTTTCATACTTCCCTCTTTCTTCTCTCTTTGATCAAGATTGCCAAGTTATTAGGTTTCATACCAACATCCAAACAAACCTCGTCATTTCTGTCTTTAAATAGACAACTTACTGGTAAAACAAACACAGGAAATATGAGAAACTCGATGAAAATTTATATTATTACTAAAAGTGGTTTACTGTCAACAACAGATTACGTACAGCTTACAACCTGCTTTCGTTTTTTAAAGACTAAAGTTTTACTTGCGAGACAATCCTCTTATATACGTAATATAAACTAGGTCCCACCGACGACCATAACACGCCAACCATGGCTAGACTCGCAACAGGAATTTCCTTTATTTAGGCGTCCTTCCTGAATGGACGGTTCCAACGGATCCCAACGGACCCAACGGTGTCACATATGAATCAGACACTGCCGATACCAATCATTCACACACCAGTCATTCATTGAAATACCTCGTCTATTCATTATCTTTATTCTACATCTCAACTCCATCACGCCAAATAACTAATATGTTCACAAAATAACTACATTTTGTATGGTTTTCAAAGTTATGAGGGCCCATACTGCTGTCTAGTCAGTAATGATTTCAATTTCAAGAGGTCCATACACACTTTAGTTACTATGATTTCAAATCATGGGACCTATACTGCCGTCTAGTCAAGTAATGTATGTATGATTCTAAATTTCATGAGGTTACTACTTCCATCAAGTCAATGTATCAATCTCAATTTCATGAGGGCTCATACTGCCGACAACTCAGTAATGTATGATTTCAATTTCATGAGGGCTCATATTTCCGACAGCTCACTTCAATTCAGTAAAGTATGATTTTCAATTTCATGAGGGCTCATACTGCCCACAACACAGTAACGTATGATTTTCAATTTCATGAGGGCTCATACTGCCCACAACACAGTAACGTATGTTTATGTTAAGCAAAACTAAACTTCATTATTATTGGTTGATTTTACTCTGATTTCTATGACTCTTCGAGATAGAGTGCCTTTTAAATTTTACTTTCATTGTAACTTTAGCTTGAATACAATTTTTTCTTTAACTCTGAATTTAACTAAAAACACAGAATAAATAATAGTATTTATAAATAATTATAGAAGGTGCACTAAGAAAAATTCCGAAAAATCATTTAAATAAATAGTGACTCTGGCTCCAACGCAATAAAGTGTAATTCTGATCGCACAGTGCTAATCAAAACGCGTAATGAGTTGCCTTCCTTTCTAACACTGTCGCTTATCCTCTCTGGCAATGTCAGGGTTGCCTTTTTTTTGAAAGAATAAAATTAATCTGGAAGTTTATTTTTATGTGTTACACATGTATTATTATATATGTGTAAACGATAATTAAATATATATCAGTTCGGACTTGATTATTTAACATCTTACCGAAAAACACGCATCAATAATAATACACACACATGTAGTACTCCGTGTCACAAAAGGTATGTACGTTAATTGGTATCGTAAGGCATTTGCTGCCTAATACACAATCATTTACGATTTACGATTTCATGTAGGTTCGTACTACCTGACACACACAATTATGCACGATTTACAATTTCATGTAGGTTCGTACTACCTGACACACACAATTATGCACGATTTACAATTTCATGTAGGTTCGTACTACCTGACACACACAATTATGCACGATTTACAATTTCATGTAGGTTCGTACTACCTGACACACACAATTATGCACGATTTACAATTTCATGTAGGTTCGTACTACCTGACACACACAATTATGCACGATTTACAATTTCATGTAGGTTCGTACTACCTGACACACACAATTATGCACGATTTACAATTTCATGTAGGTTCGTACTACCTAACACACACATTATAATTATTGCAATAAGTACATTATGCACCAAAATTTATGACCTATCAAGTCCATCAAATTACTCACGTCAACAATCCTTCAGGCAGGTAAGTACTTAATTATGAGTTTATGACCCCCGAAATCAACCTAAGTAGATCAATAATTGGTAGCGCCATTATAGCTAATTAGATTAGATTACCAAACTTTAATTGTAATCTATTAAAATTATTAATTACTAAGGTCATAGCATTGGTATAATCTGCAAATCTGTTTAAAGAGGACTTCTCGATTTATAACTAAATACATCCAGCTTAATAAATATTTTTTGGACGTCAGGAGAGTTTCTCCTTCACGATTTTTGTGGAATTCTGTCAAAACCAAGGCTCGGCTTCTCCAGGGCTATGAATTTACTACAGCATATCAAATCGTGCGTCTTCAAAAGGGCGCTTTCCTCAGGCTACAATAATAAATAGCAACATTTTAAACATTGCTGCACCCATTCGAACAAATACAATTATTGTTCTCAATTTAAAAATAAAAACTTACTCCTTTTGTGCACGAATAACTCAATAATAAATATATAATATGATTTCCGTGACAAAACTTAGTTTAATCACAGTAACAACACAAGAACGCGTCTAGCTCGCAAGCGCTTTTGACCCTCACTGCCTCAATAGATTCTATAAAATTCAACACAAAAACTAAATTAGAAAAATAAAATTGTCTCATCGCGAAGATTTGAATTTCGGTATCGTGGCTTGTATAATGGTTCCTAATAGGAACGATGATAGGAACTTCCTATCATCTCCCAATACGCAATGATATTCAAAATATAGATACGTTATGCCCTTATAAACCAACCAAGAACTCCGTTCTGAAAAGAGCCACAACACACACACACGCCCATCCTTTGCTCCACTACACCAATCACATTGGTACAATACACGAGGGCATTCTAACGCTGTATGTCAAATGTCAAGCACTTCTGACCACAACAAAAGCGTCATGTGTTAACAGAGCGACCACGACCATAACGGTCAATTACCCGCTCCCGCGCTCCTCATCGTCGGCGCGCCAGTGACACATCCACCATAGAACCCTAACGATGTTGCTATTCTTATGACGGAATAAATGTTTCTTTCCTTCTTACGCTACCGCCCATCAAACCGACTTTATTTATGATTACCCACATTATGTTATTATATTTTCAGCCGTGTAGTGCAGCCGTGATAGTCAAATACCAAAAGGAAAGACTGCTAAAGAATCACAAAGAACTTACAAGCTGAAATAGGGACCCGGCGCCGCAACGTTAAATTACGTTAACCGTATTACAACAGCTTGTGATAGTTTATGTATATTATTTTCAAAAGAAATACAAGTGCATGGCTGCATGTATACCAAGGCGGCTAGGCATGTATGTATGTTTGATACTGCCAATGCAATACTTTCATAACAGAACATAATTTTTATCAAACAACTTCAGTTCCGTTTTTTATCAGAATTCATATCAAGACGACTGCAATTATTTCAGTTTATCATACCTACACATGTACTTTGTAACTAAAGCAAAACTACGTTTGAATGAAACCCAGGACCTGCGTAGAATATAACTAATAGTCATAAAAACAGCTAATTTTATTGACAATTACCCTTACTGTTATAGTTTTATGGCCGTGAAGAAGCAAACTCACTCTCAACAATTAAACTTAACTTGCATGTGCGGCCATCTATAATGGTAGTAAAATCTATACTTTATAAAGCCGAAGAGTGCTAAATAAACAGCTAGTCCTAAATAAATTTCACTAATTTAGGGAACCCTTTTATTCTTGAATATTTTAAAGTCCCTACTCCTTTATTTAAGTTCATAATTTGTATAATGTTATCTCCTTTTTAGTACTAAGTGTTGTTGTGCAAACCACACGCACAAAAGAATGGATGCCGGACACCATTCGCACATTTAAAACAAAAAATGGCGCTTTACAAAATAGTAGTTTTTCAGTATAGCCATTTAAAGTTTTCAACTCAACATTGCGATCACTATCTATGAAGAAAACTGAAATATATCGTTGCAATTAGCCTCTCTCGTCAGTTCGCCCAACCTACTTTTAGTTAGGCACTAAAACATGCTAGTAAATAAGTAGTTATTCAAAAAAATATATTCAGAAAAAGTTCCGCATGATGCCACTTTTTCTCATTGGCACACATACGCAACCTTAACCAAACACGCGGCACCACACGCAATACTCCATTTATGTAGCAATCCCTCCAACAGATCGATACTGTGCATTGAGGTATAAGTATACATAGAGAAGACATCTCGAACAAAATGTGTGTCCCCGCCGGGAGGTTCTATTTTCAAAATTGAGCCCCCGTTTTCCTTCCAAAATCGAACGAATCCATTGGACATTGAAGCCGCGCGGCGTCAATTCATTGGAACACACATTGTGCTCGCGGTGTCCGTTCTATACGCTAGTAATAATACTTCAATGATACTGTGTATTATATTTAAAACGACACAGCTAAACACTAAATATCACTTCTTATTTAAAAACAAAACCTGTCTCGCTATCACTTTCAGCTAAATAAGTGACACTATATCCAAAATGTCATTTATGTTATTATTACTTCAGTAGCGTGAATTACGCTTATAACACAAAATGCCACTTTTTACTCACCGCACAGTTGTTTTTACAATGTCAATCAATGCCATTTTTCAGAAAACAAAGGGAATTGTGTAGGTAGCGGTAATGGCGGCAATTTTTATACCTAATTAGAGAGAGAACTTCGATAATTATGATGATTTTGCTCAATACGTTATTTAAAGTTACAGCACACCTAAACAAATTTTCGAGTTAACTATTCGGCACTAATATTAACATTCGTCTGTTGATTATTTCTTGCATCGACGTGTTATTTTCCCTTCAACTCTTCCTTTATCAACACAAAATAAAATATTTATTGCACTGACCTTTTGACCTCGTCGCCATTATGTAGTAGTTGTTGTACTTACGTGCTCCGTAATATTTGGATATAGTGATATGGTTGACTTGCATTAGCTCGTTACGTCACCAGTGGTAGGGGAACACGTCTGCCTGCGTCTACGGCTGTCTCGTGACTGACCCAGTGTTGCCCCACTACCCGTGCTCTCGAGATAACATGATTACTGCTATAACCATAATAGCAGTACAAACACTACAGATACTGTAACAGGATGAGTGATTGGTGTGAACTGAAATGTAAAATTAAAATTTTAGTTTCGAGAGAGAAATTTGCAAATCTGATAAATGTATTTTTTCAATGAAAGTAATTTAAAATATGGAGTTTTTAATAAAAACGCGGTGTAAGAAGCTATGTCCTTTATATTAAAACCTTAATTAATCTTCTCTAAGGGATATTCACTCGCAAATAGCAATCGTTTGGAGGTTGGAAGGGATTTGTATTACTTCCAGTTGAAGTACTCCTCTGAAGTATTCGAATCAAAATTTGATGAAGATTTTCAGTGTTACTAATGAGATTTTACCCATTTGAAACAGAGGAATTATCCCCATAGAAATGACACGTTAATCTAGAAATAACAACATATTTTATACAATGAACAAAATAATATGATTATAATCAGAAAATATGTTAATATCTACTTACGATTATAAGAAATTGAATACAAAGGTACAAAACAAGATTTTCTTATATTGTATATTGAAAAAAAATATATTTCAATTTTAGCAATAAAATTATTTTGAGGATTATCGACAGTTAATGCAATATTTTAATGGAAAATCAAATGCTTATTTGAAATCGGTTTAAAACTGCCCTCTATGATTTCGTATAACACGATTTTAAGACTTGTAGCAAATAGCTGTTTATCTCTTCCATGATAAATTGTCTGTTGTATAATTTGGAGGTCATGGTGGAATGTGGGGCAAATAAAGCCCCATTTCGGAGTAGTTTTGTTATCTGGCGAGACGCACCGACGCCGCGTCGTTGTCATGAACTAGGTACTACTGGATTTGGCTTGGATTCAGGTCCAAATAATTTTGTAGAAGAAACTTGACAAATTTGGTTATGAAGTATTATTGGTAAACGATGAAGTACAAAAAGTAACGGTTAATATATCGTTTAGTTATATTTGCAAAATTATTTATCGGACTTTATCGTAACTTGCACTAAAGTTATATTTTAAAGAAGCAAACGAGCTTCTTGGGAGAAAGAAGTCATTATCACCCATAGACAATAGTAACTCTAAAGAAATCGATGTGTTGTCACCCAAAAAAGAAGCAGAGGATGAGAGGACTATTTATTACACTGCTGATTTGTTTTAACAGTCTGTTACGTAACTTGGAGGTCATAGTGGAATGTGGGTCACATAATGCCCCATTCCGTAGTTTTATTCTCTGGCGAGACACACCGTCGCTGTCCTGACCTACACGATTTGGCTTCTATTCAGATGAAAGCAATTTTATTTTGCAGAAGATACTTTACAATAACAATAGTGTGCGTACCCGTATATCACGTTAAAATATCGTCTTGTTTTTGTACATTTTAGTTTGTGTTGGTAGCAATAAATTTTTTATCGACTTAAAAAAGGAGGTTATCAATTCGACACATTTCATACATATCTTGTATGTATGTATGTATGTATTACGGCGTACTGCGCGTTTTCCGGGATAATAAGTATCCTATGCCCTATTCCAGATCATGCTCTACCTGTGTGTTAAATTTCATAAAAATCTGTTCAGTACTTTTTGCTTGAAAGACCTAAGAGTTTATCTGCTAAGGATTCCAAACAAAAAATATACAAGTATAAATATGATTTTTTGTTTGCCTCCGTATTAATAAATAAAATCGCATATTACCAATTTCATCTAGCACTTAGTTATCGAGTATTTCATGTTATTACATTATTACAGCCGTTAAGAGCTTAGTACCTTTGTTTGTGTATAGGTGGCAGTAAATTTGACGCCTCAATATCGTAAATATATTTCTAATGTAACGCTTATAAGTTTATAAGCCTTGCAAAGGGTTTTGTAATTTACGTGGGGTTTGGCGACCCTGCTGTCCAATGACCACAGATGTTCGCGTCCCTTTGTTTTATGTCAGATTTGCTGCCCAAGTCAGTGAGAATATTTTGTCCTTGAGAGATTCTTGAGGTTATTTCTTCGCTGTATATAGATTCTCAGAATATAATAATGGTATTATAATATTCTGATTAATGTTAACCATAATAGTTATAACTATTCATATAGTTTATTTATAGTTAGACTCTTAAATTGAATTTCATCATCTTACTTATCTAAGCATTTGCACAATATTTTCTTGGCGCCCAACTCCCCGCCCAAAAATATCGTGTTCGAACATTGAGGTGACATAGAGAAGTCATTTCAAACAAAATGTGTGTTCCACAGCCGGCTTGCCCTCCGTTCTCTTTTCAAACTAGAAGCCTCGTTTGCACACTTGCCGTAGAATAACTTTGTATATGGCACTTGCCGAACCAAGACAAGCAGTCACCGACTCCAAATCTTTACAAGCTCTTACTCCAACTTTATTTAACGTGCAAAAGCGTTTGAACGATTTTCAAACGTAATTGCCATTGATTCGTGTCAAAAATCCAATTAACAACACCTTAAATTGGTCACAAGCGTCGCGTCGGCAAGTTTAAGCAAGCTTATTTAGTCCATTAACACGCTAGTGGCTTGCTAAATTCAAACGCTCCTTATGATTTTTTCATTCAAAAATGGCGGGAACATTGCACAATAATTAAAATTAATTCGTTTTAGTTGATTTAAGTTAATATTTTGTTTTCTTACCGATGATAAGTGATACCATTATCTTTTTTTGTTTTTGTCGTGCAATTGTGACATGTTCTTATTACACACGACGGCATTTTTTCAGTTTTTTCATAAACAATTTTGGCATGCGGCCGCAATGAGCGCAGCCTAGTGACAGCCGAGTGACAGCATGAAATGCAGCCGGCCGGCTGCAATGCACACCCCCGAACCCAATGTTCGCGGTGTCTGTTCTATACGCTAGTAATAATAATTCAATGTGTTCGAACTTGAAACTACACACGGGACCCCTTGCCATGCATGCATGTTCACTACACTCTCTTCTCTACTAACTTACGAGTAGGTACCTAGGGGTTTTATATTGTTACTATCGATATCTTTTCGGTTCTGCAAAATGTTATAGTTTTTACGAAAACGTACGAACTATCAAAAATTCTTCCTTTCTCCGATTATAACACGAGTATCGCATACAAAATTCAAATAACGTAGCACATCAGTACCAACTCAAAGCCATAAATCAATTGCTTTATTGGAAAAATATCACCAACAACAAATAACCACACGTTCTTCTTCGTAATAAGTCTTGGATGTTGCTATATTATGTTTCGAGACTTGCCTTATTGGATTTGGAAAAAGATATAAATTAGGCAGACGCTGGAATTATTAGCATGTTATTTTTTGACAGTTCAATTGTTGCGTTTTGGGTAACAAAGAAAATTTTTAATAGCACCCATGAGTCCAGTACTTAGTTATTGAATCGACGGTACAATGAAGAGTATAATAATCCTGTTCTTTCTTTTTATTTCCTCTCCCTTTCTTGCCAGCAACGCATCATTGATGTTTTGGGGTCGCTGATGTGGATGGGCGACGATAGTCACTTAGCATACGGTGGATCGTCAACGTTACATAAAAAAAATTTGAATTTCATTTGAGTAGAAGTTACAACAACATAAATAACACAAATGAAGATTGCTTGTGATTAAATGCATTGCTTATAATAATTACCTAAGTATTTAACATTAAATCATGTTATAAAAAGACGTGAAACTATTCTTGCTTGGCATCTAAATCTATTTACCGGTCCGATATTTCCAATAATAACCCTTTCGCGTGGTCAGTGAGCGGGAAGTCTATCGTCGCATTAATAACACTACCCCATTTTCCTCTTTCTTTTAGCGTCATTGCTACGGGTGTTTTATTTTTCTTATAATCAGTCAAAAGATGTGATGAGTTGTATTATTCATTAGTACGATATAAACCAAATATTGGAAACTATTGCAATTATTGGTAATATACATACATATATTATATTATACTTACCTAAGTGTTTATCTTATCTATCTGATTAGAATTCTAGTCTCGTCTGGTAATCAAGTATGCTTAGCGATGAAGACCGTGCATAATAATTCATGAAATCATTTGCATAATCTGTCATCTCAGATCGGTTTTGGTACCTCCTAAATTTTGTTATGACTAGTTTTTGATTATTTTATAAGGGCG
Source organism: Thymelicus sylvestris (assembly GCA_911387775.1). Lineage (NCBI taxonomy): Eukaryota > Metazoa > Arthropoda > Insecta > Lepidoptera > Hesperiidae > Thymelicus > Thymelicus sylvestris. The sequence continues at coordinate 11,399,797 of OU426893.1, forward strand.
TGTGTTGCAATTGTAATGATTGCAGAGGGAATAATTTCATTATCGAAGAGATTAAACATTTAAATACGTTCACATGAAAAAGTTTACTTATAATATTTAAATAATTGTTTGAAAAATTGTTTAGTGTTAAGCCATGTTAGAGGCATATCCGCCATTGATGTTACTTTCTGAAAGATGACTGACAAAGAATGCTTTTAGCATTAAGTTAATAAGAATCAAAAGTCAAAATTAATTAAATATTAGTAAATATTAATAAATATTATTAAATATTAATTATCCCTTGTGTTACTCATTTACTCAAATCCTATCCGCGTTGGTGTAGTGCGATGGAGTACGCTCTAGACCTTCTCAATGACAAGTTAATTAATTCACTTGTTGAGTTGGTAATGACATTGCTTAGTGACGCCTACGCGTCGGATTTTATTCCTATTATGGGGCACTTACATTTGTAATTATTCAATGATATTTATGATTCATAAATGGATATTTAGTCTGTCTTGTATGATGTCATTTCTATGTGACAAATAAAATCTTAATGCCATGAGCTGCAATAAACCATGGAGCATACCTCTATTCTCTATGGTTTAAACACTAGTTGAAAGGTTTTCTATCAAAATTTCATTAAGTTTCTTTTCCTATCGTAGGCATATTATTTTCATCCCATTAAATATGTTTTCCAAGGATGATATTAAAATATCACTATTTCACATTTCAGTCAGCATTTCAGTATTTCAAAATTTTTAGCTAATCCCTAAAGGCTTCCAAATCTAGTCTTATTCTATAGGATAACTTTGGTAATTGCTCATCAAAATGAACAATATTTTTCCGAAATTTGGTCTGGCCACTAACCTTTCACCAGCGGCATTAATGGGTCGAGGACAATAATGTTTTGCCTGATGATGATATAAAGACGCAAGATTGCTATCACGACATGAGAAGTGGACCTCAAGTCTCAAAATGTAACTTCAAATAGCTGAAAGCCATGTCATAAAATGTTAGGTAACAGTTTACGGTGTCTCTAAAATACCGTATTAATGACACATAAATCCAGATATGGCCGCGCCGTCGCTCCTGAACGTCAGCGCAATGAACCTCTGACGTGAATTACCGTCCAGAAATTATACCAAGCACTGCGAATGACTGTTAGGTATGTAACCAACTATTTCATGCGTCCACAGATAATAATAGTCGAAAGTCTATTTTAGCACATTCCTACATTTAATTTTGCTCCCTAGTTTTTTTAACCGACTTCAAAAAAAGGAGGAGGTTCTCAATTTGACTGTATTTTTTTTTATGTTTGTTACCTCATAACTTTGGACTGGGTGAACCGATTTTCATGATTCTTTTTTTAATCAAAAGCTGGTGGCTGTCATGTAGTCCCACGTAAATTTTAGTGAGATCTGATAATGGCATCCATGAGAAAACCACATAAGTCGTAAATATGTGTTCAGATGTGCGCGACAAATGGATGAGTAACTCAATATCACGCCAACCGATTTCGATGATTCTTTTTTTAATCGAAAAAAGGTACTTATCATGTGGTCCCAAATAAATTTGAACGAGATCTGACAAGTAGTTTTTGAGACTTTGAAGTCGGTTATTTTTTGTTAGTAAAATTTAGATTATTGTTAGGAATATTTATTCCTTTGCATGAATCTGAGCAAGATAGAGGGAGAGAAACCTGACTTGACCTGACCTATAATATACTTATACTTTTATTATCACTTCGCTAGGTTTAAAAATAACCTGTTAATTAAATATGAGTAAGTAATGCCCCAAATCAGAGTCACTAGCGGTTACTTAAATCGCTCCTTAAAACAGAATTGCCATATAAATTCTATACTAAGGAGCGATTTAAGTAACCATTATTGACTCTGAGTTTAGGCGTAAGAGTAGCTACCTGTTAATTAAGTAAGGGGCTACTGCATCACCGGTGAGTTGTTCTCTAGCTGAACTTTTCTGTAATTTTTCAAAGTTATGTGCATATTAGAAATAAATTGCCCTTTTTTGGCGCAGGAAAATATCTCGAGGAAACTTGCATACTAGAAAATTCTACATAATGTGTTCTCGAGCTATAAAAAAACTACGTAAACTATTAAATAAAAGTTTTGTACAAGTATAATGAGGAAGTAAAAGAAACCAAACTTTATAGATTTCGAGTTTGCTATTCAGAACGTAACGTAATGAATTGGAGAAACTTTAGGTTTTGTTAAAGAAGACAAAGCGGACATTTCATTCACTGTCCACTGTTCGGTAACAATTCGGTTGCGATTTCGGTAACTATTTCTGTTATTTTGCTGCAACGCTTGCTTTCGATTTTTTGAAAATTCGATAATTTCAACGATATTCTGGCTTAAAATAATTTTATTATTTTATTTATTTTTAGCATGCTCTACAATTACTATTTTTAATTCTTCATTAATAAAAAAATCACTTATTTTAGATAACTTTTTCTACTTTGCACCCATGTTAAAATTACATTTACAATAATCAATTCGGTAATATTTTGTACCTACTTGTAATTTAAATTTTTGTTGAACTTTGGTAAAATTATTTTAGAATCGATTTATTTTATAGATATAACATACTTGACGCTAACGCAATATTATTGTCGAATTTAATGAAACTGATTTAGTACATAAGGTAAGGATGGAAGGTTTTACATAATCAAGTTTGGCTTGTCAAGTTGCTAGATAACTATTACTTGAATAAAGCTGCTATATTACCATTAGTTTTTGTCTTACTTTTATTCATATTATTAACTCGCTCAAAATTATGTCGTATTGATATTTAACGTTAGTACGTAATTTTGTATGTCGTATTCTATAGAAGTTATACCCTTTTCGGTAGGTACATTACAGATATTACAAAACTTGACCACCTTTGAAATGGGTCATGTCTAAGCAAGTTAGATTACTGGGAAACTCAAACTAAATTTTCTTGAAGCACAAGTCGTCCTAGAGTCTAGACTAGCTTATGGATTGATGTAGCAATCAACTCTGAATTGGGAACGGTTTTCTGAAGTTTAATCGAATTTCTATACTATGGCCAAATTATTGTCTGTTTAATAAAGTTATAATCTAAATTTTACTAACAAAAAATAACCGACTTCAAAGTCTCAAAAACTACATAGTTGTCAGATCTCGTTCAAATTTATGTGAGACCACATGACAAGCGCCTGCTTTCGATTAAAAAAAGAATCATCGAAATCGGTTGGCGACATATTGAGTTATTCGTCAATTTGTCGCGCACATCTTAACACAAATTTACGACTTATGTAGTTTTCTCATGGATGCCGTTGTCAAATCTCAATAAAATTTATGTGGGACCACATGACAGCCACCAGCTTTCGATTAAAAAAAGAATCATCAAAATCGGTTCGCCCAGTCCAAAGTTCTGAGGTAACAAACATAAAAAAAAAAAAAAAAAAAAAAAATACAGTCGAATTGAGAACCTCCTCCTTTTTTGAAGTCGGTTAAAAATTACATGATATCCAAATTAATTAAGTATGTAAAAGTATTAAGTTTGATCTGCTAAATTACCTTATGTTATTTCAGTGGTCTATGATATTATTGGTGTTAATACAATGGTAAAAGTGTTATATTAATACTGGTTACTTAGTGATATTGTTATGGTGCATCAGCTGTAGTAAAAACCTCTTCCGTTTTTTTTTGGTTTAGTAACTTTTTTACTCTATTTAATTAGAGCTTTAGCTCATAGGACTAATATTCAAAATTCAGCGACAACATTTTAAACGATTTCTATCCTATCATAATCCAAATTCGACCACATTAAGTAACGAGGTTAGCGACAATATAGGACAAAGATATAATAATGTAGATATGGCGAGCGATAGTTATCGTTAAATTAAATGTCACATGCATGTGCGAGACAACGTCGCATTTGAAATTTGCATAAGGCTAAGCTTTAATGCATATTCTAGTTACATTAACTGTGGATCATAAATGTGAGTGCAGATCTGAAAATTGTTAGTTGCGTCAGGTATATCCAGAAATGGGTATACAACGCTCAGCCCACGGCTTTGACTTTCAAAAACCTTTCTTTTCTTCAGGCAATTCCTTTTTTCTTGCAAGTTATCGGTGATGCTTTTGGTGTTATTCATCCCCATGGGTGATAATGACCACTTACCACCAGGTGGCTCTATACTAATATACTAATTATGTATTTTTATAACCCGCCTACTGCGCCACTTATCGTATAGTAAGTAAACAATCATTTCCCCATAAACACATTGTATGAACATGATATCAATCAGTCACGTCGTTCATAATTTACACGATCACTAACAGACGCTCAAGAGTGTACTTTTATATTACCCGATTTATGTCTAGATGTGCCAATATTTTTTTAACATTTCGAAATATTTTGTTCTAACATAAAACAAAAAATGTTTTGCGAATATTTTTTGTGTTCCTTGTTTACTTATGATTAAATTAATATTACCCTAAAAGGTTGTAGATACCTTTTGGTGTATCTGGGTAAAATCTTATTTATGAAAATAACTCATTGTTTGCCATCCGATATTGGGCTAAGCTCGTTTAGATACTGTATTGTAATGAATATTTAAAAAAACCTTTACAGCAGTGTGGTTATTAGTGGTTATTAATAATGTACCTTTTCGTGTAATTAGTATATCCGAAAGGTATACCTACATTATCATTTTAAATTACAGACGAGTAACACTGAATCTGTAGAATTGTAATGTATAAAATTACTTACATTATTATGTGTGCGGTAAATTTAATAAGTTCTAAATTACATTAATTATATGTAACGTTAGAAATATAATATTTTTAATTTGTATTAATGAGTTGGGTTCTGGGGGCTTACCATGAACTCTTAAAACAGGTCAATATTAGCCAATAATTGGCCTGTCCTGCTATATCCTACCATGATCTGGCTAAAACACAGGGCAGCCAGCGACCACGTCACCGTAACAGGACAGCGGTCACGTGACTTCAAAAATGATCTTCTGCCCTGCAATTCGTGTACCATGACGCGATTGTTGACGTATTGACATCAGAAAGTGGCATATGTTAACGTCAAAATATTACAGCTCACCGAAAGTAACATTTATTGTCCTGTTTTGGCTATTTCGTTGATGATGATGAAACACGACGGGATGCAGCCATGGCGAATTTCAAATACACCATCATCACAAAATAAATACATTTCATTTGTTTGGAAAATTTTAAAAACATTCATTGTAGTTATGCTTTTTAAATTATCGCTCCTAACCCCGGTCACTCACATGCGCGCAAATGTTTGACATTTTTACGAATGTTTGCACATATGTGAAGGGTGGTCAGGCAAATGGGTTCGCATATGAGTAGGTATACAATACGAGCCCATTTCCGCTTCCTTCTACACTTTGTTCACGAATGTTCAATCTTGCTGTTGTTATTATGTTGTTGTCATTAAAATCCATTTTCAATACAGAAAATAAATGGTCGTACGATTAGACACCACGAACCACGAAAAATTAAGAGATACATCACCATTTTAGTCGTGTGCGCAACTGGTCGCACGAATGTGTGGGAGACTACACGAAGGTTCGAGGTTCGCGCGCTGTCATGTGCGACAAAAAACCGACACAGCTTGGAAAACCCCGAATGCCTCGAAAACTTCGCATAATCATTCTCGAATGTCGTCCCACACTTGTGGGTTCGCGTATTCGCGCGAATGTGAGTGACCGGCATTATAAATCGCACGTTTTAATAGACATTTAGACATGTCACTGTGTCAAGTGTCAAGTGGTGTAAGATTACGTTCAAAAATGTAAGCATCACTTAGCGATAATTTTTTTGGTAATTTTAGAGAACGAAAGGTTAATAAATCACAACACTTAAGTATTTATAACAAATCTCAAAATCTTCAACTGAGATTGTTATTTTAAACTTTTAAAAACATCAATATTACGCATTCATTTGAAAACCGGTAAACCGATAAAACGCTCTATTTCAGAACATAATTAGTACAAATCAAGTACCTTGCATGTCATAGACTAAGATGCAGGACAGAAGTAGAGGCATTGCAGGTCATCGGTAAACGTTCATGGTACAAAATACACTCCTGTCAGGTTTTAGCTACAAGCTGACCTGTCCTGAACATGACACATTTTATTAGAGTTCATGGTAAGGCACCTGATCCCAACGTAGAACAAGTAATGCAGCAACTCAAAGTCTTCAAAATGCGAAAAGTTATGGCATTGGATTTGGTAAAAAGTGCACTATGATAATCGTAAGATGAGATGATAAGAAAATTTCTTCGAGTTCGTATTGTATTCGTTCGTTCGAATTAGATATAACTAGATATTAGTTTTACTATCTATATAAAAAATATTTCGGCTACAATTGTTTCTTTAAATATTTGACTATGAGATAATTATTTTCATGTTGTATGTTATGTTCAATAGAACAAACAAAAATTAAAATAAAAGCAATGTTTTACAGAAAGGTTACGGCACTCCCGCAGAGAATTATTTAGTTTAGCACGAACGTTTCGTTAAACTCCAGGGAAATGGCATTTTATGAACGCGTAAAGTAAATTTAGAAAATAAAAGGAAATATTACTATATGTAGTAAAGTTTGTAATGTCTCAGGTGTTTGTTACATTTACTGTGTCGACATAATAATGATAATTTTAATTATTAAAAATATTGTTTCAGGTTCATATACTATCTACTGTATAGGTAGGTACTTTTATTAACCGACTTCAAAAAAAGAGGAGGTTCTCAATTCGACTGTATTTTTTTTTATGTTTGTTACTTCAGAACTTTGGACTGGGCGAACCGATTTTGATGATTCTTTATTTAATCAAAAGCTGGTAGCTGTCATGTGGTCCCACATAAATTTTATTGAGATCTGACAACGGCATCCATGAGAAAACTACATAAGTCGTAAATTTGTGTTAAGATGTGCGCGACAAATTGACGAATAACTCAATATCACGCCAACCGATTTCGATGATTCTTTTTTTAATCGAAAGCAGGCGCTTGTCATGTGGTCTCACATAAATTTGAACGAGATCTGACAACTATGTAGTTCTTGAGACTTTGAAGTCAGTTATTTTTTGTTAGTAAAATTTAGATTATGTATTCTGTGCTACTGATTATAAACTGTACCTAGCTAGCTGACTAATTTTTATTTTCTTTATTTATTTTATTTATTTATACTAATGTTTATCAGGTCTAAGGTCAAAGTTCGACAGTAGTTCATTTAGTCAATGGCTCACTTTACTTGTTCACACTGACTTAAGAAACGAAAACAATAATGTTTTATTTCATTTAATTTAGTTCTTCCGTAACAATTTTTTTTATAAGAAGCAAAGCTTTCTGCATTTTATTTCTATGTAAATAATGTGTAGGCATTAGTAATATTAGAAAAGAGTATGAAGTTTTGTATTAACGTAATTATGTAGATAGTACTTTATTATACACGTCTTCCTCCTTTTTTTAGGGTTCCGAAGTAAAATCGGAACTCTTATGGTTTCGTCATGTCCATCCGTCAGTCTGTCCGTCTGTCCGAAGCAAAGCGCCGAGATACAGACATGTATTGGCGGTTTTTTCTTCTTAGTATTGGTTGGTATAACACCGGTGATGCATACGCCGTTAATATATCCAGTCGTTGTCAACCTTGACCACTTATAATCAGGTCTGTTTACTCATCTGCTGGTTTGTTGGCAAGTTAGAAAAAAAATATAGTCGAATTGAATACCTCCTGCTTTTCTGAAGTCAGTTAAAAACATTTATTAATATCATTAGCATACGCATACAGCATTTAAGCATCATAAGCATACACGTACAGTTTGTCAGTTTCATTGGTTTTTGTGAGATTGTTTACTACATAACATAGTCTAAAAACTTTACTATAGCTTCAATATATTGGTTGAATCTTGGTTATCTCAGACTGTTTCATATAGTTTAATCTTAGTGACCTGAAACATCTGGGTATTTGACTTAGCATGCAGAGTAACTAACAGAAGTTAGCGAGTTCAATAACTTATTGTATATTTGGTTAACCGAGAATACTAATCTTCAGTTTCACTTTGTATTATGTACTAAATTATTACGAAGCCTTTTGTGGATTACAGTAGTCGTTTAGAATTTGTAAATTAATTTATTTATTTATAATCAGGATAAATTTATTATTGTGATTGTGAATATTTCAAGGTGTTTAAGAGATCAACTAATTTCTTCTGGTAAGCAATGCGCCATTGATTTCACAGGTGTTTTAGATGTCCTTGGTTAATAATGATGAGAACTTTCTATCTCACATTTATTTAGTTCTTAATGCTACATTCGGCAATGAAAAGTTTATATAAAACTTTCAGCCAGTAATTTCGTTTAGAAACGCACACATTGCTTAAACGAATGAAAACTTTGTGGAGACGAGTGACTGGCATATGAAACAAGGACGTTTTTCTTTATGTTGACATTATGAGTAATTTATTCCGTCAAAATCAGTTACAAAACGGATTCTTAAATTACTGAAGTAAGTATTGGACTATAATAAAAAGATAATGGTCCAAATCAAACCCTGTAGCCTAGTTGGTAGTGACCCTGCCTGCGAAGAGGTCCCGGGTTTGATTCCCGACTGGGGCAGATATTTATGTGACATACTCGTGTGTGTATATGTGTGTAGTCAAAGATATTTTGTTAGTATGAATCCTCCCTATACATACAACATCATTGGTATGAATGAATAAATAAATAAAATTTACCATACAATATCATTGTGTGTAGTACAGAATTTGTATGGTGATCATTTGCTAATGAGCGATTAAAGTAACCGTTAGTGACTCTGAGTTGGGGCGTTAGTTATGTAGGGTAAAAAAAATTTGATTGGCAAAAATCGTACAGTATAACATTGAGTATTTCTCAATAATCATTAATGTAACTACTACAGAAATAGTCTTTCTCCAGTTTTATAAGAGACTGAAAACCGTCCTCGCTTCGCTTCGGGAAAAACAGTCCTTGTCCGTATGTGAACTTATAGTACCTACTTACTGTATTTACTCGTAAAGTAGCAAGACATTGTAATATATTATAGTAAATGCACGCATTTTTCCAACCTGTTCGACGGATATCGCCTGAAATAATCAGTATCTAATAATGTAGCTTTTTACTGGTGAAAGAATTTTTGAAATAAGTAGGTCCAGTAGTTTTTGTAGTAATTTATTCGTTACAAATATAAAAAAATAAAAATCATTCCTCTTTTTATATTAGTATCTATAGAATACCTACCTACCTATGCTAGATATATTTCTAAAACTCGGATTCTTGAAAAATTGTCTGTTTGGGGTAAAACAAGAATATTGTCTAGTAAAACTTAAAACTTTGAACTCCTGCTCACCGGTAAATTTACGATCTTCCACTCTGTAGCGACTAGGGAGCTTCTCGAAACTTTAATCTCGAATAAGTATACTGCGTCCATTCGATACCGCATCAATATTATGGTATTTTACGATTTTTATGTGGGCATTTACTTGCCTAAACGATGTTTCATATTTATTGCCATAGTAGTTTGAAGAAATGTTCTTTCTCTTTTAATGTTATCCTGGTACTAGAGCATTCACATTTTTCTGTTCAGTCGAATCTCTTCATTACTTATGCTGTCCTGAGAAAAACCTGTCTCATATTTTTGTTAAAATTACTTCATGAATCAAACATTCCCCTTTAGCGTAGCAAACAGAGCCTACCATTTGAACTTCAAGTGGTTTAGCCAAAAGAAGTAGCAATTATTCCTTCTCTTTCTATCTCTCCTTTCTTAATAAGAAATTCTTAGAAGGTCATCAGGGATCATCAGGGACGCCTTTGGTGTCGCTGATACCCAGGGGAAGTGGCAATTTAACATCAGGTGGAACATCAGGTCGTTTGTATCTATCGAGATTCTAAAATAACCCATGCCATTTATGCAAAAGGTTCGCCAAGAGCCTTTGGATTCTTTAATTAACAAAATCATAAAATTTATATGTAATAATATGTTGATAACAAAAAAAAACGATCCATTGAAAACTCCTTTGTCCATGTTATTTTATCCCACATCATAGCTTACCCTTACAAAGCCTTAGTTAATAAAATACAAGGATGATAGCAAGGAAAGGGAACAGAACATGCTATTTTTATAGTGTTACCATAAGGAAACTCCTTTCATTTACATGTTTATATGCCTTGTTATTATTCTCGACTTTACAATGCGTAGAGGGTGATTTGGGGACAGTACACCGTGAGAAAGATGAAAAAAGTCGAGGAAAAAAGGATGAAAATCTGATGGTCTAATGTAAGGATGTACAGTTGTACACCTATCATAATGCCACCGAATAACAACTACATTACCTGGATTAAGGTTTTATACGACATATTTTTTTATTGACAGCAGTTATGCATACATAATTTTATTGATTTTTATTTTTCCTACAAACACGCCCAACTCACTTGATGAAATCGTCGTAAACTTACTCTATTATAGAGAGACCCAAAAATTACACAAGATTAGAATTGATGAAAATTTTGAAATATTGTTCAACAATGAAAGATTTTTAATAACCGAGCTATCAACATGCTTTTATCTATTTATCGGCAATACTTTACCACGTAAATGACAGCTAGTTCACCCTTTAAAAGTATGTCAGATTTACATTGAAATCACAAATTATCTTATGGAAATATACCGGCCGAATATAATTGAGTCCTTTGAGCGTATAAGTACACTTTAATTGCGTTTCAATAATATAATGATAATAATTAGTGAGCCATTTTCCTTCCATTATCTCAGCGGAAATTATTTTGATAAAGTGACGAGACTTGACAGACTTGATAAAATAATCTCTTTGTTTAGATTTAATCAAAGGCATTCAGATAATTATGCTTATTCAATATCTATTTTTATGTAATATCTACGACAGTTAGGTTAAATAAAATTGGTGACCTGATCCAAACTAGACATCATTTTCATTTTCATTACGTTATGTTGACTTATCATTTTTATATTATTTTTGATTAATTTTTGACATGTCCTATATTTATCATTATTATTACTTTCTAGTTCATTATTATTATTATGTGGGTATTTTAAATTATAATTTCAGAGTTACAAATTTTAATGTTATATTGTACCTAATGTAAATTGTAATCTGTGTTAGCCAGTGTAACTGGACCATTAACACCGTTCTGACCGTATCAATAAATAAATAAATGTTCTACATTGTTTTATATGTTACTAGCTTATACCCGCGACTTCGTCTGCGTGGACTTGAGAATTAAATGAAAGTAATTAAAAAACATCCCGGGAAATGCGAGTTTTTTTGGCACCGAGGGTTTTGTACAAATTTAGAGAACCGAACATAAGAGCAATATTAAATGATTCAGTAACAAACTTAACTTTGTCACTGTAAAACTGTCGTTCCTATGCATGGACATAGCGATCAATTAACCAAATACAAATAAGTTTAAGGTTTTTTCGAATGACACCTCCACGCATTGCTGAGAAAATAGGGTCGATAGATAGAAAAACTGACGGACAACGAAGTGATCCTATAAGGGCTATCCTATAAGGATCCTATATTTTTTTCTTTTGAGGAAAACTCTAAAACAATAAATAACCTGTAAACCCAACTTCCAAACTAAATTATACCCTTGACCTGATGAAGAAGCAGATCCATCTCCGACCTCGAACGACATGCACCCTGTTATTTGATGCGGGATATGAAATATTTGTGAGCCAAATTTCATCTAAAGCCGCTTTAGCGAGAGTAAAAAATATCTTATTATACGCCTAAGAAATATTAGTGGGATTTTATATACGTACACCATCAGATCTTGAATTGGTCAATGTTGTACTGGTTTTGCTGTCAACGTGACCATCAACAAATATTATTAAAACTGTTATTCCCACCCATTCTGGAGTTACATAGTCTGTCTCTAAGATACACAACCAGACCCAACCCAGCCCAGACCCTAATACAATATACCTACTGTTATTTCGTAGCAGCTACCACACAACATTTACCATAATAATGTATTTTTTATACCACCAAAAAGTAGAGATATCATGGAAAAAAATCCCACCGACTTTTTTAAAAAAGCAGATATTTTGACTTGAGAATTTTCGATTGAAAATTAGGGTACCTACTTTTTCGGTGTTACTTATGTCAAAATAAGGTGAAAAAAAATATATTTAAAATCAAAAAAATTACAGTGTGTTTGGAACATAAAAAGTTAAGTTTTCACCAAATTTCGTGAATTTATTTTTTGTAAAAGAAAAATAAAAAACCAAAAACTTGATTATTAGAATTTTTCACATAAAGTTTGAGATTATATGAAAAAAATGGAAATCCAAAACTTGTAGATCTTTCAGAGACTTTAAGAACTTTAGACTTTAAGAACTTTAAGCTTTAACTTGTTTCCATAGGACTTGCAGTTTTGCCGGTAATCGAGATAAACCGTTTTTACCATTAAAAACTCACCCCCCCCCCTCCACTTCCCGACCTCAGATCGCCCGTAAATTATTTTTCCTTTCATTTTTATTATATTCTCTTCCTTTTTCAATGGGTTTCATCCTACTATTATTTTTTCACTTACCATTTTCAAAGGCTTCAGCCCTGGTCAATTAAGATATATCTACAGAGATAAATAAAGACAACTGAAAAAAAAGGTTTTACTTCGACTACACCTCCTCGAAATTAAACCAGGACATTGTAGGAGTTAGAGATTATAAATGACAGTTTAATCCAGACTACGGGAATACTCCTTTATTCATAGACGTCGACAATTTTTTCCACGTAAGTATAAACAGCAAAACCTAAAGTAATCGAATTCTTCTTCCATTTTAATTACGTAGTGTTTTATTGGCACTACTTCTTCCTTCTTTTCGACTTATTATGTGTTTTCATCTGACCAATTAGTAATGTCTGTAAGACGGTCCCCATGCTGCTCACCAGATCACGCAAACTGCCGCTGCCGATGCGCCGCTCTGTCTTCATGATCGGATCGGGTGTTTTAGCAGGTAGCTGAGGTGTACCATGTCAGGTTTCTCGGTCAATGTTTTATCGCGCCGACCACAGGCTACATGAGTCGGTCAGGGACGTCTCGCCCCTCCGTATTTGACTGCCTGAGAGCTAAACGCTTCTGCCCGAAGAGTCAAAAGAGCCCCCCCCCCCCGACTATTCGGGGAGTTTCGCAACCGCGGTACCAGCTAGATTTACGGTAATGAAAGGATCCCCTGCCCGACAGCAGGGCCCGCCTCTCAACCGGGAGACTCTAGTTCTCCTGAGTTTATTCCTGAATAACTTTGGGATTTTAAGCGTCCAAGAACCTGGCCCAAATACCAGACGTATATTTTATACCTATAAAATGTTTCAAAAGAAACTCATTGTTTAAACTGATTCGCCATTTGTGGATTAAACAGCGTGCCTGCATTACCATAACATTAGTTAATTTTTACTACTATTTAAATAATAAATATCTCACTGCTAAATCATTAATAACTTACTCTAAACTTGATATGGAAATTTAATCATCTTCATAATTTATTATTTTTTCATTCTTGGATAACAACCAATGGGTGATATGCCTTTAGTTTGATCTGATCACGGACGATGCTTTTAGTCATCCATGGAGGATGATGACAATTTAGCATCAGGTGGCTCATCTGCTTTTACGTGGCTATTCGCAAATTCAAAAGTATTTTAGTTATGTATTTGTATTGCACTTACATCCGGTCATAATTAGCCTATGCGGGGCCACGCCCCGGCTTGGTACGCATTGACCAGTAGGTGACAGCAGTAGACGATTCGCAAAATTTTAATTTCTTACTCATTGTGATTTGTATTTTTATTAATATCTACTTTCTTTTCCTACATCACAATAAGAAAATCTAAATTATAATACTTTGTCAAAATTTAAGATTTTTATTTATCTGCAGGTAAAACAATATTTGATAATAAAATTTTCCTAAATTGTGTCATAATAATATTATTATCACTAACTCTGACCCACACCATCATACAACGAATTGAAAGTAGGAATCTGATAGCACAATCTAACATATTTATGTGTTATTGATTGAGTAGGGTAACTAATTTCTTAAAAACCCAATGTTTTAAATATTGTAAATATGTATAGTTATACATTAAGTTCAATAAAAGATTTGTTGACTCGTTCTCAGACCTACGTACATTTTTTAATTATGGCTTCTAGTTACCTAAACTGACATCTATTGTTGATTAGCAGAACTAATTCACAGCAAAATTTTAATAAAAAAAAATGGGTACACATTGATTTTTTTGAAGAAATAACGTATATTTCCTATACTAAACAATCTTTTATATCCCTCTATCGGGCACTTTCAGTATTTCCTGCAGTTATGTGGCGTATCAAAAAGTCATATTTATTGATATCTCGGCTTCTAAGCGACGTATCACGATAAAACATACACCAGATTTTAAGTTAGACTACCAGTAATACAACTGTTAAAACCGCACTCAATTTCATTCAGTGGTTTTGGCGTGATGCGGTGTCAAACATACAGACAGACAAGATTTTTAAAAATGACAGATTCGTAATCTATTGGTCCTATATAGTCCCCTGATACCAAATTTTCTTAAATATCTTCAATGTACAGACATTATCGAGTTACAGTTTTATAATATATATAGATAAGTTAATGCTTGATTGTAGTCTGACAAGTAGTTTTAGAGTTATCAGTAATTTTGAAGTCGTTTTTGAAGTGAAAACTTCTTTAGTACGGGGGTGACTTGAAATTTTATGAAACGAAACTGTCCAGTGGAGACTAGAGATGAGTGGAGACTAGAGATGAGTGGAGACTGGAGATGAGTGGAGACTGGAGATGAGTGGAGACTGGAGATGAGTGGAGACTCGAGATGAGTGGAGACTCGAGATGAGTGGATACTCGAGATGAGTGGAGACTCGAGATGAGTGGAGACTTGAGATGAGTGGAGACTAGAATTGAGTGGAGACGAGTTGAGTTGAGTTGAGTTGAGTTGATTTTACATTCGTCTCATTATCTTGAAAACAAAATTTTTGAAGGTTTCACTTCTACCACGTGTGAATTGCACATTTTTTTTTTGTCAAGAATTATATTATAATATTATCTCACAGCGAAGCCATGTGGTAAACGCGTGTAAGCTTAATTAGTTTTGGTGTCCCGCAAGAGCCCGAAAACGTGGCCTATTTTCTAATCAGTTCCACACGTGTTGTGTATTTGTGTCAGTTAACATGAAAATTTGGTAAACGTTAGGTACGTACAAATAAAGTTACATAGGTTATAATTATATTAAAAACACTTGATCGTTAAAATATTTATAAGATATTCTGTTCTATCTGAAATAAATATAAGTTTTATTGGGAAAATTAATCTTAACTTCGGAAATTACAATGAATTCAACATGGTACTGTTCTAACTAGAGCCAAAATTTCTAAAACACTTCGACACCCGCAACGAAGAAGGTTGTAACTCAAGTTACAACCTTTTTCGACTATACCACTGGCGAATAGTCCGTGAAAAGAGCTACACGACAGTAGTATCGACATATCTCTAGCATTCGTGGTTTCGAAGATAGCCAGTCGAAGAAGGTAGTAATTGCCATATGATGAGAATTTCTAGCAATATTATAGGCGTAAAGCGAATTACGTCTCTTATGTTCGTTGTTGAATGTGGAAGTAAAATCTCTTACAACTTTTTAACGGGCATCACAACAAACGTATCGGAACCGTAACTTAAGATACTGCTTTGTCACGGCTTAGCTGTCCTGAGCGACCGGCTAATATTTATACGATTTGTGTGTATTTGGCCTGCAAAATGACATCTGAACTCCATGTTTTTATTAAAATTTGTGGTTTTTAGGGTTTCATCGTCAAAACGGAACCCTCTTAGTTTCGTCATGTACGTATGTCCGTCCGTCCATTCGCAGCATAGCGCAGAGACCTTTTGTGCTAGAAAGCTGTTATTTGGCATGGATATACATACCTATTATTTACTAAAACTACAAAGTGGCGGAACCATTTAAAAAAAAACAGGTATGTAACGTGGTAATGATTTTGTCCCCATAGTGAGTGAGGGATATCTTTGAAAAGCACATTAAAAATATTATGGATCTGGACACACCATTTTTAATTCAGGGGCCCGTTTGCAAAATATTCGGCTTTGAAGTGCTGAATTTGGTTAGAGTCAATTGTCCTCCCACCCTGCCAGCTAAATAATATAGTTGGACTTGGACATATGAAAAAAAATACTATCTTCTGTGTACGGTCACTTTAGCTTGCTTGTCGTTCTCCCCGCGGGGCAGCTCCCCAGCTTGAAAGAAGGTACAACCGTCTGTATTGTACCTATGAGTTTCTCTCAGAACTTCGGGTTTCGAAGAAAATATGGTGCCGGACTTAGTTTTTCACCTCGTAAGCTGACTTTGCCAATAGACAGATCCCCGGCGAATACTTTAGAGCCCTGGTGTCACTCAATTGTTTTTACATGATTTGTGCTGTTCACGCAAATCACGTCGCCTGCACTTTGAGATAATAAGACTGAGAGTTTGTGCTGATACAACATAAGGTCTACCACTGGGGTGGGTCTTTCAATAATTCGATCCAACCTCGTGGACAATAGTATTAAACTCATCCACTGGCATGACAGATGCTGGGCGAAGCGTAGACTTCATCAATTCTTCATGTCGATATTTAATGGCCTCTTACAAGACGGTTATCGCTACTAAACCAGTAAGTGCTGATCACATTATTAAATATGTGCCATTTGTCCGCCAGAATGAAATCCATCTTACTATTTATGGAATCATTGGGACTTATCCATGTCCACTTTTGTTGAGGCTTCTTTCTGAAGAGGAAATTCATCACAAACAGATTTTTCCTCTCTAAAATTTAGCCAGCAAGTTCCGTCGTCTTAATTCCGAAGGGGAGGGACCCACTTTCATCTCGGCACCATTTTATGAGCCAGTCCCCCATCGCAACTGTATAATAAGCTTTAGAGGATACCTCTGGTTCTACTAATATCCTAATACATAACCTCAATCTCATCGTCGGGATGTGTCAAAGTCGGTGCATATACCTGTACAACCTTCAACGAATAAATTTGGATATTCTTAGTTCTTAGTACCTGCTTTACCCTGGCTAACACGCCCCAACTTGCACAATATTATTGACGAGGGACTTGTGGATGGAAACCCGACACCACTTTGCGTTCTTGGTTGGTCTTTGGTGCTTTGGTTTGCCCTGTCGGTAATAGAACAAGTTTCTCGATTATATCCCTGTCTTCGGACTTCGGATAATCCCACAATATTTCAGTTTAACTTGTCTATCGCTTCTTCTCGCTCTTTTATCTTTCCATCGGTCCTCAGTATCCTGGAGGTATAATTATGTTGCCAGGTGCCGAAGTCGTCACTGGTTTTGGTAGCATGAGCAATTAAACATATTTGAACTTGATAATTTATTTTATTTGCATTATAATTAACATTAAAATTCAAGAATATGACTTACTTCCATTATAAGCAGGCTACCTTTCATCACTAAGATGGTTGTAACTAGCTAGATACAACCTTATCGCTGTTGAAGTTATCTAAAACCTTGGGTTGTAACTAATGCTATCTCAGCTTCTAACAGTATTTTTTGAGATATACACGTATCAAAGTATAGTATTTACCCCTATGGAATTAATGCACATATAAATTTTTTAGCAAACCTAATACTTTTTTCGTAAAAAACATTCAAACACTTAACTTTTACTTTTTTGCTTATTCTGAAAATGACGCAATTCGAGTTACAACCTTCTTCGTTGCGGGTGTCGACTTCATATTATCCATATTATCCCACTTACAGCGGATTCGATCAAACTTTATGTCTGAACTTCATCCTGCCAATAATAAATTTCATATCTGATTGTTCTGTTCTGTTGATCAAATAATGATGAACAACTTCGTGATGAAAACACACACGCGCGCGCACATACACAGACACACACAAACTCATGTCGTACCTAATAGTAAGAACATGATGAAAATGATGTCAAAACAATGTTTAATAAAATGTTAACAAAGTACATACATTGTCTACATCTACTTATAGTTATAATCTGAAACTGCACATAACTACGGTTCAGCTAGAGGCGTATTTTTAATAATATTAAAGTAACCATAAATTAAGAGTGCTTAAAAATTTTAACTAGTTCAGACAGCTTCCATTTTACATTCAGTAAAAAACCACTCAGAATTTGCGTGAAAAATAATGTGAGATATAATGTGTATTTGTGAGTGTTCAAAATTTTTAAAAACTTGCATAACGAAAGCACTTTTCATTTAATCTTTTAATACCAAAAACCCAATTAAATTAAATAAAATTAAAATATTTGTAATAAATATTATTTGTGAATAATTTTATTTCATTTCAATATGGAGAACGTGGTTAATCTTAATTTAGATGCCTAAAATGCCATTAAACTCTGAATAGGAATGACATTGCGTTATAATTGTGACACCACGCCGCCGTCTATCGAAATGATACAATAATATATTTCCTTTAAATGTTAAAATATATATCATCAAGTTTTTATTCAAACCCTGTGCTTCAAGTTCAGTAATTTAGTCACTAGCGGACTGGAACAAAAACATAACTCGAAATGGCATTCTGTTTCAATATTTATTTAGATATAACCAATCTGTGGAACTTTCATTCATAGGAATCATCGTCTTAACCAGCAACTAAATCAACAGAGTGAAAATTTGACTGAAGTTAAACCACTATCTACGATAGATATTTTACAGATTTTATGATTTCAAAACAAATATGTACCCAGTACTTTATTATTATAAAGATAAAATAATCTTAGGAATTTGCAAGAATACGACTTGAAAAATTATATGGGTACCTACTATTGTAACAAAATAATAGCCAAATCTAACCTTTTCACCGAGTATGTTATGAATATTTGTATTCAGATCCAAATTTTGGTATAATACCCAAGGCTGACCCGAATCTTCCGTTCTGATGCATCCATTAATATCAAGCTGCGAAGAACGTGAGATATAATGGATGTTTAATAAATTTAATGGATTCAACGGAGATACAGGCGTTTGTGGAAGCGCTTCGGTTTTGATAAATAGCCTCTGAGTTGCACATTTCTCGAATGGTTTATACTATATAAGTGTATACCTAGTTTAGTAGTTAGTTTAGTTTGCTCATGAATTATGTGTACATTTAGCTACGCAGCCTGAGATGTAGTTGAATACATGTTAGTTGTTACACCTACATATTCCATCAATCAACCGTTACGCTACGCCTACTCTAATTCACAATTGCTTTAGAGTTTAGTCTGCCAATTCTACATGCGTGACTTTGAGAAACACTGCTTGAACGAGTCTTTTATCTCATAATATACATAATATGTATTATGCCATATAACTCTGTCAATTACCGCGAAATTAAGTTTTCTTTTAAAAAGTACCTACACTAAGTGAAATTACAAAGTACAGTTAAATAAACAATAGTAATGTAGAAATTAAATTAGGTACATATTTAGATTTTTCTTTGTTTTTAAGCGATATTTTTGAATAAGAGGTCCACTGACTTTCTATTTTAAAGTTTGATGACATTATAGAATAGATTAATTATGACACTCTTATCTTCGTCAGAGATCATAATAATAATTATACACGTCATCACAGGTACAAAGATTTTATTCGTCTACTGCGTTGTAGACTTATACCTACCTATTGCACTTTTTTATACTCATAGTATTGTTGCCTATTACATAGGCATACAGCGCTTAACATAATGTACCGCTTAACATATCGTAGCGCCACGAACATACATATTTCTCAGCCAATGTCAATACTAGAGAGTAGAGAACAGAGCTTATCAGTTGAGGCAGCCTCAACAAATAAACGTGCAAAGATGTATACACAGGAATACATTAATATGCAATGCAGTATTGTTTGGTCAGAGTTCGGGAACCCGATGCACGATGCTCACTTCACTAAAATTTGAAATTCGAAATAGTAAATGGTCATGTCGTAGAATAACGCGTTTGCCTTCATGCGTTCTAATTGTAGGTAACATTGAAATATTTTGAAATGATAATTCAGGGAACTGTAACCTTTTCATCTCAATAATTGATTATTAACAAGATAATAAAATCGACGATCAGTGTTTCAGTATACTTATTTAACCCCCCTTTTTTCACCTTGATTTTCCGGTGGTCAACAGATAATTAAATTAATGACGTTACTTTATGACATTTAAGTTTAATCTAATGTTTTGTATGGTTGATACTACAGAAACGTTATTGTTCTCTATTTTCGACCTGCAAATAATAGGTAGTTACATAGCAAATACGACTTACTCTTTGAACAACCTTCTATGGCAATATAAAATTTTGTATTGCTATTGTTATTTGTTAGATATCGTTGCGGACTTGTCTCATTGCAATCTTAAAATATTGTGTGCATACCTAAATATAAACAAAAATAAAACGCGATAAGCCGTACTAAAATTTAACGATAGTAGATCAGTATTAATGATGTAGCTAACGTATGATATTCTTTATAGACCGTTATAGTATTTTTCCAAATTTTTATATCTTTCCAATACAATAATAAAATGTTGTAATTTTTCTTTTAAAATACCAAATGACGTGATCATCTCCTCTCACAATGTAGTGCACATTTACACCACCAAAAGGACTTGGGAGTCGATTTCATGTCGCTATTTGTGAATAAACAAAGAAATAGGAGAGATAGAGAGATAATAGAATAGAGAGAATAGATAAGAGAGAGGCTTCGAATCTGGGGCCTCCATACATATCAACGAACATTCGGCTATCATGACTGACACGGCTGTACTCATTAGTTATTTCATACGTTTAATACTAATGTATTCTTACGTATAGGTAACTTACATAAACGTAATACCTACATATATGTAAGAGATTAAACATAAATACTTTTTAATATTTACCTACATTTATCGTGTGGTAAAGTAAATTATATTAAGCAGCAAGTTTTCCTTTGCATTATTTCCTTTAAAACGAAGTTTCAGTGTAAAGTAGATCTTTTTGTCTAGAAGGACTTTAACTACACTTTACTTGTTTACAGTTGATAATATTTAATTGCTACAGTTGTGAGTTGTGAGTTACAGTGAGATGTCAAAACTTTTTGAAATTTACAGAGGGATTTAGCTAAGAGAGCCAATTAATACTTTTATATTGAAAGGGTGAGTTTCATTCGTAATTATACTTTAGAGACAAATCTGTGTAACTAATTTCTTAAGAAAACGCTTATTTAATAGGCGGATTTAATGCTTATTTTTTAATACTATACACTAAGGCTATGCCGAAGAAATAAAGTACTAAGTTTACATATCCACCCAGGTTTCTTATTATGTTGTCAGTAATATAAACTTTATAAGCATTTATCCACCAATATGCACTAGATCAGCATGGTAGAGTATGGCAGCCTGGAGGTGGCCTAGAGCTCCTCCAGAGAAGAGAGGGGTAATTCGTTAGGGGACGATTTAGGTTCATTATGAAATGTACAACAAGATACCACTCAACAAAAACGTTTCAGCGATATGAAACTGTTGAAGAATTCTTTAAATTTGCAATTTGCCTTTTGAGCGGTTATTAAATTCACTGAACTGAAAAATTATGTTAAGCATGAAATAAGAATTAGTTACATCTTTATGGGGACGCGAAACGGAAGAAGAGGAAGCGATCATAGCATCCTGTCGTCGGCATTTTTCAGTAATTAAAATGATCGACCATGTTAAGCCCACAGCGGCTTGACTTTACGTGAATTGGTGATTGCTATTGCTAATAAATTCTTGAATAAAAATTATAAATAATAACGCTACGACACTCATAGCCCCAAACAAGGATTGTGTTGTGATTAATGATTATGCCGAGCACAACACACAAAGACAGGATACAACACAGCCAGACCAAGAACAAAAATTGTTACTCATTATTCAAATTTTTGCCTCGCTGAGTATCGAACCCAAGACCCTTGGCACGACAGTAGGGCATGGTAGATAACCATCACACGAGTCGTCAAAATGCTTTCATGTTTCAGACAGTGCATCAGTTCCAGTTTTTGGATAACAACAGTCGATAACCCATGTCGGAAGCCTTCAGGCGGCTTATAAACCTTCTGATATCTATGTTAGCTACTAAACCCTTTACCAATCCGCACTAAAGCAGCGTAGTGGAGCTCTCCTTCTCAGGTATGAGAAGATACCTATATCCTGTAGTGAGCCATTATTTGGCTGAAACTGACAGACGTTGTAATAACATTTTAGGATACTTTCTTTTTCTTCTCTCTTTCTTGGCCGGCAACGCATCAGAGATGCCTTTGGTGTTGCTGATGTCCATGGGCGACGATAGTCACTTACCATCAGGTGGATCGTCAGCTCGTTTGCCGGCTATTTCCATAAAAAAACTCACCGTTTTGTTTTATACAATAATTTCTTTAACCTAGTTCTTTTATTTCAGCTTGTTATATCATTTATGTATTTGCTATTGTTAAGTAGTAAAATTACTTTTTAATATTAATAGTCTGCATTGCAGACTATTTTAATACCAAGAGAGTAAATATTACAATGAATTCCTTGTTTATTACGTTTTATTTAGTATACCATTTTTGTTAACGTCTTAATTTGCTATTCAGTATTATCAAAGGAGCTGCTAGCGAGAACAAAGTAATGGATTTCTATAAGCGAATAATCCTTGTTACTGTTATTATAAGCTTTGTTATCTTAATATGTATCTCGGCTATTATCTTGCGCCTTCGTTCTTTTTGTTTCTTTCATACCAAAAATATACGACAGTGATATTTATTGTTATTAATATCTGGAATGTAATTGTTATTAACTTTGTTTTTGATATAAAAAATGTATCAATTAACCTAACCTACTCGTATTTATTTAGCAATATAAATGTGGCAGTAAGGGCGTATTCGTGTATAAACCAAGCTTCCAATGCCGACTTATCAGCACCCATTTGTATACTTTGTGTCGAACCAGCGCCGATAAGCGCCGAACGTGGCTAAAAAGTCTTGACAAGTGGCTTAACGAGTCATAATAATTGATCGGACTGGTTGGTGAATACGACCTTATGTTAAACGTATGAAATTGTATGAAATCATCTGTGGAAATCATATGAAATCCCGATCATCCGCATCGGACTTTCATATTATTATGATGTCATATAAATGTGGCACGTACGGTGCGGACATAATATGTATGTGCGTTCATGTATGTGCATAATGCGATATACAAAAGGCTACCTTATCAGTGCCTAGCGCTCAGCCCACGGCTTTTCCTGTGTTTTCCGGGAAAATAAGTACCCTTTATCCTATTTCAGATCATGGTCTACCTATGTGCCTTTTCATGAAAATCCATTCAGTATTTTTTGCGTGAAAGAGTATACGTAACAAACATCCTCACCAATTTTCACATTTATAATATTTGTAGTATTTCTTCCAAACAACCTTTACAATATTCATTCCATCCCTTCCCATTATTAGAGCGTCTAAAAACAAACATTCAACGGCCAATCGCAGTGCTCACATAAACCTTCCATTGAAGTGCGGCTAGCTTCCAAAACTTGCCGAATGCATTGGCCGTAATTGCACTCCCCTGTTGACTTCCCAATTGAGAAGGGAAATTCACTGGGCCTGCTCCTGTGATCGTAGCGTCAATTTTGATGATTGGGGAATAAATACATTACTAGTTATCAATACCGATTTGGTACTCCAATGTACATAACAACAAAATGTCTCGATGGCTTTAGAATGCGACCAATATTATTGTTATTATGTTTTAATATTATCTTTTCAAATAATATTTAAATAATACATTTTGGACTTAAATTAAGGTCCTGATTCCAGGCCCTAAACTAAAATTCAAACTCTTTTATTCTGGTAGATTTTACTCAAACTTTTTCCAATAGAAAAAATGTTTAAGATCAAGGAAAATCGAATATTGAATGTAGTCAAAAAACGAAACATATGGATTAGACGATAAATTGAAGGAGATGAATATCGGGTACCATATATCATTGCGATAAAATCTTGCGGTCACATGCAGGTGAGTTGGGTTCAATCCCGTAGTGAGGCAATTGATGTTTCTTTCCAAATTTATAGGTTTTTACTTTGGCTTTATCCGCCCTCTAAATTATTTAATATTGAAACATGTTCCAATTTTCCGATTTCTCATTTTCAATTTTTCCAAAATCATGATTTTAATCCCATTTTCTTGGGTAATAAAATATAGCCAATGGTTTTATCGCTTCGGTGCAGTGAATTCGTCGTTCCTCCTTCAGGTAATTTTTTCTCAAACTGTCTTTTAGCTATGCAAATTATAAATCAAAATATGTATAGACCTCACTTTGTTAGATCAAACTACTAAGGTGAGACAAGATTCGATTTCTGATCTATGCAGGAGTTTCAGTTTTCTATCAGTAATTAATATAATGATTTCTAACACCAGTAATCTATATTATAATTTGAGACTACTAAAACAGTGCATTAGGCACATTTGGTCCATTCATGAAGTCAACTTTTCCCAAACAAAATTTTGCCATAAATTTTTTTTTTTTTTAGCGTAGTACCACATGCCGGGTATCCACTACTTTTATCATATTATTAACTCCACTGAGCACAACCCTTACTCTGCCATTAATTTGCTGAGGTCTGCAACTTGGTCTGACTCTAACTAATGACATTACAAGTTTATAGAGTACAGTGAAGTTGTTCAGTGAGTTATTAAGAAACTGCTTATAGTAGTAACCTTAGGTTAGTGATCAAAATATACAGGACATACGGTTGTACATATGTTTCATTATAACAGTAATGGTTTTTAAACAATAAAAATGTTTAATAATCTTGAAATGTGTTCATAAAAATATGTCAGCAATAAAAGTATAAACATTTGAAAGCTTAATTTCTTTATAAATATAAAAATTTGAACCATAAAAACTATCTGCTCGAATCTCCGACTCGGAGTGAATACAAATAATTTTTGTACTTTTAACCGATATGGATCAATCAATTCGAATGAAAATCGTGAAATTAGAATCTGCCTCTTATGATCTATGATCAAGTCCTCTGTATACACTTATTTCAAGGAGTTACGCACATATTTCAAAGAATGATTAATCGCTTTGATAAAGGTAAAAATCCCGAAGAATCCTTCGTAATGTTTTCAAAGGTATACAAAGTGAGCTAAATATAAACCTATTGTAGGAGAGTCGTGGGCGAGAGTGGAATTGTACGGTTTCTGACTAGGGGTAGGTAAGCAGATAATATCTATTGTTCTATCTTCTACTTTTTCTCAAAGCATTTCTTAAATTAATTAAATGTTTCTACACCTAATCTTCTACTACTAAGGAGGTCTCTGAACTCCTTAATTTTATTGTTATTAGTTTTTCATATTATAATACGGGGGTTTACAAAACATTTGTAAAATATTTTTAGAATTGTGAGTGTCAATATTAAGGTCCTAAACGATTTGTAACTAATATATTACGTTCCTCGAAGATTTTTATCAAAAGTAGGTATTTTTGTATTTTACTTATCAATATTTATCAGTTTTTTTTTATTCGACCCACTGATTCTTAATATTAACAAAAAGCTTTTAACATGTTACACCAAAGTTTAAAGCACTCAAGTGCCTGAAAAGAATGTTCCCGATAGAAAAGATTTTTCTAAAGCGCCTTACAAAGTTTCACATTTGAAACGAATGTTGCTTCGTAAAAGTCTTGTACTTAACGATGAACACCATGTTTTAGATTGTAAGTCATTCAAGTGGAAATGAGTTGACTAATCGACGTTGTATTATATTTAAGTTTGAACATATTTTAAAACACTACTTTATATTGATTTATATTGATAGAGTCACACAAAATCACATGTCTATCATTATGAACACACTAAACTTGACTACCTACAAAAATTAAATCTAAAAACGAAACTTACGCCCCAACTCAGAGTCACTATCGGTTACTTTAATCGCTCCTTAGTAAAGAATCACCATACACATTCTGTACTATAAAGGAGCGATGGTGCTGGTGGTCCCACTTTTTGAGTGAGATCTGACGAGTAGTTTTTGAGTTATCCCTAATTTTGAAGTCGGTTATTTTTTGTCAAGAATAATAAACAAACTTGTACAAAATCTATCCTTAGGGCCTAGAGGATGATTTTAAGATTAGATTGAATTTTATAAAAATCTGTTTTAGTTGGTGCTTACAGAATAAAAGCCCCTCCGAGTCTCTATCAAAATTTTATTTTTTACTTTCGGTTTTTTTGATCGGGGGTTAAACAATGTAATCAAATATTAGAAACTAGAGCTTTATAATGATCTTCTACTGAATAAATTGCTAATTAGGTATTATCTGACAGACAACGCACATCCTAAGTCATAACACACAACTACTAGCATAATTTGTACAGGGGACGTTGTATAGAAAACACTAAAAAAATATTTCTCTAAAATATATCCTTTAAAGGGGTAAATATAGAGAATAAAAACGAAACTTGGAATGTGCTCTTCTGAATTTAATTAACAAAGAACATTTAGATGTAAAGTAAAATATGAAGTCGAAGGCGGGCGCCGTATAGTTTTGAAAGAAACCTTGTCAGTTTCCTTTTAAAGTGAGATAGTTTACGGTACTCATTGCCAGTCGAAATTCATCTGAGACGTTTCCTCAGCATTGAGTAGTCGTCCAACGTAACATCTTAGTAGTGCCAACGGGATCGTGCCTGTCACTTAAATGGGAGAAGAAATATGGAGACTAAATTACTCGGCTAAAATTAAATCCATAAAGGATATCATAGAAGTATCATAGATATCATAGAAGTAGTAAAATATTCTGGAGTTGGTTTTTACACAATTTATTTACTAGATAATACATTTTATGAGTATAACCTTCAGAAGGAAATGCCTTTAATGCAAACTATAAATTAAATATGGAAGTTATTCACGTAGCAAAGTAGTTATTTAATAAAATTGTCTCTTGTTTGCGAAAGTACCTACTTTAATTAGACATTTAAAATCCACACAAAATCAATAGGTACAAATAACAGAACTCTACACCAAAGTAGAACATTACAATGAAGTAATAATTGTCCTTTTACGTTAAAACAACTATAAAGTTAGTACTAACCTTCCAACTGTCAGCATTACAACCAGTAAAACCACATGAATTCAATTAGTAAAGTAACTCCATCTTTGTAATTACATGCACTTTCATACATACATCTACATCGACATAAAAGAGTCGTTAGCAGCTGTGTAGTTTGCCACAAAGGCACTAAATTATGGAGTGTTGGGTGACTATAGCAAAACATACTATCTCGTTTAAAATATTGTTTTACTTTTTATAATATAGCGAACAGAATGTAGTTGTTTTACCGTGTTCATTGTGTCTAATCTTTTTATACTAAATCTGTGCTCTACTATTGTACATACGAGTATTTCTCACTTTTCCAACAGAGCCTCAAAATATCTTAGAATAAAAGAGATTACTGTAGTCCATAACTCTAGACAGATTACGGGTTGGCAAATTCTTTACATCTTTTGGAATGTTATTACATAATATAATGTAGTTATAATATGTATATTAGGTACCTACTATGTCTGCTAAGATAGCCAGTTTGCGTATGTATACTGGTCGTATAAAAACTTTTTGTTGATTAAATTAGCGTTTTATTGAACTATTGAGTATGTACTATGTATAGATAAAGTTATATCTCCAATCCTAATACGTAACAATACGGCGTAATGACCTTTTTATGGGACACATAAAGCGCAGCGCTCCCTTTTGTTATCACAACTAGAGGCCAGATTAACTACCGAATTATATATGTTAGATATATATGTATACTAATTAATGAATAAGAAATAAATGTTTTAATCCAGAAGCATGAATTGCTGCTTGTGAAATGTTTTCTGAAGTGATCGTGATAAATTGCCGTTAGTGGTAAGCCATGACATTTCCGGACACCCGGTTCCTAACCTCTTGACGTCTTGACTTGACTAACCTAATTGGAACTGGACCTGATATGTTTTTTATTATATACAAGCGACGTACAAGGTAATTTTATTTTCAATATTAGGACATAATACCTAACTTTGAAAATAAAACAACTTCTAAAGAACAAGTACATAGGTACGATATAACTTGGATCAACATAAAATAAAAACGTTAAATAAAATGGACAATATTAGTTACACCATGTAAAATCAAACAACATAATGTAGACAAACTTCAGTAAAACTATATTAATTTAACATAAAATTATAAGATCGTAGTGGGACATTCAGAAGATAATCTAAATTTTACTAACAAAAAAAAACCGACTTCAAAGTCTCAAAAACTACATAGTTGTCAGATCTCGTTCAAATTTATGTGAGACCACATGACAAGCGCCTGCTTTCGATTAAAAAAAGAATCATCGAAATCGGTTTACGTGATATTGAGTTATTCGTCAATTTGTCGCGCACATCTTAACACAAATTTACGACTTATGTAGTTTTCTCATGGATGCCATTGTCAGATCTCAATAAAATTTATGTGGGACCACATGACAGCTACTAGCTTTCGATTAAAAAAAGAATCATCAAAATCGGTTCGCCCAGTCCAAAGGTCTGAGGTAACAAACATAAAAAAAAAATACAGTCGAATTGAGAACCTCCTCCTTTTTTGAAGTCGGTTAAAAATAACATGCAAGAAACATGAAAAGAAAATTTACGGTTAACCTTTATAACAATTTCTAAATGTTCGAATGTAGTATATTTTTATTCATAAGTCACATAAAAATCTTTATTTCTTAGACCCTAAAAGTCTACAGAATTTGAAAGTATTTTTTTACGTCTTCACCTACTACCTATCTAGGTACAGATAGATGTGACTTTGATCTCTCTGAATTCTATGCGATTTTAATTTGGTCATAACTGGTTTCATTTAGGTATTAAATCGCACAATGACGTTACGAACATACGTTATTCAGAAAAAAAAACATTTTGAGTTACATGATTTAATTTTTTGTAAATTTACGTAAAACATTATTAAGGACATTTTGTTGATATGCTCAACAAGACCAGCATAAATGTTAAAACAAAAAAAAAAAATAATGCATTTTCAAAACTTATTTTCATATGAATTTATATTTCTGCTCTCCTTCTCCTTAAAAACTTTAACTATGCCAAATATTATTTGACTTCCGCAACCATTACTCGGAGAATAAAAACATTCTTAGAGAACTTCTTAACTTGTTTCACAAACGGAAAGTACTTTTTTTTCTTTTCTTCGTTTATTTTAAGAATATTATTTCTATTTAAAGTTGAAAGTAGGTACCGCCAGGACAGTCTTTATCGGTGTCATCGATTGTGGATGGTTGTTGCGTGAACGCAAAGAATGAATTCTTACCCAATAATCATTATTATTATACTAGATAAAAACCCTCTCGATTAAGTCACCTTTCAAACAAAAAACCTAGATCAAAATCGGTTCATCCGTTTGGGAGGTATGATGCCACAGACAGACATACAGATAAACAGACACTTCAAACTTTTAACACCCCTCTTTTTGTCGGGGGTTAGTAAAACTGTAACTGATCGATGTTTGTTCATCTTACTATTCTACTAATATTATGAATGTGAAAGTTTGTGAGGATATTAAGGAAGTTTGTTACCCTGACACGTAAAATTACTGAACAGATTTTCATGAAAAACAAATAGGTCGAACATGATCTGGAATATTATATAGGGAAGGTAATTACTATCCCGGAAAACGTGGACAAAGCCGTGGACACAACGCTAGTGGAAGATATTTATCTACTATTAGTGGGGGTGTATATAGACAACAATATACGAGTATTACAATGATTTTTAGAATTTCTGTCTGTTTCTCTGATTGTCTGTTGCTGTTCTGGCTAATTACGTTTTTCACTATTATTGGGGTAGGCGTGGTATAAAATTTAGTATTTTTCGTGTTTTATTCAGTCGGTACACTTATAAAAGTGTAAATTATAAAGAAACCTGTCCAAACATTTTTTCGATTATAGGTACGAAGACAGGTAATGATTATAATAAATTCCGTTATGTAGTTACTAACAGCCACAGTTTTACACTGTATAATTTTAATATTACCTAATTCCTTAAAACGCAGTAATTCAAAGCGTAAAAGAGAAGAAAGACTAAAATTCTCAGCTAATTCATGTTTTTTTGTTAATTTAACATTCATTTGAAGTAGAAACAGATGTGCGGGAGAATGGCTTGTTATTTCCGCGTTGGAGAAATTCACAGTGGCTTTCATGAAAGAGAACCAACCTCCCAACCACTAACAAGCACAATCCAACTATCTAAATTTTTGTTTTAATTACGGAACACTAAATGTACATAAGTAATGTTTTATACGAAAAATGTTTTTGGGGTTTTAATGTCTATTGGCGACTTTGATCATTTATTAGAGCCTATTTGTCCGCTTCTTACATTAAAATCTGTCAGTATAAAAATACCTGTTGTTTGATATACAAAAGATAAATAATATATATTAAATAGCTACAGTAAATTCATTTCCGTCGCCTTATAACTAAGGCGAGACACTCATTTTCCTCGTCATAATTGTCTTTTTTATCACTCGTGAAATAACAAGCCCCGCGTTCTTCCTGACTTGGCGACCTAAAACCCGAGAAGATACTATTTTAGGAATCATAACTTTTTAGGTTAAAAAGTCAGATGACTTTGTCTTAGGAAATGGTGTCGGATTATCAGATAACGTAAATGTAACCTCTTTTTTACGTAAACAATAAAAAACAATGGGCATATTACTTAACTTTTTCTTGCTATTTAACTTTTACATTACAATAATTTTTAATTAAAGAAATTTTGTATACCTATAATATAATCTTGTGATTGTGATGTGACAAGTCTGATGACGTCAACTATCGACTTATAATAGTTTTTTATAACAGATAGAACACCAAATAGATACAAATAGCTGCAGGTAAAACCTTCTTGCTGGAGGTAACATAGAAAATATAAATGAAATATTAATTAATAAACCTTCAAGAACACTTTAAGTTAGTGTCGGAAGGTGTGGATGGAGACTGGAGTCTACTGTCCCTTATTCGAAAAGTGTGATACACGTGTGGTGTCTTAACCCTCATTCTGAGAAGGCTGGAGTGGTACACACAGATACACAGTACGATTTCTGAAACTGCAACTAAATAGCTATTGTAGTTAGGAAATTGTGACCCAAAATATAAGGTTTGCGTCATTACAATGAAAATGGCAGAAAGAGCGCTAAGCAAAAAACTGTTCAGAAAATATAGTTCATTTTCTAGGTCGAAACAGCCTGGAGGGAAGAGTATTTGTTCCCTTTCCCTCGCACTCCATAACAAATGGGAGTAACGGGACGGCCATTTTTGGTTTTACGCTTTTTTAAATCACCTTGTTAGCAAGTTGGCCTGCGCGTATAGAAAATGTATAATGAGTTTTGATACACAGCTACAGTTTCTATTCGAATAAATTAATAGTTCGTTTCAAACTAACGACCTATTAACTTTACAGGAGCACAAATTGTATTTTAAATTTTCTAGTAAATTGCCTCTAGTAGTTCTCGTGAATTGATATTTTTAATATTTATTCATTACATAGCATTAATATTATTTTTGTTCAAGGAACCGTACTTGTATTAAGAAGTGTAGTCTTTATGCTGCCCATGCGTTGCATTATGGTCCATGCATGACTCCGGCAGCGACGTACTGCCAATAATCCATTATTTATTAATTTATTATTATTTGTATTATTATTATTAATTTTACTCCTCAGCATGGCAAACTTTACAAATTCTCGGGGGTTTCACTTTAAAAAAATTCGGTAGCTAAAACACCTGCAAGGCACAATCATATAGACACCTTTACGACATTGTGCAAGAAGTAATCTGATAGCATCATTAATGATACACAGTCCAGCAAGGCTATTCTGTTTTGTAACTCGACAACGGATTCCGCGATGAGTTTCAAAATTGAAGTTCGAGTCCGAGATTTTTTGATATGTGATTCTCTAATCATCTGGTACGCACTTGCGAAGTGAAGGGAGTCTCGAACTCGAACTTCAAATTTGAAACTCATCGCCGATTCCGCTGTCAAGTTACAAAACAGAATAGCCTTGCAGTTCCTTACACAGTCATCTAAACCTTACTTAGGAGCATTATTATAATGGTACTAATATTCCTAAACCTAATAATAAAATATTTTTAGAAAACTCATCTCTTTAAGGTTAGCGGAAAGAAAAGAAGTCGCGGGTACCACCTAGTTTACATAGAAACCTGTTGTGATTAATCAAGTACATCTTATAGCTTATATCTGAGTTTCAGTCATATCGAATTTGGTTTGAAATGTCTTGTCTGTGGTTGCGTAGTATAGCCAGTATCCGCCATGGCACGTCACTAACGTTCTACTATTTAAATAATAAACGGTGTCTAGATAGTTGTGAAGTGAAATCGTAGTTTCCCATCTGAGCGTGCTCGGAGAGATATATCGAAGAGAATTTAAGGTATTCCGACTAACTGTGTTTGACTAATGAACGGAATAATGAAACTAATTTCTCTCATTAAGTGCAACTGGCTTTCTGCACCGGCTCAGACAAGTAGGAGTAACATAAAGAGATTGTTTCGTGAACACACGGATGGATAAAATGTTGGAACTTTTCATAACACTAAGAAAGTGATCATACATACACATTTCTATGACGATTGATGTAATAACTTTTACGGTTAAAATCGTCGTTATTCACTTCTTTTCCCTAATCTTTACAGCTTAATTTTACGAGCAACAATGAATGAGTCACTCATTCATTTAATACTAATTCCACATAGGTATACCTAGATATAATTGCTCATGTTGCTTGGTTTATATTGTATTTATATACCTAATTATATCCGCGTGAAGCTGTAAAGGCCGCTAGGACCAACAGCAACAGTCCATTCGAAAAAACATGTCTTTAATTAATCTTATTAGGCATGCCACACACAATTGTATGTAACAAGCAATAGCTACACATATTCAACTCAAGCTGATCGGCAAAGCAGGCACTTCATTCAGCATTGACGTATGTGGTGTAATTGGGATGGCTTGGCACAACTCAGCTTCCGTTCGGGTTGGTTTCGGTCGGCTGGGTGTGTTCGGTAAACTGAGCAGCCTTTTCCCGAACATAACGTATTTGATTTTACCACCTGACTTTACCGATACCCATCCGAGCATATGTGCTTCACTTTAAGGCTTCAACTTCCTCTTACTTGCATATGAACATTGCAGAAGAGTACGCCGAATTCATCTTTGGTTATTATGCAAAAAAGGGTTCACACGCTCAAAGTCGCAAACGCAATCCGTCACTTAACGCCTTAGGTCACATCGTAATGAAGGTGCATGATGGATGATGGATTTAATCTAGTATTCGTACTAGGTTATTGCTATTCCTGCTAACGGAATAGACTTTCATAATCTACATGCTACAAAGCGATTGCAAACTCTATTCGTCTGTAGCAGCTTAAGCCTCTCTGTTTTATTTATGACTCGGAGCAAAAATATAATGGCTACACGTTCGCAAGCTTTTAGCTAAGGTTTTAGCTAGCAACTAAATATATCCAAATCTAAATCAAGCTGATCTAGACAGCGTTGGACTGACTGAAAAGCATCAATTGAGAGTTAAATGGGAATCAAACCTAAAATAGAGATCAGCAGAGAAGTAGATATCAAAATTTGGACGTGTCGATTACCTAAGTTAAGGACATAAGTAGAGACCGTAATTAATTCTGTCAATGTTTTAGTTTTTTGGTTAGGTATTAAGTTACAGTTACCTAGATAACATTTAGCTTTCTGCACTTCATCTCCATGTAAAATTAAACTATACTGACACACCAGTCACACCACATCAATTTGTGGTTTTGCAGTTTTTTAGCAGAACGGCTAATTAGTAAGTGGTGACCGTAGTCCATGGACTTCAGTAACACCTTAGCCACGGATGCGAAGTCTGTATGCAAACGCAACCTTAAAATTTTGTGTTTGTTATTAAACTAGGTTTGTCTGGGTTTAAATTATCTAAAAGGTCGGGAAAAAATATCCAACAGTGTTTCTTTGAGAACTGCGTAATTTTGTGAACGTTTTGTATACAATTTATGAACGTATGTAAGAAGTAAAGGTGCATTATCCCTCATTGGGGATGAACCAAACCCAAAAGCAAGACAACTAAGGGGTTTCTTATGGTAAAATTAATTTAATTTTTTATACATAGTTGTTTTATTCTGTAAGCTTGGTCACGTTATATGCATGGTTATGCACATTGTAAGCAATGTTTCCCCAGCTGAAACATACAATATTTGCCGCGGCGTTATTCGCGTGGATTTTGGTATTCGTTGATGAAACGATGGTTAGAATTTTTGAACAACTATTTCTTTATTACTAAATACAGAATAAATGACATTGGTGTCGTAAAATGGAATTTATATACCTACTGTTAAAATTGTGTTATCTATATCATGTTATGGTCACATCGGTAATGCCGATGATGTCCATGGACGACTCCTACCATCCATTACATACCAACCTCTACTCCAAATTTGTTGGTTTCTGACATAATTCAGTATTTTTAATTTGAAGCGTAACCAATTAAATGTAAAAAATAAGAGGAAGAAAAGGACAGCACTACAATACAGGTAAATAATGGCGTGCATGCATCATAATCGTTAACATCTATATAGGTACGGTTATTCAGAAGAAAGGAGGTAAGCTTTTAAAGTATGACTATAAATTTGAAGAAATATTTTTTCAAAACTATCGTAGAGAATTTGGAGCATGGGATTACAAACGTTCGTAACAAAACATTGCGGGGTATTAAGAGGGTGCAAATATTTTTCTCCATTGTGGGATTTGTATCGCAAGGGTTTTTGCAGACTACAATTGAGGCTTTTGGCCTCGGAATGGTTAGCTCAATGTGCTCATAAATATAAAGGTATTTTGTTAAGTATACCTATTATACAGACACAGTTAAATAAAAACATTGATATGAAGTATATTTCGTTAAAAATAAATATATATGTGAATGCCTTATTCAACGAAGTGCTGGTGTAAATTTCACAAACGTGGTTTAAACATAACAAAATGGGAGCATTTTTTCCTATTATGCGCTCTCCTGAAAAGTAGCTGTTTTGTATATAAGTCTATTAACTTTACACACCCTAAATAACAATACAATACAAAATAGTAATGTTATATACCCAAAACATATTACGCGCTTTCCTTCTAAACTACGTACAACATGCATGTCAGAGCCTTTCAAACCTAATCCTTCATCCTCTTATGAAAGACGGACCCGGAAACTACTAAGCTATTACCGCTATCGATTATCTCAACGTTAATATAACAGAACAGTAAATCATCATGGTCAAGATACAATCAGTTATTAATCTAGAACTTCAATTAATCAGAACGTCTGTTGCGTTAGTAATGTCTGTTTGATAGTGGCTATCAAGTTAAGTCCATAATGAAGTGACGTGATTTGTAATTGATAACAACTACAGAGAATTCGCTTATACAGGGTGTCCCGTAAGTAGCGGATCAACCGAAGGTGGCAGATAGCTTGAAGGTTGACCTATCATATGTCAAAAACTTACCTTTGTAAAAGTGTCACCGTTTTCGAGATATTGACCGTTCTTTAAAATTTAGAAAATTCGGCTCCTTTACCCTACTTTTTCCTGTTGAGTCCACAAATGAGCAGGTATTTTGATATTTTTTTTTCCTAGAGCTCTCAGATAGTTGTTTTATAATTATCAGTATGTAATATTGTTGAAATTATTAGGGAACGCTGAGAAAATAGCGTCTACTTTGGATATTTTTGTTTTTGATTTTCTTCGACACAACTTTGATACGAGGTGGTTGAAAAAAAATGTACTGGGCAAGTATGCCCCGGTATTTTAAAAACTGGTCTGTTTAATGCAGATTTTAAAAAGGTACAATACAGGCTACTTTGATAGGGAAAATTTTCAAGTAAAAGCCATTTCAGTGTTAAAGGGGTGAATTTGAATCAAAAGTTATTTTACTGTTTACTGTTATGGGATGAAGTTTTTCAATGGTTTTTGCTTAATATTACGTTGCGTTAAATTATTTCTCTAATAAATATTGAATATAATGAATATAATAAATTTTAAAGAATGGTCAATATCTCGAAAACGGTGACACTTTTACTAAGGTAATTTTTTGACATATGATAGGTCAACCTTCAGGCTATCTGCCACTTTCGGTTGATCCGCTACTTACGGGACACCCTGTATATCGTAGCGTCTGTGTGTTAGTAAAAAAATCAACTGAAGCCTAGTAATGAGACTTACAGAAAGGCCTTAATATTGAAAAGAAAATATTTACAATGGATTTACCTGAGATAATAATTATGTATGTATTATGAAGAAGCACAGGACGTCTCTCGACCAAGTGGACTGACGATCTGAATGAGATAGTGGGCGGGTATCCGCTGGATTCAGATGGCTCAGGACCGGTCAGAGTGGTGCTTGTTAGAAGAGGCCTATGTCCAGCAGTAGACTTCCAAAGGCTGATGGATGGATGGATGGATTATGAAGTTTAAAGAACGTAAAACGAAAATTGGAAACGTATTTTTTTCAATTACCTATATAGTAGATTTTTACAACAACGTGTGATTATATTAGGTGTTGTATTATGTTCCGCTTTAGCAAATCCAACTTTATTATTCATAAGCGAAAATTCCGCTACGTTCAAAAAAAATCTGGCAACGTTGCTTCTTACGCATATAGAAGAAGAAGAAGAAGAAGCAACATTTATTTCGCCAAAATAATATACGAAACTTTGTTGAAGATACACTTTATTTTGCGGAGTATTGTCTACTTTAGAAGATGAAATTTATTTGGCTTTACAATGTTTACTAAATCGTGACCGAGGATTCCGTGAAGGATGATCCATCTTAGTCTTCGATGAGTGACAACGGTCTTCTCTATTTTCGATAAAATCCGGGAATAGACAAAAAAGACGACACAATTTTAGATTGCTTGCTTTTCTGTCTGTCCGTGTAACACAAATTATAAGCAGAACTTGTATGCGAGGATATCTATAGCGTAGATACGCGCAGATATGCCGGAGATAAATATTAATGTTAATGCCAGGGACTAATGATTTTTTTACTATAAATTATTATTATTCAAATAATAATTAATATAATTATATTATACTAATGAGTCTTCAACGTAATATCTATTTCACTATGTCATACATACAAGCTAGGTAAGGTTATTCTCGCAATAATATTCTCCATATTATATTATGTTAGAATATCCTATCTATTGAGGAAGCATAACAAGGAGATACAATACATCCCTAATTGATGACATAGCAATAGAATGTTGGTACAAAGCAAAATGGTAACTGTGATAGTAAGCAGCCACACAGACTAATTAACGACGTTGACTTATCGAAAGGGCAATTATGCACTTCAGATGCTCATCACTTCAGTATGCTAATTATTATTAAGTACACTGGTACTTGGATGGATACTGATCCATCGTGTGTAAAATATAGACACACGCCTTATCTAGAAGACGTGGAGATATCATTTTGAAAATACATAACTTAATGGAGTAGTAATTAGTAATATATTTTTGAAATTTCAGCCCATGAAGAATTTACAATTTAAATATAATTATTAAAATAAAAAAGACTTAAAAGTCAACCAAAATCCCAAAAATGCTGCCGCGAAGCAAGAATTACATAAATCTATTCATGTGCCGAGATCTTAATCTTAACTAATTTAATTATTTACCATCATTAATATAGCAGATTTGTTTCGGCTAATCTCAAAAATGGCTTTACAGCTTGTGATGCTGTTTTCACTTATGTATGTATTATAGTTAGCTTGAGGTATATGTTAACGTATAGTATTATTGTTGTTTCATTTCAATTAATCACAATAAAAATATGTCGATTTGTTAATTACCGTAAATTTATTTTTAGTGTGGGTGTATCAAGACAGGTTTTCCCATGCGAAAAGAGGGTAGTTACTAGTTAGTATTATGGATAAAACTATTTACCTGATTAATTGATTAGACTGTAACTGCTTAACAGTACAAAGAGCTTTATGTGGTTTTCCGCCAGGACTGTACTTATTTCCGCACACCTCATTACTTATATTTGTCAAGGCAGCTGTTAACGTATTCAATAATAACCAGTTTATTACTATAAGTATTTTTTGATCAGAATATAGAGTAAGAGAAAAAAGGTTTTTCTTTTTTTGTGTTTATCTTTCAAACTTCTCAACTAATTTTTGTATTTGATTCAATATTCTGATTAAGTATCAAAGTTTTACTACGCAGAAGAAAGAGTTATGTTCAGTTTTAAATAAAATACAAAAGTCCATCCAAAGGGCAACTTGTTATTTTTAGAAATCAAATGATTGGAAGCTTCCGGCAGGCCTAAGGGGTTGACACTTGGGTTACTACCAACCCTTCTACCACCTTATGAAACAAATTATTCACTTTCGGCCTGTTTAAATATTACGAGAACAGCTCGTAGTTTGATTAATTCGTTTCAAAGTTTGATTAATTAATTTCAAATATCTCTGAGCCATAACATTATTCTTAAAGTAATGTGTACTGTCACAGTAACTTGGCTCCTACTGGCTGTAAGCGATTGCGTTGCAGTGTCCAATTGCGAGATTATATTGCGAAGTGCAGCGCAATACGTGTCAAATAAAGTGGAAATGAATTTACACGGCCCTACGCAAAGCTTTATCGTTTAATAAACGTTCGTTACTTACCTCCGTGTATTTTTATGTTTGCAGGTAGGAGATATTTTTAGAGATTTTAGTTTGGTTTTTGCATGGGTAGCTCGATTGTTCAATAAAATAACAGCGGCAAACAATTTTTTGCCTTTTAAATGTTCTTTAAGTGCTGACTTTAATGCCTCAACTCAGAGTCACTAACGGTTACTTAATAAATCGCTCCTTAGTACAGAATTTGTATGGTGATTCTTTACTAAGGAGCGATTAAAGTAACCGATAATGACTCTTAGTTGGGGCGTAAGTGTTCTAAATTTTACCAAAAAATAGCCGATTTTCAAAAACTTAGTATTGAAAAACATGTATTTGAAGTAGAATTTAAAGTAAATCTCATCAAAGCCCATAGGCATGTTTTATGCGAATTCGTGCAGGTATATATGTATATATTTTTTTAATGCTTTTAGCAGGCAAACGATGTATGTAAAACTACTGTGACATCATTACTTAAACCAAATACCTATGTTTGGTAAAACTAAATTAATGTCATTAAATCGTATTCTCGTAAAACTATTTCATAATTTGTAGGGAAACGTATATAAGCTACACTACTTAAATTCGCATTAAACGATGAGGGCGGAACAAATATACTACATAGGGTTGACACAAGTGGATTCAAATTACACCCTTGTTTCTAAGAGAACATGTAACAACCGAGCAGTCAACTTGTTTGATCAACGCCGCCCATGAAGTGAGGAACATCCAGTCATAATGATGAAAAGTAAAGGCTGCTGAATTTCTGCGCTATTCTGTGGATGGATATATTAGAAAGATAATAATATGTCTAAAGAGGAATGTGTTTATGTCGTTAATTCTAGTTGAATTAACATATTATAACATTTTATACTTTTCAAATATGTACCATAATTCAGTTGGATAATATGTGATCAATTGAAATTGAAATAAACTAATAATATTTTTTTAATTAGTGTAATAACATTTCGTTAATAAGTTTAAAGTGAATAACATCTTTTATTAACTTAAAGCGAAAGTATTGCCTCGAAGAAAATTGACGACGCTACGCACGACGTCAATAAAATGTGAAGCAATAACTCGTATTATTAGCCTTATAAGGAATCTCAATAAAATGTAAGCGTTATAAAAGGTTTTATATTTGAACGTTATAGAATATTATAAAACGATTTTTTAATGATTCCCTGATTATCTAGACTCTAGAGCATTATTTAAGTATAGAATGTTTAAAGTGATGAATTAATTAATTTCATGACAAATATGAAATGTACATAATCTTAAATTTAAATTAATCCTGACAGTTTTATTTACACTAAACATAGCTAATAACACTCTTGGTTAATACACAGACACACGGATACACACACACGTCAAACTTATAACACCTCTCTTTTTTCGTCGGGGGTTAATAATAGTTTTTTTTTGTTAATAGTTAATAGTATCAGGCGTTACTTTGCGGAAATCCATTGTTATTAAGTTAGTATTAGTCTACTTTGCAACAATCCGCGTTTAACATGTATGATGGTATATACTCTAAAACATGCGTGGCACCTCCCTCCCTCCCACAACGGAAACATGCACTACAATAATTAAACGTATATACCAACATACATACCAGCACCAACACGTGTTTCGCCCCGAAACGGAGCATCATCAGGGTAAGTTGACTCTACGATGGTTAGTCGGAAAGTGAGCATCGTTCACTGAGCGTGGCGTATTTATACCCAACTCGCCCACTGATTATCTAACGATGTTGTAAGTGATTAGTAATTAATTAGTTATTCAATCAATTAATCAATCGATTAATTAATTAATCAATCAATTAGTGATTCACGCCAGCAGGAACCGGGTCTGACGTAATCTGGTGATGTGTACTGTTGAAAATCCTCAGTAAAGGCGAGTTGGATACATTTATTTGTTCATTCAGCAGTGTAAAACTTGGATTATTATTATGTTTTACTATTTCTAACTGCTCTAGTATACTTAATTTAAAACCCTTTTCAGATTTATGTAATATATTATATGTATGGTTACTAGTTAAACTGTGACCTGATTCTATTAGATGTTTAGCGAAATTAGACTTATCCGCGTGACCATTCCTGTACGCGGCCATATGTTCCCGGTAACGTGTGTCAAAATTTCTACCAGTTTGACCCACGTACACGCCATTACAATCAGAACAAACAATTTTGTAGACACCAGATTGTTCATGTCTAAAGATAAAAGAGGTAGACATGAACAATCTGGTGTCTACAAAATTGTTTGTTCTGATTGTAATGGCGTGTACGTGGGTCAAACTGGTAGAAATTTTGACACACGTTACCGGGAACATATGGCCGCGTACAGGAATGGTCACGCGGATAAGTCTAATTTCGCTAAACATCTAATAGAATCAGGTCACAGTTTAACTAGTAACCATACATATAATATATTACATAAATCTGAAAAGGGTTTTAAATTAAGTATACTAGAGCAGTTAGAAATAATAAAACATAATAATAATCCAAGTTTTACACTGCTGAATGAACAAATAAATGTATCCAACTCGCCTTTACTGAGGATTTTCAACAGTACACATCACCAGATTACGTCAGACCCGGTTCCTGCTGGCGTGAATCACTAATTGATTGATTAATTAATTAATCGATTGATTAATTGATTGAATAACTAATTAATTACTAATCACTTACAACATCGTTAGATAATCAGTGGGCGAGTTGGGTATAAATACGCCACGCTCAGTGAACGATGCTCACTTTCCGACTAACCATCGTAGAGTCAACTTACCCTGATGATGCTCCGTTTCGGGGCGAAACACGTGTTGGTGCTGGTATGTATGTTGGTATATA
This sequence comes from Thymelicus sylvestris, assembly GCA_911387775.1. Taxonomy (NCBI): domain Eukaryota; kingdom Metazoa; phylum Arthropoda; class Insecta; order Lepidoptera; family Hesperiidae; genus Thymelicus; species Thymelicus sylvestris. The sequence goes on from OU426893.1 coordinate 11,441,509, forward strand.
CGTTTAATTATTGTAGTGCATGTTTCCGTTGTGGGAGGGAGGGAGGTGCCACGCATGTTTTAGAGTATATACCATCATACATGTTAAACGCGGATTGTTGCAAAGTAGACTAATACTAACTTAATAGTTTTTTTTGTAGTAAAGTTGTTGATGCGAAAATAACTGGATTCACATTCAATACGAAGGTATCACAGTTACGCTGCTAGCAAAAAAGGAAACTGTATACACGCTAAGAATTTCAAGATTGAGGAGAGAAGGAGGACTCTGCTATTTGATAGTGACTACAAATTTTATTAGAAATTTGTTATTACAAATATTTTTAAAAGTCTACACAGCTCGCAGTTTAAAAGTCGCCACAGCTTCACCAAATCCATACCGTGAGTAGGAGAGAAGAAGCGGCAAGAAACTACCAACGTTTTTTTTCTACTCACAAAAGAATTACTACCACTTACTTTCTGAGGATGTTTGTTACTCCTTCACGCAAGAAGTGCTAAACGGATTTTCATGAAATTTAGCAAACAGATAGACCATGATCTGGAATAAGTGGAATAAGTCATAGTCATATTATCTCTGAAACGTATTCCATATTTAATCAGGGCATAATAAAATATGGAACACAACTGAGATTCAAAATGGCCGTGCTAAGTAATATCGCGGTGTTCACAACGGACATGATATAGAGCGGCTGCCCCGCCCCGCGTGCACTGAAGTACAGAGCTGCGTCACTGCACCAGACGAGCAAAACCTAGCAACCTATCTCTCAACAGTTAGCCAAACGATGTTAGGAATTATGTCACTTTTTAGTAAGCATGTAATTTCATGCTTTTAACTAAGATTGTGGATTTAGTAAAGACTATTGAACTGAAGGCACAGAATAAATAATTTTAGACGATAGTCCATTTAAGCCACACCGAGTACATTTGTTTGCTGGATGGAAAATTCTAGGGAAATTCAATCAGTCAGCCCTGGTTAGTAAAACCAATCTAAGCCATATTGGAGGCCTACGAGGGCATTACTCGGTACTGTTAGACCTATTTGTGAATACGGAGTTGAATCTTATTCGTAGAATATCCCAGAGTCAGGATTCAACTTACGTACAAAATTCTAACAAACTGTTAAATGTTTTTACTTATTTTTGCAACGAATATAAGAAAAATATAGATAACGTATCCTATAGAACTCCAAAACAAAAAGTTGAAATAACACGAATGAAATACGTAATAATGGAAATGGTTAACAGGTGTACCTACAATAATTGCTTCAAAACGCTCAACTTGTTCTAGAAAAGCGTAACAGCTTAACCAATGATTTATATGAAAACTAAAACACCACCGGGGATAACGCTTACAAGATTAATGCAACTGGAATTTATCCGTGACGTTGTAAAATACTATTATTTATTACCAGTTGAAAGTAAATCTTTTGGTGGATCCTCGATTCTACGATACAATCCTTAAGTAGTGCTTTTGTGAGGATCTATTGTCACGAACAAAACCTTACAAAACAGTAGCTATTTTATGTACAGATTTATTTTAAAAGTAAATTTAATCGTAGATTCATTAATATATTATTAATTAAGCCATATTGGAGAAGTTTAGAATACTAAGCCCAGCTCGGATGGGTGTCGTAAGAGGCAACAAAATCCGGCCCACTTGTTGTAAGCTCGCAGGGATTATATTAGTAATATTAATTTAATTGTTCATTAATACCATTATTACAATTATTATTTCTCCATGGGGACCCCCCTGGATAGCTACCACCACTTACTTGAGTCAGCCGGAAACGACTCGTCGTGTTCCGGCCGGAGGCTTGAGAGCCAGTTTTTCTTTCTTTTCTTCTCCTTGTTTTGACTGGCAATGTATCGGTGATGTCTTTGTTATCGCTGATGACCATGGGCGACGATAGCCACTTACCATCAGGTGTATCGTCGGATAATTGACTTCTTGTACCTCCCCTACAGATAAAATGGGGATAATTTTTTTTCTCGTTTTCCCCATAGTGTTCGGTATCGTTACTTACGAGTTTACACCTTACCACTACGAAACCCTTTATTATGCGTGGCTCGACATGTACTTGGCCTTTTTTTTACATGTGGTTGTACAAATGTCTGTAACCTAGTCTGCTAAGTTACGGTCTTATGTTCGCTTTCCGGGTGGAGAAGACATTAATGAGATAAATAAATGTTTATTCCCGGGTCGGGATGTTTGCGTTGTCTTAATTGCACGTGTCCCAGGGACACAGACAATCCTAAAGGGAGTGTGTTAATTATAAATTTTATTTCTTTAAGTATGTTATTATTACTTTGTGGTAAAGAAGTCTTTTGGGCACTAGTTGTAGATGTGGGGGAAGAGGCGAAATCCATATTATCGTAATATTTATATCGCTAACGAAGTATACCATCCAAGTAGATATAGATAGATAGATATATTCTGCTCGAGTTCTTGCGCTTTGTGTTCGTAAAGTAGATTAATTTTAATACTATCTTACTAACAATAGATTTCCGCAAAGCAACTCCTGATACTGTTGACTATTTTACGCGACGAAGCTTTAAACATGTTTAATAAATTTTTAATCCCGTTTGAACATTGCTTTACATTATAAATAAAATCTAATGTAATATAAAATTAAAAGGTTTTGAACACATACCTAAAATATAAATGGTTACTGGGCTAGATTAGATATAATATACGAGTATAATAAAAAAAGTAATGAATGAGAAAATACCTATATTGCATAGTTCATTTTAAAAGCTACCCTTTGTTTGTCGTTTATTGAACTTTCATCTCGACGTAAAATACTCGTTTATCTGCCATATGCAGCGCTCCATAAATGAAATATCTGTCGAGACCATCATTCCAAACTTTCCAATATGTATCTATACATTTTCAGATGGAATACTTACTAGTATTCCACCAACGCAAATTTTTGGGTTCCTTGAGGAAGGCTAGAGCATTCTCCACCACGGTGCTAAAGTTGGGTTGGTGGAGCAACCCATCACACAAGATCTCGTATCACCATGACCATAAACATATAACTGGATAATATAATATTATAATGGTAATATTGGTATAATACATATGAAATACTAATTCCACAAGCCATTTCAAAGATTCCAATTAGTATCCCTTAGGCCTCACCATAAAGCACTTTATTTTTCCCAACTTTTATTTAAGCTGATGGTTGATTACAGTTCCACCGGATGTTAACTTTCCGATAATATCATCGGACGCGCAAATGGATATGCCAGTTACCTGTTCGTTCCAGGCTCTAATCTATTCACACAGCTTTTTTCCACAATCCAAATGGCTCTAATAGATCTTCATAAAATATAACAAATATCGCGGTATCCAATGTCGGATAGAGCTACAGCCCTTATTTAAAGCTTACAACCCGAAGACATAACGTTTATATTTTTTCGGTCACGTCAATGTCTCCCCCGGCCGGGAATCGAACCCGGGAATCCTCGTAATTGCGTAGGCAGAGTGGTGACTCTGCTATCTAGGCTTCAACGTCATCGAAATACTTAAGTGGCTAAAAATTTAAATACGCAAATATATTTAAAACACAAATTAAAATGAAAACGAGTAAACGCAGTATTGTAAAATTGATTTGATTCCACGTGTTCGCTCATCCTTAGCACAGGTATTGGAGCATGCTATTCAGTCATAAGATTATTTTTTAATAGAACTCGCAAATGGTATTTTTACAAGAATTCTCAATATCACCGAAAGATCGAACGCTAAGCGAAAGCAATCATCTTACAATCATACGAACCCTACTCGAATTATGAAATGTGAACTGAAATAAAAGTGATTGAGTGCACCGTCAGACTTTGAATTTAATTCAAGAAGCGGTTATTATCGAAGTTCCTTGTAAATTATTGCAAGTACGAAGTGAAATTCAGTAAGTACGAATTATTACAATCACCTACATACTACATCTATTACAAAGCAGTTTACAAGATACTGACAGTATCTATGTACTTACTTACTGAGAGACAACTTTGTATCCATTTTAGGAAATCCATTCATCCATTTTACTGTGTTGTAATGAATCTTACAAATACATATATTCAAGTCTTAAGTAAATAAATTATTAAATAATATCAATGCGAAGACACCCTTTGACAAAACTAACTAGGGTTGAATTTTGATCGTAAAACGGGAGTCACTAGTAAATAAATAAACGCACACCCTCATACATCATCAGTAGCTTATTTACCTGTGTCGCGGGTGGTATGGACGACACATACGAGTATATTACACCATGACCCGAGTACAAATATTTATCTGTCACATAAATTTCTGCTCTGGCCGGGAATCGAACCCGGGAAATAAAACAATTATATAGTGATTATAGTGAAACAGAGTAGTAGAGTACCTGCCTACCGTTAAATTATTCAACATTCGAAAATATCTGTAATAATTTTGTATCAACTTAAGTTATTCAGTGAAATAAGAGTAAATTATTACAAAATATTGTGATAGCAGCCCATACACAAAATATAATGACATAATGATGTAGGTAATATACATTTCTAATTACTAATTTTTAACTATAATTATTATGAACCAACCTTCGGTTTCACAATAATTTAAGTATGACTCAGACTTGGCCAGATGACTCTTTTTTGTTTGTTAGTCAGATTATTTACTGATTTTCCTATTTACTTAGGTACTTATTAAGCCGAGAAATTAATAATCGTGCTCATATTTCTTCTTTTTCGATATCAATCTGATATTTTCAATGTTCTTTGCCTATTTATATTTTAAAACATCTTCGAGGCGCGCAATATCGACGCCACACCTGGCGTACACGTTTGATTTAATAACGACACTACGTGTTCAATTTTTCCTATGACATCATAAATTTAATATTTTTACTTCACTCGTTCAGACTGTACTTAAGTTTCGTATTTCATATAAAATACCGTTTAAAATATCGACAGTTACAGTCAGGAAATACATATTTGTGTTTATTATTTGACTCAAGCTTCTCGAAGTAATTTGAAACGTTGTTATTCAGGCAAGAATGGTGATGTCTCACATTACAAACAGTTTCATGCACTGAACATTCCTAGTAACATGCAATGAAACATGTAAAAATATTATACGATTTTTAACATTTCGTTAAGGACAAACCAGTGCTCAGTAGTAGTAGTATACGTAGTAGCAGTATATTTACATAGTCTACGCTCTCAACGCATATTTGGAGATTCTCACCATAGCTCAATATATTATGAAGTGCCAATGAAGCGGAGCTAGTACTTTCTCTTCGCAAAAATGTCTTCCCGGTTGAGCCTTTCCAAGCTCGCCCTTTATCCGCGTGAACCTTTAAACGCCGATAGGGTCAACAGCAACAGTCTATTCGAAAAAAGATCACGTCGCCTCTAACGATTCTTCATAAGTATTTAGAATTTCTGTCGTATAATAAATAGGTATAGGCATCACATACTTGTACAAGCTGAAATCATAACTTTTATTTTAGATTCGCCGAAGTCGGGTAAAGGGGATAATCTAATAGTACGTACGAGAGTGTGAAAATTTGCGGTAAGCACATTATATCTCGACATCTTACGCAGTTGAAATGTGGATACTTTCAAATAAGAAGTAAAGGTTGTGAACTGATTACCAGTTTATTAAATGAAGCTTGGACTAAACCAATCTGGGGACAATTTGAAAAATAACTCATGCTATTCCCCTTTCCGTGCCTTTGCAGAACGTCCTGCCGCTCTCTTTTATTCCCACCAAAAGTAAAAAAAAGGGAATTTCGACTTCACCGCTAAATTGTACGTGAGCCGCATAGCGATTGTAAAATTTATCCGACGAATAAAACGCGTGGTTTAGTACACAGGACCTACACCTTATCACATACTCGTATCTTTATAAAATGCAGTATTTTTTTCTGTCAGTCGAATGATACATAAGGATTTACCGATTTTAAACAAAATTGAAGAAGTCGAGCTTTTTAATTTATTGCAATTTTAAAACTCCACAGTTTTCAGAGAAAAAGTAGGATTTTGAACATATCTACATGTAGTATGAGATATTATCAAAGAATAAATCCTTATTTACAGAATTTAGAAGGCGGTTTTACCTGTTTACGGCGGTTTTAAATATTTACCTGTTCCATAGATTACCCCCAATGTTGTCTTGTATAATCTAAATTTTACTAACAAAAAATAACCGACTTCAAAGTCTCAAAAACTACATAGTTGTCAGATCTCGTTCAAATTTATGTGAGACCACATGACAAGCGCCTGCTTTCGATTAAAAAAAGAATCATCGAAATCGGTTGGCCCGATATTGAGTTATTCGTCAATTTGTCGCGCACATCTTAACACAAATTTACGACTTATGTAGTTTTCTTATGGATTCCATTGTCAGATCTCAATAAAATTTATGTGGGACCACATGACAGCCACTAGCTTTTGATTAAAAAAAGAATCATCAAAATCGGTTCGCCCAGTTCAAAGTTCTGAGGTAACAAACATAAAAAAAAAAAAAAAATTCTGTCGAATTGAGAACCTCCTCCTTTTTTGAAGTCGGTTAATAAAATAAGTAGTTTGAGAGAAATGATATTAATAAGGGTCCTGAATAATAGATTTTAGGATAGCTTTCAAGTTCAAAAGGAACACGCAATCACAACTTGATAGATCATAGAACCCTTGTCGATAGATGAAGTTTCGTCAAGTAAAATTATTCGATACAAATGGATATAATATATTAGATCTTGTGGTATTTGAATTTCGAAACTTCGCAAACGAGATCAACATGTCTTGCGAAGCTATGGTAGGATTGATCCTGGTGTACCTAGTAAATTTGGTCAACAAAATGGTCGTGGAAAATGCTTAAAGAGTTTTACCGTGATCACGATTCATGCAATGAGTACTTATTATGATCTGGTATACCTACATTGTCATAATAAAATTATACTAATTATATTTAACGTATCACGAATAACCGAATGATTTCATTAATTTCAAATACATATAATTATAAGTATTGCGTCTGCCATAAAAATTGTGATATGATTATTCTTATTTCTGAAATACAACTTTGTGTCCGATACGAAATGCACAAAATTTTCAACTTGCAATCTTAATCTAGGTCGTAAATTAAACAATTTCGAGATTAATGGTCTAAAAACTGCCGGCGTTATAATAGTAGGATTGAAAAAAGGCACATTATGCAGCAGTCGGCGGAACGCCATCTGCTTTCATCGTTACGACGGTTATTACTTCTTGCAAAGAAAGAATCCAACAATTCATACACTTCCTTACTTAGCAAACTGAATTATGACTGTTTCCTAGGCAGCATACGTAAGTCGGATGTAACGTGACTGAGTAAGTTGCGTATAGGTCCCAGATAGTTCAAAAAGAATCAGGCCTTTGTTAGTCTTATGAAAGAAAATGTGACCATATGCTGGAGTTCAGTACTGATATACAACGCCTTGCTGTTGTCTTTGAAATTTAAAACCTTGTTTACAAAATAGATTGTTCTTTCCGTAAAAAAACTATTGTAACCTATACTAGTATCTGTTTTTGAATCTATCTTCAAATGTTGTCAGAATCAGTAAGTTTTCTTTAAAAATAGACTAGTTACGAAAATATATAAACTTGTTTGTTGTTTTCTCGTATGTAAGTAGCTTCTTTTATCAGCTTCCCATTTAAAGCAATAAATAAAGTAACATTGAGGGATTGTAGCATTGCCAAGTACGGATCTTCTGCAAGAATGAATTTGGATCACGAATTTGTACGTTACTCAAATACGGGAAGATTTAAAAGATTGAATCTGGGTAGGGAATGTTATATCTTAAGCATATTTCATTTAAGTATAAGTTAAGTATAAGTATAAGTTAACTAATAAAAAGTTTTATGCAATATTGATGAACGAATGAAATAAGTGTTATTGATTTGGAAAATGCAATGTGAATCAGTAATGTCGAAATGCCACACCACCATTATTCTTTAAGATGAAAGCAATATTATCAATCTTTTCCACATCAGTAGTCCGGGCACGTTTGTAGGGATCAATGGACATTGTCGATTTTTCCAAAGGTGTTATTACATATATTATCTATAGTTAATATGCGTTATTACTACCTACTTACGCTGTTTATGTGGGTCTTGCCATCTTAATGAAACCTACTTCCTCTTATCCTCAGAAAATTACATTTTACGTAATGCTTTACTTTTGACGGCAATTAATTTTTGTAATCTGGGGGCACGGTAGAGCCCCCGCCAAGTCGAGCAAAAATGTAAGCATGACCTGACACCCAGTTTGGCTCCAGACAAGGGTACTCCTTAGGGCTTAGAGGTTAACAGCCCAGTCTATTTTTTTTACTTTTGTGCTTAGACAATTTTAAAGCGTGTATTTAGTTCTTAAACTATTCACTAGTTTTCATAGTAACTATTAGCCTGCCTGTTTACTAACATAAAATTCAAAAAATATTTTAATAGCTTTCAGTTGCCTGTGTATAACTAATCAAATCTTGCTAGTTAAATGGAAGTGGTCGGATGATTGAGCCAGAGTTTGAAGCTTAAAGATGGCTTTAAAATAAAAAAAAGTGTTTTAGTTTTATGTTAACGATTACCTATTATGTTTAAACGTATTTCTGTTGCAGTACTAGAGTAAATAATTTTTTGAGGGAGCCAAGCACTTAATTTTTCGTATCAACTTACAAACGAAACTTTACTATCGATATTATTGTTTTAAAACGAAACTCGTAAAAGCATGATTCCCTATGGACTATCAGTATTGTAAAATATTGCAAAATTTAGAGCTCACGAAAATTTATGGTCAATGTATGAGGCGCAAAACAAAAGGTTGGTTGAATTTAATATTTTTAGGGTTCGCAGACAAAACAGAACCAAACAATTGATTGGTTCGTCTATTTTTCTGTGCACTTGTTCCGGTTAATCTTAGAGACTGGTTAACCGATTTGGACGCGGTTTTCACTAATGTATTTTAGTAAACTGGGGTTAATTTTGTGTTTTTTTTTATTTCAATCTGTACACAAATATAAAACTTTTGTGATTTTAAGAATACCATCCATCCATTTTCGAGTGTGAGCTGTCTTTACATAATTATATTAAAATTAGTTTACCAAACCGAAACGAGGGCATTTAGTAGTAGGTAAAGAAATAAAAATATTTAATTATGCGTGTATTGTATCACACTTAACACATAATAATATCTAATGATATAATGTTTGTTATTAGGTACAGTTGGTTTACACTAAAAAAACTAACATAAACATTTCATCTTGATATTCGATGCTCCAGAACTTCAACGATAATATTCCGCATTCCTCAAATAATATTCAGTATTTTCTCCCAAAAAGCACGAAACAAATTTGTGCGCTCGCAAACTCAAAAATTACCTCTATCTGAAAAGCTGTAAAATGGGTGCATTTTCAAAGCACAGCTTGAGAGCGCTTAAAATAACACCGAATAAATAAGGAAACCGAGAGCGAACTAAAAATAAAGAAAGTCCTTAGATAATAATACTGCCAGATGGTAATATACGAGACCTTATTCGAAAAGGAATATTTCAGAGCCGGTTTTAAATTCTGTACCGTACCCATAAACACTTCAGTGTAGGACTTATAAGGATCCTAGGACTTAGGAGCGCTTTGCATTTGAAACTTAAATATAAATATAAGTACAAGTAACGTTGTAAATTTTACTGTCTGTTCATACATAATATGTACTATAATTATTTTTATATTGGTAATTCTTTAACAATTATAATTATAAAAAAAATATTGATGGAGCACGAAAATTATGTTATTTTTATCGAATAACGAAATATGATTATTCGTCTAAACAGTTACAATCAGTTTTTAGCCAGTCGAGATTTTTAATAATAAAATAGTTCATTATAATTCATCAAACAAAAAAAAATACAAAGACAACACCGAAAGACGAATTGCCAAAAAAGAATAATCTGACGCACAAAACAGTTCGTAGCTGATACGTCATAATGATTCACAAATACGGATACGTACCTATAATGACTATTCGTGATTTTTTCACGATTTAAAAGAATGAGTTCTGCCAGTGAAAGAATCAAATCGAGTTATCTACAATCCTGACTTAATAAGGATGCGTCGACGTGAATGGGCTACTAGAGTACTCTAGTGACTCACTAGACTAGCGTTAGTATTAGCACCCCTACTCTACAGCGTGGTGCTACCCAGGTCATCGCCCTCTGTGTTCCACTCTGGAAGCTATTGAAGACTGATGCTATTGTGAAGACAACTAAAGCCAACAGACGGCAACTATCGTATTCTTCTAGATTAATAAGTCTCTCGCGTACTAATAATACATAATACGTAACTTATTTTTTTCTATAACACAATCGTATTATTTATAATTTTCATTATGTTAGATTACATTATTACCTGCAGATTTTCAAACAAAAAGTCAGTTAGAACTTAACAATTTCGTCGAAATACTTTTCTTGTTCACAATAAATATTCTTACGTGTGCAAAGGTTACTTGCATCTTCCTCGCTGCAGTAATCGGATGAAGCACTTGTAGTGTTTAAATCTATTACTACGGACGATATTGTTCTGTTGGTAGTGCAGTTTACAGGGGTGTACTTTTGTCGTTGTTACTCAGTTTTCTGGTAGGTAAAATAAAACTAGTACGTTTAATCTTGTACGCATGCAAATAAATTTTTTACTCCTACACTTTTTACAGCTAGATAATACATGCATTGTTATTACATACATTGACAGCTATATGTTTTTTTTTTAATACGTACGTATTTCTGATAAGAAAGGAAGTGGCAAACTCAGTTACTAACAAATTTTACAACTTTGCGTATTTTGGAGATGAAAGTTAGGGCAGTAAAAAAATATTTATCATCTTGAAAGCTGTTCCTAGTTTTAGCAACAAAATACAATTTGTTAATTTTTAAAATACAAGTATCAAGTACTTCAACACTAATTACAGATTAAAACATTCAAATCTTAATTTAAAACGGCGACACACAATTTCCGGAACTGCTATTATAAAGCCAATTATAATTTAATAATTGCGTACAATAATTTTCCTTTAAGTATTTGGGAGATACTTTATTAATTTCGTGATTGACTCAACGGATGATGGAACACGTACGGTTTCTAAAAGTATGTTTTAATTAAATTTCTGTTCGTCAATGTTCCCGCGACAGATGTCGGTGGATAAAATTACCGTGCTCGGTGTGTCACCGCAGAAGTTGCTTCCTACCAAAATTAATATTATAAAACTCATATGAACCCCAAGTTTAAAGCAACTAAATATTAAATTATATGTGGAATATAATAAGTAACTTGCAGCACTAGATTTCAGATGATATTAGTTTATAGAATTTAGCTTAGTTTTATGTTGTAACTAGCTGTCTCGGCGAACTCCGTATCGCCTAATAATCAGTGATCGTACTTTGTTGTTACTTTGAACTTTTATAGTTTTGGTAGACCATTAAATTCACTCTCCCTCTCCCCCTTCTCCCTGTCCCTCTCCCGCTCCCTCTCACTCTCCCTCCCACTCCCCTTCCCGCTCCCCTCCCCCTCCACTTCCCTTCCTCCTCCCCTGTTTAACTATAAGCTTATATACAAATCACCCTTTTTACTTCAAAACTGGCGAAGTTGGGTACTGAGTTCCATCCCCTGAATTAACCCTTGAAAGGGATGATTTTCCAAAAAAATGTGTTAAAATTAATTTTTGTTAATAACTATAAACTTACATAAAAAATTTCATGTTTATAACTCTAAAACTGACGAACTTGGTTTGTATGAAAGTGATTTCCAACCCCTATTTTAACCACTTAGGGGATTAATTTCCTAAAATCTGATAGCCTAAAGCCTTCCTTGATAAATGAACTATCCAACATAAAAGAATTTTTCACTTCAAACCCTACTGGTTCCTAAGATTAGCGCGTTCAACCAATTTATAGTTTTGAGAATTCTTCCTCCCTTAGTAAGTAATGGGAATATGGAGTCTGTAAAAATATAGAAAGGTATTTATTTTTACTTTTAATTTTCATCTAATTACTTACATATCAAGTATTAAAATTCGTATTCTTGTTACATTTTCAAATATAAAGTAAGTAAAATTAATGTTATCAGTCCTTATCAAGAATAAACACACTTACGTTACCAATTAAAATAAATAAATAAATACAAAATAAATAAATAAACAAATAAATAAAATTTATTTGTACTTCATCAAAACTTAGCACACATAAACACTTCTTTCATTTCACCTGAATTCAATATTTAATTAAGAAAGTTAATTAAAATCTTTCTTCAGTGTAGTTACAAAATTTCCCACTTCATGACCTATTTCATTTCGTAGCCACGTCCCAAATAAGCTCTTAAGTTTGTTATTTCTGAAGCTCGTCGCAGCCAACCCCGCTTGAGTAGGTTTTGTATCTAAAATCCAGTCAACGAAACTCTCAAGTTCAACGAGAAGAGAAGATACTAAGTGACGAGTTGAACAACTTAAGGTAGAATTTGGTACAAGCAAGAAAGATAGGAGTTATCAAATGTAGAATGAGTAATAGACGTCTAAAATTGAACGGAAAACCTGCTTAGGTACTTTTAAAAACAAGGTAACTTGTCTTAGAGTAAACGTCAAACACCTTCATATCCATACATTATGGATTGAGGTATGCAGGTTTCCTTATAATGTGCTCCTAAGCATTATCCAAGAAGATATATCCAAGCAATACAAACGATTCTTCAATTCTCTTCTTAAAAAAGTATCCAAATACTCCAAATATCCAAATAAATAGGCTTTGATTAGTAGTAATAGGAGTTGTATTGTACAAATAAGTACAACTCCTAAATATAAAAATATTGTACTTTAAAAACCTTAAGTATTATTGATAGTCCCGTAGGAGTTGTATTCTATAAACAAATACAACAGAAGTCAAAATGTTAATGCAACAGAACTTACCTATACACTCACAACTTGAAGGTAAAGTTTTTAGATTTTCTGCTAGAGGCGGTGCTTACATACAAATGAGAATTGTACGAGGTTATAATGCTTTGAGGTTTACCACAGAAGTTTCCCATAGTGGGAATCCAGTTAGTATTAAGTTTAACTTTACACAAAACTAAGACGCAGTATTAAAAGTAGACGTATTGAGACAATTACTTTATCCATTAGGTAAGCCCTTAAGACTCCTGTTACTTGTGATCGGTCTAGAGCGTCCCGAATCCAGCGGTTACTCGTTGCCTTCTTTAGCCCGTCAGACCTGGTCGGATGTGTCTCACATTTGATTTGGCTTCAACCCATTAATGGCCCACTACTGGGCACGGGTCTCTCCTCTTGAGGAGGCCTAGAGCATACTCCACCACGCTGCTCCAGTGCGGATGGGTGGAGGGGTTAGTGGCCAACCCGAGTGTCGGAAGTTTTCAAACCGCCCGAGGGCCTTCGACATGGCTTAACGACTGTTATCTTATGATAACAGCCGGGACCGACGGCTTTACGTGCCCTCCGAAGCACGGAAACGCTCAAGAAATTTTTGCCACTAGCGGTCACCCATCCAACTACCGACCGCGCCCGCTGTTGCTTAACTTTGTCGATCACATAGGATCGACGCAAGCCGCCGGGCTATGAGCGCTTCCACATTTGATTTACTTGGATCTATTAAAGAAGCTAGAAGAATACATTCTGTATGCAATAAGTAATCATTGTTAAAAGTAAATAACACGCAGTAAACAATGAAACTTACTTTCGTTACAATGGTTACGTTAAAATGGCTGATATGTCAGTCAGCACCTCCTCAATTATAAAGCGCCTTAACTTCTTTAGTCTTATGTAAATCTATGGAAATGTAGAATATTAAAGAACGACGACAAATCGAATTGCAGATAGCTCTGTCCGTGTACTTATCGAATGTTAATAATACCTACTCGTCGTTCTGGCATTGAGCGAAAAAGTCTGAAGCGATTCATGTTAAAAAGGTATTAATTACAACGTATTTCTAGTAGATATTCATGACTTTTAAGTGTATGCAGCCAGAACTTTGAAGCAGTAAGATTCTTGTAATAAAGGTTTTGATTATCGCACATGAATATAGTTATGTAGTGTCTGAAAATGATACGAAATAATTAGGACTAGAACTAAATGATATTGCGACGCCGAGATGTAGGAACAAAGCAGCTACGAGGTGCTTCGTCTTTGACAAGATGTTCTCAAAGTGGGCAAAGACAACCCATTGTTAGCGCTAGAGCGTCCTTTAGGGAGGGGTTACAAAAAGGGAGGAGAGGAGTTTGTTCAAAATTAATAAGAAGAAGAACGTATAACCTATCATTAATTATTACTAATTTAATTCATTACAGAAAACTTATGTTATCAGTGACAACTATTGTAGCAACTTCCATCTTTCGTTCGCTCCTGTACACCAATAATAAAATCATAACTAAGCTCCTCGCTGCGTCTGTCTGAACGTGATTTTTTTAATGCAGAATAAGTTAGTGCTTGACCACAAAAAGTGATAAACTCAATAGCTCTCGAACGGATTTTCATACCATTACACCAATAGATGAAGTAATTCATAAGGAACGTTTAAGTTTATACTTCATTGTTTTGTAAAATTGGCTAAAATAATTTAATCAAAAATCAACTATGCTCGACCTACTGTCTGATACGAGTACGTTCAAGCGATGCGCGACGTCATAAAGTCAAAGTCCGAACACAGGGGGTGCCCTTAGGTTTACAATCACAGTCAAACACTATTTTTCGAAGAGGTTGAGCTAGCTGTTAGCCCTTTTTCGGAAAAAAATGTCGTTTCGGCTGAGACTTTCCATATTTGCCATCTGCTTGAAACTTTAAAGGCCGCTAGGGCCGACAGAAACTGTACATTCGAAAAAGAGCCTGATGAATATGGCAGAATAAAATGTATGAGGAGTCAAGGCAAACGAAGAAGATAGAAGGCATCACGAAAAGTCTGTCGTGCCCATATCACACAACTTAAACACATTTTACTATTATAAAATGTTACTATCCTAGTAAGCCAAATAAGTAAACCAAAGAAGATAGGTACGAAACCATAAATACAAAAAAATATATAGCATTTCACTCATGTCACCAACTACAAATTTATCTTTCAAATAGCTGTTTATTAGACAAGTACATTTCGCAAGGCACCTAATAAAGTTCTCAACTACAATCGAAACAACAATAATGTGACGCGACCCAACTCAATCTGGAAATGTTCTGAATCTGACGCCGACATTGATTTACTCTTAAGCTGAAGGAATAATTTCTTGGACAAAATTCGTACCAATATCCGAGAACTAAGTAGAAAAAATTTATTGACCTTTACTTACAATACGATAAATTATTTGTAGTATAAACAAAATAAAATTCTATATGCTGGTGAATTATTGTCAAGTAAGAGATCATGAAGTTATCATTTTTGGTAAGGGCTCTTACACAAAAAGACGATCGTAAACAGAAGACAGATTTAACAGGCGTTTTAGGAAGAGCCACAACGCGATTCATAGAAAGACCACAAAGCGAAATTAGCTAATATTGTTGCTAATATTGTATTTTAGTGATGTAATGCCTGTAATTGTGGTATTTTTATTATTTTCTGTTATAGACACGTGCTGGTCCTGATTCTATACAGTAATAAAGGTGGTAATATTGTACCAACTTTATTTGACGTTTATTTTACGTGAAAAAGCAATTTTGTTCATCGTATTCCCACCGTAAAATTAGAACTTAAAAACGTTGTCCCGTGTAGGTGAATGATTCGTTTCCCTCGGGAAACGCATACATTGGACCATAAATTGGAGGCCTTTGTACAGAAAAATTGGTTTTCCCATAAGTTTTAATAGACATAAAAGCATGAAATCAGATTTTGTAAGGAAATGACCCAAATTTTTATTAAGCTTTCACATAAGCGGTCCTAAACGTAGCAAACGACCTACGTCAAATGTTTATGACACGTTTATATTTAGCGCGCAAATAGCCTGAATAAAGTTTAAAAAAGGTATACCTAATAATTTATTATTACAATTACCAATAATATCATAATTATTATAACCAGTAGCATAGTCAAAACCGAGCTCTTTATAGTTTCGACATGTACTTCCGTCCATCCGCAGCATAGTTTAGAGCTTCCTAGCTAGAGCTAGAGACCCTTTGTACTGGAAAGCTGGTATTCGGCATGGACGTACGTTTTTATCATGCCGGCAAAGTGGTAGAATAAAATCTTTAAAAATATTATGTCAGGCTACCACCCCTACACATAGTTTAACTCGTTTTTATTAGCTTGACCTGTATGTATGTATGTATGTAACGGAATCTTTTAACGAAATTTTCACCAATTTCAAGACGTCTGATCAGCTAGACAGACAGGTTGGGCCGATGACAATACAATAATTTCATAGTTTGGGCGTGTTTTTTTTTTAGTTTTTAAACTATAATTATTTATTTATCGTCTACAATAACAGTATGTATAGGGTATCGTTCAATATGTCTAATGTAAAAAATGTGTTTTTTTTTGTAGCCTGAGGGGCTGACGAAAAAGCAGAAGGGCCTGATGGTAAGTGGTCACCGTCGCCTATGGACATGAGCAATACCAGAGGAATCGCCAATGCATCGCCGGCCCTGAAGGAGAACTCTTTTTACACCTTTTTTGAAGAACCCCATGTCATAGCGCTCTGGGAATCCTATCTCAGAAGGAAGCTCATGGTGGTTTAGCGAAGATCATTTTTCGATTCAGGAATATTTTCTGAAAAACAGTTTACGTTACAAGTAGGTACATCTTATTAGTCTCCGGTTTATAGATGTGGAGAAGAGACAATTTTTCTCCACGTGACATAATATTCCTAAGCTCACTAGCAAAGTAATTTTCTTAGCACTATAAATTATATATTATCTGAGAAACTAGACAACAGATTAAGCATTCACGTGAATATACCTACCCTTATAATAGGAAAATCTTATGATCTGCTGGAATCGGGTTGCCACACTGTTATCTATTTTCCATCTGAGATTATTTTTACACCAACCATCCTCAGTATAACAAAGTTCTATGGCGATGGTGATAGCCAAGATAATCGACACAAGGAAATTTTAAATATGGTTATTACGAAAGCCCTAGTTATTAAGAATTTTTCATACCATTATTGGCAGCAAAACGGCAAGTTTATGATCTTCTTTGAAGTAGTTTTAATTAGAAAATCTCTGTGGCGGTGATTTTAAGTAGTTATAAAACTTCTGTATAGTTTTGAATCTGCATACCTATTCTTTTAGTTATACTTTCCTGAAACCATGGTAAGAATTTTTATGATGCTTTAATTTTTATAAATATGAATATTTGTACATTCTATACATTTATTACTTCCCGGAATAACATTTTCTATTGTTCACAAAGATCCGCTCTTGAAATTAATTTGCCGTATTTTAACTATCCAAATGCATTTTTTCGAAGGGTTGGGTATATGATTTATATCAAATTGATACCTACTATTAGAAAGGAAATACCTAAATGTTTTCTTAAATAAATATTAAATATATTGCTAATATTAAATATATTGCTGTTACACATATTGCCAAAAGCATATCAACCATTATGTTAATTTATAAAATACTCTTAGTACTTGCAATTTTGTTGGCGTTGTTGTGTTACGTTAATTAGTAATAGGGTACTTTATTTATGTAATCCACCATAATCATGTATGTCTCTGTTAAATGTGTGGATTGAGAAGAAATTGAAATGCCAAGCATATTTTAACTATCAGACATTGAGTTTTCTCTCTTGGTTAGCAAGGCATCGGTGATGTCTTTGGCGTTACTGAAGGCCATGGGCGACGTTGGCCGCTTACCGTTAAAAACAAATCGAAGATCAAGGCTTTTTTTTGAAGTAAAAGAAAGAAATATCAATCTTAACTTAACATTTCCACGTACCTAATCTTACCTAATTCGAATATTTTTACACAAACATACACTATTATGGTCACAGTTAATGACAGAGAATTACAAAATAATTATTATTACACATTTTTTGGCTTAATTATGGTACAGCAACGAATAAAGAAGGAATAAATACATTGCCAAAATAATTTAAAGTTGAACATCCTAAAAATGCAAGCTGGTTTTTTTCGAAACCTAACAGTACGTTTAAATGTTTCTCATTTTAATGTTTAGGACTGTTCTGAAATTATAAAATAATAATCTCAAATTAAAAAAACCCCCGACAGTTTTATTTAAACTGAAAAGAGCGAAGAACTCTCTCGATTAAGTCACGTTTCAAACAAAAACACTAGATCAAAATCGGTTCATCCATTTGGGAGTTACGATGCCACAGACAGACATAGGTACAGATATAGGTACAGAATCGTTAAAACTTATAACACCCCTTTTTTTCGTCGGGGGTTAGAAAAAGATCTTACTATTCGCCTTATTAAACCTTGAAAATCTATAAAGTACAACTTTATGGTGGTAAGTGAATAATGGCCATACGTATTGAACTGAATTGTTTTTAGATATATGCATCAGCACGTTCCGAAATTGGTACGTCGTAAATTACGCTCCAATGCCTCCAATCGTTATTAAGAGCGCCGTGTCTGTCTTACATTGGTGTTTATATTGTCTATGCACCACACATTAATACACTTTTATTCAGCCACGTAATTGTCAATAATCGTCACAATATATGGCAAAGACATGTAAAACAAAAATCACCAAACTACACAAGAAAACTTCAAAAAGAAACTCATTCTCAGTCTGTCTCTCATTAAAGGAGACCTTCACCTCACCATAGATTTAAAATTTTATTGTAATAAATTCAAAATACAAAGATTATATTATAGAATCATAATGTAATTTTATTATAGTTACAAGTCTTCAGACATTTCCAAACACAAATTTCGTTCAAGCAAAAGTTCCAGCGCGCCTGAATGTTCAACCACTTATTTTATTAGTTATTCAGCTAAAAGGTCTAATAAATCCCATTACCCTTATCGTTAAAGCAATTTGTAGATTGTTGTCAATTAGCTGGGATGTCGTATACATACATATGCATAATAAAGCAGCGTCACTTAGGGAAAATCTATTTGGCTTTTGTACGTAGTGTAGATAAACTGTGTAGGCGTTTCTGATACCATCACAGAATAATAGGCGCATTTGTGTCGCTCTCAGCATCGTATGCATCAACACGCCCGGACAGAAATGTCGAATATCGTTCGAAGCATAGCTGTGATGGACTGCAGTTTGAATATTCGCTGAGTAGCAGTTTATTTCCTAATTAAATTTCCGCAGTTTCTCAATATCATTCACTTCGAGATTTATCGGCATATATGTATAGGTTGATGGCGTGATGGTACGTGTATTAAATAGATAATGTGTATTTAATGGGAAGTATAGCGACAATCGACATTTACATAAAATATCCGAATGTTTCCGATAAGCAAATATAAATATGCAACAGATAAATGTTTCTATAAAATCTCTAAAACAGTCCAACATTTCGGTCCAACATCAGATTTCAATATTAACTTCAATCGGGCATTCTTAGAAAAGACACTTAAGGTTGATCTAAAGGCATCTAGGACACCTTTTTTATAACTCTTCATTGGAATAATTACTTTTTAACAAAAAATAAAACCAACGAAAAAAAAACTGAAAAGCAAAAAATAAAATAAACCATTTAGTATTATAAATTAAGATCCGAAATTAACAGTAAATAAATAATTTTGAGACCGTGCCAAACAAACAACCAAAATTAATTACATAAAATTAATTACACAACTTTTCGCCGTTTGTTTTTTCATTGGTTTGGCACCGCCTCAAAATTATTTATTTACTGTTAATTTCGGATCTTAATTTATAATACTAAATGGTTTATTTTATTTTTTGCTTTTCAGTTTTTTTTTCGTTGGTTTTATTTTTTGTTAAAAAGTAATTATTTTTTAATTTTTAGTTGCTATAATACTTACAATTAATAATAAATTATTGATTTTATGAATTATAGATTCAGTTACCAGGTAAAAATGTAGTAGGTGAAATATCAATCATCCCCTATTTTCGTACCTATAGAGGTAAAATTTTGTTTTGAAATTTAAACAAGAGTAACCTCAAGGTATACACTATTCAATAAAAAAAGAATCATCGAAATCGGATTATCCAGTACAAAGTTATTGGGGTTAACATGTAAAAATACCGAGTAAAAAACGGGTGAATAATCAATCATTCCCTATTTTCGTACCTTTAGGGTGGGAATAAAATTTTCAAAAAAATATGGGACCAACTTCAGGACATACCCTATCCAATAAAAAAAGAATCATCCAAATCGGACCACCCTGTGCCGATTTCTGCGTGATCATACAAAAAAAAAAAAAAAAAAATATACGTGTCGAATTGAGAACCTCCTCCTTTTTTTTTCGTCGGTTAAAAATGGGTGAATGCTGCTGTTTTGGTTCAGTGTGAGTTTGCGAAGCAAGTCAAATCAACGTAAGGTTTCCAAGCTACTGTGAATTGACCAACATGGCTGAATGAATGCAGTGTGACGAATAACAGCTGCCACCGCTTGCTTTTGTAAACTCGACATCGCTTGAAAACTTGTAATGGACTATCGTTTTATTGTTTTCTTATGCAGAATATTACTTGAAAGTCTTGAAACCGTCACTAAATGAAGAAATGTGTAGAGATCAGATACTAGGTGATCATTATAGAACAGTATAGAATAGCATATAAAAGACCCATAGTGTAGGTAGGTACACTGTACAACCGACTAAAACGACAACAGACATAAAAAAAGATTAACATTGATTACATTACGATTTAACAATGATAAATCACAAGCATTCTGTAATATACAACATTTCGGAAGGTTTTAGCCCTGTAGCCTTGTTGGTAGCGACCCTGCCAGCGAAGCCAGGGGTCCCGGGTTCATTCCCGGCCGGGACAGATTTTTATGTGACAGATAGGTACTCAGGTCATGGGTGCGATTGTGATGTGTTATATATGTGTCGTCCATGCCACCCGCGACACAGGACGTCATAACCTAGTATGAGTGTGTTAGTGTTTGTTTGTTTTTGTACCATGATTTATATTGTTTTGTTGTACTCTTTAGCTGAAACTAGTATAATCTTTATATCCAGGCAATGGATATCTTAGACACCTGCAATGAATTCATCGATTCTGTTACTAACTGATTTACGTCATGCCATAATGATGAATTCTGGAAACGTTCGTTAGCTATGTAACTCATGTTACTGGATGAATAGAATACCGCGTTCTGATTCCGATACTAAATTCACGATACGCTTCATTGTTTCCTAAATACTGGTTGTTGGAATTGGATATCAAACTTGATAATAAAGTTAGCATGCAGCATCGCTTGAATAGGTACGTTTCGATATCCTTCATGTGTTTCAAAGCATCAAATTAGTAATCAACCTCAGAATTGTTCTATTTATAACTCTTTGAAGGTGAAAATCAACGTGTCACCCTGATTAAAATTGATTAATAAGTAAAAAAAAAAAAAAAAATTAAAATGTGTGCAATTCACACGTGGTAGAAGTGAAACCTTCAATATTTTTGTTTTCAAAACGACGAATGTAAAATTTCGGGAAGATGATAAATGTAGGTTTCACTACTCCACTCCACTCCACTCCGCTCCGCTCCACTCCGCCCCGCTCCGCTCCGCCCCACTCCGCTCCACTCAACTCCACTCAACTCCCCTACCCTACCCTTGTACAATGCTTCCTATCTCACTTTAGAATTTGTGTTTGTCTCTTTTTACTGGACAGTTTCGTTTCATAAAATTTCAAGTCACCCCCGTACTGAAGTTTGCACTTCAAAAGAACTTATAAAGTTATTCAACAATATAAGTGTTAAGTGTTCAATGAATGTGTTTGGAATTTACCCATTCAAATGTGTCTTTGAAAGCCAAGGAAGACTATAGACGAAGCGTGACATCTGTGATTCTTGAATATTACCTATACCTACAGCACATTTAAAACCATAATAATTGTGTATGAAAGCCCATCCACTTAATAATGGTTTGTAACGTAGTTTAATATCTTGTTTCATATGGCTAGGTAACAAATGACTTTTAAAGACTTTTAAATTAAACCGACAATTTATATCTATATTTTTTGTGTGAACTAATATTAAAGAGGAAAGATTTATTGTTATGTTTGTTTGTACCAAATAGGCTTTAAAACATCAACACAATACTCTTCTAAGTAAAGTTTTATTGGTAATGCTTAAATCAAGCCCAAATTATGTATGTCTATTACTATTAAAGTAACATTTCATCGTTCAGTGAATTCTGAAGATTTTGGTGTGTCCCTCAGGACAAGATCTGGAACAAAGTCATTTAGCTGAAACCCATCAAAGTTCTGAAGGTTAGTAATTTGAGGTGACAGTTGACTTTGAAGCATGCGGCTATTACAGTGGAAACTACTACGTAAATTAAGTGCGGGTCTCATGCTAAGTGGTACCACAATCGGCACAGAGCAGAAAATAATAGATTTATTCATTCATAATCCCTTTAGAATCCAAACACTCTACAACCAGTACATTTCAAAATCTATTACGAATCAGTATTTAGTATTCTGAATGCATCAGAATCCACATTACTGAAGTGTAGTTAGGAATTCAGTTAGATATTTGTTTTATTACATCGATGTACATGTACATAGAAGGTTGTGCGGAAAAAAAAATTCGTGGTTATAATTGTCGACTTTGAGTCATTATAATTGACTTGATCAAGTTTGCAATTGGGAACATTTAATATATAAAATCTCGTATCACGGTGTTTGTGGTCGTACTCCTCCGAAACGGCTCGAACGATTTTTTATGAAATTGTTTGTGTATATTTAGTGATATGAGAATAGGTTGTAAAGTATATTTCATACCGCTAGGTGATAAGAGTGTCCCTAATAATTTTTGGCAGAACAACGTTTGCCGAGTCAGCTTGTGTCTTATATATTTTGATGTCTTGTGCCATCGTTAGTGGTTTCAAGAAATTCCTATAATATTGTACAAGATCCCGTAATGGTAGTCTATTACGAGTTTCCAACATTCTGGAGTAATTACTTGCGGTTGTCTTGATATACGAAATATGCGATGATAGTGAAGTTAGCTGTATATTCGAGGTTATATACGGTTTCCCGCGTAGTTCAAATTGAAGTAGGTAGACAGTAGAATATTTTAGTAAATCAAACGTTACGTTTGCGCGGTTAATATTTACATAACTGTCAGGTGAGCTTGTAACTTAATGTAGCCATTTTTACAGGTTTTCATTTAAAGTTTTAAAGGCACTTTATTCTATTTAGTTTTTTGAATACTAGAAGTATCCACCGTTAACTATTGTCTATTAGGTATTTGGTGATTTTTTTTAATATTAACGTTTATAAGATCAAAAAATGCAAAAGTTTATAGTTAGAACTTCTAACATTATAACTTGCATTGGTAAATTGAACGAGTTATGACCGTAAAACTAGCGTACGTTAACAATTTAACAGAGGCTGCTAGTTTGATAAAATGTACATAGTATAAACTATACATACTCGTATAATAGGTAAACTTTTAACACCTAAAAATACAAAGACCAATCTTCAATTACAATCTACTAATAGGTAGTCATTTACAATCTACAAGAATATACACTTATTAGTCACTTATACTTAAGAATATGCTTTGTGATATATGGACAATAAGTAAACAAGATAAAAATACCAGCTTTCGAACGACCAGCTAAGCTAGCACAATCTTACGTAACCCAAACACGCGGGTCCTAGCTTCCCCCATAAATCGAAACGCGTCCCATGTACACACGTCGGAGTTAAGATAACGCAAATAGCCTATTACCGAACTTTAAAAGAAACTATTACATAAAGCTCGTAGCTTTGTAGCTTCACTGCCCTAAAATTAAATTGGTTTCCTTTGTCACTTTTAAATTTTAGCCTGATACAGTGTATTTTAGACCTCTGTGGTTTATTGGTTTTATGAGTCTCGAATGCTTGGCAACCAGAAGGAAACATTACATCATCCTCTTTATCGTCGTTTTCTCATGACCTAAGGTTGAAGTCACTATGACCATGACTGTTCTCAAGGCAGTTCGATGGAAGCATGGTTCCATGCTGGTGTATCACGATTTCGTGTTCGTTCCAGTTCACCAGTCCATTTACCTGCCGCATTAGCATTATGGCATATACAGACGAGGTACCCGAGGACATTTATCCAACCGAGAAACTACGCCGCGAACCGTAGAAATGTCCTTCGAGAATTTATCAGGGACTATGCGGTACGCGATAAACTTCATAGAGAATATCGTCCTGTCCGTCTATGTCTTCACGATGTTCGGGAGTTAATCGATACAGAAGTAGTTGTATTCTAACGTGACAGAAGTACGCCAAACATTGTCGCTCATCCAGTGTGTCAACAGTTTTTTTGACTTCTTCGGGCTTAAGGACTTACGAATGAAAAGAAAGTCCCAGATCTTTGTTTTAGAGGGCAGGTAAGGGCAGATTTATATCGTTAGATAAAAATCGATAAACCATCCGGAAGGCCTTCGAACTTCATGTTACTTGAAGTCAGTCTTGATCGCAAAGCTTTTCACAAAATGTGTAACAAATTGTTTCGCGTGCGGATATTATTTCTGAACGTCAGAATCATGTTTCCCGAAGCGAAGCGAGCGAGATACAAGTTACAATTAAAATGAGTAACTGACAACGCGTCGGATAAGGCACTTCGCGTGCAGTACGAGTATAGTGTTGTAATGCAATTAGTCGCTCGTAGAACAATGGGTAAGTAGTTTTATGCAGTACACATTATTCAATATGCGGGGAGGTATTCTGAAATCAATACAGGTAACTGACATCCTTCAAATATCATTAATTAGAATCATTTCTACAAGTATTCATATTTTAATACATAAAATAACAGCTCGTAAAAATATCTTCTTTACTCCAAAGTAAGAAGTACCTTCTAGTACAACTATACAAATTAATATCTATTAGTTGAACACAGTTCGCGCATTTGCAAATCACTAACTAACTGAACATCAGTTCCTATGTACCTACCATATACCTACCTACTAAGTATTAAAAAATCGCGCAATATTTTTAACCAACTAGAAGGAACTCAAAAGGCAGGGATGGGTTGATTTAGGGGAAAATGTTTAGTGGTTGTTTTTTGCCAGACGTACAAGAATTTCAGATAACTATTTTACTATATTCACATATTTCAACGGAAAGGCCATTTATATTGTCCTTATCGTGTTACTGTGCAGTTTAACTGTTATGGACAAATTATTTTCATATGTCCTAGTTGATTTAGTAACAGTTTAAATTAAGCTGTAATTTTGATTACACACATAGATAAATGTATGAGAAAGGCCTGGTTCGTGACAAAACTCCAGCAAGGTGGTTTAGAAGGAGATAATTGGTTTTCATAACTTAGTCTTCAGTATCAACTTACATAAGTTAATTTTCGCGTGCTTGATATTTACTGTCTGACAAAATTCCTTCAGCAATTTATGCGCATACATTGGATACTATTACAAATACATCTTAGTACCCGCATAACCGAGTTTTGCTCGATTTTTTTTTTGGTAAATTGTGTTCTTTGGAAATCATTGGCTTAGTTTTGCTTAACAACGCCATCTATTGAAGTAGCTTTAGTGTTGCTACTCGCCAATAGATGTCAGGAAGAGCCAATAGACTCGTAGCAGTTTTTTATTGCCTGGAAACACGGATAATACGACATTTTCTAAAAATGAATCCTAGCTAGATCGATTTATTGCCTCCGAAACCCCCTGCATACTAATTTCATGAAAATCGTTGGAGCCGTTTCCAAGACTCAGATTAAATATATACAAGAATTGCTCGTTTAAAGTTATTAGATTATAACAAAACTTTATATTAATATCTACTTTTCATTATATATCATTGCCATACACATTTGAAATCTGATTACCAATGGAAGATACAAAAACAAATCAATAATTTCTATAATAAGCCCCACAATGCGAATTCCGCGTGTTTAATTATCCTAAACAACTCTTGAAACATCGTTAGAAGCAAGTAACTGTTTTATTAGGTCGATGGTTTTAGCTTTAGAAGAAATAAATACAAATCGGATAACTTATGTAACGTTGTAAGATCTCTAATTAGGTTTTCGTCAGACGATTATTTTGGCTGTATTTGCTTTTTTAGAGGCAAAATATTTCATAAAAATTCGCCGTAGCACCTCTACACATTTTAATTAATAAAATGTATGCCGAGTAAAGCAGCAAGCTCAAATGGTTCGACACCATACACCGCCGGTTACTGGTTTTCAGTGTCCATTATACATGTAACGTCAGTGCGCATTACATGTTGAAATAAAATGTAAAATGTACACTGTACCCATTCATTGATCTGCAACAATAATAATTATAAGAGAAAAGATTTGTATCGTTTTTTAAATGAATAAGCTCAGAAACTACTGGACTGATTCCAAAAATTCTTTCACTGGTAAAATGATATATTATTAAAAAGTAACTTGGACAAACCTGCATTAAAAGAGTATTATGGTTCCCTACAAAAACTCCAACAATGTAATCCAAGGTAAGAAGAATTTCCCTGGCTAGCTGGTTTCAATTTGCTGGCTTCACATTAATGGCCTCTATTAAGCACAATTCTCTCCTCTTGAGGAGGCCTGCCTAGGGTATACTAAACCACGGTTCGGCTTAGTTGTTTGTATCTACGTGTCTGAAGTATTTATCTTAATAACAACTGGGAACGACTAATTTATATGTATGTCCTCCGAGATGCTACTAATGGACACCCATCCAACTATCGACCGTGCCCGTTTGGCCAATTATTTAGGATCGACACAAGTCGCCGGGTTATAAGCGCTTCAAATTGACGTAAATAATCTGAATTTTACCAAGAAAAAAATAATCGACTTCAAAATAACTCAAAAACTACTCGTCAGATATAGTTCAAACTGAAGTGGGACCACATGACAAGCTTTCGATTAAAAAAAGAATCAACAAAATCGGTTCACCCAGTCGAAAGTTCTGAGATAAGAAACATAAAAATAAAAAATAAAAAAATACAGTTGAATTGAGAACCTCTTCCTTTTTTTGAAGTCGGTTAAAAACTACCTATTGATGATCATAATCTCATTATTACCTACAAAAACTTTAAGCTAAATGAGGGCGGTTACTTGTCGAAATACATTATGATCTTATTCCATCAATAAATAATGATTTTATTGAAAGAAATGTTACGTGAGTGTGAATAACATCGTAGCGTAAGCACACATCAATTTTCACTAAATAAATTGCGATGTCTATTCTGGCACATTCAATAACAACATGATATCGGCGCTGTTGACGTGTGAAAACAGTTATAAATAACGACTGAATAGACTGTGCTACCTTTACAATGAACATAAATGGCGGAACTTTTATTTATTTACGCTTTTATTCAGATGTCATACGTTTTTCTTCATAAAGACTATTAGGACTTAAAACAAGACGAAAATTATAAACTTTGCGCTTTTATTTGGCTTAAGTTTAAATGCCAACCAGAAATGCACTTATATTACACCAATTAAAATAAATTAACCCCACATAAATTAAACCCAATATATACCGAGGTCCCTAAAGAAAAAAGTTTTAAGTTCCAAAATAAATATATATACACACTTCAAAATAATTGCACATTTAATTTTTTAAATATTCTTTTTGCTTCGTCTTCAAAATATCAATAAAGAATCCTAATACTTACTTGTATCTGTTATCTCGCGAGAACAGATCCTTTTCTCGGGATAAAGAGAACAGATCCTTTTCACGGGATGAAAAGTGTCCTAAATAAATCCTAAAATATGTCCTAAACTGGCAAATATACCGAGATCAATAAAATTATGATCTCAATCTGGTTTCCACGTGATGACCTAACAGACAGCCAAAAAAACATGAATAAACACCGTCAATTTCTTCAAACATCCTCCCATAGAAATCGACCAATGACAGTTTTATTATCTGTATAGATTACACGTTTGTTATATAAATTTATATAAAGTATACATAGCCAAGATAAAGTATTCAGAGTAACTGAATGATGAAAGTAAGTTCTTCTGTCTCTGCCATTCAATGAGTTAAAGTAGATTAGGTTCTGAGAATAAAATAAGAAATGATTTACTATATTAGACCGTACCACTCTTTTTCTCTGATGTTGTCTGAATAAACTCCTTCATGAATAAGATCGTCTTTTGTACTTTTTTTAAATCTAATGTTCAAACATTATTGTGGTATACAATAAAGTGTGTACCTACTTGTATTGTGTAGGTATCATTTATAATTATTTTTCATGCTTTGAAACGACACGCTATTGAAATTTATTACATAAATAGAGCAATAGCAAAACACCTGAAAAACTTTCGAAAAGCGCCTTCGATCTTACATTTCTTAATGATAAATATACCTATGTATCTATAAACGTTCACATAGTCACATAATTGCTCACAAATCACATCATTATCTCTTATTCTAAATATTGTTATCTATTGTACAGTATTGTGCAAATATAAGAAATCGGTGTAGATGGTAGATACTCTTATTACATAAAAGTTTTAGCAATTAAAGTTAAAAGTAGGTTGGTACGTAGGTACATTATTTTTATCTTCGTATGATATCGCTTAAATTTATTTTGGTTATTTTTAGTTGCAGTCATAGTCTCCAATAGTATGTATCCAATTTATAAAGTGATCACACCAAAAACTCTGAAATCCATGCGGTTTGCATGTAAAAATAATTAAAAGTTCAGTCCAATTTGCCTAACAAATTCGAAATGTTTCCAAATAAAGAATGCGAGGGTAGGTTAACTAAAATATAGGAGAGACCCAGAATGTGAAGAATATTTTTATTCTCATGTTTGTGTTCAGTAAAAACAAAGTACAAAATGCGGGAGCTGCGAAATATAAAGAAACAAATTACATTCTACTATAATCTAACTACGTTGTTTGTTATGTTTATATTACTTTTTGATAACTTTTTTTCGACACAAAAACATCATTTAATACACAAAATAATACAAAATTGGGATGTGTGAGAAAATTTAGGATACAGGTGATCATGAATATTAAATGTTAATTTACCACAAATAAATACATATTTTGTGTATTACCTACACAAATTAAAAAAATGCGCATTGAAATGAAAATAAAGTTTTATGAGTCGTAACGTCCACATGAGACTATACTATAATTTATATTATACATAGCTAGGAAATATCTTGATCACGTCAGCTTTCAAACAAAAAAGACCGTATCATATTTGGTCCATTCGTTTAGTTTAGTTCGTAAAATAATTTCGGAGATACAATACGAACGACACGATTTTTGGTTATTGAAGAGTTGGCAAAGGATTCGAGTATATCTGCGATAACGAATTGAAAGCCACTTGAGCTCCTGGCGAAGATTGGAGATCAAATTCCCGATCAAATTTCCGTAAACCAAAGATGGATTCAATTCATAAGTTTTGCATTTGAGGGAGCTTCAGATCTATGTGGAATCTAGAGATTCACATGTTAAAATCTTTATTTAACCAAAATACTCTCTCTTCCGTCTCTAGCGTAGAATAAACTGCATATCCAAGCTCAAATGTAAATAGCTAAAATAAAAAAAAGATAAAAAGCAAAAAAGAAATCCAATAATAGATTTTAACATAAGATGACCTCAAAGTTTTCAAGAATTTTCCACTTGTGGTCGCACATCAAACCGCAGGTCGCAAATCCATACTAATATTATAAATGTGAAAGTGTGTTTGTTTGTTTGTTTGTCCGTCTTTCACGTCGCAACGAAGCTGTTATATGGTATAGTTTTTGTGTGTGGAGATAGTGAAGAGGGTGGAGAGTAACGTAGGCTACTTTTTTCCGCGGTAAAACATCCTCATGGGAAGATCGATATTGTGTTCCTTGCTAGTTATTTAGTTCCGGAAGTTGTTAATAGATGGCGTTAGTAAAATTCATTTGCAAGTTCTGAATCACGCTATCAAATGATACAATACAATATGTAAATTACATAAGTCATAGGCAACTAAATCTAACTAAGTAAAAATAAGTAGGATTTGTAAAAAATCGATCTCTACCGCGGGCGAAGCTGCGGGCAAAAGCTAGTAACTCAATAAAATCATAATGAGTCGATCAATTACAAGAGCAATAAACCAACGATTTTTATGTTATTTCAGTTCAAGGTTTAATTATTTATATTAGTAGGATTATGATTAAGAGTATACATATACGAGTATTCTTAATACATACTCGTGTTCTGTATAGGTAATCTACAGGAAAAATAAAACAAGGCGCGCATACTTGTAAATTAATTACTTAGCGGTTTGTTGCCACTTCGATAGATATTGCACTTACGCGATGGTTATCGATATAAAAATGAACCACGTTATACGAGCCCTATTAGCACAAATTTGCATTTTACAACGGTTTTGTATCAGGCGGCGGTATCGTGTGAATTAATCGAAAATGCCTTTTATGTAGATTACCCAATTGAACTCTATCCAGGGAATAAAATAGTTCAACGACTATATCGTTTTTTATGAGGTTTGTTCGAGCTTCCATTAAGTAACTAACAGTCATTTTGTATTTACAATGATTAATCTTGGGCAAGAACTCTACTAAGGAACAATTTGAGGTAGGTATTTACTGATTATTTTTAACGTAAAAACAATCATGTACCTAATCATTTTTTATACTTTACGTGTCTGCACATTCATACTCCCCCGGTAGATTCCTTAATAATGAAGCGCTCATAGCCCGGCGTCTTGCGTCGATCCTATGTGATCGACAAAGTTAAGCAACAGCGGGCGCGGTCGGTAGTTGGATAGGTGACCGCTAGTGGCAAAAAATTTCTTGAGCGTTTCCGTGCTTCGGAGGGCACGTAAAGACGTCGGTCCCGGTTGTTATCATAAGATAACAGTCGTTAAGCCATGTCGGAGGCCCTCGGGCGGTTTGAAAAAAACTTCCGACACTCGGGTTGGCCACTAACCCCTCCACCAATCCGCACTGGAGCAGCGTGGTGGAGTATGCTCTAGGCCTCCTCAAGAGGAGAGACCCGTGCCCAGTAGTGGGCCATTAATGGGTTGAAGCCAAGATTCCTTAATATGTCGCGAATGACATGGACAACACCAATAAGACATCACTATCCATGAGACAAGAACTAGCATTTATTTGTCACTACACATGTCCCGGTTGGGAATCGAACTAGAGACAAAAATATGTGTTACATTTTATGCATGAGTGAAAGTGACAATTAGACGGGCCATGAGATGGTACATGGTCCACCTTACAATTTGAGAATTTTTAGGAAATGCTAAACAGGTACTTGCAGTTTATTCAAAAAACATTTCATTGTTCCGTTGTTAGAAAATCCTTTTAAGGAAATGAATACCTGTGTCAGGATATCCCGCACAAAGGAATTTCTGATTATCTTATAACTATTACCTTACAAATCAGGAACTGAATAAGTTATGTTCGTTATTGTTTTGTTTCGTTTGTGTAGATCAGTGTGTGTGTTGGATATAAACAGGCGATTTAGGTAGGTATGTACCTACTCGGTTCAGTTATTAGAGATTTAGTTTCATAATTACGAATATTATCGATATATATTACCGATAAAGTGCAATTTTGTAAAGGTTTGGAAAAGTAATTTCCTTAACGGATATGAAAGGTGACAAAATCTTCAGTGTTCCTTTATCAGACGGAATTTCAACGAAGAATATCCGTAAAATATGCAATATGGTACACTTTCTGTCACGCACGTTGATCCTTCCAGCATAACGGGATAGCAAGTAGGAATCTTCTGCTATGAAAAGCCACCAAATACCACCACATCAGTCACATTTACGATGTATTACTAAAAGTTAATTTTATTGGAATATGAGCACAAATAACAATCAAATCTAGATTTAGAACCTTTACCAACCCATTATCAAAGAACCTACTATTAACATAAATAGATATAACGTTATACCATACAATTTCATATCTACTGATTTACTTGACAATGCTTCAAACGTCAAGTACATTTTTTTGCAATTCAAAGAAAACAGAAATGTTCAAGCTACTCCTGTTAAATGTTATGAAAAATGCTTGAAACACACACAGAAATCGTGTACACCAGGAAACATAAAACGCGGAAAGGCATGTCATTCGTTCATTCTATTTTCCCGGACACTGCGCCTTTTATATAATCTCAGTTGCCGACGACGAGGAAATGCAAATGGATTTATAAGGCGAGCCCAGTCAAAGTACTCTCTACGACGTGTTGGAAAAAGAGCAGCAGTAAGTTACATCAACATGACTTTATTTTATTTTACTTTTATTTATTGTAGATACCATATATGTACATACACTAAAGAGATGTAATTTTAAAATTATATTTACGTCTAGTAAGTATACCCGCAGGTCCTCTATTAAGTTCCTTGGTGTATGATAATTTTAAAAATCTACATTCATCAAAATTGTCACGTTCAACGCATAAAATCTATACTATAATAAAACTCAAAGGGCAAATTTTCTGTACATTGAATATTTTTAAAAAATTTTGATTAAGGGGCACTTCAATAACGTGTAAGAGCACAAAAATATTTTTTTTAGAATTATTGTCTGTCTGTCTGTCTGTCTGTCTGTCTGTCTGTCTGTTTGTCTGTCCGGGCATCACATGAAAACCTTTGAACGGATTTCGATGAAAATTGGTAAAGTTGTTACTAATACTTCGGGTCATATTTTAGGATACTTTTTATCCCGGAAAGTTAAGAGGTTTTTCCGGGGAACGAGATGAAAGTTTGTATGGAATATTTTTAAAACATCAACCGATTTGCTTCAAATTTGCCACAAATGTTCCTTGCTTAAATTTATTGAACACATATTTTTCAGTTTTTCAAAATTTTGCAAAAAAAAGAAAAAATACAAATTAATGTGAATATTGCTTATTTTTCAAAACCCGCTCCTGGAGGAATCCTTTGTGATTTTATCGTGGGTTTCAGTATATAAATTACTAAATATAAGTTATTCAATATAAATTCACCGTTTTTTAAATTTCCTTCTGCAAGAGGTACAAATAAGGTAAAACATAATTTCCGTATGCGAAGCTGCGGGCAACAGCTAGTAACGAATAAGATTAAAATTGAGACGACTAACGTCTGCTATCTTATGCTAACAACCATCACCGTTTACCGTACGTGCCCTCCGAAGCACGGAAACGCTCAACATTTTTTTGCCATCCGACTACCGCCCTGTTACTTAACTTCACCGACCACTTAGGATAAAACCGGGCTATGAGCTTCTCCACAAATATTATTTGTATAGGTACCACCTTTTACTTATTTATTTCTTTTCAAAATTAATATAATATTAACATGAAACAACACCATTATTACCTTCATAACTTTATCAAGGGATGTCAAAAGAAACGGATAATGCTATCCCACCATTTTTATATTCTTTATGATTCTAAACTTTTCTGAAAGGAATAAAATGTCTATTCATATTTTGCAGGAGAATACAACACAAAATATGAATGCCCGTTCTGAGTCGGCCACTTTGACTTATGCACTGACTTAAGGTTTCATTCTGTGAAATGCAAAATAGAGATATCATTTTGAGAGTAAAGCCCAATGCATACGCAACGGGGTTTTTTCCCGTACGGTACGGGACGTGAAGTATTGGAAACATAGTTTCATAGAAAATATATAAGATAGTGCATACGCAGCGGAATCCCGTACGGAACGTGGACCGTACTGGACGTGGACCGTACGGGACGGGGAAAACATCGTCACCGACGTTTTTCCCGTCCCGTATGGGAAAAAACCCGTTACCTATGCATTGGGCTTTATATAGGAGTTATGAAAGAGAAAAACGTCAAGCATCCAATAAAAGTAAAAAACCTGGAATGAAATATACCTACTCGTAAATCTTTATTTACCTCCTCCAAATAATGACGACTCTGTCGCAAGCTGAGTTGTCATTATATGCCTATATTATGTGTGTGTACACGTTTCAATACAAGGAGTGTGTTACTTGATTAAACTCCACTGATGTTGTGCAGCAGTTTAAGATTTTTTGTTGATCATATTTTGCCAGAATATGGAAACCGTAGACATAACGGTCGAAAATCCGCTTTTGTAGAGTTATTTTAATTAAAGGCAAAGCGGCAAAGCTTAAATATTCATATGTGTTTTAAACAGATAACAGCCTTATTGCAAAAGGCTAAAGCGAGTATAAAATTTCTATCTTACTTCTTACTAGTATTATAAATGTGAAAGTTTGTGAGGGATGTATGTATGAGGGATATATGTATGAGGGATGTATGTATGTTTGTTCCTCTTTCCTGACAACAATACTAAATGGATTTTCATGAATTTTAGCATGTAGGTAGACCATGATTTAGAATAAGATAAAGGGTACATATTATGGTCTACGCACTGTTATTCAGCGCTATTCGCGTTTCGCTGAACAGCCTGAACGATTTTGGTTATACTTATTCAGCGGAATAGCTCTATTAACTATAGCACTCGCATGATAAAAACATATTTGTCTTCATTTCTACTTGTTTGCCCCAAAAACTGAATAGACGGGGAAAGCTGAACGGATGCGTACGAGTCTCCATACAATATCGTTGTTTTCTATGGACTTAAGCTGAATAGAGCTAAACAATTTTGCGTAGACCACCCAGAAAATGCGGGAAAATTCTTGGGCAGATCGCCAGTAACTAACATATTTTTTTTTTGGAAATAGCCAGCAAACCAGCTGATGATCCACCTGATGGTAGGTGGCTATCGTCGCCCATGAACATCAGCAACACCAAAGGCATCACTGATGCGTTGCCGGCCAAGAAAGAGAGAAGAAAAAGAAGGAAAGTAGTAATATTTGTTTCCATTCCCTTACACCCTAATGTTAGTACTTCACCTTCATAAATGTTTAATGTGCAGATTTAGTATCATACTACTATATCATATATCTAAAACCGATACGTGACATCATACACGATATTAACATATCCTCCCGATTTGTTGTTCTGATCGGTCTGCAACGACAGACTGCGGCGATCAATCGCCCCATATGCGACCACTGTGGACCACAATGGATAGACAAAATAGTGATTTTCATGTTGTTTCGTTTTATAGGTACCTATTTAGTATTATTTTAAATACAATCTGTAGTTCTGTATTCTGGTCGTCCCGAGTCACGGGTTTGATTCCCGCCTTTTGCAGTGTTATGAGAAGGTTTGTTCTCGAATCACAGTAAAAGAAAATCGTATTTATGCGTGTTCTCCCAGTGGTCGAAATTCGACGATAGACGTTCCATGCTTCAAACATCTATGTGATAATGCTTGACTGCAATCCCATCTGATAGTGAGTGGGGATGAGTTTAGAATGGTATGCGCATTAATTTATTAAAAGCCTTTTCACTCTTTTCTTAAAGACCCTCGTAATATGTCATAGTTGGGTGGGATCTAATCGCAATCTTAATATGCATTGATTGATAGTAAGTATCTCATCTCATCTACATAAGTTCAGTAAAAACAGAAATTCGGTATCATGATAAAACAAAAAAAAATTATAACGCTATAACTCGCCAATAGCTATCAAACAAAAAGAAAATCAAAAAAAAGAAAATCAGCTGACGAACAGAGGAGAAAAAGAGGTTTACTATTTTCTCAATCTATTTAGTGTTACCCATAGACTAGTGTAAATTATTTTTAATTGCAGAGGTACACAAAATGGCAGAGAGGTTCAATATTGATAGCTGTTGTAAAAGTCGGGCGACGCACGGGCGCGTCTCACTGGCGCCTATCCAGTGATGTCATAGAGAGTGTACTAGGTCAGTAGATCGGGAAAACAGTCCCTGGATTCAAGGTTACTTTCCATGAAGTAAACTAAACCTAACGAGTTGAGTCGATTGTCAATATTATCATTGGTTCAAACAAAAAAGAATTCAATAGAAGCACAGCGCATCAGAATGTCGAAGATTTACATAGGTAGTTTGTTTTCCCGGAAGATACCTACT
The DNA here is from genome assembly GCA_911387775.1 of Thymelicus sylvestris. NCBI lineage: Eukaryota > Metazoa > Arthropoda > Insecta > Lepidoptera > Hesperiidae > Thymelicus > Thymelicus sylvestris. The sequence goes on from OU426893.1 coordinate 11,477,545, forward strand.
CACACGTGTTTAAGTGGCAAAATTTTCCTAGTTCAGTTTTTCACGCCTTTTTCCTACGTACACGAGATTCCAATATCTAGTTTTATTAACTGTACCAAGTTCACTACAATATGATTTAAATCTTACAATATTAAGTTCTTTAAACACCTACACCTACTACCTACTACTACTCCTACTTTACATTGAACGTAATAGAACTGACAAAAAATATTTTTGGGTAAAAATAAGTTATATTAATTCTGTAATGCTTACTTATAAATCAAGTAAGCGAATATTGGGATCATCAGAGTAAAATAATTTAGTCTTGCCAGTTTTATTCTAGGAAGTCCCTAAGCCAATAAAATTGAGGCGTTACTTTTTGCTTTCATTATACTCGTAATTATTATTGCCAAAATTTTATGCAAGTAGCAATACCTAGCTGTTATGTAACAGACAGTGAGTGTAATGTACTTACTAAGTTAACAAAACAGGTACCTGGAAACTATGCCAAGAAACTCGGATGCTTATAGCCACTTACGTAACCAATGCGGAACAGTTTTCAAAAACCAAAATTGTTTTAAACTGACACACTTTGCAATGGTTACTTCATCTTACAAACACAACCAAGGTTGTTAGCGCTGTGCTGATTCATATTCAAGCTAAAGCTTAGCATTAGGACAGCGTTATATGTATAACGGCAGATGTATAAGAACAGATTAACAATACTACAAAACGGAAGAAATGAGCAAATATTTCAAAGTTCAAAGGTATGTGGTTCTTATTTCGATTTTTTTTTTCTAATTTCGTTACTTCAGAATTGCATCATTTATCAACCGATTTGGAAAATTATTTTTTATTTAAAATATTATACCTACTTACCCCCAACCCTTTGGACCATATTTATCAAAATTTAGTTTTGATTGAAGGAGTCCGTAATATAAGTAACATAATAAATACCTACGATGATTTCAGTATATTATTATTTATTATTATTCAGCGCCAAATGTAGTGGTCTTTTTTGTCAGTATTTTTTGGTAAATATTAGATTTTAACTTGATATAATGTAGATAGGTATATTTTGCCTACGATGTACAAAACCGCGTCCCTCCGCCAAGTTTTAATGCGCACTGAAGTAAAATCTCAGATTGGGGTCACATTCATCCCTCACAGGGTGCGTCGGCGACGCCGCGTCGCGGCTCCCTGGCGCCGGCACGTCACTATCGATTCTCTCAGATGATTGTTACTTCTACTTGTCTCAAAACGTATCTGCATTGCGAATAATAAATAGCTATCGCACGCAGGTCACGTATGCTGAAGACGATATTAAGGATTTCGCCTGAAAACCGCTGAAATTCAAACAAAACATAAGCTCGAACTCGAGCTTGATATGTAAGTAGGTATATATTTTTTATGGATAACTTGTATCTATACCACACTTTAAGTGACGTTTTGGATACTAGTTAGCCCTATCGGCCTTTACAACTTCAAGCGGAGGAGTTATAGGACATGAACATTGCATAAACAAAATATAATAGCCCAAAGCAAGCGGTAACACACATAGTAGGTACATTTAGTTAACAGCTGAAGCTGTCGAATCAAAGTTCAAAGCTGTTCTTAAGACTGGAGTTGCAGCTTATAAAGGCTGATCGATTCTTGGTTTTATTCCTACGACACCCTAAAGTTCACGTAAGTACCTACATTCCGTAGTAGTGTCGTGAGAATATTTTTTCGAACAATAATATTAGACGAAATGAGCAAAATATACAGTGAAAGTTACGAAGGAAACTAGTATTATTGGATAAGTTTAGACCATATACACGTCAGTGCCTATGTTAAATTGTAATACTAACTTCGAGATTCTTCGAGACTATTTCTGAACTTTAGATAGAATTTTGCTGATATAATTTTTGTTTGGCAATCATATGAACAATGTTTGTTACATCAACCATACAGCCTGGTATTATGACCTTGCCTATTGAGCAGGAGAGTCTCAGGTTCGTTACCCATTTGAAGCAAGCATTTGTCTGACTGAACAACACGTCCCGTCATTGAATGGGTAAACCGATGAATTTATAAGATACCATTCGTCGCATTCGTACCCTAGAGAGGTCGCTCCAACGTTTTGGTGCGGAGATACGAAGATGGTAACATTCATACTTTTACTAGTAGCTTAGTAGCTGCTTCGTTTGTTGTGAACACATCGGACCAACGAATACTATACTAACGAATACTATACTAACGAATACTATACTAAACACGAATACTATACTAAAACAACTAAACATCAAGACGAGGCTCTCAACCATTTGCCTTAGGAGAATCCTGGAGTATTTCGGTCGAATTGCGAGGAAAAGAATGACAACCTAGGAAAACTCATGATCGCAGGTAAGGTCGAATGGAAGCGGCTTCGTGGACGAAGTCCTATACGTTGCTCCTATCAGATCCGGACATCTCTTGGCACGACTTTCCACGATGCTTTAAGGGGCGCAAACTGATACAATTGGCTGGCGGCTATGAAGAAGATTGGTGGTGGTCACAACGAAGGAGAGGAATTAAGAGTAGAAGATTGGTGGTGGTCACAACGAAGGAGAGGAATTAAGGCCTAGCTGTTATTTGTTCCTGTGTGATACTTTCTTCAATAAATCGTACATACCGAAGTTGAACAATAGACTATGCAATAATATTAAGAATGTATCCCATTGAAAAATATTAAGTTTTAGGACTCTATTAATGAAATAATGGAAAATTTGCAAGCCACAAACGTCACATTTATTGAAAGAACCATATAAAATTAACCGAAGTGATATTTTAATAGGAAATATTATTCATGGAAATATTTTTCGGTAATAATCTTAATAAATTGGAATTTAAAAAACCCCCGACAGTTCAAACAAAAAATAAGATCAAAATCAGCCTTGCTGCAAGGCTATTCTGTTTTGTAACTCGACAACGGAATCCGCCATGAATGTCAAAATTCCTATCTTTAATCCTTTGAAGTTCGAGTTCAAGACTCACTTCACTTCGCAAGAGCGTATTAGATGATTAGAGAATGACATATTAAGATGATGCAAGTTCGCTTTCGAGTCTCACTTGAGTGAGCTTCGATTTCGAGTTTGTATTTTAGTGAATAGCCCTCCAGTTTCGTTTGGGAGCTACGATGTCACATACAGACATACAGATAGATCCACAGATATCCATATTCATAGATGACATAACTTATAACATTAACATTTGCGTCATACACGCGCGTCAGAGGTTAAAGCATAAGTACTATTATATCTTCTGTGGTTAAATATAAATGCAAATTTATTGAAAACTTCAATAAATGTTTAAAAAAAACCATCTCGGAGTCATCACTATAGCAGCTGTAAGAGGTCACGCCGCTATCTTTGTAGAGATCACCAATTAGTCAAGTAACTACAGTTAGCTTCAGACCAATTACCGTTAGTACTAATAATAATTAATTCCCCTTACAAAGGGGCATCGGACCTTCAATTACTGCAAATGGTTAACACACTTGTGCATAATAGTTAGATATCAGGTATCAAAACATACTCGTATTTTTTCTAAATTTTGCGGCTGTCTTATACCCGACATATTGATAAATAGGTACGTAATTTAACTCGAGGTTACAATAATCATCATCATCAAAAATAACTTGATATTTTAATCAGCTACATCTATTAAAATGGATAATTCGGTCTGGTAATTTTGTGCCGCCGAATATTCCGAAGAACACAAACGTGTCTCTATTTGAAACAATGGATGAATGGCATCTAACTGAATTACTTTAGAAAACTACTTTCGTTTAGTAAGAAAACAGCATGGAGAGAATTAAGAAACATCTGTTACAAGTGGATACAAAAGAGTTATCTTCCTTATTGCAACCTCTTAGGTTATCTGAAACAGCTCAATGACGATAAGATCTTAGTATTATCCATGATTATGCTGGTGTAACTATTTCCCTATGTGCACAATTACGTGTATTAATCTCTATATGGATATAATTATTTCCTTTCAAAGTTTAATTACTAAAAATATGATTATAACTTGGTTTATATGTTTGTTTGTATAGGATTTGATACCATTCATTTTCATAATGAGGCGAGTGGCAAAATATTTTTTCTTGATATTTATTTACCCCCATATCATAAATGTTTATTTAAAATGTACCTCTGTTATTGGTAACATAATGACCTGTAAAAAAATATTATGTGCGCGCGAAATTTTTCTCAGTCCCATTACATTTGGATGGAGAGACACGCTATTAATCCTATAGCGGTTATATTTATAAAACTCTTACTAATGAATAATAACTCCAACCAATCCGTACTGGAGCAGCGTGGTGGAGTATGCTTTGGGTCTCCTCAAAAGAGATCCGTGCTCAATAGTGGGCCATTAATGGGTTAAAGCCAACCTGCCAACGAATTATAATCAACTGATAATCTTATTATATTTATATATTTGACGACCCTGTAGCCTATTTGGTAGCGACCCTGCCTGCGACGCGAGGGTCCCAGGTTCGATTCCCGGCCGGGGCAGATATTTATGTGACAGATTAATATTTGTTCTCGGGTCATGGGTGTTTTTGTGATGTGTTATATGTGTCGTCCATGTCACCTGGACACAGGTAAAAACCTACTGCGGGGGTATGAGTGTGTAAGCGTTTATTTTACTTATTTATTTATTTATTCATACACTAAAAGAACCTTCAAAGTGACTGAAGTCACTCCTAGAGATTCGATGTTTCACAAAGATGTCCATGGGCGACAGGGAAATCTTAACATGATGAGAACTTAGAGTTAAAATTACAGAAATTCCTTTGCCATTATCCCCACTGTAGGCTTCTTATGTAACGAAGGAGTAAAACGATAAGACGCTGTCTAGGCCAAACGAAGTTTTAGTTTGAGCCAGAGGCGTTCTTAAGCCTTCGTACAAAGTACTAGACCGACTAGACTTCAGTAGGTAAAATTACTGTAAAACAATTTGTTCTACACACCTGGGACACAGGTCAACACACTCAATGGCGATTGTGATGCAAATAGCAATGCGTAGAGTACGTGACACAATCACGTTAAATAACTATTTTGCAATTACTAGCGTGGTCACGCTCTGAAACAAGTATATTAAACCAGTTTGACCTTCCAATACTCTATTCATAGTATAGCGCTACTAGGACATGATGAGCAGTCTAGTATAGAAAAGCTGTTTTACTATATGCTGCTAGGGTTTTTGACATCTGCCTGATGATAGAGGTAAAGGCTTCAAGCCACTTTGAGTTCGAGGTAAAGTAAAACAGACCTAACTCTATTGATCGACAGCAGTGAAGCTTCATTTAAGATCTTTGCACATTATATCTTGACCATTTCAACTCGGCTCATGCATTGGAAACTGGAGTTTAATGTCGTGTTCCTTTTATTATATTACTTACGATGTATTAAGTTTATTACTTGCCGGGTTAGATATCGTCCTTCTACTAAGCCGATCATCAAAGATTTTTAACAAGTTTCATCTGCAGTATTCGAAAGGCTAGTAAACTTTTTAGAGCTAGTAAGTTTTCGACTACGTCTCAATGGCACTCCTGGCGTTGTACATAAGTGACAGACCAGAACCCTTTTGCTGAATAAAAATGTGAAAATTGTAACGCAAACATATTCACATTATTTTTTAATAAATCTGATCATTTCCAAAGTAGAAAGCTGGCCCAATTTTGGCAATACTAAGGAAAATAACAATCGTAGGAATAGTTTTTGCGACAGCACTAAGCCAGTATAAATAACTAACAGTATAAATAATATTACTACTAAGCGGTGAAAATAATAGGCAGAAGAGTACCGAGTGTCTATTTGATATCATTAAATTGTAAATATTGTACCTAAGAGAAATTATACGATTTGTCCAGGAGATAGGTAAGTATTATATTTTCAGCTTTTCTCGTAGAAGAACATTCTCCGATACACAAAGTAAGCGCTGACAAAGTATTCAAGTCGATAGCACTTAGCAGGCTATCCTATTATTCACAGTATAGTAGACAGCTGCATTCAATGAGTAGGTAATTCAATTCTTTATAGTGATTTTCTCCGGGTTGAACAACTATCTACGTACTTAGGAACTAATATTAAAAAAAACATTCATTTCCATGAAAGTAAAGTATAGGAAAGTTCCAACTTCAGACTACTCACTCAACTTAAGAATACCTATTAGTTTTAATTCGAAACTGCTTTTCATCTGCGATTACTGGAAGTAAGAAATCTATTCTCTGGTTTTTGCACGAATTTTGTTCACCAGTAGGTACGGTATTAAAAAAACTTGAGAGGTGGACACCCGGATGGAACGAAGTTCCTTGCAGTCAGTACTAGGATAGCAAAAACATGCAGAAAGCAAATTTCTCACGAAATTTAATACCTTAGATTTGTTTTGGCACACTCGCTTGCATGTTTTTGCTATCCTAGTACTCTGGCTTGCTATCTATGTAAAAAAACTACGACGGCAAAAAGTGTCGTTACCGGCAAAAAGTGTCGTTACCAAATTTTCCGCCTAGCCCCCTTTTGCAACGCGCGATAAGGAACTTCGTTCCAAAAGGTAATCCAAAATTTGAATACGTTACAAATGCTGTGTTCTTGATACATTAGGAAAGCGGTACCACTGCAATATGTACATCCACTTCCACACGAAAATGTAATTCTAAGTACTTTAACCTCGTATCTCTGGATGACTGATGACTTGAAAGAGTTATGCTATATACATGCCTCTTTCAACCTGACAGTCAAGACAAACATATCAACGATTTAATAAGCATCAATTTTAATATAAAATGGTTAAATAATATTGTAAAATATATTTTATAGCATTTTAGTCACACAGAACATTAGGAAGTAATGACTGGAGCAATAAATATTTATTTTACCAACGTTATGTTATACGCTACAGCGATACAAACGGCACTCCGACACGATTTATTGAAACAAAACACAAACTGGGATTCATTCGTTGGATTTATGCGTAAAAAGATTTTTACCTATCATTTGTTTTTATTTACTTCAGGACTATTCGACTTTTATGTACACTGTTGTAATACAAATCCCACGTACATGGCCAGTAATATGTACTTAGCGCTGTTTCTCCTAATGTGGCCCAAATACAGATATAGGTATAATAAATAAATAAATAACGCTTCACACTCACAGCCCCACACTAGGATTCCCTGTGTCGTGGGTGCCATGGACAACAAACTAGACAAGGACATTCACACCCAGACCGAGAACTGAAATTCAAACTCATCATCCGCCTCGCTGGGAATCGAACCCAGGACCCTCGGTGCGGCAAACCGGCATGGTAACCATTGCGCCACACGGGTCGTCAAATGGTATGTATTAACTTTCTTTCTTTGATAGTTTTAAGAACTTCAACTTCTTTCCCAAGCAGCTGCATGTCACATTCAGAGTTTTTTTTCTATTTGTTTATAAAAAAATTATAAAAAAATGAGGGATTTTTTTTTCGAGTCGGTAAATGTCTTTTAAGAATGCCAAAATGATTATGTAATAATAAATTGGAAAAAAAAATCAATAATATTATTTGGATTTTTCAGTTTTTGTTCAACTTATAAAATTATTATTAAAGCATTAACTTTTTTTAAACTTTTATGACGTGATCTCGTTAAGTATGTATATAAGAAGGGCTCCACGAAACGAAAAATTTATACGATACTTACTTAAACATTTTTTTTAATGTACAATGAAGATGGAAATTCGAGAATGTTAATTAATAATCGTCTAACTTGTTGAAAAATTAATTTTAAGATAGATTTCCTACGGGAGCATATTTTTTGAAGTGTTCCAAATACACCATAATTTTTTAAAATTTTTAAATTAATAATTAACACCTTAAAAAAATATTACGTGTGACGTACTCGGTTTTGACGCCGCGTGTGCAACCTAAAAAAGCCGCGTGGAGGCCCATTTTCAGCTTTAAATTAAAATTATAAATAATGGAGATAGAGTTCTGCGAATCAGGAGTTATTTTTTGGAAATTTCCTCTTCTTTAAGAACCTATTTTTTGAATTTCTTAAATATTAATAATTTTGGAGTTATTTAATAAAAACGAAATACCTTTTTTCTGCAACCTAATTTTTTTAATAAATTTTGCAATTTTTTACGTGCGAATGAGCTATCGCACGTATTTTTAAGAGCAGTATCTCTAATTTTCACCATTTTGAACTTATTGCTTAGACCATCAGTGAGTGCCCACGCTTCTATTCCGTAGAAAAGAATGGAGTGTATTTAGCAGCGTGCAAGCAGAGTGCGAATTTTAAGATTGAGACGTCTTTCACAAAGCAGTGTCTTCATTTAAAAAAAAAGCACCTTGAGCCTGTATTGTTTGACACCTTATCTTTAGGATTAAAAACTTATAAAACTGCCAATTAAAGGCACGGATTAGAAGCATTTGTAACAAATATTTTATATAACGCTACCTGCTTATTTGTTTTCTGTTGTAGTGGTCCATGTAAAGTGATTTTATAATCACTTTACAATCATTTATTATATTATTATAATACAATTTAAATTTTATGTAGCCGAAAACTGGTTTGGAAAATCTCTGTTTTTCAGATTCAACAAGGTCAAGAGTCAACAAGAAACCTTTATAGTTTCGTCAAGTCCGTCCTTTTGTCCGCGGCTTATACGGTGCGGAATTATAATTTATTATTGATCACGACGACAATGTAGTAAAAAAAGTCAGCTGTAGTAGATATACCTACGTACATATTTAAAGAAATCATGGACTGCACAGTTCGAGTAGCCGGTTTTTATTTCCTAACTTGGATGACATTGTTTGACAATAATATCAATTAGATTTAGACGCCACATGCAATTTTACTTACTTTTTGCGTGAATGTTTGTAGAATTTTTCAGCTAAACCAGGAGGCTACAATTAATAGGTCTGCATTTCAACGGTCAACACTGACTTTTTGCCACATGAACCTAGTTACGGAATGCCGCAAGCATTCGTTGTGTGCATACCACGTTAAAGCCAACTCCATACCAAATCGCCTATTTTTTTTGTTTTTCCGGTGCCAACGTTGATGAATTGTAACAAAAGTTAACAAAACGCTGGTTAAATTCCTAAAGGAACATCTGTTTTATCATACTTATAGGAGTAGATGATTATTCAATACAATAAAATTCAGTTTACTGCCACGAAAACAGCCTAGTTATTCTATTTTTATAATGGTTGTGCCGTTTTTATACACTACGTATAGTCGTATACCTACATACGTTTTTATATTCCTTCAATAGAAATGAAACGAATAGTCACATTTTTTAATTTCTACACTTTTCTAAAATCTTGATGTCGATTAATATCAGTTTTGAAATAACAAGAAAAAATCGTCGAGCAAATTTAATTTCGTAAGTAAATACCATGCGAAACAAAGTAAAACTAATATCGGAGTAAACACATGCTACCGTAATATAAGTTATACTCGTACCAGTATACGAATTCATACAAGTTGCGAACGAAACCATGAAGTTGAAGCATTCTAACTTGGCAGTCCTGTTACAATTTCTCTTCGAGTAGTCGTTTCCACTAAAAACCTTACTCAATAAAACATCCCAAACTATAATTTAGAATTATGAATACAGACAAAACCAAACAAATAAGTTATAGGCTTATTATTTACTATCCTCTAATCCAACACATAAGCTTAAACGCTCTACCCTTTATATTATCGCATGACGAGGTGCGTTAGTTACAAAAATTATAGGTACCTTGATATAACCTAACATTTATTTTCAGCAAAAAATGATACATTTTTAAAACGTCTCGTTACATTTTAAAAATAGTTAACTAATAGTATCAGACGTTACTTTGTGGAAGCCTTTGTTATTTGGGAACATCAATGGTAACTGTGACGTCTTGTCACACTGGGGTAAGTTAGCTTAGGGTAGTATCGGGGTAGTATCGCGAGGGACGCGTGCGCCCTTCCGCCCGGCGTATATTCAGTGCCTGCCACAGAGTAATGACATCTCGCACCTCGCAAGTGACGTTCGCGTCTATGCTTTAGTAGACATCACACCTTTCCCTTTTTAACGAATTCACAGATTTTGCGTAATTATCATAAATTATGTTATACATTAAAAGACTAAATAATTTCCCACAATCATTTATTGTTTACACACAACTCACTATCGAGTATTATTAATCTATATAATCTTAATCACATTGACATAATTTTTATCAAAAATATCAGAGTAATTGTTTTACTTTTAATAATTTTAACTAATTTATGCAACAATCAATCTAATTATGGAATGCAATAATCATATTATTTATTAGGCTTTATAAAAACAACTAATAACAATCAATCAACCTAACTTCTATAATACTGATTATCACTGAACATATGTAATCATAATAAGTTAGATTTTAATCACTACTATAATATTTATCATTACTACCTTCACATCCTTGTTTATTGTTCTCACAAACCTCCCACTGTCCTTCTACTCTCTTTAAATGAATGATGTTTCTCTTCAGCTCCTGCCCAGTTTCATCATTTCTTATACTGTATTCAGGGCCCCTTGTATCTAAAACAGTATGAGGTATTGGGTTAAAGTTTGTAGTAAGTTTGTTTTCTTTTACCATGTTCTTGACATACACCTTTTCTCCTATGCTTATGTCTGGAGTAGTTGCTTTTCTTTTTCTATCCTCGAGTGCTTTTCCCTTTTCCTTCATAATTGAGTCTTTGTCTCTTAATTCTGAATCAAACGGTCTATCTATATCTATAAGTGAAGGTATTTTATCTCGGAATTGTCTACAATAAAATAGCTCCGATGGTGTTTTACCAGTGGTTGAGTGAGGTGTGCTATTGTACATAGATAGATATGTTAATAAGTCGTCATACCAATTCGACTTTTGACTCTGACTTATTCGGAGTCTTTTCAGAATATCGCGATTTTGCCGCTCGACTTCGCCATTTTGTTGGGGAGAATAAGGAGTTGTAAAATTAATTTTCATGCCTAGTTCACGACAAAATGTTTTGAATTCCTCGCTTATAAACTGCCTCCCATTATCTGTTGTAATGCTGACGGGAATCCCTAATCTCGAGAAAATTTCTTTTAAGACTTTGATTGTTTCAGAAGATGTAATCGATTTCATTGGCTTAACTTCTTTGTACCTACTGTAATAATCAATAATGACTAAAAGGTGATGTCCACTTGGAAGTGGGCCTAAAAAATCTACAGCTACGTCTATCCAAGCCTGTGTTGGCAGCTCACGACGGTTCATAGGCATTGGTCTGTTGGGAGCAGATACCAAAGTGCAGCCTTTACAGCTTTTTACTAATCTTTCAGCATCCGAGTCAATCTTGGGCCACCACACTTTGGTCCGTAGCCGCGCCTTCATTGAAACGATCCCCGGATGTCCCTCGTGAGCAGACATCAAGACTTGATGGCGTAGCTTGTTTGGAATTACAATTTTACTTCCTCTTAGCAGTAGGTTGTCATGTGACCAAAGCTCCGTTTGAAAAATTCGGTATATATTTATAGATGGATCCCAATTGTTTGAGAATAAAGCTTCCTTTACAAGCTGTATTTCTTTATCTTGTAGGGACGCTTCAGCAATTTCGTTCATACCTAATGCACAAGGTCTAGCCAATTGGACAATTTGATTTATGTGGTGTTCATCATCAAACGGCCGGGGGTTATCGGTAGAGCATAACCGAGATAAACAATCTGCAATGTTAGTCTTGCCGGGTTTATACACAACTTTAAAATTGTAAGATTGAAGTCGTAGTACCCACCGTTCGATTCTAGCACAAGGTTTTGATCTGCTACCAAATATAACCTCCAGCGGTTTGTGATCGGTCACTAAATTAAAAGATCTTATCCCGTATAGGTACATTCTGAAGTGTTCTACGGCCCAAACTAGTGCTAGGGCTTCCTTCTCAGTCTGACAGTAGCGTTTTTCGACGTCTGTTAAACTTTTGTTCCCATAAGCAATCACACGGGACTCGCCACTATCAGACTGGATAAGAACTGCTCCCAAACCCACAGGACTAGCATCTGCCATAACAGTAGTCGAGTCGTTTGGGTCGTAAAATCCAAGTGTGTGAATATTACTAAGTAATTTTTTTAGAACTAAAAAGGCCTTTGATTGCTCGGGCCCCCAGTGTGGGCCAATAGTAGCGTTTTTTCCTAATTTTAGAGACAAAAGTCTTCTCAACGGTTCTGATTTAGTAGCCATATCAGGAATCCATTTATTTACGTAATTTATAAGGCCTAAAAAACTTTGAACTTCTCCTACTGTGGAAGGCTCTCTAAAATTTTCAACAACATTTATATACTTATCCAGTGGCTTAATTCCCGAGGGAGAAAGCTCATGTCCTAGAAATTTGATGCTCTTGACGTTGAAGACGCATTTCTCATGGTTCAAAAGAATATTTTTATCTTTAAGAATTCGGAATACGTGTTCGAGTCTAGAATTATGTTCGATAACGTCTTTCCCGTAAACAACTATGTCGTCTATGAAATTCACCACACCATTACATGGTAAGAGAATTCTTTCCAGGATCTTTTGGAAAAGTTCTGGCGCACAAGAGATGCCAAACATCAATCGTTTGTACCGATATAAACCGCGACCTGTGATAAATGTTGTTATGTCTCTAGATTCTTCACTTATTTCAACTTGATGAAATGCGTCTTTAATATCAAGTTTGGAGAAAATTTGTGCCTTTTTGAACTTAGGAAGTAATTGATCCATTGTTGGCAATGGGTGATTCTCTCTTACAATAGCTTTATTTGCGCACCTCATATCAACGCATATCCTAACATCACCATCGGACTTAAGTACAGGAACTATTGGGGAGACCCAGTTTGATGGATTATTCACGGGTTCAATTATATCTTGCTGAATAAGCTTATCGATCTTCTTGTAGATCTTTTCTTCCAGGGGAATAGGCACTCGTCTGCAGGGCTGAGCAACTGGCTTAACTTTTTTGTCAATAGTGATGGTCAGTTGTAAGTCTTTTATTTTAGGAAAACTATCCTCACTTACCGAGTCAACCGTTAATCCCAACTTTAGTACTCCTAAGGAAATAGCCGTGTCCTTTCCCAATAGGTTCCGGTTACCATTTCTGATTGCATAAAAAGTTGCTACTTGCTCTCGATTTGCTACTCTGATGTGTGCATCAAACGCACCCATTACTTGTAATGGTTTATCGTTACCATACGAAACAAATGTCTTGTTTGGATTAGCGATCTGGTTACTCACTTCAATCGTGCATGTTTTCAAGTAATTCCAAGTCTTATCGCTTATAATATTACATTTACTACCGGAGTCTATAATCATCTCAATTGCGACGCCTCCAATATAACAATTCAACTTGGTGTCGTCATCTATGTGGAATATATAATCAATGTTAGTTTTATTTTGGTTTGATTTAAAGTTTTCCTTGTAACTCGATTTATTGTCATGCTTCCTGGATTCGGATTTTATTTTTGGATTTTTGTCATGTGTTGAAATAGAGCGTTTCTTATTTCTAATTTGGGTTTTGCACTGCGCTTTAAAATGCCCGATGAGTCCGCATCTTAAACATTGCTTTTGTAAGGCGGGGCATTTATCACTGTCTGCTTTATGGTGATTGCTACCACAACGGGAACATTTTGAATATCCAGAAAATTTCTTATTTGTATTTATTTTATTAATGCTGGTATTTAGTGGTTCTACGCTGAAGTCATTTAACTGCCTATCGACAGCCTCGATGGCATTAGCCTGGACGATAATTTTATCGAGCGTGACATCATTGCCCCACATTAGTACTTTTTTCCTCAGTTCTTTTGAGCTACATTTCTCAATAATCTGATCAATAATATGTTCTTCTTCGTTAGAGAATTCACATTTCCTGCCTTGAATTCGCAATTTTACTAGGAATTTTTCAAATTTTTCCCCTGGGTCTTGTTTTAGTAATCTGAACAAATGTCTTTCGAAGATCTTGCTTTGTTTGGGGTAAAAATAGTTATCAAGTTTTTTAATGGCGGCTTTATAAACATCAAGATTTACTTCAGCTTCAACATCAGGTAGGTTGTGATAAATTTCTTGCAGTGTTAGTCCCCCGCTATGCAATAGTGTCGCCCTTTTTTTCTCTGCGCCAGTTATATTACATGCAATTAGGAAAAATTCTAGACCTCTTTTCCACTTTTCCCAGCGCAGACCCACCGAAGAGGGATCTCCTTCACAGTCAAACACTCCAAGAGGTGATATTTGAGACATTTTAGCCAACCTACAACAATAGAGGCTCTTATTAGTACCGACCAACCGTGTCAATCTACTAGTTACATCTAAATTAATAGACATCTTCATTAGTACCTGACTGACAGAGTTGTCTACTACTTGTCTTTGACAGACATTCTTGTTAGTACCGACCAACCGAGTCAATCTACTATTTACATCTACAATAATAGACATCCTCATTAGTACCTGACTGACGGGGTTGTCTACTACTTGTCTTTGGTGACAGACATTCTTGTTAGTACCGACCAACCGAGTCAATCTACTATTTACATCTACAATAATAGACATCTTCATTAGTACCTGACTGACGGGGTTGTCTACTACTTGTCTTTGGTGACAGACATTCTTGTTAGTACCGACCAACCGAGTCAATCTACTATTTACATCTACAATAATAGACATCCTCATTAGTACCTGATTGACGGGGTTGTCTACTACTTGTCTTTGGTGACAGACATTCTTGTTAGTACCGACCAACCGAGTCAATACTCAACTGACATGGTTGTCTACTACTTAATATTGTTTATTTCAAATATTTGCATTTCTTGCTAATTTACATTGTTATATTAGCATTGTTCAATGTATTGTATACAACTGTCCACCATTTGTGAATTTACCCTAAGGTAATATTGTTCTTGATAGAAGTAAGTGACCAAGTCAATTTATTATTTATGCCATCAGTATATTACTTTTACAGTATATTAAATCATCGTTCAATATATTTTACATATCTGTCCACCATATGTGAATTTACCCTAAGGTAATATTGTTCTTGATAGAATTAAGTGACCAAGTCAATTTATTATTTATGCCATCAGTATATTACTTTTACAGTATATTAAATCATCGTTCAATATATTTTACATATCTGTCCACCATATGTGAATTTACCCTAAGGTAATATTGTTCTTGTTAGAACTAAATGACCAAGTCAATTTATTATTTATGTCATCAGTATAATACTTTTACAGTTTACTATTATATCAAAACATCGTTCAATATATTTATTATATCGATCCACCATTTGTGAATTTACCCTAAAGGTAATATTGTTCTTGTTAGAACTAAATGACCAAATCAATTTATTATTTATGTCATCAGTATAATACTTTTACTATTATATTAAAACATTGTTCACTATATTTATTATATCGGTCCACCATTTGTGAATTTACCCTAAAGGTAATATTGTTCTTGTTAGAACTAAATGACCAAGTCAGTTTATTATTTATACCATTAGTATATTAGATTTGTTATTAAATTAATCATCATTTAATATGTTTTTAAGCGTTTGTTTGTACACAGTAGTATGGTACATATATGTATAGTTACCCTGAAATAATATCAGTCCAGATAGATTCCTCTTATTTTCCACTTCCATGTGGCTTAATTTATATACACTTATTTACATCAGTTGGAACCTTATGCAGTGCTGAAAAGGAACTTGAAAGTGATGCATTCCTGTGCCTATGAATACTATGCAGTCGAACTTAACTTGTGTTTTAAAATTTTAGATTATGGACTTTTGTTTTAACACATAGTTTGATGTTTCTTGTTTTAATGTTTACTCATAGTAGAACTACTGCTCATATCTACACAGGTAAATAATTGTGGGATAACATGTTAATTGAGTCTTTGTTATAATATTATGTCGTAGGTACTGGTATTACTTTAATATCGTTTCAAGTGTCAAAAGGAATATCACAGGAGCACTAGTCTATGTAACATAATGTTTACATAGTGATAAATAGGTATGTTTGCTGTGTTGGTGTTGTACTAATAATATAACATGCAAGTTCCAACACCAGATGAAATAATAATTATAAAATTTATTAAAATTAACAAATTACTGTTTATCAGTTATCTATAGGTAACTTTTAGTGTTTCATAATAGGAATTTAATTAGTAAAATAATATTTGACAGGTTTAGTGCCTATGAATTGTAATTTTGTTTACAATAACTTTTTAGCATTGACTTGACAGATTATTCATTTTGTGAGTCTTGTAAATCTAGGTACTTTGGAAGTAGTTTCCTTTACCTTAAGTTATAGCTTAAATAGACTTACTACAATTTCAAGCATGTTCCATTTTGTGAAAAAACGTGGATTTTCGTCACGGCACTGATGCTACCTAGTTTATGACTTAAACCTTGTTGGATCGTGATAATATGTAGTACCTAACCCCACAAATAGTTTCGATTTTATAATAGTAATCACTGCAATCACGTAATCACTGTAATCACTGCACAAGAAAACATCACTTCGGTAACTCAAGCAAAGTAGATAACCTCAAAGGATACCTCTTTCTTCCTTTTCGATACTTTTTGTTATTGCATGTTTTTGTGTCAAAAATGAATGGTAAAACTTACCCCCACGCCTCGTCGCCACTTGTGACGTCTTGTCACACTGGGGTAAGTTAGCTTAGGGTAGTATCGGGGTAGTATCGCGAGGGACGCGTGCGCCCTTCCGCCCGGCGTATATTCAGTGCCTGCCACAGAGTAATGACATCTCGCACCTCGCAAGTGACGTTCGCGTCTATGCTTTAGTAGACATCACAGTAACGAAATTAAAATTAAATAATAGATTTATACAGCTATGATTGGCAAAAGACACAAGAACAGTGGTAAACAATTATACTCGTATCTCATGCTACAAGATTATCTCGCGCGACAAGAGCTTAGGACTGTTTTGTTTATAAATCCATCCCGCTAGAATGGCCTAGCTGAAATGGTTCAACGATCGAAACTTAAAATAAATATGTTACTAATGCAGATAACTTTGATTCAGGCATAAAGTCACAATGATACTAAGTATTGATTGCTGATAAAAATTAGTAATAATAAAATCATAAAAATAACTAATATTAATCAGCATAAATACAAACGATTAAATGGCTAGTTCACCGTTAATTTCCCACTATTACATTTAAATTGGCGGTTAAATAAATCGTTTTGAATTAGAATTGCCACACGTAGGTACGTAATATATTTGTGGTGCTTTAGCGGAAATGAAATCGTTCGTGCTGTTTTAGAAACACTGTATATTTGATATTATTATGGAAAATAATGATTATATGTACAAACAAAATGGATAATTACTGGCATCGTATAAATACATGTAGACTAACAGTAGTGTGTTAAACAGATCAATATGAAAAGGGTGATACATCAGCCATTTATTGTACAACTAGCTTTTGCCCGCGGCTTCGCCAGGTTCGCAGGTTGCGAAAAAAATTTTTTAATGAATTTAGATTTATACGCCCGTGGATTCGCGCGCGTAGACATCGAT
The DNA here is from genome assembly GCA_911387775.1 of Thymelicus sylvestris. Lineage (NCBI taxonomy): Eukaryota > Metazoa > Arthropoda > Insecta > Lepidoptera > Hesperiidae > Thymelicus > Thymelicus sylvestris. Next base: position 11,495,097 of record OU426893.1, read on the forward strand.
TTTTTACAAATCCCACGGGAACCCTGAACTTTTTCCGGATAAAAAGTGGGTAGCCTATATGTTAATCCAGGATATAGGCTATCCCCATTCCAAATTTCAACCAAATCGGTTGAGTAGTTACGACGTGTTTGAGGAACAAACATCCAAACATCTTTACATTTATAATAATAATAGGATTACAAGCATATGTCTACTTTTATGCCTAAATAATTAATAGAGCTTTCCTTCAATTTATTAACATATTTCAAAATCGGGGTTGCCTCAGATCAAGGCTTAAAGGTCGCACGACCAAAGCCATCCCCAAGGTGAAGTTTAGTGGGTAAGAGTCCACCATTCTCCACCTCCCTCCAGCGCATCTCCATTTTCATTTGTCTGGACGCAAAAAAGTGGAAATTGTATGAATATCTTACGACTGCAATTTTTACATTATATTTATGGAATAAGACATTTAAAAGATGTGGGCGAATCTTTTAAATGTCTTGTAGAAACAAATTGTGAAAAAGGGGTCAACTTCGATACAAAAGTTAGATGTTTGTTGACTTTGATATAAGGAATATAGCTCGGGGCAAAGTTTTACAGAAGTTTCTTCAATCAGCAATGACTTTTGCTAGAAGTACACAACTTATTTGAACATGTCTGTTGCTATTACGTTAGGTAGAAACAATCCAAGGTTTTTTTAATTGTAAAAGAAAAATTGTAAAGTGAACTGAAAAAGACGTGTTGTAAAGGTTGAAACGAAAATTATACCTATTATGGTTTCTCATGAAGTTCTTAAATGCGGGTTTTATCGAAGAGTATCTTTTGCCTGCAACTTTATAACCAGAACCATAATAATTAATCAGTAACTGGTCTTGAAATATGGCCTGTTCTATAACTTCTCTCATTCTGAGAGGTGATCTAGACCAAGCGGAATTCTGAACAGATATTAGGCAGAAATCTTCATTTTGTCCATAATTTTTATCATAAAATTTCAAATATCACAAATCAGGGAATTCCTTTAACCACCGCCATATTTCCTAGCTAAGACTTGATATAATACTTTACTCAATCTAAAAAAATGATCTCCATTCATATCTTCGCATTCTATAAATCTACATCCGCCTCATTGCCAAATGCAAAGAAGCCTTCGTTGTGCTCCGAATATTGTGGGGAGAAAACGTGAATTACTTATCAAGGTACTTGTGAAATGTGCGCCCGCTATAGTAAAATTTACATCCTTTAGTTAGTCCTGGCATACGAGCAATAAAAATCGTTGTGTAGCCAGATGGTATGCTAATTTACAAGTATTTTCTATTGGTATATTTTCTACTAAAATATAAAGAAAAATTACGATTTTTTTTTAGTACACCTATGTTTACCACTCAGAAAATATATAGGTACATTGTTTGTCAAATTCTTATAGAATACCTTTAAGGCATTTTTTGAAATATGTACACTGTCGATGATGATGTGCATTTATTTGCTAGTAAAAATTTCAAAAAAAAAGAATTTCGAATGTTAGTCCGTTTTTAGAAAAGGCATACCGTTCATTGTTTTTAGAAACGTGCCTTGCAATTCCGTGATACCTACACCATGTAAGTCAAGCAAGGCCGAAGTATGGCCTGTTTTAACGGAATTTAGGATATTATCTTCAATCATGGTTGTACTTATATTAACATGCGTTATAAATACATTTCCAGATAAGTCACAAATATTTTTTATTGTATTATATTTTTTATTTTATTGTTTATAATTTACTAAATAGTAGGTACCTACATACCATGAATACTGATTTGGTTAAGATTGCCGTCTATTGAATTTTGCCCTATTGTTCCCTAAGAGCTACGGCCCATATATTATTTTAATTTTTTAGTCTCCTATCCCGGGAAATGAGAGATAAAGCATTTCGTTGGACGTCAAAACCAACCGTTTGGTAATAATTCAGAGAGAGGTCGACATTTTCCCTCAAAACTGTAAGGCTTCGTAATATGTAGGTACGCATAATTATCAGAATATTATTTAAGCCATTAATGGGCTTCCAGTTTATTCATTAGCGACCAAATGCAGGCTAAGTAATTGAGCAGTCCTGAAGCATACTTTACCACCCTGCATCCTGCTCTATTGCGAATAACTCGATAATAACACAGTATAAGGCGTACCTTTAAATAATTGAAATGGTTTGTAGTCAGTGGCATAACATAATAATCAAAGGAGCATACAATAATTTGAACTGCAAGCATATAATAAATATTTTGGAACGAAGTTCCTTATCGCGCGTTGCGAAAGGGGGCTAGGCGGAAAATTTGGTAACGAAAAGTGGTAACGAGACTTTTTGCCGGTAACGAAAAGTTGTAACGACACTTTTTGCCGTCGTATTTTTTTTACCAAGGACGCCATTCGACGACTAGTTTTCTTTAATTAATGAATCCCCTGGCGAATATAGTTAGTAATTAATCCTTAGCACTTAATAAATAACTCACATTTATTGTCATCAAAAACTAAAGGAATAAAAACTGAATGATGACCTGCTTACGGACTGCTGCTTTAATAGAGTTTTAAAAGAAAAAAGTGAAACCTGACTTAGCAGAACAAAGTGGCTGTACAAATAAAAGGCTTTTGTAGCTTAGCTGCTTTACTAGACACGGCTAAACAAACACTGCAAAGTAGAATACTATTTTCAATCGAAATAATTAGCCCGGTTGTGTAACTTATTATGTTCTTTAAATGCCTTGTTTCTGTTTAATTATTTTTATAAATGTACTAGAATGTATAAGATTACTTTGAACGAATTTTAGTCCTGCTGATTAATTCTACGATATATCTATCTATTAATACAAGTAATCTTTTAGTGTAATCTTTGATAAATTGTCATATTATCTGTGTAATTGGAATACCTATTATGTTTTATTGTTTAGTATTTTCCGCAACAAGTAATGTTGATAAAGCCCGCATATTTGCCAAACAACGTTTTTGTATCGACTACCAATTGAATAAAATTATCGCGTTTTGCGTAAATCGGCCTATCAATTAAATTTATTATTAATGAGTAGTATTAAATCCGGCATCAAATTTCGGTATTTTGTTTTAAAAATAATTCTTAATAACGTAGCATGAGTTCAGTACAAAATTATTTTATTAATCTAATATTGAATTTAATCAGTACCTAGTACCTAGACTATCTCCAAACGAAGATACGGTGCTGGTAAAAGCTATTACTTGTTAAGGTTGAGTTGTTGAAAATACTTTCACGCGTTGACAATTAATTTTCAATGTTTTTCTTTATTGTATGTTTAGGTACCATCAATCAATCAACGTTGTTATGATTATTATTGTAGATAGTGTTTACCTACTAATGTTGTTATGATTTTATTTGTAGGTACATTCATTTGTAAGATTACCTGAACAAAATTTAAATGGCTTCTGGAACAAACAAGATTCTTCCGGCCTCCTTGAGTTAATGTAATGTCGTACTTTTTAACATTCCACTCACTTTCAGCGTAAATAAATCACTATAAGAGTATTTATGCATGCTGTTCTCAATTTCGCTCCGTATTTAATTTGCCGCCCAACTTCTGCGTTAAAAATGGGACATTCAGTGCTAAATACATTACACTAACTATAAAGAAAATATAGTAAACTGTAAAGTTTTGCATTTATTTAACTTGAATAAAGTTACATAATTATGTAAATAACAGTCAACAAATCAATGCAATCACGTTAGGTCTGTCTATAAAATGAAATTGTTTTTACAGGCGTCATACATACATATTTGTTTACATATTTGTTTGCGTACATATTTTGTTTCAAAAATGAACTGCCTTAATTTATTTACACAATTTTTAACCGACTTCAAAAAAAGGAGGAGGTTCTCAATTCGACTGTATTTTTTTTTTTTTTTTTTTTTTTAATGTTTGTTACCTCAGAACTTTGGACTGGGCGAACCGATTTTGATGATTCTTTTTTTAATCGAAAGCTGATGACTGTCATGTGGTCCCACATAAATTTTATTGAGATCTGACAATGGCATCCATGAGAAAACTACATAAGTCTTAAATTTGTGTTAAGATGTGCGCGACAAATTGACGAATAACTCAATATCACGTCAACCGATTTCGATGATTCTTTTTTTAATAGAAAGCTGGTGCTTGTCATGTGGTCTCACATAAATTTGAACGAGATCTGACAAGTAGTTTTTGAGAATTTGAAGTCGGTTATTTTTTGTTAGTAAAATTTAGATTATTCATTAACCGTCCCGAAATAATTATTTCAACCCAAAAGAAAAATAAATACAGCAAGGATTATGAGAATATCAAAAAAATGTTCCAAGATAATATTATAATAACCCTCATAACAAAGTTTAACAACCCCGTCAAATTTGTCGTCATTACAACGTACTAAAATATTCAGACATTTAATTAAATTTTATTATAACAAGCGTTCGTGGATGGTTTAAGCGGAGTTACTAGTATCACGCTGTGCTTTGGTAATATTACATAATTTGCTATACCATTGTATAAAGTTAACGACTATATACTAGTAGTATATTAACTTGTATTAACTAGGTTCCATTCAACAAAACGCGCGTTTTATCAAAAATATATCTATCCTTTAATATCTTGAATTTTTTTTTATGTTTCCTCCCCTACACGTACCTCACTTTAAAAAAATTAAAACAACTACATTTGTCTTATCTTTCTATTTTATAAATTCCTAAGCATAGTGTGTCCAGCGAGACGAGATAAAACTGACCTCTACTCGGTAACCTACGACATTGTTGATTATAATCCCGGTCCTATTCTTTGCATGTACCTATCTAATGAGTGGAATTTGACCACTCATTGTCAGTGAAAAATTTATTCTCCTAAAAGAGTTGGACTCAAAATGTGCTATCTTTTGAATCTCAGTTTATTGCAACTTAGAATGTACCACACAGACATATTTATACCTACTATCGCTCTAACCGTGACTTTGCCCGCGTTTCCTGGATAATAAGTTACTAATAATTGTTAGCAAGACTATCGAATGGTGTAATACAGGATGAGTTTTTTTTTTCAAAATCAACGGGTCCGATTTCTGGCCAAGAATACTATTTTTTAAAAAATCTAATGATGTAGATATAATACAGGATGTTCTTTTTCAAAATCAACGGGTCCAATTTCTGGCCATGAATATTATTTTTTCAAAAATCTAATGATGTAGTTTTAATCAAAACTAAATAAAGTTTTAATCAAAACCGGCTCCGAGACTCCTTTGGCTATTTTTCGCTATTCCCACAGACATATATACCTAGAGATACATGTTTGTGGCTATTCCTCATAGTTTTGAATTTCGACATCCACAGACACTTGAAAAATTTACTCTGTTTAAGTGATTTAAAACCTCTGAGCTTTTGTTTTTACATACATACATGATATTCTTACATTGTAACGATAAAACAAATACCTACATTGAATTCCTGATGTCTCCATTTTGAAACCACGCGACACGCCTAATAAAAAAGGTACACCAATGATTATGTAGGAAAAATATTCACTCGGAACATAATTATCATACAAGCAGTTCTCCATTATATTTCGTTATTTTGGTATATATTTATACATATATTTTGGTACTTTCTGTTATTTTGCCAAGAGACCTGAGTTGAGCAGCGGGACAATAATAAATTATTATAGGTAACACTATATTTCCTATTAAGAAATATTATTATACATATAGTATTATAGTACGAAAAGTTCAAAACATAATTAGAAGTAGCATAATTGGAGCTGACAAGTCAAATTAAAGTCGCAACCATGACTATGGTTATAACTTATATGTATTATGTGTCTCGAACATAAAAAATAAACGTCATTTCAATGAAATACGAAGGAATTGTGAAATATAACATCATATATTTTTATATGACGTCGTCATTCACCGCTCCGCTGCGTGCATTCGAACTGAATTCATTTTGCATGCAGTGAATTTGTGTTGCGTAGAGATCATAATGCAGACAGTTTATTGCATTTTCATTCTACGATATTATCATATAAATGTCTATATTAACGTAAGGTCGAGGCTTTAATATTTTATTATATCGTCATTAAGCTCAGTTTTTAATTAAATTTTATTACCACTAACTTCTTTGACGGATGATGTATGTCTTATGACAGAAGGGTGAGATCTGTAAAGCGTACTTAGTTTTGGAGTTTAGCTCCTTTAGAATCGATTTTCATATTTAAGCCCGCGCGGTATGAAATTTTATGGGGAGTTAAATGAAACTTTCTTCGTTACGTTATGTGCTATGTGCGTTGTACTTTATATTTGTAATATATAACACAGATAATAATAATAATCTTAATGATAATAATAATCTTGTTACATCCTATTCTGATGATGTTAAACATCATCATCATCAACATCGTCGTCGTAAGTCGTAACGTGGATCAGAATATAATAGTAGGTATAATAATGTAGTAACAACGCCATCTAATGATAATAATAATCTTGTAGCTGATTTGATGATCGCGAACTAAATGGCCTTGTTGTTGATTTAACGATAACGTCATGTATTTTATAATCGTTAGTAAACTTCAGTCGTGCATCGGAACTGACACACACTATTTATTTTTATGCTAAGACAACAGTCAAATGTACACACTTTTTTTAATACAGCTAAATATAACGGCTAACGTTAAGATTGATTTATATAGGACCATTATTTTTGTTCGGACTCGGATAATATCGTTAGATTCGTCTTGATAACCCAAATGTTCTTAGATAGATGACGTTAAAATAATACAATTATGGTGGCTGTGAGACGCCATTGTTAGAAGTATCAAAAAATAAAAATAAATGGAATCATCCAATATTTGTATCAAATTAAAGAACTCATCATAAGGTTTTCAAAAAGGTACAACATGATACCTTTTTTAATAACAGGCGGCCCAGGCGGTTTTTTTTTAATTTAGTACCTTTGTGAAAATATCCTCATACGTTTGATAACGTATACCTATTTCAATAGCGTTGAGCAGAGTAGATTACTTAACTAAGGTACCGGTACCTGTCACATGTCACACTACACGATATTCCGTTTCCCTTCGTTAATCCTTGGCCGTGACAGATTCTGGCAGCTGTGGGTCTTTGTAATGCAACGTACCATTTGGAATTACATCCATCAGCATAGTCAAACATGTGGTCGGGTAGATTCAGTTATGCCACTTTGCAAACGTACAAAATCATGACATTACTCCAAATAGATAGAAGATTTTAGATTATCCTTTTTGAGTTTTTTTTAATGTTACCTACCTAATATGACGGTTCACTATGTGTCCTTTTCAGTTATTCACCAGGTATCTATGATCATGGTATAGGCACTTTATACATATACATATACATTTTAAAAATAATACCTTCTTATTTCATATTGAACTAGAAACCCAGGTGTCTATCTTTGCCGAGTAATAAAAAAAACAAATAGTTCAAACAACAAAAAACAAACTCTTTTTTACAAAAAAATTTAATTGCCTAGTTTCGTCAAAATTAGTCAAACCGTTTTAAAGTCAACAGGGAACGCATGTGTGTAAGTATATGTATGGGTATACGTATTCGTAATACGATAGTAAAACCTACATAATTATTTTCGTACACAGATAAGTATAATAATAACTTTATCACTGCAATCATTCACAGGTGTTTTATTGAGGTAAATGAATGAATTTATTTAAACATAATACAAATTATTTTATTCATGAAAGGAGAGGTTATTAGAACACAGGAGATAATTAAACGAGTAAGGAAATACGTCATTTAAGATTGAAGTTTTCGTGATGTTAATAATCGTAGGTACCTTCGTATTGGCAGAAGCCAATTCTTAGAAAAGAACAATATCTCAAAGAATGATCCACATTCCCTGGCTATTCAACCCTAAATGTAAGTAAGAACTCTAGAAAGCTTTTTACTTAAATGGAAAACTACAAAAGTAGGTCAGAAATTAAATGCCTTCCAGGGGTTTTAAGGAGCAAGAGTAGAAGTTTTATTTTTTCTTATCGCTTGTAATAATTACTCGGTACAAGTAATAAAATGTAAAACATAGCGAAATTTTCAGTTTTAAACTATTTTCGTGGCAACCACTAAATAATTAACCATTAAAGCAAGCAACAACCCATAATTGTCCCACTGCTGGGCTCGGGGTCTCCTCTCACAATGTGAGGGGTATTAGGCCATAGTCTACCACGCTGGCCAAGTGCGGATTGGTAGACTTCACATACCTTCGAGAACTTTATGGAGAACTCTCCGGTATGCAGGTTTCCTCACGATGTTTTCCTTCACCGAAGCAAGTGATAATTAACTTGTAATACGCACATAATATTTGAAAAATTAGAGGTGCGTGCCAGGGTTTGAACTCGGGCCCCTTCGTTCGGGAGACCAACGTTCTACCGCTAGGCTATCACTGCTTATTATCATTTAACTATTATTAACTATATTTAACTATATTAATTAACCATTAATAAACCGTAAAATATTTTAACATAAGTTTCATTGCTGTGCTAAAATAGTTTATTTATTAACCTATACCGACGTTTTAAGTTCCTTCTATTTTTGTTCTCGTTTCTTAGAATGCATGATACTTAATAAGTGGAATTTAGTTTTTTTGGACATAATTTTAAATATACTAGGTAAGTATCTTTCGTAGTATAGCATAAATCATTTATTTCAATCCATCCATCCATCAGCCTTTGTAGGTACACTGCTGGACCTATGTCCAGGCCTATGCCTTCCCTAACTTGCGCCACTCTGACCGGTCCTGAGTCTTCTGAATCCAGCGGATGCCCGCTGTCTTCTTCAGGTCCTCAGTCCACCTGGTCGGGGGGCGTCCTATGCTCCTTTTTCCGATACGTGGGCGCAATTCGAGGACCTTTCTTCCCCAACGGTTATCGGTCCTTCGAACTAACTTCGAAAATAATAAAATAATTAATGTTCTGTAGTTCTGTTATTAGTGATCGAAGTTTATGAATAAAGAAGATTGACAGGTATGTGAATCTTTTATTTTATTCACTTTATTGGCGTTATAAATTCGTATATCAATGCCAAATCAAGCTTTCTATATGGTTTTCTGAGCTTATAAAAGAGCAGTAAAACCGTTGTTTCATTCAACTAAACAGCTCGATAGACCCTTGAATCCTCTAAAAATAAGTTACAAGTCTTTTGCGCTAAAAGTAATTTCATTAAGGATATTAGAACTAAACTGCAGACTGAAAATTATTTAATTCACCACCTCCATTAAATTAAAAGATTCTTCATAACTATTTCGCAACGGAATTTCGGAAGGCAGCTTTTAAGTTCGTAACGGATATCATTATTAAGATGCGGATCCTTTTCGAATATTTCAAATAGTTCACTAAACTTGAATACCTAATTACATCCAATCATTGTTGCCTTTGGGTCGACGCCGCGACGCGACGGGCGCCCGGCTGGGCTCGGCCGCCACTCCTTCTTTGCGAGTGATGAAAAACTGCCATTATAAAGGATTTGTCATACAACTGAAGAACAACGAGCAAGCGAACGCTTGTAGTTTTTTTAATAAGCCAATACAATGTTTCCTATTAATTTTCACCCGCTCACGTATCAATTATTTAGCAGTTTCTTAATTAATTAATTTTGGCTTAATTAATTTTTAATTAACTTAATATAATGCTTTGTACACGAAAACACATAGGTATATTAAGCCACTTAATATAACTACATAATAATCGACAAGTAGAATCGCAATCACATATTTACGAGGAATTGAAGGCATTACGCATTAGGTATATGTATTATACATTTTAAATCTATTTTGAACCATTTTTTTCGCATAAAAATAAAGTAAATGTATTACGTTTATTTACCTAACTATCTTATATATTCAACAAATATATCGGCATAAAAATTTACTTCAAAAATTAATTGTTAATTTAATAGAAGACCATCAAAATAATTAAAATTTACATTAAAACATTATTTTTGGAAACAAATGACTAACTATTAATATATAAGCACTAACTATATAAGCATTCAATACATTACCTAATTAAAATTCAATATCGCATATAGTTAACCACATAGGAATGAAACAGTGTTTAGGAGAATACCAAGGGAAGCTCAAATAAATAACTATGTGATGAATTGTGTAAGCATTACACCAAGACCACAAAGTGACATTCAGCTATGCCACCATTAAAGAAATTGCAGTAGACATTCCTTATGTATGAAAGTACTACGAGCATTAGGGCGCATTTACACTTGGTGATTAGACCGCATTCGGGTAATTACCCTAATGAATTGCCCGATTTCAGGACAAATGATTTCATATCAGAATTCACGAGTACCAATGTTTTTTCGTCGTTAGATAATGAAATACGTTGTACAATAAGGGTTCTAATGTATGTAACGAACTTGATATCAGTTAAGCTGCGGGAATCGGATTACGAAGTCTGGGACTTTATAGATAGGTCCGGTATAAGTTACTACACGGTTTGTTTACATAGGGAAACAGCATGCATTTACCCATTAAAATTCACAGTATACGACAGTCAAAGAGTGGGCATATTATTTACCTATAAGAGGATAGGTACTTACTCAATTAAAAACTTTGAGTATCAATATTTAGTTTGAGTATCAATATATAGTATTTTCATTAGCTGATTAAGTAAAAACTATTTACCGGTAGCAACATATTATGCTGTAGCCCGTAGGCTCCCTTAAGAGAAGAGACCCTTTCATGTCATCAACAGGGTTGAAGCCACTGTGCACTGGTAAATATTATTAACTTTATCGATATGGTAGAGCTTATATTAACAAAGGGGATAGATTTTATTCACTAAAATATGATTATTACTTATAATCATATGTTGACAACACGTGTGGCGCAATGGTTACCATGCCGGATCGCCGTACCAAGGGTCCTGGGTACGATTCCCAGCGAGACGGTAATTTGAATGATGAGTTTGAATTTCTGTTCTCGGTCTGGGCGTAAATGTCCTTGTCTCTGTGTGTTGTCCATGGCGCCCACAATACAGGGAATCCTAGTGTGGGGCTATGAGTGTGAAGCGTTATTCATTATTCATAATGTGTAAGGAAGGTAAATAATAACAAAATAATTGTGACCTTCCAATTATTCTGTTATTGTACGAATTTAGTTACAGAAAATTACCTACACGGATATCAATTACTACGTCCACGAATTCACAACAACTTTATCAGTAACTAACAAGTTTTCCTTATTTATTACTAGCAATACTCAATTGGTAAGAGTAATTAATAAATTATGAAAATTACATCGCTGACTTCTATAAGTCTCATTTATAGCCCGGTCGCGTCATTCCCGTAATATTTTATTGGTGCGTAACCTCATTAGTTGAATGAACTTTAATTGACATACCGACTGACCTGCCAATTAAACGCTGGTACGCTGTGCTTATAATTTTTTATTGTCAACGTTACAAGCGTTCGGGATAAGCATAACGTATTTTATAAGCATAGATACGTTAGTCTCCCCTAAATTATATGTATTAAATTCCAAATCTTTGATTAATATTGGTAGCAATTATACATTTAATTCTCCATACATTAAATTATTCTTCTATTTTCTAATATGTAATGGGAAATGTCCGCTTGTCTGCCTGCATAATGTGTCCTTAATGCACAAGGTATTCTAATGAAAAAGATGATAATACGTTACATATACAATAAAATAATAATACATTCGAATCTCTCAAATATACCATCAAAGTTGGTTACACACGACTTCCTATTCCCAATTATTTATTGTTAGTAATTGAAAATTTAAGGAACGAAAAGAATTATTTTGGTCTCCAGTGTCTTTTTGGGTAGCAACGCATCGATGACGTATTTAGCGTGATATAAATGGGTAACAAGTCACTAATTAACATCAGGTGACTGGTCTATTATACTGCCGTCCTCAAACTAAAAGGCGGTTAAGTGACAAAAACAGTTTTTGAGTTAGAGCTAAAAAACGCAGGATTATTTCGAAACCGTGCTAGTGATTCTCTATAAACCATTGTTAATGTTGTCATATTATGTCAAACTGAAAAGACATATATTTTTTGAACATTAATATTAATAAAATTCAAAAAAATATCAAAAAATTTTAATAAAGTAAAAATTTACCAGATGACATTTAGCCGCCTTTTAGCTTGAGGACGGCAGTATAATAAAGAATACATCCGTCACATTATGAATTAGAGAAATAATATTTGAAGTTGAAGTTGCAATTTGATAAAAGATTCCAGCGACAATCCTTGTGTCATTTAAATTACTTAGCCTTAGATAGCCTTATCTACATTTTTCTAACTGTTAGTACATTATTGAGACCGGCCGTTAATTATCTGTTGTTTTATTGATACTCACGAGGGTACCAGGTCATGGCTTTAATATTATTATAATAACATTGACGTTTTTAGGTATTTATTCTATACGAGTAACCGCCCTCGCTTTGCTTCGGTTTACTTATTGTTTTACACCTTAGGTTACATTATTGGAGTTTTATTAAGGATCCCTAATTTTTTTAAATACAATATAGCGTATGTTCACCGGGGATAGTGTAGCTTTCTAACAGTGTACGAATTTTTCAAATCGGTTCAGTAGTTTCGGAGCCTATTCAATGCAAACAAAAAATCAAATCTTTCCTCTTTATATATTAGTACTAGCTACCTGGACAGACTTCGTTCTGTCATTTTTTTTATTTTGAGATGTAAGCTACCCTATCTTTCAAGTTGGATCAAACTGCACACGGTATGCAAATTTGATTAAAATCGGTTCAGTAGTTTAGGAGTCCATCGAGGACAAACAACGTGACACGTGGCTTCAACCCATTAATGGCCCACTACTGGGCACGGGTCTCTCCTCTTGAGGAGGCCTAGAGCATACTCCACCACGCTGCTCCAGTGCGGATTGGTGGAGGGGTTAGTGGCCAACCCGAGTGTCGGAAGTTTTCAAACCGCCCGAGGGCCTCCGACATGGCTTAACGACTGTTATCTTATGATAACAACCGGGACCGACGGCTTTACGTGCCCTCCGAAGCACGGAAACGCTCAAGAAATTTTTGCCACTAGCGGTCACCCATCCAACTACCGACCGCGCCCGCTGTTGCTTAACTTCGTCGATCACATAGGATCGACGCAAGCCGCCGGGCTATGAGCGCTTCCCGCCGGGCTATGACGTGACACGTAATTTATATATATTAAGATAGATTAACGCCCCAACTCAGAGTCACTAACGGTTACTTAAATCGCTCCTTAGTAAAGAATCACCATACAAATTCTACAAGGAGCGATTTAAGTAACCGTTAGTGAGTCTGAGTTGGGGCGTCAGTGTTCCACATCAAATGTACGTCACGTATGTAACGTAACAACCAGCTTTGGACTATCACGATTATTTATATTAAAAAATATTATCAAAATTCATCCAAACTAGCAACTTCTGCTGTTTTAACGATTTAAGCTTACGTAAACAAATACATTTTTTTATTATTTATACAAGATGATAATAATATGATAAAGAAGAAAAGTGGTGCTTAATTCATATAATAGTAGGTACATAATTATAGATATGTCGCCAATGTATAAGGAGAAAAAACCGATAAAACTATACAGTCAGTAGGACTTACCTAAGACCTCGTTGACACGTTGGATTATTACAAGTTATCCTACAGCGTAAGTCTTAGAATATTTAACAGTGCTTTGTTAAAGCGTAATCGGGTACAAGGCGTAGGGAAAAAAGGTTTTCAGTCTAGAAGCGCTTAGTGATAGACTTGACAAGGAGCGGGTTACGTTGTGCTGAACACGCCGTAGTCTATACATACCAGGAGGCTGTATACAATTTAAACCGATTTCGCAACGTGTGTTAAGCATATATTATTTATTATATACATACATAAATAAGCACTTATACTGTTATCCTACCTTGTGGACTGAAAGTCTGAAACGCCACGAAACTAAACTGCATCAGCAAAGAGCTGAAAAATCTTATATTTATACAATCGAATTATTCATATTCAATGCTCTAATCACTTAATGAAAACTGTAACGTTGTATGTTTTAGTAATAATGTTGAAAAAGGTCCATTAATGGAATTCAATGGATTTTAGCGGACAATTGGACATAGTGTAATCATTCATCCTCCCAGCATTACACGTATAATTAATTAATTTGTCATAATTTTATATTGAAAGCTTTCGGACTTCCAACATCAAAGCACGGTAATAATATCTTTACCGTGGCAATGGACTGTTTCATTACGCTGCCACCAAACACGTAGTGTGTATGCCCAAGGGCTAATTGTTTAATGTGTACACGGGGAATATACACGTATGTTTATGTTTCGCGTTTATAGGTGTATACCTATAGTTATACAATACATTGTTTGAAACACATTCATAGTATAGATATAGTTATGAGTAGAATTTGTTTGTAGACCATTGGGAATGACGTAGTTACATTATATTGGCCTTATTAAAAGCAATTGGATACAAAAGACAAATATAACTTGTATGTTCCTAAGATAAAATTACACGTATGTAGGTATTAATAATAATTCTCATAACAACTGAAAGATTTATGGAAATTGTGTAGTGTTCAATGGTACGTATGAAACATAAATTACAATATACATATATGTACGTATGAAACAATATAATTTGTTTGAGTTTCCAATTATCCACTATGTTATTTGGAATTATTTGTTAGAAAAACATTTTTAAAACCTTGGTGGTAACTAAGTGAAGGTTGATTCTTCCTCGAGATACTGCATTTTATTGAATGAACATTTTTAGAAACCAATTTTGCCATAAATAGTCACCTAATAACGGTTAAATTAGAAGTAACTTCCGGAAATGGTTCTCTAAACTCATTTATCTCTTGTGTGCTATAAATAATCTGAATTTTACCGAGAAAAAAATACCCGACTTCAAAATAACTCAAAAACTGCTCGTCAGATCTAGCTCAAATTTAAGCGGGACCACATGACAAGCACCAGCTTTCGATTAAAAAAGAATCATCAAAATCGGTTCACCCAAAAATTCTGAAGTAACAAACATAAAAAATACAGTCGAATTTATTACCTCTTCTTTTTTTGAAGTCGGTTAAAAATAAAGAAGGTTTTAACTTAAAAAACAGAAAAAAGGACTCTTTCGACGCTTTCAAAGATCTTGTATTTCAAAGCTTCTAAAGTGCCAACAAGATACGACTGTATTAATTCTTAGTATACAACACTTATTTCTTTAAACGTGGGTGTTATAACGAGCATGTGGAATAAATATTTTTCGTAGATTTAAATGCGAGAATCTTTGTAACTCGACGAAACTTTACCGTCTCGTAATTGCGTGGTAATGACGTAGAATCAAACGTCCGTAGTTCATATACTTCACCGGGCATATTTGACAGTCCAGTAAGTATTATATGTATCTTAGATATGATAACAATAATTTTCAGGATTTTTTCAAAAAGACTCACCGCAACTAACTGTAGCTAGAAGCAAAACGCACGCTGTCAGCCGCATTTTTTTTCAAGAACTACACAACTTCCTTCATACAGTCACAACGAGTCCAGTTTTAGGACGGACACGTCCTGTTCGGTCTACGTTATTCGTGGACAGATAATGTCCTGGGAAACTTTTACGCGGCGGTTAGTGCGATCGCTGTTTGAAGCGACCCGCGAGAGTGAGTACGTATCTGGAACTACCATGGACGAACTCGACTGCTCGACAACCTTTGACACGCATGCGCGCTACACTGACCCCTCTGACTGAATTAAACTTTTAAAAAGATTAATCGTACATTGTCTCCTCGATTTGTACAAAATTTAGAGCTCGTTAATAAAGGCCATTTAACTTCCGAGTATTGCAGCTCATAAAAAATTGTTGGCATCGCGAAAGCGTTTGTAGGCAATTTCATTGTAGCATGTTTTTTTCAAGTTTGGGTTCGCAGTTGCTTTAGAAGCTTGCATTTGTCTTTACCTATTAGATGCATGACATGTGTGCATTCAATAAGTACTTCTACATATATTCGAAATCTCTATAATGCATTAGCTTTCGCTAATAAGTAAATGACAGATATCCTACCTGTAACATACAAATACAAAAAAAAATTATGATAAGGAGGAAAAATCTCTATTATTTTTAACCGACTTCAAAAAAAGGAGGAGGTTCTCAATTCGACTGTATTTTTTTTTTTTTTTTTATGTTTGTTACCTCAGAACTTTGGACTGGGCGAACCGATTTTGATGATTCTTTTTTTAATCGAAAGCTGGTGGCTGTCATGTGGTCCCATATAAATTTTATTGAGAACTGACAATGGCATCCATGATAAAACTACATAAGTCGTAAATTTGTGTTAAGATGTGCGCGACAAATTGACGAATAACTCAATATCACGCCAACCGATTTCGATGATTCTTTTTTTAATTGAAAGCAGGTGCTTGTCATGTGGTTCCACATAAATTTGAACGAGATCTGACTGACAAGTCGTTTTTGAGACTTTGAAGTCGGTTATTTTTTGTTAGTAAAATTTAGATTATGTACGCTCTAACATCGACAAAACTTTACAAGACGTTGCATATTACAGATATCTCTTATCCATATTATCATGGAGTAAGATAACTCTATAAAGATAATAAATGAATTTGATTTAGTCTAGTACTAGCAGCAACAAAACTGAATATCGGTTCGAGTTAAATTCGATATTAGGCTATATGAATTAATAGTGTACTCGTAGTAGGAATAAATTCTAAAATATAGATCGTTTACAACGAAATTGCATTTTTATTATGCATACAACATTTTGATTTGCGTACAGTCCATTTATAGCTGACTGTAAAACATTAAAGTTTCGTCGATAATATTCGTATCTCTGTAGGTACAATATTATTACAATTGTAAAATATATTTTACCAAAGAGTGCATCTTTAACAAAATTACTTAAGTGTTTGATAAAACATGGACGGCTTTTAAAATTCAAGGATATTTGAAAAGGGTTCCAGCTATGACGCTGAAAAAACTAGCTTGTGAATTCAAAACGCGAATTTGGTGCCTATGTACGTGCTTGTAGTGTAAAGACTGGCCAGCCATTCACCAACACACTAACAAAACCTACAAATAAAACCCTAAAGAATACCAAGCAAAACTAACATTGAGCGGAGACGCACTACGCATTACAAATTTTTCTGTAACTCTATTAGACTTTAGAAACTCCCAATCCATAACAGCAAGGCTATTCTGTTTTGTAGCTTGACAGCGGAATTTCAAAATTGAAGTTTGAGTTCGAGACTCACTTCACTTCGCAAGTGCGTACTAGATGATTAAAGAATGACATATCAATATGATGCAAGTTCGCTTTTGTTTTGTAACTTGACAAAGGAATCCACGATGAGTTTCAAAATTGAAGTTCGAGTTCGAGACTCCCTTCACTTCGCAAGTGCGTACCAGATGATTAGTTAATCACATATCAAGATCTCGGACTCGAACTTCAATTTTGAAACTCATCGCGGATTCCGCTGTCAAGTTACAAAACAGAATAGCCTTGCAGTTTCAAAATTAGCTTTATAAACAAACAATAATGCGAGGAGCATGTTGTTTGGTTTGCGAACATTAAATTTACATGATAATTTACAAAATTTTTCAAGTTACATAACAAAACTACTTCGCCAACTATCTTCGATATTTGTAAGCCACCTTCAATATTTGACAAATATCTTTACAATATACCTAATTATAACTGTTATACCTACCTACATTCCCAATCCTTCGTAGTTAGTAGGGGAGCCTAAGAAGGGATTTCGGAATTCATTTCAGCGCGTCAGATTAAAATATAGTGGGTTAATTAGATGCTGGAAATTGGAATGTGTGTATTTTAATAAAATTACCTCACTATTTATTTAACTTTTATAGTTTTGAGGGCAATAATACAAGAATAACGAAAATATTATAATCTACAAATTTTCATATGCCGAAGTAGCAACATAATGTACATTAGCGTTATAAATGTAAATATAGCGTCGCTGTATCTAGGTGGCCAAGACGGAGCCCGTCTCAATGCTCTGCCAAGTAATTTCGGGTCAGTAAGCGTACTGGCTCATAAGTTGCACACTTGGACGAATTATGGCCGCGTCCTGCCAAATTCTACCGTATCCCTCACCCCTTATACCATTGACCCATTAAGTTTATATAATAACATTATATAGTTATGAGATACTATACCTACAGATAACCTACTTAATTTGCACGTCAATTTATTTAGGTGCACAGATGAATAAAACCCTGCAAGAAAGCATAATCTTAGGTATATGTTATTAATCTATTAGTTAAGTTTTGTTTTAAATCTTGTGGAGGCGACTCACAGTGTCAAATTTTGGCTTAGTTGCGGTCATGTATAGTTTATCTGTTTTTTCGAAAGAGATTAATGTGGCAAACAATTGATAAAAATTCCCACAGTAAATTTCTGTATACTTTAAGAGAAATAATTTTTTGTGTGAAAGGTCAGTGACCTCAAGGAAAATTTAATTATTTTTTTATTTCTAAAATATAATTGTTTTTGTTTTTGTTAGTATCTTAAATAATGTAACATTGTATTATCTATTCATACTAAAAAAATAGGAAATGTAGCTGTAATATTATAAGACATATTTAAGATTTTTTTATTTCCACTTTTTATTGATTTTTAATTTAATCTTGTTGCGGTCGCATTTTATTCTTCATTATAAATATGCACAATATTGTTCTTTATAATGTCCTAAAAATTTAAAAATTACAATAAAAGGGGTAGAGAGATAAAGCGTTTCTAAGTATTTTAGAAATTTCTATGGAAATAGGGTTGTCTAAAAGTAATCATAAAAATAAATTTATGTATATATAAACAAACTTCGTTTCACTTGGTCACGTCACGCCATAACATGAGAACGACTTGAGCAATTTCATTTATCTTTTTTTACGGAAAGAAAAAATAAAAAAAATACGCAGAAATTTGGATAATTTCAGAAATCTTAACATCTGTCGGTCAGCTATCCTAGGTACTAATATTATAAATGCGAATGTGTGTCTTACCTCTTCACGCTTAGACCGCTAAACCGATTTAGATGAAATTTGGTATATAGACAGTTTGAGTTCCGGGAAAAGATATGTCTTTTATAAAACTATCCTATGGGATAGTTTTATCCCAGAAATCATCCTTTAAGGAGGGTGAAAAGGGGGGTAAAGTTAATATGGGACATCAATAACCGCTGAATCGATTAAGACGAAGTTTGATATGGAGATAGTTTGAGTTGTGGAGAAGGATACAGCACAAATGTGAAAATTTCTAAAATGGTCAAATTATTGTACTCCACGAGGACGAAGTCAAAGGCAAAAGGTACTTTATAAATAAATTATTAAAAACTACCAAATACCTTTAGGGTAAATTGCATTTAAAACTATTGTTGTTCTCTCGTTTTCGGGAATGTCCAGAGGTCGTTATTTCGGTCCTCGTAAATGAGCACTGTTTTCCAATAACTTAAACAAGTCAAGATGAGTCAATTTAATTGTTTCTGCCACTCGCTGACCAACATGAGGGTTGGGACACTCATGCCCCTCTAACATTAAGTCACTCGGTCGAGGTCCGATATGACATCCCCAGGAGAATAGGGTCAATATCTCCTGAGGCAAAGCAGCGCCATGGGTCTTTGCCGGCTCCATGACGCCTCACCACCGCTTCTCCGGACATTGAGTACTGATATTGGGTTTTAGCGTAAGCTTCTCGAGGGCGGACCCCTTCCCAATACCACTCAATGTTCTTCATCGAAGATCTTTTCATGTGAAAAGACTTGACGCAACGTTATATTGCGTATCATAAATTTTAAGACAAAGTTTTTATTTTTAAAACAAAAAATGTGACTTTTTTATATTAAATTTTGATTAAAAAAATCAACCTTTAATATTATTATACTATTATTATACATATTACTATTATTATTACAAAATATACCGAAATAACGATATAAATTAATATCAATATGGTAATTAAATTTTCATAGAAAAGTGACAACCCTTAACAAAACTTTCAAAAATTCATATCTTGTCACCCCTTTATTTTTATTAGCCAATATTTTTTACACAAATACGTTATTACATGTAGATTATTTCCATTCAAAAATAAAATGCGACCATTAAGAAACCGTCCCACAAAAAAAAATTTTCATTTTTGGTAAAAACATTAATTGTGCCATAACTTAGCGTGTTTTTTTTGTAGTTTTTGGCTAGGTTATAGATATGAACTTCTTTTATGAGAACATATTTTATTTATTCTCAAATAATGTACAAAAAAAATTATATTGCATTTCTATGATTTCTATGGGTTTTTCTCGATAATCACATTAACTCAGAAAATAATTTAAAAAAAAGCTTCAGTGTCTTTGTCAATTCTTTAAAATAGTTACAGCTATCAATTAAACACATAAACTATACATGACCGCAACTAAGCCAAAATTTGACACTGTGCGACTGTACAAATTAACCGTGAAATGTAACTTATTTTTAACCGACTTCAAAAAAGGAGGAGGTTCTCAATTCGACTGTTTTTTTTATGTTTGTTACCTCAGAACTTTGGACTGGGCGAACCGATTTTGATGATTTTTTTTAAATCGAAAGCTCGTGGCTGTCATGTGGTCCCACATAAATTTGAACGAGATCTGACAACTATGTAGTTTTTGAGACTTTGAAGTCGGTTATTTTTTGTTAGTAAAATTTAGATTATGTTTGCAAAGGTGACAAGGAAATATTTATCAGCCAGCTTTCTACATTTGCTGGTTATGGATAGACAAGCTACAAATTACAACATATTAGGTATTACGTGAATTTCGAATACCCGTTCACGTAATACTTTTGTCATTGAAAAGTCATTGTGATACTTCGCGTAACATCTAATAAAAGTAGCTGTTTGATCAATCAGTGTTTCTGCCAACTAATAGGGTGCAATGGCGGTGGCATTCGAATATAATGTACTGTGACAGCTTGACGGCAGCCAATTTTGTACACTTTAATATTGAGGACAAGGTTCACTTTCGATCATCTGGCTTAAGATACGAGTAGTCCTTGAATTGTTGAACTGATATTAAATTTGCAATGTTGTTGGGATGTAAGCCATCCTTCCAGATTTCTTTTAGGCTGATAACACGGCAATACAAGTACCTTCGTGTTACGAACGCGGGAGGTGACCATTTAAAAAACTCTTAAAAAAGCAACGTAAATTATATTATTATACTATTTATTTTATGTTTATTTTATATAACACAAAAAACTTAATTTCTATTTTATGTTATGTTGTACAGCGTGTTTTCTATACCTAGTTATTATGCTATAAAGTATAAATTCATGAATGCCTACTTTTCAATACAGCATAATTACATATAGTTGAATTAAAAACGTTTGACAATTCTACCAATCAATTTTATTATTAGATATTAATCAAGTATTTAACGTTAAGAAAATTTACGGACAAGCATAGTATAACTGTGAAAATAACAAAGTACCTAGTCTATAAACTTGAAGATACAAGCAGCAATTTAATCTAGAGTTCCTGAAATGCGCCGAATAGAACCAGTTGCAAATAAATTTCATTATCAGTTTACAACAAGTTTGTAACTGTAAGCCAACGTATAGTTGACTAGCAGCTTATTCGAAGAAGGGATTATTTAATTGACATGGAATTACGATACATTGCGACCACCGTTGTCATACTCTGAAGGGATACAAAAACAAGCGGGTCATTTGATAATATCCACCGTCGCGTACTAGATTATTAGGAAGACACCAACAAAATTTAATAAACGTTGACAGTTGACAGTCACACTGGGGGGTGTTACACAAGGATTCGCTGTGTCGTAAGTGGTACGTGCTGCCCACATTAAACGGTAGGTACAGTCAGCAAAATATGTAGGGCATTATTTCATATTAAGTACAGAATTTTTAGGTTATTATTTATCAATGTTGAATCATACCTTTACATGAATAGCATTTAACATGGATAATAACACAAACATCCCGTTAAATTAAATATTACAGAACAATTTTGTTACATGCCCTGGACGCGAAAACCACCCACACACACCCACGGCACAAAAACAAACGTTTTTGTGTCTCATTAATGCTTGCCCCAACCGTGAATCGAACCCAGGAATCATACCCGGGAATCCAACACCTCGTTTTGCAGAGTCACTAGTGTTAAGGCCTACGGGTTGCTTGTAATTTGGTAGATAAAATATTGAATAACTGAGACCTACGTTATTCTTATTTTATTATATTTCTTTTGCTGTACGACGTGGTTTTATAAAATAACTAAGTACTTCAATTATAATTTTATCATTGCCCAGAAATTTCACGAAAATAAAGTGAAGTCATCATAGTATCATAATAATATCTAATCTAAAACAACCTTTGCAAAATAATTTTGTCTGTCGGCAACTTCCTTTGTTATTGTTATTTAACTTATAAATATATTACGCAGTTATCGCTAGAATACGGTTAATTGATTTTACTTTGATGTGTATAAATGAACATCGCGTATGAAACGAACTGCAGATTTGATTTTGTTTAACAAAAGAGTGGTATTTTGAAATGTTCACTTTGTTTTTACTATCGACTGTGTTAGCGTGTAAGTGGCTTAATTATAATAGTAAAAGTGTAAATTTAAACGTGCTTATTAGGCAGTTGTATGATATCGTTAACCCCTTGTAATTTAAATGTAACTTTTTTGTAATGATATTTTTTAATGATTTCAATTATCCATACATAAATAGGCAAGTAAAAATTAGGACATATCAGTTAGAAACTCTTCTGTTTATTTACCGCTTTGAATACGGAAGTGGACCGGAAGTTCTCACAGTTGTGTACGAATAAAAAATATAATTTGCTTCAGTGACTCCATATCGCAAAACAACCTGCATACCTAATAATTTTCGTTTAAATCTCGACGACACATATAACACATCACAATCACACCCATGACCCGAGTACAAATGTTTATCTGTCGCATAAATATCTGCCCCGGCCCGGAATCGAACCTGTAACCCCTCGCTTCGCAGGCAGGGTCGCTACCAACTAGGCAATAGGGTCGTCAATGTTGATTAGTATAACAATTAATTTAATTGTACATGTATTTTCCGTTTTAGCTAGCTTCAGCGCCGACATTGCTTATACAAATGGTAGACAAGGCGGATTAAATAGATACTATGTTTATACTAGGTAAGTACATATTACTAACTTTTTGAAGGTTTTTCTTAACCCATTTTAAAAAAAGTTATTTCGGTAACCAAGTACTATGTAGGTAATACTACCAGGTAACTAATATACCTACTACAAATTTTTGATACACATCTATTAAGAACAATATATTTTAAACAAATATACAAAATGACGTAAGTGTATGTCTGTATGTATTTATGTCCGCGAAAGTAATGATAAATAAATATATACAATTTATGTACTTATATATATATTTTGTATTTAGTTTACAATTAATTAATGTAAAGGCATATTAATAAAATCGGTTTGATGATGAGTTAAAATACGTTTTTATGATATTTGCTAATGATGTAACAGCGCTAATGAGGTGACATGTCGATAAATAATAATGGTTTGCAAATGAACATTGTACGTATGATAGCGATGTACAACTACTGTGTATTTAACTCCTACAATTTAAAATATTCCCAACGGTCAACTAGTTGAATTATATTTAAGGCGATATTATCCCAAAAAATGGTATTTTTGAAGGTGTTTTGTTCATAAATGGTACATAATACAATTCTAAAAAAAATATATGTTATTTTACAGTCTTTGTTCTTTCGTTCCCTCATTCTTGATACACGATAGCCGTTATTTCATTGCATATAAATAAATCACAAAGTTGGGTCTAATCTGGCATAAAAATGGAGTTTTATTCGCGTTTTAATCGCTTCCAGATAATAAAAAATATACCACAGTATAGGTCCTAAAGATACCGATATTCCTTGGTGATAATTTGAAATTTTGAAAAACTTCCCTTTCAATTCCAATTTTTTCCCTTTCCACCAGCTACGAAACGCCCGACGCGTTAATTTACTCAATTTTACTCTCGCGCCAGTCGCCTTCGAGGTAGGACCTGTGCTAATCGGCATCGCAGCCGCACGTTGTCGAATTTCCGACACCAATTTTAATTTCGAATTTGGCGCGCGCGCCTTCTGAACTTATATTACACTGTCCAAAGTATCCACACAGCTGTAATTTGAAATAATAAAAATTGTTCGTTTTTATACTTTAGTTACTGTTTATAGTATTTAGGTATTGGTATAAGTCAAGTGCTAATTACACAATAATTCTTGCCGTATTAGGGCGGCTTAGAATACTAACCCCAATCCCAAGCCGGATGGGTGTCGTAAAAGGCGACTAAATCCGGCCCGCTGGTGGTAGGGCCCCTCGAGGGATTATATTGGTAATATTGATTTTAAATGTTAATTAATGCCATAATTACTATTATTATTTCTATTGTAAGAATTTTGTAAGAATATTGTTTTTTAATGTTGTTTTTTTATATTGTTTTTGAGTATTGTTTTTTTATATGTATAGTATAATATGTATATTTGTATATAAGTTAAACAGGGGAAGGAAGGGTAGAGGGAGGGTAGCGGGGGAGGTGGAAGGGAGGGGAAGGGGAGGGGAGGGGGGAGCGGAGGGAGGTGGAGGGGAGGGGAAGGGAGGGGGAGGGCCGGCAACGCATCAGTGATGCCTTTGGTGTTGCTGATGTCCACGGACGACGATAGCCAATTACCATCAGGTGGATCGTCAGCTCGTTTTCCGGCTATTTCCATAAAAAAAAATTATATCGTAAGAATAATAACATTGTTCGTGTTTGTACTTTAGTAACTGTTTATAGTATTTTGGTATATGTATAAGTCAAGTGCTAATTACACAATTAATTTATATACTAAGAAATATACATATAAATATAATATAAACTTATTTAACTTGTTCCGCCGTATTGGGGCGGCTTAGAATACAAACCCCAATCCCACGCCGGAAGGGTGTCGTAGAAGGCGACTAAATCCGGTAACCCAGCTGGTGGTAGGGTTTCTCGGAGAGAATATATTAGTAGTATTGATATTAATAGCTTATTAATACCATTGGTATTCTTATTTTTTCTCCATGAAATTCGCCTGGATAGCTACCACCCTCCAGTCGTAATCAACCGTGAAATGTTTTATGACGTGTTTCGGTTGCGAGCCGGAGTTCCAGCCTTCTCCTTCTGTCTCACCCCTTCTTTTCATTACCCATTCTTCCCCTCTTCAACTGTCACCTATCCCAGAGTTGTGCTTTGTTGGCTTGTTTTGGGGTCCTTGACATCATATAAGTCTCCCTACTCGTGTTCAGGCGTGATAGACTGTCACGGGGGCCAGGGAGACCCGATGAAACGGTCTTGCCGCTGGCCGCCCGTTGGTCCGTAGGGGACCCGAACCCAGGAAATCCCGCCCTGGGAGGCTGTCCCGCCGCCAATGAAAAAAGCCCGTAGAGTGTTGGTCGCGCCGGTAAAGGGAAACCGGATGTGGATCGTGCCCTTCATTCTAGGGTCGGATCGGGGGCCCTTCCGTCCCCCGTGACAGTAGCTCACTCATCCTGATACACTGTAGGGGTCATTCATGATTTCATTTTGACTCCAGAATCGCTGATGATGCACAGCTCTCTTTCCAATTTCGACTTCCCCGCTAGTAAAAATTACACACATGAGAAAGTCAAAAAAAGGAAGAAAGTTTAAATCTGCGGCACCCCTATCCACACTTAATGTTGACTTTTGCAACATAAGGGGCCTTCACTCAAACTTAAACGCTGTCCAACACCATCTTGAGACGGTGCAGCCGGCCATACTCTTCCTGACGGAGACGCAGATATCATCTCGTGACGACACATCATACTTACACTATCCCGGCTATAAATTAGAACATCAATTCATAGCACATGCCGGTGTATGCATGTTCTATCGTGAAGATATCTGTTGTCGACGTCTTGACTTCCTTGAAGGAGATAGAGATCTGTCCATTCTCTGCACACGTGTAGATTACGGGAACCAAACTCGTATTTACGTGTGCCTATACAGATCTCACAGCGGGAATGCCGAAATAGATCGACTCTTCGAGCACGTGCAGGGAGCGTTTGATTATGTGCTTGAGTGGACTCCAAGCGCTGAAATCGTGGTCCTAGGTGATTTCAACGCCCACCATATTGAATGGCTAGGATCACGCTCAACAGATTATGCAGGAAAATCCACCCACAACTTTGCTCTAGCCTATGGCCTCAGTCAGTTGGTGACCAGCCCAACTCGGATCCCCGACATTGACGGCCATAGTGCTTCTACTTTGGACCTCCTGCTTACCACCCACTCGCAGGGTTATGTCATATCTGTCGAGGCACCACTTGGCTCGTCGGATCATTGCCTAATACGATCCACGGCAACATTAGGCCAACCTGTCGACCGACGTCCAAGAGGTTCTCGCCAGGTGTGGCATTATGAATCGGCGGATTGGGATGGTCTGCGGGAATTCTATTCATCCTACCCATGGAGGCGCATTTGTTTCTCTACAGATGATCCTGACGCCTGCGCGCAATCTGTTACTGACGTGATACTTCAGGGCATGGAATGTTACATTCCTAACTCTGTGGTACCAGTTGGTGGGATGGCCCAGACCTGGTTCGACAGAAGCTGCGTTAAGGCATCCAGCCTCAAACGAACTGCTTATCAGGATTGGGCCTTTGCGCGTAAGAGCGGAAACACTGATACTGGACTTCTGAAAAAGAAATACAATGCTGCCTCTCGGTCCACAAAAAGACACCTCGCTGGAGCAAAGTTCAAGCACATTCGCAGAATAGGTAAGAGACTAGTGAGCTATCCATGTGGTAGCCGGGCCTTCTGGTCTCTTGCCAAAGCCATTCAAGGCAATTTCTGTGTATCCTCGCTTCCTCCCTTGCGCAGAGCAGACGATACCTTAGCCCACTCCGCTAAAGAGAAAGCCGATCTTCTGGGTACTCTTTTTGCGTCGAATTCGACTCTTGACGACGGGGGGAAAACACCGCCTACCATCCCGCAGTGTGAAGAGCAGATGCCTGACGTGCGCTTTAACCAAAATGCCGTGCGTCGTGCTCTTCTATCCCTCAACGTCAACAAGTCGAATGGGCCTGACGGTATATCTGCTGTAGTGCTGAAAACGTGTGCTCCGGAGTTGACACCGGTTTTAACGCGCCTATTCCAACTGTCTTACTCTGCCGGCATTATGCCGTCTTCGTGGAAGGTAGCTTTAGTTCACCCTATTCCCAAAAAGGGAGATCGGTCTGATCCAGCCAACTACAGGCCAATCGCCATAACCTCCCTGCTCTCCAAGGTAATGGAGCGTGTCATCAACTCGCAACTGCTTCAATACCTAGAGGATCACCAGCTAATCAACGATAAACAATACGGTTTTCGGCATGGAAGATCTGCTGGTGATCTTCTCGTGTATCTGACTCACCGTTGGGCAGAGGCTATTGAGAGCAAGGGAGAGGCCTTGGCTGTAAGCTTAGATATTTCTAAAGCCTTTGATCGGGTATGGCATAGGGCACTATTATCTAAGCTGCCTTCTTACGGAGTATCCGAGAGATTATGCAAGTGGATCGCCAGCTTTTTATCGGAGCGCAGCATTAAAGTCGTTGTTGACGGATCTTGCTCGGATATTAAACCCATAAACGCTGGCGTTCCACAAGGTTCTGTCCTATCACCTACTTTGTTTATCATGCACATCAATGATATGCTCGAAGCCGGGGGCATACATTGCTATGCTGATGACAGTACCGGTTACACCTATTACTCCGGCCACGCAAACATCTCTCGGACGCAGGTAGAGGACAAGCGGAATGAACTTGTGTCTGAACTCGAGACATCACTCGAGCGGGTCTCAGAATGGGGCAGACTGAATTTAGTCCAATTTAACCCCTCGAAGACACAAGTTTGCGCGTTAACCGCAAAGAAATCCCCATTCATCGTGGCACCACAGTTTCAGAATGTTCCCCTAAACATCTCCAAGAGCATTGGGATTTTAGGTGTCGACATTACGAATGAAGTCCAGTTTAGGGACCACTTGGAAGTCAAGGCCAAACTAGCTTCAAAGAAACTGGGTGTGCTCAACAGAGCAAAGCAGTACTTCACATCCGAACAGAGGTTGCTGCTCTATAAAGCACAAGTCCGACCTCACATGGAGTACTGCTCCCATCTTTGGGCTGGAGCACCGACTACTCAAGTGGATCCTCTTAACCGGATTCAGAGACGGGCTGTTCGTATTGTCGATAATCCCAAGCTCTCGGACGGTTTAGAATCGCTGGGATTACGAAGAGATGTGAGTTCTCTGTGCGTTTTCTACCGTCTGTACAATGGGGAATGTTCTGAAGAACTCTTTAATTTAATACCGGCGGCCAACTTCCACCATCGCTCAACGCGCCGCAATGCCAGGTTTCACAAACACCATATCGATACCTGGCATTCGTCCACGGTAAGATTTACACGACATTTCCTTCCGCGTACGTGTAAACTGTGGAACGAACTACCACCGACGGTATTCCCACGGTGCTATGATATGGGGACCTTCAAGAAGCGGGTCCATCACTTCCTTCTTAGCCGGCAGCGCACTGGTGGCGCCTCTGGTGTTGCGAGTGTCCATGGGCGACGGTGACTGCTTACCATCAGGTGGCCCGTCTGCTCGTCTGCCTGCGTATCACATAAAAAAAAAAAAAAAAAATATTTCCTAACTGAGATACGCGTGATACACAAATAAGTAGGTACTTACATACAAAATTGATTAATATCATCTAAATACTAACAAAAAATAACCAACTTCAAAAAAACTCAAAAACTACTTGTCAAATCTCGCTCAAATTTATGTGGAACCACATAAACACCAGCTATCGATTAAAAAAAGAATCATCAAAATCAGTTCATCCACAAATAAGTAGGTACTTACATAGAAAATTGGCTAATATCATGTAAATACCTACAAAAAATAACCAACTTCAAAAAAACTCAAAAACTACTTGTCAAGACTCGCTCAAATTTATGTGAAACCACATGACAAACACCAGCTATCGATTAAAAAAAGAATCATCAAAATCGGTTCATCCACAAATAAGTAGGTACTTACATACAAAATTGGCTAATATCATGTAAATACCTACAAAAAATAACCAACTTCAAAAAAACTCAAAAACTACTTGTCAAGACTCGCTCAAATTTATGTGGAACCACATGACAAACACCAGCTATCGATTAAAAAAAGAATCATCAAAATCGGTTCGTCCACAAATAAGTAGGTACTTACATACAAAATTGATTAATATCATGTAAATACCTACAAAAAATAACCAACTTCAAAAAAACTCAAAAACTACTTGTCAAATCTCGCTCAAATTTATGTGGAACCACATGACAAACACCAGCTATCGATTAAAAAAAGAATCATCAAAATCGGTTCATCCACAAATAAGTAGGTACTTACATGCAAAATTGACTAATATCATGTAAATACCTACAAAAAATAACCAACTTCAAAAAACTCAAAAACTACTTGTCAAGACTCGCTCAAATTTATGTGGAACCACATGACAAACACCAGCTATCGATTAAAAAAAGAATCATCAAAATCGGTTCATCCACAAATAAGTAGGTACTTACATACAAAATTGGCTAATATCATGTAAATACCTACAAAAAATAACCAACTTCAAAAAAACTCAAAAACTACTTGTCAAATCTCGCTCAAATTTATGTGGAACCACATGACAAACACCAGCTATCGATTAAAAAAGAATCATCAAAATCGGTTCATCCACAAATAAGTAGGTACTTACATACAAAATTGACTAATATCATGTAAATACCTACAAAAAATAACCAACTTCAAAAAAACTCAAAAACGACTTGTCAAATCTCGCTCAAATTTATGTGGAACCACATGACAAACACCAGCTATCGATTAAAAAAAGAATCATCAAAATCGGTTCATCCACAAATAAGTAGGTACTTACATACAAAATTGACTAATATCATGTAAATACCTACAAAAAATAACCAACTTCAAAAAAACTCAAAAACTACTTGTCAAATCTCGCTCAAATTTATGTGGAACCACATGACAAACACCAGCTATCGATTAAAAAAAGAATCATCAAAATCGGTTCATCCACAAATAAGTAGGTACTTACATACAAAATTGATTATTATCATGTAAATACCTACAAAAAATAACCAACTTCAAAAAAACTAAAAAACTACTTGTCAAATCTCGCTCAAATTTATGTGGAACCACATGACAAACACCAGCTATCGATTAAAAAAAGAATCAGTAAGAACAAATAAGTAGGTACTTACATACTTTGACTAATATCATGTAAATACCTACAAAAAATAACCAACTTAAAAATCGAAACGAGGTTTTTTCAAAATGGCAGACTTGTAGGTATGCCAGGTTCCGTAGAAAAATGTTCAAACCCTTTGGATAAGATATTTTACAAGTATATTGAGAATGATAAAAAGTATAAGAATAATTTAAAATAAAATACCTTAAATTATGTAAAAAATAATAAAAACAAAATTAAGCTAAAATTATCATTACTCTTATTTTATTGCACCTAAAATTCCAATGAATAAATCAAAATAAAGTATACTTTCACCCCAACTCAGAGCAGTTACTAATAATAATAATAAAAACCCTTCCACACTCATACCCCCGCAGTAGGTTACAAGTATTTACCTGTTTCGCGGGTGGCATGGACTACACATATAACACATCACAATAACAGCCATGACACGAGTACAAATATTTATCTGTGACATAAATATTTGCCCCGCCGGAAATCGAACCCGAAACCCCTCGCTTCGCAGTTCGCAGGCAGGATCACTACCAACTATACTCTGCGCGCCTTGCATCCGAAATGTTTAATGACAAACCGTTGCCTAGCAACCACTGACAACCAGGGATATAAAACTTTTTGTGGTTTTATGAGAATATTTATTTTTTTCCTTTATTTCTTAGTCTTTGCTAGTAATAAATCAACTGACTAATTTAATGATAAGTTAATGCATAAAATACATACAATACATAGTATCATAAAATTATTGATTTCATATTTAAACCTTTATACCCTAACCTTAAAATAGCTTAATTAGTACGTAATTACATTGTTTTACCTTCAAAGATAAAGTATATTTATTTTATATGTAGATACTTTAGTAGAATACTGCTGTAAAACGGGACCACGAGAGCTTCGCCTCTCGAGGCGAGTTCCAATCGTCAGAGTTAAGCAATGCTTGCTATGGTATGCCCAGCATTTGGAATATGTAATGAATAAACGACTGTAGTGACAAAAAACTTCTTGATCGAACTTATGGGCTAAGTAATTAATGAGTATATACTCGTTAATTAAATAGTCGACATTATTAAAGCTTGACTACTAACCTTCCTCCTCAGTGGAGGTGCCCCGTGCTTAAGCAGCATTGAGGTATTAACATGGGTCTCAGTTATGAGGAGACCTGTGCCCTGTTATGAGCCACTGAGTTGTTGGTGGCACACAGTTGCAGCTATAGAGTGATAGGGTGAAGTAACAAAAAAACGTAAACGTATTTTTTACAATTTTATTTCAAAATTATCATTTAACAAAATAAATATGACTATTAAGGTAAAATGACTATAAAGTTTTAAACTCTTCAAGTTCAGTTCTTCAAGGACAGTAATTGAAACATGAATAAATATACAAAACTTTATCACATGTTGGTACAACGGACAACCATACATTGTTAGTAACATTCATCTCCTTGTGGTAATCCCCATCTCCCTTTTGGCTTTCAAAAATTAAATGGCCCTCTTCTAAAAATCCATCTTCATTAGCTGAAAAGAAAAAAACAGATACATTATATTGAAGGAGCCGTGGCACGGTGATCAGTTACCCTAACTGCTGAGCTGTGGATAACATGTTCGAGTCCCAGCTGGGGCAGATATTTATTTCACAGATAAATATTTGTACTTCGGTCATGGATGTTAAACTGTGTGTAAATTTTTTACAGATTTATTTTTGTACAGTTGTACAGTTTTGGACATGACAATTATTATTCAATAAAGTGAAAAAACATACCAATATGCACTATTATTAAGCGCTTTCTTTTTTCCACAAGGTCCTTTTAAACCCATCGACAACCCTTCTCAGAAAGCTTCACGGCTTGAAGTAATGCTCAAATCTTGCCAGACCTTACTTTTTGTATGACCTAAAAATTAAAGAATGTATGCTTTTTAAATTAAGATTTTCACATAATTATATTATATTTTTTACAAGACAATACCCACAGCTTTAGCTCCATTAATGTATTGCTTAAAACATATATTATATATCATCATAATCTCGACCCATCAAGGCCCACTATTGAGCATGGATCTTCTCTTAGAATGAGAAGTTTAGGCCATAGTCTACCACGCTGGCCAAGTGTGGATTGGCAGATAACAAGACATAATAGTAAGTAAACCTGCATAATAGTTCTCAACGACATTGAGGTCGCACTTGGCCAGGGCATTATTCCACACTATGGATTATTTCTGAGGAGCTTTGATTTTAAAAGGATTGATTGTGATTTGTGTTAAGTAATTAGTGAATACGTACCTTCGATATGCAATGTTTCATCAGTATATTATATTTTACGGCCTTCTTCCCTCATTTTAGCAATGAAACACAAGTATTTTCACCTCCACATAACTATTTCACGTTTTTCTATAAGTTAACTTCTTGACTTTTTCAAATATTTTATTATAAGTTTGCTTGCTGCAAATAGTGGATGACGCGCGACGTCACGTCAGCCAATCTGGATTCTGGCCAATCAGGCATTGTTTCGGTTCGTACGTTCCGTTCCTTTAAATTTTTATCCTCCAAAATTATAATTGGGTATTTGAAAGAAGCTTAAAATAATTTAAATCCGCTTAGATTAGTTGCTGTTACCTAAATATCATATAGTGAAATTCATTTAAATAAAGAAAACCATTACTATCATTGGTTAATTTATTAAAATAAATTATACTTCCGTGTGTAATGAAACGTCCGTGTCGTCCATACCACAGATTAGTAAACGATCTAAACTTCGGAAAATAATACGACCAAATTGCAAAGTAAGTTAGCACCATAACTCTGTAAAGATTTTGGTAGTCATTTCTATTTATAGGCATACGTAAAATTGTACATTATGTTGAAAGGTTTCAAATCGCATCATGGAAATAAGGTTGTTACAGCAAAGTGTTTGAATAATGACAGAGTTATTTAATTTTGTTTGTTTCCACGTTTACTCGGAGTTTTTAGTTGTTATCGATCAATATGTACCTATTTAAGTATTCACAAATAACATAGTGAGTAGTTTATCTAAATAAAACGCATTTGGTGTACAAATTTATGTCAGTTGGTGAAAACCCTAAAAAACTATTTTTATGGTTTGTTTACATTTGTTTCGGCTGCAAAACGCGTAGGGTATAGGTTACAGAATCTAAAGCTACGCACGGGGTCATGAACCTCACGGCCGCGCGCGACCGGCTCACGGCGTGGCGGTCGAGTTTACACTCAGGGGAGCGGGGTATAGGGGAGTGAACAAAATGCCTACAACGGTCGGATAATCTCGCCTTAAGCATAAATGAGTATGAAAAACTTCAGGCATGGAATAATAAATAAAGGACCTACAATTTTTTTTGAAGTGATGAAGTTTCATATTTTATCATAAACACACTGTCACAGCAATCGCTGATCATTTTCTATTAGTTATTCAAGAATTAAAATTGTTTATCTCCGAAGTTTTTCATGAGTTCTAATATTTATTATGGACAAAAACTTTAAAAACGAAAATCCCGTTCCAATGTTAGGTACTTATAAGATTATTTTTTTTTGCAAAAATCGCGGACAATACAGATACAACGGCTCAAATATGGAACCTCGGCAAATCAAGGATCAATGTGAAATAACCCTTTAACATTTAAAATTAATTAATTTAAAAAAAGTTAGTCTCTTGATTGAAAAATGGTATTACACAATAAATGAGTACCTAAAAGATGATTTCATTAGTAATTACTTAGCCATTTTATTCATTGAATATCATTTTTATTTTATTATTATTATTCTCTACAATTTACAATTATTAATTAATTTAATAACTTGACATAAAATGTAATTATTTTAGATGTTAGTTTTTGTTTAATATTTTATTAATGACTATATATGTTATAATTTTATATTATACTAGCTGCCCGGACAGACTTCGTTCTGTATTCGTTCTGATTAAAATCGGTTAAGTAGTTTAGGAGTCCATCGCGGACAAACAACGTGACACGTAGTTTATATATATTAAGATTGTATGCCCGTTTGTGGCGGAAATGCAGAGATCCATTTGTATTTGACCTGTTACACCAGAGGTTAATTGTACCTGTATTCCACAATAAAGATTATGATTGATAGATTGATTGATTGATTGAACATTATAAATTCGGTCGATTGCAGAGCAGTATCACTGCATTTAACTAATACAAAAGCTTTATAACTGGTTAAGGAAACATTAATATTATTCTTTATTAATATCCAATTACAGTAACAATGACTTCTGAAGGCTTACCGATATTCCTTTATGAATAATTAATTTTCATTTCAGAGAGTATCACCGACATGGTTATGAACTTACGCATTCAGAGGAGTCAATCAATGATTCACCCATCATTAAATCACGTGACACAGCCATTATCATACATGGACATCAAGGCAGTGCATTTGAGACCTTGAATCCTGTTGTGAAGGATGGTATATATTTTTATTGATTTATTGTATCTTTATGCATTGGCCCTAGCGTATATTTCTTTGTCACTGAACTCAAAGTTTTGGTAAGAAATTAAAAATGTGTAAGCATTGCAAACCAATGTAAGAAATTGCGGCTTGTTTAGCTTGTAAATATTTGATTGAATTGAAGGCACTCACGCCGTTGGCATTTGCATGGCTGACTGGTGGTAGTGGAAAAATCCGCACTGGACCAGCGTGGTGGAGTATACTCTAGGCTTCCTTATATTAGACCATTGGTTGATGCCACACAAAATAATCTGTGTATTATCATTATGCTATAATTTCGCTACCTATCGCATTCCCTTACACGAGCACTTATGAGTAGCTATTTTTAGCTCTGAATATTATGTGTAGAGATAGGGCTAAGGAAAAATGTATTTCAAGTTCAGAAAGGTTAGGTAAACGTAGCGTGCGAAGTTGAGATGTTTTCCCGGAATTTCAATATTTCTAGAAACGCGTCGAGTGTAAGCTCATAAATTATTGTTATTGAAGTGAAACTAGAATGGGCGCAAAAACAAAGTACCTTGGCAATATCCATCAGTACTAACCATCCACTTGAAGCCATAAAGTTTAAAAATATTATGTAGTAATTTAAAGTTATTTGAATTCTGAGATTGATGATGAGATTCTGACAGAAGTTTCGTATATAGGTAGCTTTTAACATTTTTAGGTTTCCCAAAGCAAGGCAATTAGCACTTAGCGCAGGTAGCATGAAATGTAAAAGGTTTTTCATATTCTTGCTTACTTATTATTCATATTGCTGTGCTAATTCTGATAAAATATTTTTAAGTAATTAAGTATGATAGCAATTTTGTTTTCCATCAACGTCAAAATTTAACAATTTAATATCTCTGTTCACAGCTTTCCTGATAGCCTATGACTTAAACGTAATCGTCGTTGACTGGTCGATCTTCGCTAAACAGAGCTATAGGAATGCCGTGATCGCTGTGTCCAGCGTAGGGTTGGAACTTGCGAACCTCGTCAATAGTCTGGTGAAGGCTGAGAGAGTTGAGTTAGACCGCTTGCACATAGTTGGGTTCAATCTTGGTGCGCATGTTGCCGGCTTCACTGGGAGAGGCTTACGTGGAGAAGTGGCTAGAATAACTGGTAATTATTTTCAATCTATAACCACAAGATTATAGTTTCGAACATAGAAAAGAACTAAATATTTTTTGATGGGGAGAGAGATGAGTTAGGAATCAAGTAAAGGCCGACCCCAGAACTCAGCCTCAGGTTTCGGGGTTTATTTATTTGGCATACCAATGTATGTTGTTATACAGGTTATTTTACCCAGTAAATCCCCCTACGATTATATTTTCCAGTGTATGTACCAGTATAATGTACTATTTAGTGATAAATCTCAATTTATTACAGATACTGATTTTAACAGAATTTTATTTTATGATTTTAACAGTTTGTTAAACAACGTTTAAATCGAAACACAAAGTTATTTGTAACTTCTAATTTGATACAGTATGTGTGGAGAATTTTCTTGAAATTTTCATAACTAAAGAAAAAATAAGAATTAGCTCAAATCTGACTAGCTCAGATTATACTACTCAGGTTTATCGGTTAACTAGTAAGTAAAACCTATCACCTTTAGGTCCTATGAGTACTAACAGGTTTCTGTTTTGTCATCGAATTGAACTTATTTATCAGTCTATTAATATTCCAGGCTTGGATCCGTCTAAAGGCCAATGGGAGAGCAACTCCAATCGCTTGACACATACCGATGCATTGTACGTCGAGGTCATCCATACTGATGGAGAGGGTTTCAAGTCTAACGGCCTCGGTACTCCCATTGGTCATACAGACTTCTACCCTAATGGCGGGAGCAATCAGCCTGCATGTCTGTTCTCCAACTCTTGCAGCCACAACAGAGCGTGGGAGATGTTCGCAGCCACTCTCATTCACGACCATTTGACTGCAAACAGATGTGCGAATACACTGCAGTTGTGGACTAACAGTTGTCACGGGTATACCCTAAATATGGGTAACAACGCATACGTAAAAATGGGGTAAGTTTAGAAAGATATAGGATGATTTTCAGAATGTACTTCGGCAACCATTTCACATGGGATTGAGCAGACACGATGACAGTTAATATTTTATAGAGCTGAATAAAGGTCCAATAAGTGGACTTAGTTTAATGCTGAATTTGACAGTGTAAAAGTCAATAATAAGGTGTATTGTAAAATATAATGGAGGCTCAATGAAAATACGAAATCTAAACTAATGATGATGAAACCGCCAAGCAGTTCTTTGCAGCCGATGAAACTTGTGCTGCTATTCCTCAGCTATTTAATAATTTGTAATTATTTAAATTTTTTCATTTTATTTACAGATCTGGAATATTCCGCGTCAACACTAAGCGCACGTTCCCCTTTTGATTTTAAATGAAACGTGAAAGTGGGTCTTCAGCGAGCAGTATCAATTTTCTAATGAAGACCTACATGTAACGAGTATGAGAGTGAAATATATGTGTTTTTAGTTATAATTGTTTAATTTTAATTAAATCATGAGTTATCTCTTTAAAATAAACTTGCCCTCTCTTCTATACGGATAACCGCCTTATTACGGCCAATACTACTCCCAAGCTACATACTCATAGTCTACACATACACTATATTTCCCTGTGTCATGAGTACCGTGAATAAACTAAAAAGACAAGAACACACACACCCAGACAAAGAAATGATATTCAAAGGCGTCA
The DNA here is from genome assembly GCA_911387775.1 of Thymelicus sylvestris. NCBI lineage: Eukaryota > Metazoa > Arthropoda > Insecta > Lepidoptera > Hesperiidae > Thymelicus > Thymelicus sylvestris. Next base: position 11,532,685 of record OU426893.1, read on the forward strand.
TTTAAATTTCTGCCTCAGGGAATCAAACCCAGGACCCTTCGAACGGTAGTCCAGCATGGTAACCATCAAGCCACGCGGGTCATCTAAACTGGTAAAATATGTCCTTAAAAACTGCACAGCAACCGTCTAAATGATAAAGAAAAAAATAATCTCAAAAAATTTAAAAATTAAAAATCCGCTTGCTATCAAAAAAGCTATTATAGCTTTTTGAAATCTTTATGATGAGCTCTTTAATTTGATACCCATATTGCGTTATTCGATTTATTTTTAATTTTTGATACTTCTAACAATAGCATCTCCATTCTCCACAGATACATATACCTAGAAACATCTCACAGCCACCACCATATTTGTTTTTTTTAATCACATATCTAAGAACACCATAGACTTAAATATATAGACACGCTGTTCCATACAAAATTCGTGTCACATTCGCCAGCCACAGAGTACTCAATCACAGAGTCACTATGCGCCTGCCTATGGTGCCGGCACCCTGCTCCGTAGTGATTAAGTACTCTGTGTTCGTTCTGTCAAGTTTGGTTCAAGATGGCGGTATTAAATATTTGACACTAAATATTTTTTTTAAAATGTAAAAATATAGTTACTTACCAATTATGATTAAATAAAGTGAAATAAAGTTCAAACGTAAATAATGAAAACGTTTTAACTGTGCACAATAAAGAATAATACGTTAAGTGTTCTTGAACAGTCGGAGTTTAATGTGACAGCTACTTGCTCGCAACAGACTAAACTGAGGTGCCCCCAATTGGGGTAAACACAGGTGAACAAACTGTAAGTACTGAACAGCCTGTCTATGGAATATAGTGTTTTCTATATTCGCAGGGTCTATGAGAACACTTGAATTATACATATAGACGAATCTAACGATTTCTTAATTATTAATTTATTATTATACGAGGTAATAAAGAATATTACATGCATACGCGCGAAAAACATAACGCTTCCTGGCAGTCGGGCGGGTAATTATACCCTAGCTTCGATTCGTGAAAACAGAACTGGCATACTAAATGCTACTACTTTTTATGTAAATATGATGTGTAAACAAGAATTCAGGGTTTATACTAAAGGCAAGTTGCATCAAAATCCTTTCAGCGGTTTTGGCATTAATAACAAATAACGTTGACATTTATAATATCACTAGGATAGCAGTCAAACCTCTCAGATGCGCTTGCATTGTAATTATATACTAAGTTAATCCTGCAGGATAAGTACATTTAACGAGGCTTCTCTACTAATGCTTCTTAGCTGGTCAGCGAACCGTATCCGGAACGAAGGGACTGAATAAAATTGACTTCTTTTCTTAATACTCGTTGTAGTATATTTTATTCTCACATATTTTATCCTACTAATAATAAAATAATTAATGTAAACGTTTTTACAGGATTCAACGTTTGTTACGTGATCGTGCAAAATCGGTTGAATGCATTTGATAAAATTTGGCACACATATCAGTAAATAAATATTATAAAGTCCCCTGCTCGTTTGTCCGTTCATCTAAACGTGATAAACTAAAAAAAGTATTAAACAGATTTCCATATCGTTCCCACCAATTCCATTTTGCACCGTATTTGTCATTTTGACCTTTTCAAATTTTTGGCTTTGATTTATTTATTTATTTATTTATTATTAAATTTCATAATGAGAAAGGTATCTTATGCTTAGAACGTTGATCCCACACTAGGATACTCTGTGTTGTGGATGATCAACAACATTTGTCTTTGTTGTTGTTGTTGATAAAATTAAATGAGTAATAAGACTAATAACTTTTTATCCAGTACCAACTGGTGGGCTAAACTAGGACTTACGCTCATACTCAGAGTCACTAACGGTTACTTTTCGCTCCCCAGTAAAGAATCACCATACAAATTCTGTACAAACGAGCGATTTAAGTAACCATTAGTGACTCTGAGTTGGGGCGTTAGACTTTACTGAAAGTAACGATTTTATAACATACTAGCTGTTGCCCGCAGCTTCGCACGCGGAAATTATGCTTATCATATTATTTAGTATCCCTTACAAAAGAAAATTTAAAAACAGGTTCATTTATATTGAAGTACCTACTTACATTTAGGAATTTACATACTGAAACTTACGATACAATCCCAGATCATTTCTCCGGGAGCGGGTTTGGAATGGTAAACAACATTAACATTTTTTTTTCTTTTCCCTCTCCCTCTCCCTCTCCATCTCCCTCTCTCCCCTAACCCTCTTAATCTCCCGCTCCCTGTCCCTTTTCCTCTCCCGCTCCCTGTCTCACTTCCCCTCGCTCTCCCTCTTCCTGACCCACTCCCTCTCCCTTTCCCGCTCGAGGTCCTTCACCCACCACATATCCCTCTCCCTCTCCCTTTCCCGCTCGAGGTCCCTCTCCCACTTCATATCCCTCTCCCTCTTCCTCTATCGCTCCCAGTCTCTCTCCCGCCCGCACCCGCGCTCTCTCCCAATTTCTGTCCCGCTCCCACTCCCTCTCCCGCTCCCTGTCCCTCTCTATCTCCCACTTCCACTCCTTCTCCCTCTCCTGCTACCTATCCATTTTTAACTTAAAAAATGACGAAGTTGCTTACTAAGTTCATTCCCCTAAATTAACTCTTTAAGGTATGATTTTCCGAAAAAAAATATCTAAGTTAACTTTTGTTTATTACTATAAACTTACATTAAAAAAATCATATATTTTATAACTCTAAAACTGGCGAAGTTGATTTGTATGTAGTTGACTACCAACCCCTATTTTTAGGGGATGAATTTCGAGAAAACAGTGTTACAGTTATTTTTTGTGTCTAACTATAAGCTTATATACAAAATTTCACCCTTCTTACTTCAAAACTGACGAAGTTGGCATACTAACTTGCACACTCTTATTTAACCCTTTAGGGGATGACTTTCCAAAAAAACGTAATATCTAAGTACTTCCAAATTTTGTTTCTAATCTGGAGCTAGTATATAAATTTTCATGTTTTTAACTTTAAAAATGACGAAATTGCGTACTAAATGAAATCTTCTAAATTAACCCTTTAAGGGATGATTTTCCAAAAAACCGTGTTAAAATTAACTTTTGTTCTCAACTATAAACTTACATAAAAATTTTCATATTTATAAGTCTAAAACTGACGAAGTTGAATTATACGTAAATGGCTTCCAACCCCTATTTTTAGGGAATGAATTTCGAGAAAACAGTGATAAAGTTATTTTTTGTGTCTAACTATAAGCTTACATACAAAATTTCACCCTTCTTACTTTAAAAATGACGAAGTTGCATACTAAATTAAATCCACTAAATTAACCCTTTAAGGGATGATTTTCCGAAAAAAATTGTTAAAGTTAACTTTTGGTTATTACTATAAACTTACATAAAAAAATTCATATTTATAACTCTAAAATTGGCAAAGTTGATTTGTATGTAGTTGACTACCAACCCCTATTTTTAGGGGATGAATTTCGAGAAAACAGTGATACAGTTATTTTTTGTGTCTAACTATAAGCTTATATACAAATTTTCGCCCTTCGTACTTCAAAACGGACGAAGTTGCCATACTAACATTCGCACTCTTAATTAACCCTTTAGGGGATGATTTTCCAAAAAAACATAATACTTACAAATTTTGTTTCTAGTCTGGAGCTAATATGTAAATTTTCATGTTTTTAACTTTCAAAATGACGAAGTTGCCTACTAAGTTCAATTCAGTAAATTAACCCTTTAAGGGATGATTTTCCAAAAAAATATATATATTAAAGTTAACTTTTGTTTATTACTATAAACCTACATAAAAATTTTCAAATTTATAAATCTAAAACTAAGAAAGTTGGTTTGTATGAAAGTGTCTTCTAACCCTTATTTGTACCCCTTAGGGGATGAATTTCCGAAAATCCGTTCTTAGTGGACGTCTCCTTAGCATAAACTATCTCCCTGCCAAATTTCATCTTAATCGGTTCGGCAGTTTCTGAGATTTTTTGTTTAATCAGCGGTGTGTCGCTTTTCATGTATATAGACTAGTGAATAACCGGCGTGTTCCACTACGCTAAAAAAATTATGATGAGAATGACAGATCAGCGTTTCTTTAAGGCCTATTGAAATTTAAATACAAAAACTACGCCGTTTTCACGAAGACACGCTGCAAGAGGTGCTGTTAGTGGTCCATGGTCCAACACATGGTTCAATTAAGTGGCCACCTCGCAGCCCCGATCTTACGCCTCTCGAGTTTTTTTTGTGGGACCACCTAAAAAATGAAGTCTACAAAAGAAAGTACGAAAGTGTTCAGGAGCTGAAAGAGGCATTAACGAGGATTTTAAATAATATCCATCAAAGAAATCTTTCCGCTGCTACTTGCTCAGTACAAAAACGAGTGAACTTATGTATTCGTGAAAACGGCGGTCATTTTGAATAATAGATAACCTATTTTTAAGTTTGTGTGATATGTTGTGTCTTACCGTAGTTTTTGTATTGAAATATCAATAGGCCTTAAAGAATCTTTTAATCGCAGTAAGAAATAGGATTGTTTGGCGATAAAGAATATTTCGAGTTGATTTATCGCTTTTCAGTACAAAATGTATGGAAAATGATTTTAGCGTTTTCTGACTTTTCTAGTACTCATACCTTAAATGGTCCCATAGAGTATTTTGATCCCCAGACGAAGTAGGATCGATAGGCATAAAAATATTTTTTTTGTATTTTAGTACTTTTTTCACTGACCGTACATTTTTTCAAAAATCTGTGAATGCAGTTCAGAATATCTTAAAAAGTTATGGATAGTCTCCTAGGAACGTTTTCCTGTAACTATAACGGTTAAGGTACCTGCCCTTACCGACCCGTCTCAAAAATCCACCCTGTATAGATTTTCAATGCTCTCCTATCCACATGTATTTACCTACTCAGACGTCTGGAAAGAAGCCGAAATGATAGACATTCTCTATAAACCCGGTAAACCTATGGATCGGCTATCGTCCTATCAGCTTAGTTAACACGTTTCCAAGTGTCGCAAAGTGGACTCCATCAACTAAAAGAAGGAGTTCCTGAAGAACTCCGTACAGCGTATAAAAGAGTGGGAAGAGGGCGGATCCTGATGAATCTCTATACACTAAAGGGAACTTCCTTTATGGGGAGTACTCCACTCTGACACACCTGACCGGCTCGCCATGATGAATTCCACCAAGGTCCAAAGTCAAAAGGCCCAAGGTCCAAGGTCCAAGGATGCTGACACAAAGTAATTTTAAAAATTTATATTATTTTTATTTGCTTTGCCAGTAAATTTTATTAATTAAAATTGAATATGTGAACAATAACCAAATAAAATACGCACAGAAGTTTTGTGTGAAACTTATAACATACAAAAACAGTAAACAATAGACAAATACGTCAACTTATGTCACAAAAATAAACAATACGCAAAGTCAAAAGTCAATCAAAAAAAATTTTTGTACGATACAAAAGAAATGAAAATCTGCCAACCAACGTACCGTGGAAAGGCACGTCAAACAATTATAAAGTACAATGTACAGTTTTGTTTTTTCTTGTTTCTGTGGTTTTCAGACAAAACAAAATGTTAGGTAACAAAAACATTCTTTCATTTATTCAAATTTCTTTAAGAACGTTTTTTTATGGAAATAGCCGGCAAACGAGCTGACGATCTACTTGATGCGCCACTTGGCCATCGTCGCCCATAGACATGAGCAACACCAAAGGCATCACCAGATGCGTTACCGGCAAGAAAGTGAAAAGAAAACGAAAGAAAGAACTAAATTATCATAATGTTATGAATAAGATTTGATATCTTTATCAAAACGACATTAAACAGTTTATTCTCAAACCGATTTAAAAATTTCATTTATTTTTAATGGAGCTCACTTTTAATTCTAACAAGTATGACACATTTTTTACGTTTGCACCTATGAATTGTGAAAAAAAAAATATTTATATTTTCCACAACGTTGTCACCCATGAAATTGGAAGCACTTTTAGTTCGAACGTAATAATTCTCTTTGTCACTCATATATCCACAAGGACTAGTAGCCCGCAATATCTCGTGAGTACTCTCTTTGACATGTCAGGTACAATTAGTACGAACCGGTTTGAATACGGTAGAAGTGGGGCCACCGTTAGAAAAATTAGCACAGGCGAAAGTGGTTTGCTGCTCAAAAATTGTGTATGTACTGAAGCTTTGATTGAAAAACTTGAAATGATAAATAAAATCAAATGGATGCCCCAATTAGCACTTAAGTTTAATAATGAAATATTGCTGCGGTACCTACGCATTACCTTCAAAGCTGTGAATTGCGATTGCTCGCAGAAATAGGCCCAGATTCATTTCGCAATAATGTATAAAAAAATATTTTATTTTTTTATCTGTAGCCTCAATTTCCAGGTCTCATAATATATTACATCTACCTTTTCGAAGTCGATCAAAAGTGTCATATTCTTTCAAATTCAAATTCAAATTCAAAATCATTTATTCATGTAGGTATCATTGATACACTTATGCACGTCATTTTTTTAATTTACCAGCTTTTCGGAAAGGTGCTTTGTCATGGAGGAGAAGAAAAGCCGAAAGAAACTCCTCAGCACATCTTTTAAAAATAAAATACATTGGTATATTTCTTACAAAGAAGTATCACTAGCCTGTACGGAACTGGTTGCAGATCTGGTCATTTCCATGCGTCTTTGTCATTTATGTACTCATCTACAGTATAGTAGCCTTTCCCTAAAAGTTGAGATTTTACATGTTTCTTAAATAATTCCACTGGCAAATCACGTATTAACTTTGTTTAACGTGTTAACTTTATTGATTAAATCAAAATGCGCTGTTATTTTTATTTTTATTCCTATAGGTACGCCATCATTAATTTTTCGTGGTAAAACTCGGCGAAGTAAAAAATCAATTCACGTCTACGAATATAATATAGAATTATACATAAACGGTCTCTACCTGCAACGTGTTGTACGAAATTAATTGCAAACGGGATACTGAGATTCCAAGTGTTATTGTGGACTTAATGTAGACATGCAGAAAATGTTGGGAACGTCAAGGGGAAAATGTCCTCATAATGGTTTTTTTTTCTGTTTGAATAAATGAAACAACAGTAGATTTTTATGAAGTAAAACATCTGCCATTGTGCCGATTTCAGATACCTATTGCTTTATTATTATTCTAAGCCTATTGCTATCGTCAGATTGGAATAATATCTACTCTTTTTTAAACGACTTCAAATAAGGACGAGGTTCTTAATTCGATCGTTTTTAAAAATATTTAGTACCGTAGAACTCCGTTAATTGTCAGGTAATTTAAAAAAATCCTTTCTTTATTCGAAAGGTATGTTTCCAGATTTGTTCCATAATTTTTCCATATTTTGAAGGATCTCCTCAAATATTATAGGCATAATATTAAGGCGATTTAGATAAATTTTATTCGAAGGCTAGTTTTTGAAATCGGTTACTTTTTTATAATATGTACTTACAAAAAACCAAACTGAATTGAGAATTTTCTTCTTTCTTTGAAGTCACTCAGTTGAATATTTATTCATTGTTAAGCTTTTGTTAATGTTGTAAACTGTTTTTCATAGACACAATTTTTGAGTTGTGTCTTATTTGTGTCGTCTCGATAAACATTTAAGCAATAAGCATATACGTTACATTATAGTTAAAAAGTGTAGTGTATGAAGAGATTGCATTCAAAACAAACACATAAACACACATAAAAATATTTATTCATAATTTAGTCGTAACTTAGGAGGTAATACCTCCTTTAATTACTATTCTAACACATAGGTAGGTACACTATAAAATAAATTTCAAGGCCTTTTATTAGTAAGCGTAATTCTCGATGGTTTCCATGTATTTCAAATTATGTAGGTACTACTACAAAGTAACTACTACAAAGTATAGTTGACAACAAATAAAAAACCCAGTATTATAAATAAATTGCTTTGAAGTAATAAAATTAACCGAGATCATGAAACGAAATGCCTCAAAAACAAAAATATAATTATACAAAGACGAGACGGGCCATCGGATGGTAATGAGTCACTAATCGACGACCCTGTAGCCTAATTTAAGTAGCGACCCCTGCCTACGTAGCGAAGGGTCCCGGATTGGATTCCCGGCTGGGGCAGATATTTATTTGAGAGAAATATTTGTACTGACAGAAATATTGTATTTGTGATGTGTTATAATATGTGTCGTCCATGCCACCCGCGACACGGGTATAAATACAGCGGGGCTACAGCGGGGGTATGAGTATGTAAGCGTTTATTATTATTATTATGCATCTCTTAAGTTTCTCAGGTCCTAGATGTATCTAAGTGGACCCGGTACTTTGGTAGCCTTGCGTGGCGACACAGGTACAATACGTAGGGCCCCTTTGAGAACATTAATAAAGTGCGTGTGTGGGACACAAGCTAGATACTATCTACGATTCCACAATCCGATACACCCGAAGATAGTCCCCACCGTGTGCACATCAACTATTTTAGATCTACAAAAAAAACAATTTACATCAATACTGGGATATTGGGATGAAATTTCGAGGGACTGGTTCATGAGTTATGGAAAACTATTGACACCTGCCGTTCAGACTGTATGACTACTGAAAAAATGGCAGGTGGTGACTTGCCGCTCACTAGATGGGCTCCTCCTTATTACGCCGTTATACACTTCCACCCCCGAGCATATAGCTCTAGCGACTCCACTCTGGCCGGCCGGTTAAGGCAAGCACAGAGGTGGGGGCCTGTTCCTTGATCCTCACTTGAAAGTAAGAAAAGGTGGAACCCCCGGGAGCACTCGGGTCCGTGGTGTCAATACTCACCAGTCACCACAGCTTGCCAGAAGCTGCCCTGTGGGCTTAATTTTATTAGGTATTATTTGGGTTTATTAAGTCGCTTTTACTAAAATCATTTATATTGCAATAATTACTTAATTAGGTCGGTTTATGTTCTTAGCAGTCTGTATGAAGAATCTTCTATGTGTCCCAAACTCCGAAAAGATTTTTTTAAATCTTTTTTTACTTTTTAGGATTATTCTATTTAGACACTTGTAATATTTACAATTTGAGTCTTATTGTAACTACCCTAACAAGAAATAGTAAAATTATTATTAAGTTGAAAATTAAAAGCGGTCCCCTTACAATAATGTTTTTTTCTGTGAAACATGGTGGTACGGAACTCTCCACTTGCGAGTGTGATTCACACTTGGCCGGAATTTAACTGAAAAACAAGTAAAGCCAGAGGGACTTCGGTAAACTATACTTTTATGAAATTGGTTAAAAACCGGATTTTTTTGCACTTGTATTGTTTAACCGTCAAGACTCACTAGTGATCTGAGTAGATCGTCAGTCTTTGTTGCATGCATACGTTCAAGATGTTGAAACTAAACAGCTGTTTAGCCAGAAGTGACGTTTTGGTAAAAATTAGATTGTCAGTGTATGTAGTAACATTCTGTCATTTAATTGGATTAGCGACGCATCTCCTAGGACAAGATTATTCAAAATCAAAAGATCCACACCTACAGGCATACGTTAATTTAAAGTGGAAATTACTCACTACTTGGTTTAATGTAAGTACCTAAGATACATTTTTAGTCAACAAATTTTGGAAATGTGACTATTAGATTTTTCTATTAAAATTTTAGGAATATTTTTTAAATCTGATTTTTGTTAATTTTAAAATTGAAAATTTTCATTGGTACCATAGGTATAACAATTTTTACTATTTCGTTTTTATCTACGAAATAAAACTGCAACGTGAAATTGAAAACGACGTCAATCATTTTTTGTTCGCGGTTTGCTGCAAATTAAATTAACACCTGCATAATAATAAAGATATTCTTAATATAAAACTATTTGCTACTTTTCCGCTAACACACTGAATATGACATATTGCATTCTAATGAAATTGAGAATCTACTAAGTAATTATTAAAATTTATTTTTAATTGTGTGGGAAAATTTTGTTACAATCATACTATTATAATAGAATAAAGGTTAAAGGCATTGAAGTATTATTACTAGCGTATAGAACAGACACCGCGAACACAATGTATGTTCCAATGAATTGAAGCCGCGCGGCTTCAATCACCAATGGATTCGTTCGATTTTGAAAGGAGAACAGGGTCTCAATTTTGAAAATAGAACCTCCCGGCGGGAACATACATTTTGTTTGAGATGTCTTCTCTTGTACCTCAATGGTTAAAGGTCATGTTTTAAATAATTTGTTAAAATAACGTTGCGGGATTTGAGTGAAGAATTTGAGATTGAAGAAGGGGATTGAATCTATACCTATGTCCCTTATACTTGTGAACAACGGTTCACCGAAGATAAACAACATACAGTGCGTCACCATGGAGAGCCAATTCCGTCTTTAATCTCTCTTCCTTCAAGCCTGGTAATAAACATTACCATCAGCAGCTAGTGTATATCTTTTTACCCGACTGCGCCAGAAGAAGGTTATGTTTTTCGAGTGTATGTATGTTTTATAAATGAGATGTTTTCAATATGCTTACCGCTTCTTAGCTGTGATGACCTGTCTTCTGAAATGTTTTAGAATTATTGTTTTGTTTGGGTAGCATTGGTTTCAAAGTTTTTGAGGACGAACGTTTTTACCCGACTGCGCGACGCAAAGAAGGGTAATGTGTTTATCAGTCTATGTATGTTTGTTCCTATGAGGCGTTGTAGAGACCGAACGCGTCGAGGGATTTTGATGATTCTTACGTCAAACGATTCGTCTTAACCTTGCGCTTACTACTAAAGACGACAGTCGACTGTGATACTGTCAAAATTAAAAAAAAAACAACTAAGTCAAGTCTTTGAATAGGTTCAATTCAAAAAATATTTTTAGGTTCCGAAACAACTTGTCGTGTTCCGGCTGGCGGCTTGAGAGCCAGTTCTTTCTTTCTTTTTCTTCTCTCTTTCTTGGCCGATAACGCATCTGATGAAGCCTTTGGTATTGCTGATGTCCATGGGCGACGATAGACACTTACCATCAGGTGGATTGTCAGCTCGTTTGCCGGATATTTCCATAAAGAAAGAACAATGTCTTTAAAAGATTTAATTCTTCAATCAATCAAATCTTGTTTTTTATTCCCAAGCAGCCCTGTAAAATTTAAATGGGACCTGATTGGGACTGAAGGTATTCAATTCGACTCTATTTTTTTAAAATTGAAGATAAACATTTAATAATTTTAATGGGATAGGTGACATTTGGCAGCACCAGCCGAATGAGACAGTGATACGTATTTCAAATCTGGAAAAATATATGTACCATACATACTTATTAATATTAAGATTTATTTTCAGCTTCTCCAAGGACCATATTTAATTATAAGCATCATCTGCGAATGGAATGGCTGGAAACATCAAGAGAGATCCAGATATGTCGAACTGATGAATAAGAGTAGACATTTCATCTTTACCAGTATTCTTGGACCAATAACTGCGGTATGTTCAGTGTTCACTGATATTCAGCAACGCTCTTTATCCGACTTCACAAAAAGAGGAAGTTCTCTGTTTGGTTGTATTTTTTTGTGTTAGCCACTTCCCAACTCCGTCATTAATTTACCGATTTGGAAAATTCTTTTTTTATTTGAAAGGGTATATTTCCAGATTGATTCAGTTCTAGTGATGGGATCCCTTAATTGAGGAAACTCTTCAAATGTTACGTGTGGCAATTTCGACATAATATATGTTTTCCAGACTTTCTTTGAAGTCCAACATCCACTACATATTATATAGCAGAAAAGGGGAATGCAAGTAATATTACAATATTCTACACAGAATAATATGCGATGACAAATAACAAAATATACATATTACAACATTATATTATTATGTAAAGTTAACTATTAACATTGAACTCTTTTTAATTGATAATGCAATTTGAGTCACGTATCCTCAAGGATACTAACTTTTATTATATTTACAGAGTTCAGTCGAATAGCGATTAAATATAATTATGTATAATTGGTTATTGCGTTAGTCGAACCTACATCATTATCATCATTGCAATCCATAATGTCCCACTGCTAGGCTCGGGTTTCACAATGTCGGGGTTCATCTGTACAGGCCATAGTCGATCAGGCTGGACAAGTACGAATCGATTAGACTCCACACAACCTTGACTACCTGGAGACGCTTGAGGTCTGCACATTGTGAGCAAATATTGAATCTGAGCTGAAATCAGCGAGGCGGAAGTTTGAATGTTTAAACTTCTGGTCTTGGTCTGGAATCTGGATGTGTGTGTCCTTGTCTTTGTGTGTTGTCCATGGCACTCACTACACAGGGATTCCTAGTGTGACTATCATTTTTCTCAATCACTATTTTTCAGTTCGGCGACATATTGTTCTGGCGTCTGTACAACAAGGATAGAAGTCTGCTGATGCCTTTGTCAGCGGATGAGTTTGTCTCCGAGTGGAACCATCACAGCATGCACACCGTTTCACTACTTTTCGTGTTATTTGAACTTGTATCTGTGCCCCGGAAGAGGCCAAAAGATATGAGGCCCGGGATAATAACCTTGATGTCTTTCATCAACGTATACAGTTTTGTGTAAGTATTAATCAGAATATTTTTTGTAAATAACCAGAAAAGTTACAGGCTGGCTTCAACCCATTAATGGCCTACCGTTGGGCACGGGTTTCTCCACGCTGCTCCAGTGCGGATTGGTGGAGGGATTAGTGACCAACCCGAGTATTGGATGTTTTTTCGAAGCATGTGGATTATGGATAATCCAAAGAAAACATTACAAACACATTCAACCGGTGAACAAACATTATTTTGTCACATAAATGTTTGGCTGCCGAATCGAATCTAATGCGCGTTCCATACTCGCGCGAGAATCTCGGCAAGAATCTTGGCCCCTGAAAAAAGAACCTGCGAAAATTATGTGAATCGGTTCCACATTCACGTTTCTCGTGTTTTTCTCGCCTTCTCGCGAGATTCTCGCGCGAATGTGGAGAGCGCATAAGACCCTTATCTCATTGCTGACATTGTCACTAATAACTACAGTATCAGGGTCGTCAAGCAGTGGTAGCCTAGAGAACGTTGGTTTTCGGAACGCATGGGCCCGAATTCAAATCCTGGCGCACACATCTAATTTTCCAACATTATGTGCGTAATAGAAGTTAATTATCACTTGCTTCGGTGAAGGAAAACATCGTGAAACCTTGCACACCTGACAGTTTTCCATAATGTTGTCAATGGTGTGTGAAGTCTACCAATCCACACTTGGCCAGCGTGGTAGCTATACTATGGCCTGTACTCCTCACATTATGAGAGGAGACCCCGAGCCCAACAGAGCAACAATGTATGGGTTGTTGATTTGCTTTTTTTTTTTTGCTTTGCAGGGTCGTCAATTCTTTTCCATAGTGAGAAATCGTATAAATTACGTTTGTTTTTTATTTGTTGCAGATGCATCCATAGTGCCTTGAATGGAGAATACGTATATCCTTTCCTAAAAATGTTACCTACATTCAAGATTATGATAGGTTTTCTATATTTTCACATAACAAGCTTATTTTACTATACAGGGCAATGGGTTATCACTGATATCATCTGGGGTCCACGAGATCAAAAACCTATTAAGGCTGATTAACTGATTGTGTTTCTACTGAGCGTTAAGTTACTCAAAATGAAGAATCCCCTTATATCCCAGTTGTAAATAAATCCAAAAATATATGTAAATAACATTTAGCTGTAATAATATTTTTTACTTGAGGTCTCACAAAGTTAACCGATTAAATAAATATTATTTGCAAAAATTGTCATAACAGTAATAGAATTAATCATTTTAAAGTGATGTTAAAATCGAAAAATTCAAGTTTTGCTGTGAAAGTGTCTAAGTTTCATAAAATAATTAAAGTCTTTTGTACCTAATTGCCGTCTCTATCATTTTTTCTTAGTCAAATATGGTCAAATGTAACAGAAAGAGAGGTGTGTACTAGAATTTTTCTTTTTATTATTATTACTGAAAATAAGTCTCTATTTTTCTTATATGCTTAACTACTACAATACCGGAAAATATTACTTTAAAAAATGTTTAGTTCGATAAAATTTTAGTAAAGTACTTAAGCAATTTAATGGTTGGTTTACACAAAAACAACGCCAGAGAAACTTAAAATCACAGATAATTTTGCATTAAAACTCTTCTTTTAGACTATGAGAAAAATATAATAAAGGCAAAACACGTAGCGCTTACAAAGCACAATTAACTACATAGTGTACCAAAAACATTATAACCAAAGAAGGTACTTTATAATTACTTTGATCTTCAATATTCTTACAAAACCTCTTACGCTTTTCCTTAGGCTTTTTCCTTAGCTTCAGATACCTTGTTCACTCGTTTGTTAGTAAATGTATACAGAAGAGATATTAGATCCTCTCCTTTTTTAACCGACTTCAAAAAAAGGAGGTTCTCAATTCGACTGTTTTTACGTTTGTTACCTCAGAACTTTGGACTGGGTGAACCGATTTTGATGATTATTTTTTAATCGAAAGCAGGTACTTGTCATGTGGTCCCACATTTTAAACGAGATCTGATAAGTACTTTTTGAGTAATATTGTAGTCGGTTATTTTTTTTTTGTAAAATTTAGATCTTATCTAACAAGTAACAACGTAGATGTAAGTAAATTGTAAAAGTATTTTGCACTATCTTTCTGCCCGTGGCTTTGTCCGCGTTTCCCGGGAATTATCTACCTGGAATGGTCTACCTGTTTGCTGAATTTCATGAAAATCCGTTCAGTAGTATTTACATGAAAGAGTAACAAGTAAGGTAACAAGTATACAACTTAAGTGATAAACAAGAAAGCCTTCTGTGAAACCTTTATTTTAATTCAAAGGTAACCGAGCAAAAATAAGGTAAACACACAAAGCTCTTCAAACAGCAAATGACCTTGTTAAAACTTAAGTCTACAGCGTTTGCGACGTTTAAAATAAATGGCAGTTATTGCGTCTGGGAAAATATTTTTATAGTACAAATACAAACAACTGTCACTGAGCATATTCGTTAGTACAATTGTAAGTACACTGCGTTCCTTGAGTGGTAGGACAATGTTTTTAAAGGAGTAACGTACAATGTACTCACTAATACTACCCGTACTCTACACTTCTACTCGTAAATAGCGCCTGAAGAAATATATTCTCAAACTAATACAAACAAACCATTATACTCGACGTGTTTATCAATAACTGTTGTAATATTAACATATATAGTAGTACACTCCGCTTAATTTATTTATTTATTTATTTATTTATTTCTTTGGAAAACTTACAGCTATTACAATATGAATGTTCAGTTGAGTAGTAAAAGGAAAGCCAATTACAAGTTTTCACAGATAGGTGACAGAGTAGATTTTTTTTTTTTTTTTGAAAGAATTATGAATACACATTATGGACACACAAAGATACTATATAGTACAATATACAAATGCCAGCAGATATAAAAAAATAGCATACATACTTAAATATAACAGAAGAAAAGGCTTATAAGTACAATTAATAGATATTTTATATGGTGCTAAGGAAAAAAAAATACATTTAATTCCAAGTATGTTTCAACTTTTCAGTACTGACAAAATTACGGCTCATCGTTTTTTTTTAATTTTGCAGATTTAGTATAAAAATATCTATATTATTTTTTGAGTAACAATATTAACTAATTTACAAGCCCTTGAGATGAATGAATTTTGTCTGTAATTAGTTTTAAGTAAAAATACTAATCATAGCCATTTTGACAATTCTAATAACATAATACGTTTATACTTTCATTTAAACTCGTAGCAAGACGTAGCAATTAATTGGAATAAAATGGAAACAAACTTAAAATTCGAACGAAATACAACTTTAACCTCACACAAATACGGAACATTGATTAATAGCTGACTTGCTTGTTAATTACACAAGAGCTTCTATTGCCGTGTATGCAAATTTGAGACTTATAGTACAAGTTATAAGAAGTAATAACACATAAAGATTGTCAATTAAGAACAAGAAAAAGATTAAGCGATAAGCGAACAAAAGACGATGAGTGCACCTTGTCGTAAACAAGACCGGTTCTCAACTTGAGCAAATACTATCATATCAAATGCACGACACAATTGAGAAAAAGTGAATGTATTGTCTAGCGCGGAATTCTTTTTAAATCGGATTCTGAATTTATTTTATACACTGGTGATGTAGTATTTTTTCTCATAAATATTTTGCATCCCTTCACCCACGTATACATAAAATCCAGTTCCTTTGATAATTGCTTTGTTTTATTCAGTAGATTTTTATTCTGCAGGGTGAGATGGTCGTTGATGAATATCCTTTTATCACCGTTCAAACCCAAGCTCGATGCCGTTATGTGCTTGCATTTCCTCGCCGCTGTCATGAAGTTATCTTTGATGTATCTATTGTGCAAGGAAACTATTATATTTTTGGTGTTGTTATCGCCTCTTGTAGGAATTCGTGCAATGTAATTAATTTGTTCTTGGCTAATTTTATAGTTAACGATATCACAAATCTTGGTTATTATAGTGTATATATTTTCAGACGATGTGAACGGTACACCTTTTATCTCTATATTATTAAGGCGCGATCTCTGCTCGTCTTCGTTAACTTTTTGTTCTAATTGCTCCACCCGCTGTTGTAGTGATGACACATTTTCTTTAGCAGCGTGTAATGATTTTACTTCCTGATCTAAGATATTAATTTGGTCCGTAAAGGATGACATTGATTGGTAGACAGTTTCCAGTGAGGTCTTGACATCTCTTAGCTCTGTTTTTATTGTTTTAAGATCGGTTATTTCTTCTTGAATTTTCTTCACGCTATCAAAGAGTACGGGCAGCGTAGCCAACTGCGTCGAGACGAACTTTAGTTCAGTGTATATGCCCTCCAGCTCTGGGGACTTTCCTGGTGTCGGACTAGGGTTTTTGCACGAAGAGCATCTCCATGTGGCTTTTCTGTCCCCCAATTTACGGAAACCAGACTCAGTAATACCGGCACATGGAAAGTCGTAACGGCTTAAACAGACGGAGCACTGAACCCCATCTCTGAACTCAATCTCACACCTTTTACATTTGTGCATCACGGAATAAAATATATAAGATAATATATTACAACTTTGAGAACCGCTGGCACTTGCACTGAGCGACTGTGGCAGTGTCTAACTGGTACGACGTCTAACGACTGACTGTGAAACGGTGTTAAACAACAACTAACCAAATTTTTATAAAATGCGTATCTTTCTATACCACACACAAAGATGTAACAGGTGTTTGGGGAAATATTTTATAGAAGGAAGTTGGAAGATAAACACGTTCGTTTGAGAAATGGGTGCTTCCACAGCTACATTGTATATCTGTAGGAATAATAATGTAATTATTACATACGGATTTATAGTTCAGGGTAAGGCTGACATTCTTAAATATTTCGATTTATATTTCGTTTGTAAAAAAGTTCTAAGAGCAGGTTTTTTAATTTGAATTTAAAATTTGTTTCACTGCATATGCTGCCATAGAAATACGGTTGTCAGTTTATTTAGGCTAATGAGCAAGTATCCTTACAGTGAGGGTTCCTTTGTCTACAGCAACTTTACTGCGAAGAAAGTTGGACAAGGCCTGACATCATACCTAGTGTCATCACTTTGAATAACACTTTTAAAGTAACAACCCAGTTCGCGAATTATAAGACTCGCTCGGCAACTCTGCTGGTACAAGAAAACTGAAAGCAATTGCTTTATTTGAAATTCAAGTTACATAAAATTAATAAGTGTGAAATTTCAGAAATAAAGTTACGTCTATGGACTATAGTTTTCCAATTATTTTCATTACTTAGACTCCGAATACAGTATACTGAATTGATTTCATTCACCGAAATACCTAACATTAATATAATTAGTAAGTGCGTAAACATGAGAAGCTACACCAAAGGAAATTTTAATTGAAATACTCATGATTACTCGATAGAAGCTTATAATTATCTTCATTTGGAGGCCACGCTTCGAAGAAGTTCATGAAGACGGATCACACGACATGATCTTGACATCCTACGCGTAGGATGCGAGTCATAACGTCAAAGACGTTCCTCTTTGAAGCATAGTCTCCGACTCTCCACATAGTAAAAGCTTCTTGCTAGAGTCCAAGCGGAACCTGCTCGTACTGTGTAGCACCTGGTGAATAACAGACGAGGCTGAGGATGTTCACGTTGGAGATCGCCTGGCTTAAACCAGATACTTTTAGTTTTTAACCGACTTCAAAAAAAGAAGGAGGTTCTCAATTCGACTGTATTTTTTTATGTTTGTTACCTCCGAACTTTCGACTGGGAGAACCGATTTTGATTATTCTTTTTTTAATCGAAAGCAGGTGCTTGTCATGTGGTCCCACGTTTTGAGCGAAATCTAACAAGTAGTTTTTGAGTAATTTTGAAGTTGGTTATTTTTTGTTAGTAAAATCACAGAAGAAAATAATAGTCGTAGTACTTATAAAGATTATTGAAGTGAAATTTCTATATCGGCGTTGTCAAAACGAGGTAACAACGTATTTTCTGTGGAAAACTTTTAGTGAAAGATTTTACGTCCACGGTTACATAACTTCCACAGCAATATTCAAGATCATAATGTCAGCAACTTTAATTTAATATGATAAAAACATATTACCTGTGTCGTTAAGATATTTCACTTGTTTGTTTTAACTTGTTTTTGTCACTTCATGCGGCTAAATTGCATTTTCATTTTTCACGGTGCTAAGCTAATAACAAGAAGTCAAGAATCAACAAATTATAAGAGCACTCTGACAACCGGTGTCAGAGCGCTGTGACAACTGGTCAGAGCGACAGTGATAGATTTATTCTATCCCTGTCGCTCTTCCGCATATTAATTGGCATGACAAGAGAAATAGCAATAATAACTTAATGTGCATGATCGTAATATAGATATCCCTGTTGTGCCTATGCTAAATACCGAAGAGTAAATAAGACAGCCACATACTATGGCATTTACAGTATCACTGATGTCGCATCCTCGAAGACTTCTGTGCGCCTAGTATTTGCTTTAATTAATTGCTACTAGGTGAACAAATCCGATGAAAAATTTAATACCCCAGCTTTGTTTTGGCACACTTGCTTGCATGTTTTTGCTATCCTAGTACTGACTGCAAGTGGGCGGTGTCACTTTTTATTTCGTTACGGAAATTCTTGATTCGGTCGCCGCGCTCAAGCCCGCGATAAAAGCTATGCAATAGCCTAAAAACATTCAGCAAAAACAAACCCACGTCATCCTCACGTTGACGTTGACGCACCAAGCTTTTACCTAGATTAATTAAAATTAAAAATAAAGACTATGACGTGATGAAAATTAAATTTCAAGTACCTAAATTCCTTATGGATTTAAATTATTACTCAATTTTCCAATAACTTTAAGCTTAATAAGGAAAATGAGTGTTAACTGAAGTCCGTAAGAATTTATGGTATTAACATTGCGCTGTACTTTATTACTGAAAGTACACAATAAATGAAAGGCAAAGTTGTGTTGAAATATTCCTTTGCCACGAAATGCCGCTACAGACTTCATAGAGAGTTTTATTGTCTTGGTATACGTAGTTCATTTAATACATGATACCGAGCAAAATTCAAATTCTCCAATTAAATCATACACTGAATACAGAATAAAATTACAGATATAGGTATATACAATTACATACGGTAATACAGATATTATAATCAGGGTTAGCAGGTAAAAAAGGCCACTTGACATTAAGTCCGCTCACTTGCTACTTACTATTGTAACTTGCTATGGTGAAGGAAAATATCGTGAGAAAACCTGCTCACCTGAGAGTTTTTCATATTGTTCTCAAAGGTGTGTGAAGTCGATAGACTGGGTTGATAAACCCGCACTTGGCCAGCGTGATATAGACTAAGGCCTCTACCCCTCAGATTGTGAAAGGAGACCCGAGCCCAGCAATGGGACAATAAAATTATTGGTTGTGACTTTGACTTACTCGTATCTGAGTTAGATCTGGTTATCCCACTATTCGAAAATACCGTAGGATATTCCTGGGTTACAGTTGTTTGACTTGGTTGGGTGGGATTAAGTAACCCAGTTGGGGTGTAGCTAAGGTGCTCCATTCCGAGCTTCCAAGATCGCTCGTTGTCCCTGTTGAGTAATGTAAGTTAATTGCAAAAAGCATCAAGTGACGCCACCTAGTAACGTGTAATAAAAACTATGCAATTCGTTTGGAAGAGCGTACATTGTATGGAACTCGACTACTCGTACTCTACATAGAGTACCGCTTCTATCCACTAGATGTTGTTTGCGTTTCGTAAGCCTTGCGTTGCATATAAATACTTCAACACTGCAAAAATTACTTTATTTTTATACTGTTTCATCGTACAACATTATTTTGGTAATTTTTTTTAGTAAAACTAAGAGAATTTAACTATGTGGCTCATTATATTTATAATACCTTTGAGAACAATTGCTGCTGAGTGCTGAATTAAAAGTTCTAAAATACTATAATAATATTGTTCCTCTAATAATAATAATATGTATGGTACAATTAAAAACCTAATGAACGCTAAATAATAAAGCCCATATTTATACTTGAAGCTATTACTTTGTTCTCCTTTTTATGACAACTACGCGGACGGAGGACTATGAAATTTGGCATGGTTAAAGTTTACATGGAGAATTAGTACAAAGAGAAAAAAGTTGATATTTTTACAATTATGTAAATATTAATATTAATGCAATAAGAACACAAAAATAATGTTTATATAAATAAACATTACACTCACTGCATGCTGCATTTGACACACACCCCCCATAATAAACACCAATGGCAAATTTTAGGTAATCCTTTATTAATTAATTATTTATTTACACTTTATTATTATTTATTTACTTATGCTTCAACTCAGAGTCACTGTTTAGAGGTGAACTGGTTCGTCTTTGGAAACTTAGTACCATCGGGCGATAATAGATGGCGCTAGTAAATTCAAAGCTGAATCACGGTATCGGCTGTACGTTGTAGATTCCTTAAGACGGACGAGTTTACCTGTTAAGTGGGTCGACTCTTTGCTTGTGGTTATTTGTTTTTTGGTGTGTGTGTGAGCGCAATAAAACCCGTGAAGCAGTTGACACTTGTTTGTTTTGGACCCTAATCATTTGGTCCTTCGAGCCGGATGCTTGGTGTATCGCTTGGACTAGGCTGATTGATTTTGGGCTGTGCGGCCGACACAGTGGCGGATTGTCACTGATGGTGCACTGGGAGCTCTGCCCTTGTGGTGACAAGGAGCAGTGAAGAGGACCGGAGGCCAAGGAGATTGGAGCGGTCTGGTGGACATCCCTAGCGAGGAGGAGGAGCACAGCCTGGCGGAGCAGGGTGGACATACAAGAGGAATGGGCAGTCGTTCGTAAGGAATAAAGTGAAGTGGTTATTATTGAGTGAAGATAAACTGTAAGTACTTTCGATTGTTCTATTTGGAAGTGAAGTTAAAGTGTCAGTGGTTAACGTAAATCGTAATGCATGGACTTGTAAAATTTTCAAGATTTGATTTGGACTTGTAAAAATTTGAAGATCTCGTTTGGACTTAGAATAATTCTTCAAAAAGTGAACCGACGGGGAACCTATGTCCGATTTCATATCGATTGTTTAACGTTAAAAACACTTAGAATAATTTGGAGAAAAATTAACTTAGAAAAATTGTGTTGTAATTTGTGTCGGTTTAAACTTAGAATTTATTTGGAGAAAAATTAACTTCGAAAAATTGTGTTGTAATTTGTTTCGGTTTAAACTTAGAATTTATTTGTCAAGTTAACTTGTTGTATCGGCGAATCTAAGTTGGGATTGTATTGATTTACGTACTAGAATAGAACTTAGAATTTTTGTCAACATTGAACTTTAACTTTATTTGTGCTGTGGGTGTAAGTATATACGGCGGTTTCAATTGTTTGTTTGGTTGTTTGTCATAAATTTAGTCATGGATCTTCTTAATATGCAAGGGGATATAATTCGAACAATTACAAAGGCCAGGATTAATTATAAGAAAACTCCTAAGGAAAGAATTTCTTTTGCTTATATTGAAACGCGGCTAGAGATATTAGAATGTCAATGGAAGCGATTCAATGAGACGCACTCCAAAATCATTGCTAGCGATGATGAGGTATTAAAGGAGTATCAGTCCTCCGACAAATATGAATCCTTAGAAGAACTGTACATTGAATATAGATGCGAGCTAAAAACGGCACTGGTAAGGTTACAACCACAGGTAGTACAGTCAGTCGACCAAAGTGTGGTACAAGTTAATGATAAATGTAATAATTTTAACCTACCTAAAATATCCATACCAAATTTCAGCGGTAATTACTCAGAATGGATCACATTTCGTGATTTATTTATGTCGTTAGTTCACAATAACGATAACTTGGACAATGTACAAAAACTATTTTATTTAAAAACTCATTTAACTGGGGAGGCGGAGCAGTTATTGCGACATATCGCAATATCCGAGAACAATTACCTAGTCTGCTGGACTCACTTGGAGGAACGGTACAACAACAAGAGGTTTTTGGCAAATAATATATTAAAGCGGTTATTTAACCAAAAACCTTTAGTTTCGGAATCGGCCGGGGGCATCAAGGATTTACTTGACACCACAAATGAGTGTCTTGCAGCTCTGGAAAACATGGATATAGATGTCAAGTCCTGGGATATTATTATAATTTATTTAATTAGCACAAAATTAGATGGTGAGTCCAGAAGGCTATGGGAGGTAAAAGTAAGTGAATGTTTCGGTGAATTGCCCACCTATAAACAACTAAAGGAATTTTTAGAAACAAGGTTTCGGTCATTGGAATTTTTAGACAAAAAGCCGTCAAAACCCACTGTCAGTCGGAATGTAAAATCACTTCACGTATCGAATATTCAGTGTGCTTATTGTAATGGTGATCATAAAATAGTAAATTGTACTAAATTTATAAAAATGGATGTAAACGCGCGACGTAACTTTGTCCAAACCCAGCATTTATGTTTTAAGTGTTTAGGTATAAAGCACTTGGCTTCATCATGTCGACAGCCTACTCGATGCAAAATTTGTAATAAGGGTCGCCATCACACATTACTACATCCCCAGAATGTATTACAGTCCACGGATACGGTTACAAATAATGACGAATCGTCGGCGTCAGATGGAAATGTTGTATCACGGGGAGAACCAATTGTTAACTGTTTTTCGAATGTTCCTAGCCAAGTATTATTAGCCACGGCCTTGGTTAAGGCGGAGGCAAGCTCAGGTGCGCTCATGACCCTTCGGTCGTTGCTAGACCAAGGTTCACAAGCTTCATTTGTAACCGAAGCGGCGGTTCGATTACTCGGGCTTAAGAGGTTTGCGAGTAAAGGGTTGATCTCGGGTTTGGGGAGTGATCAGACTGGCACTTTGAAGGCGAAATCTGTGGTTTATTTCAAAATTCAATCACTCCATAATCCAGAATACGTGCTTAAGGTCAAGGCGCATGTATTAAATAAAATAACTACATTCCTCCCAGAGAGGCAGGGTGTAGTCCAGTCTTACTACAATTTATCGGAAAAGGACTTAGCGGATCCCACATTTAACGTACCCAATAAAATAGATTTGTTGTTGGGTGCCGAGGTTTATGGCCAGATACTGGAGGATGGTATTATTAAAGGTCCACCTGGGTTTCCAGTTGCCCAGAAAACCAAATTAGGCTGGATATTGTCTGGTCAAATATATTCTAAATGTAGGGATAACTTAAATCAAGGTAACGTTGTCAGTATGCATACTCAGTTTGATGAGAACGAGTTACTTCGTAGGTTTTGGGAGTTGGAGTCCGAAACACCTGAAAGGCATCTCACACCGGAGGAGTCGCGATGTGAGGAATTGTACACCGCTACGACTAAGCGAGAGCCTTCAGGTAGGTATATTGTTAAACTTCCGTTTCGGGACGAAGATCCAGCTTGCAAGTACGGTAACTCGCGGGACATAACTGTTAAACGTTTTAATTATTTGGAAAGGAAATTATTAAAAAATCCTAGGTTAAAGGTGGAATATACTAAGGTGATACAAGAATATCTGGATCTTGGGCACATGGAGCTTGTACCAGAAGCCGAGCGAGGTAAACCGGACGCAGTGTACCTGCCACACCACGCCGTTGTCAGGGAGGATAAGACAACGAGCAAGGTTCGTGTAGTTTTCGATGCCTCCTGCTCTGGAACAAATGGTGTTTCATTAAACAATAATCTTATGGTGGGGCCGACAATCCAACCAGATTTGAGAACACTTATTTTACGATGGCGTCGGCATCCTGTATGTTTAATTTCGGATATCATTAAAATGTATCGTCAAGTACGAGTATTTAAGGAGGATTCAGACTTCCAACGTATTGTCTGGCGTGATCCTGATAGCCCACAAGCTGAATTGCAGGATTTTAGGTTACTTACTGTAACGTTTGGCACGTCTTCGGCTCCTTACCTTGCTGTACGTACATTGCAGCAACTAGCTCACGATGAAGGAAAAGATTATCCATCGGCATCTGAAAGGGTCTTAGAGGATTTTTATATGGACGACCTTATGACGGGATGCGAAACTGTCGAAGAGGGAAAGAGAATTTATGAAGAGATGAATGAATTGTTAGGAAAGGGTGGGTTTCAGCTGCAAAAATGGAGCAGTAACAAGGAAGAGCTGTTGGAAGAAATTAGGAAAGGCAAGGAAGAAGGGGAAGGAAACCTGGAAATAAAGATAGATGAAGTAATGAAAATACTAGGACTTACCTGGAACCGCCAATCCGATGTCTTCGAATACTCCGTTAACCTGCCGTCGCTGACCTACCCTGTAACAAAAAGAAAGGTTATATCAGATATAGCACGTCTCTTCGACCCGCTTGGATGGATAGCTCCAACTATTGTTATTGCAAAAATATTCATACAAAAACTGTGGCTTTCGGGAATTGGATGGGATGACGAGCTCCCAGCACAGTTGTTGGATGAATGGATTTCATATAGGGAAGATTTGGAGTTACTTACCGGTTTTCGTATTCCCAGATGGATAAACACAATTCAGGATGATCAAGTCGTTGAACTGCATGGCTACTGCGATGCCTCAAATGATGCGTATGCTGCGGTAGTGTTCATAAGGGTGATTGATGTGTCTGGAGAGATACACGTTAATCTGGTAACAGCAAGGACAAAGGTAGCACCTGTCAAGCAAGTATCCATTCCAAGGCTTGAGCTTTGTGGAGCTGTTCTGTTGGCTAAGCTATTACATGAAGTGTCACTTACCTTTAAAATCCCGAAGTCAAATCTTCATGCCTGGACTGACTCCTCGGTGGTACTTGCGTGGCTCAGTAGTCACCCAAGCAGATGGAAAACCTTTATCGCCAATCGGGTTTCAGAAATACTGAACGTGTTGGATAGTGATCAATGGCATCACGTCCGGTCGAAGGACAATCCTGCGGATTGTGCTTCGAGAGGAGCGAGGCCATTGCAATACCCAAAGGATGAGATGTGGACTAGAGGTCCATCCTGGTTGCGGGAAGAACAAATAAAATTTAGTACACAGAGGGTGTTAGACACAAATTTAGAAGAAAAAGCAAAAAAAGCATGTCATGTTGCTGTTGAGGATAATTTTAGTTTATGGGATAGATTTTCATCACTAAGCAAGTTGGTTAGAGTTGTTGCATTGTGTAGAAGATTTTTAAATTGCAGAAAGGCTAACAACATTAAACATACAAAATGGATTTCTTCGGGGGAAATATTAGAAGCGTTGAATGTTTGCATTCGACAATGTCAAGCTAAGCATTTCGCGGAAGATTTGCATAATTTGGCTAAAATGGGAAGGGTTAACAAAAAAAGTAAACTTACCTCTCTAAATCCATTTTTGGATAATGCAGGACTTTTGCGGGTCGGTGGCCGATTACAGTTGTCTGAAATAAGTGGTAACATGAAGCATCCACTATTGATACCTCGTAAATCATCATTAACACAACTTTTGATAGCAGATGCTCATGAAAAGACACTACACGGAGGACCGCAACTGATGGTTAACTACTTACGTACGAAGTATTGGATAGTAGACGTTAAAAATTTGGCTAGGTTTTACGTACGTAATTGTGTAACCTGCATTCGTCACGCGGCGCGTACTACTCACCAATTGATGGGGCAGCTACCAACTTCCAGGGTAACAGCTTGCCGACCTTTTCTTCGAACCGGTGTGGACTATGCAGGCCCCATAAGTATCCGTACTTCCAAAGGGAGAGGTCATCGCTCCTACAAGGGCTACATATGCCTCTTCATTTGCATGGCCACTCGAGCTGTCCATTTAGAAGCGGTAACGGATTTGACAGCTCAGGGTTACCTAGCAGCCTTTAAACGCTTTGTGGCCAGAAGAGGACATTGTGCAGAGCTGTGGAGCGACAACGGCACAAACTTTGTGGGAGCCGCAAGGGAGCTTAGGTCTTTATTCCAGGAGGAAAGGTCAGGCATAGCAGCAGAAGTTGCCAACGCTTTAGCGTTGAGCGGCACAAGCTGGCACTTTATACCACCCCGTGCTCCGAATTTCGGAGGACTGTGGGAAGCTGGTATAAAGTCAACAAAACACCATTTGAGGAGAATAGTGGGTAACGCAACGCTGACGTTCGAGGAGATGACGACAGTGTTGGCTCAAATTGAGGCTTGCCTCAATTCGAGACCAATCTCACAAGTTTGTGATAACCCAGATGAGCCAATGCCCTTGACGCCGGGTCATTTTTTAGTTGGGGAGCCACTTGTCCTTGTTCCTGACTGCAACTATGAACAGTCGAACATAAGTAGTCTTCGGCGGTGGCAATTGACTCAAAGAATGTTACAACATTTTTGGCGACGATGGTCCGCGGAATATCTCACGCATTTTCATCATCGTTACAAATGGGCCCATAATAATCCGGAGCCCAATATCGGGGACGTGGTTTTGGTGAAAGAAGACGATCTTCCACCAGCCAGATGGCTTTATGGAATTATACTTCATAAACATACCGGCTTGGACAATGTTACTCGGGTTGTAAGCTTAAAATGTAAGGGTAATACCATTCTTAAACGACCCACGTCTAAATTAATAGTTTTGCCAGTAAATAAATCGTAAATGTATATTGTTTAATTTTATAGCGTTTCTAAAGTTTGTATTTTTACTGTGGAACTGGAAGGTAAATAAGGATGTCTCACGATCAATTTGTATTGGACAGGTTATCGAAATAGATTTTTTTAGGTTTATTATTATGTGAACTTAAATTATTTTTGTATACATACATAGGTAAATATGTATGGACATTCTGTCCATGGTGGGCGGGATGTTTAGAGGTGAACTGGTTCGTCTTTGGAAACTTAGTACCATCGGGCGATAATAGATGGCGCTAGTAAATTCAAAGCTGAATCACGGTATCGGCTGTACGTTGTAGATTCCTTAAGACGGACGAGTTTACCTGTTAAGTGGGTCGACTCTTTGCTTGTGGTTATTTGTTTTTTGGTGTGTGTGTGAGCGCAATAAAACCCGTGAAGCAGTTGACACTTGTTTGTTTTGGACCCTAATCAGTCACTAACGATTACTTAAATCGCTCCTTAGTACAGAATTTGTATGAAGATTCTTTACTAAGGAGCGATGAAAGTAGCCGTTAGTGACTCTGAGTAGACTGAGTTGAGGCTTTAATGCTATAAGCATTCTCTGCCAGTCGACCTTTGGGTTAAAAAGAGAACAGCAAAGGCGGTACAAGAATGTAAAAGTAGAAATAGAAGAATGAAACGGAAAATGCATACCTGAAATTCGATAGTATTCAGTGAGTCATCTTTGTCTCTAGTTCATATAATACGTATATAAACACAAAGGAATGAATCCAATCGTATTGAGGAGAACTAGCAAAAAACGCAACAGTTACATACCATTTCTGAATAATATGTTTTTAATTTATCTACAATGATTATACTATATTTCTAAATATATTTTTAAATTATATACCAATGTATTCTCACTGAGATAGAGCTGCATACAAAGCAGAATTATATGAGATGGCCTTATCATTAACATATTCATGGAACATTATTATACTATAGCAAGCCTTTTTTATCAGCTGTTTCTACTCACTTATTCTTAAAACTTAAAAAAACGTCATCTCTAGTTCTTCTCTTCGATTAGTTATTAACAATGTTATTGAAATTAAAAGTTAATACACAATATTGTTTATAAGTTCTTTTATTACATTTTCATGTGATTTTTACTTTCACTTAACATGATAGGTACATATTATTGTGTAAATCATAGATTACAATATTATTACACAGAATAACAGTTGACGTAAACTTCCTCGAACTTTTTTTTTCTTTATTTTTTGAAAGGAATTTTGTCACCCCCTTATGGTAACCCAAGTGATAACAAGAAATTAAATACAATATTTAACTAAAACTAATATTATTTCACAATATTTTGTCTATATAATCGGCTTGAACACTATAAAAGTATTTTATATGTTATGCTTCGTTGATATTCTTTGTCAAGTAACAATCATTCAACACATATTATTAGATATTAATTTTGTCGAAGGTCATTGAAACTCATATTGTCGGATAAAAATATAAAAACGCAATATTGCGTAAGCAGTTGACCTGAATTTCAGGGCTATTGGCACCGATTGAGCTTTCATTTGCACGGAGGACAGGCTTCGACGTGAAAACTGGCACTTAACATTAGGAGCACTCTCAATTCTAATTAGGAATTAATTGAATTAGGGTACGATGGAAAGTCCTT
Source organism: Thymelicus sylvestris (assembly GCA_911387775.1). Taxonomy (NCBI): domain Eukaryota; kingdom Metazoa; phylum Arthropoda; class Insecta; order Lepidoptera; family Hesperiidae; genus Thymelicus; species Thymelicus sylvestris. The sequence continues at coordinate 11,561,436 of OU426893.1, forward strand.
TGTAATGCCTCTAGAGTAAATAAACTTATGCTTAAAGTGAGTCAGTTCAGAGATATTAAGTGTCTTTGTTTTGAATATAGAACAGAATACTATCATGTTATAATTTTTTCATTTCAAGATCTCATTTTCCTGCATCTGAGATCGGAAATGTAAATCTGATGTGAATGTGAGTGAGTTCAGTTCAGTTTGCTGCCACGCGTTGTCGGCATCGCACGCACGGCTATGTTCCGCGCAGTGACAGTCGGATGGAAGCGATATTGGTGGGGAACAGGTACGAATTACGGAACAAGCAATCATGACATCCTCAATAACCAGCCAAATTGTCTGTCACGATTTCAACGTTATTAAGTGTCATATCCAGCCAGTGATTACGTTCAGTGTTTAATTCTCGCGCGTTCCGCTCTATTTTTTGGCGCTAACTTTCTGTTTCTAAACCGGTAATAGAATTTACGTGAATAGCAAAGTTTAAAACTGGTTATTGGATAGTGATAATTTAAATAATTGTTTTATTCAGTCTTAAAGACAGTACATGTATTGGGCAATAAGAATTCGCATTTCCGCATAACTTGGAACCGAAGACCGTTAGCTTGCTAGGTTGAGACCGCGTGCCTGTCCAACTATTTACGTTCAAGTTCGTTCAACTTCGGGTGTCTTCGGAGCACGTGGTCGGAACCATATGATAAATTGACAGGTGTATTATACAAGAACACCCAAAAATAATATTTTTTGGTTGCTGACATTGAAACTGAGCGGTAAGAAATACACGCGCGTAGCCGCGTACGCATGCCATTGAAACCGGTCATTTTTCTTTATCGCGCGTAGATCAGATAAGTTTTAATATTAGGAAGTAGGAAAATAACTAAACATACCTATATCTACAGATATTGTAATTTATAAATAGCAAAAATATTGTTATGGTCTAATTTACTAATCATTTTCATTCTGACCAAATTTTCCGAATTTCCCTAGATACTAGTGATTTCAATTGGGTGTTTTCAGGAATATTTCTAATATTGAAAAGGATGACATAAATATTTTCATTAAAAAAAAATTATTTTTATGAAAAAGACGTCACTTGCTAGGTACCTAAAATTCGGGTCATAAATAAATAGAGGAGTATAATAGTTATGTAATTATTTCGTCTTATGCTTGTTATATTGCATAACAATATAGATTATATGAATGGTGACCCAAGTGTAGAAAAATATACTCCACGGAGCCATTGGTTAACGCTTACGATAAGGCATTCATTCATTCGCCTTCACTCAAGGTTATGTAGCGTATGTAATGGTAATTAAAATCATTCGCTTAATTATGAAGAAAAGTAGGTCCAACTTCGAGGTAATTTGTTAGTAATGAGAATTATAAGAAGGTCTGTCTACAAATGGTTGGCGAACTATGCCAAATTTAAAATTAAAACACATAATTATTTCTGCGTCTGAAACAGGCAAATGCAAACATAAATTCTGGATCCTCCACTAGGTCGCTTCTATTCAACTTGTTTTAGTCAGCAGCCAAACGACTCGTTGAGTTCCGGCTGTGAGCTTGGCAGCCAGATTATTTCTTTTCTTCTTTCTTGCATCGGTGATGCTGTTGGCGTTGCTGATTGTCCATGGGCGACGGTGACCACCAGATGAATCGTCAGATCGAATGTCGGCTGGTTACATTACATCCAACACTATGGAAGGAATTACCTGGCACCTTCAACAACATTATAATATTAATTCCACACACCATACTCCACATTAGGTTCCTAAATACCTATAGGTTTAAAGGGTGTTAAATTGAAACTGGTCACGATAATAGATTTCAACCCTAGAATTTGATTGGTAGAATTTAATAACTAAAAAAAGAAAAAAACACTGATGTTTATTACACGAATTCACATATTCTGATATTTCAAATAATAGTTACCATTAATGTTTTTGGTTGTCAGACAAAGTAAACGGGTGAAATCTAGAAAATTTTATGAAAATTTTAATTGAGGTAGGCTTTTTAAATGAATGAAACCTTGTCAGAAAAATAAATATAAGATTATTTAATACATAAACTGTACAAGTGGGAAGCTACGTAAACGTTATGCAGAAGCTTTTAAAGAGCAGTAAGTACAAAGCTTAGAATGCCACAAACTTCTTTGGACGTCTACTCGACCTACTTATTTTAAATATTTTTCTTTCACTTCAGAGTTCCCACGATGCAAAATTAAAACTATTTTAGTAGTAGAACTACGACTACTGCTAGACATTAATTTAATTCATGCTGAGTGAAATTTTAAGTTTAAATATCGTCAAGTTTTTAAAACTCAAAATTAACAAAAATACTGATAAAAAAGACTTCAAACAGTTTAGGAGGTCCGTGCTGGCAAGCTTTCGAAGCTACCTACCTCTGCAACGACCATAACACACAAACCATAGTACACAAGTCCATTGGTCATATAAAAACTACTAACCAATGAAAAATTCATTCAGTCTTTTAACAAACACTAGCTGGGTTGAGCACTAACGGACGGATATGTTTTAAAAGAGGGATGCAAAGGTTTTTCTTAACTTGCGTGTCAATATAAAGATATATTACATTAAGTTAGTATTAGTCTACTTTGCAACAATCCGCGTTTAAAAGTATCTTTCCGACTAACCATCGTAGAGTCAACTTACCCTGATGATGCTCCGTTTCGGGGCGAAACACGTGTTGGTGCTGGTATGTATGTTGGTATATACGTTTAATTATTGTAGTGCATGTTTCCGTTGTGGGAGGGAGGGAGGTGCCACGCATGTTTTAAAGTATATACCATCATACATGTTAAACGCGGATTGTTGCAAAGTAGACTAATACTAACTTAATAACAATGGATTTCCGCAAAGTAACGCCTGATACTATTAACTAGATATATTACAATCAAGAAAACCGATATGTACCGGTTTCTCTATACCTATTGTTATTTTACACTCCGCTTAACTAATTAGTTACTTTATCCGTTTAGAATGAAAGCGAGACACCAATTTTATATTGTTACTAGCTGTTGCCCGCGGCTTCGCACGCGGAAATTATGCTTGTTTATCATATTTGTACGCCTTACAGAAGAAAATTTAAAAACAGGTTCATTTATATTGAAGTACTTATAGTTAGGAATTTACATACTGAAACCTACGTGTATACTACGAATAAGTTCAAGGGTTTTCATGTGATGCCCGGACAGACAAACAGATAGACAGGCAGACAATAATTTTAAACAGTAAAAAATATCTTCAAAACGGTTCTGTTGTTTCCATCCGTTCAAGAGTTACATATACTCTCTCTTCCTCCCCTCTCCCTCTCCCTCTCCCTCTCCCTCTCCCTCTCCCTCTCCCTCTCCCTCTCCCTCTCCCTCTCCCTCTCCCTCTCCCTCTCCCTCTCCCTCTCCCTCTCCCTCTCCCTCTCCCTCTCCCTCTCCCTCTCCCTCTCCCTCTCCCTCTCCCTCTCCCTCTCCCTCTCCCTCTCCCTCTCCCTCTCCCTCTCCCTCTCCCTCTCCCTCTCCCTCTCCCTCTCCCTCTCCCTCTCCCTCTCCCTCTCCCTCTCCCTCTCCCTCTCCCTCTCCCTCTCCCTCTCCCTCTCCCTCTCCCTCTCCCTCTCCCTCTCCCTCTCCCTCTCCCTCTCCCTCTCCCTCTCCCTCTCCCTCTCCCTCTCCCTCTCCCTCTCCCTCTCCCTCTCCCTCTCCCTCTCCCTCTCCCTCTCCCTCTCCCTCTCCCTCTCCCTCTCCCTCTCCCTCTCCCTCTCCCTCTCCCTCTCCCTCTCCCTCTCCCTCTCCCTCTCCCTCTCCCTCTCCCTCTCCCTCTCCCTCTCCCTCTCCCTCTCCCTCTCCCTCTCCCTCTCCCTCTCCCTCTTCCGCACCCTCTCCCTCTCCCTCTCCCTCTCCCTCTCCCTCTCCCTCTCCCTTTTCCTGTCCCACTCTCTCTCCTTCTCCCGCTCCCTGTCCCTCTCCCTTTCCCACTCGAGGTCCTTATCCCGCTTATGTCCCTCTCTCTCCCACTCTCAGTCCCTCTCCCGCCCGCACCCGGTCCCTCTCCTGCTTTCTGTCCCGCTCTCACTCCCTCTCCCACTCCCTGCCCCTCTCCCTCTTCCGCACCCTCTCCCGCTACCTCTCCCGAGCCCAGTCCCTCCTTCGCTTCCTGTCACTCTCCCATTCCCCTCCCATCCGTAAATTTCTCTACATTAAATTTTTTTCTCACTATAAGCTTAATTAATATTTTCACATTACTGAGTTCAAAATTGACGTAGTTTCTTAAATATTTACAACCCCTTTGTCTCCTTATGGCTTATGCCTTTTTCTCCTTATGGGGATGAATTTCGAGAAAATCGTGATACAGTTAGGTAATTTTTGTGTCTAACTATAAGCTTAATATACAAATTTTCACCCTTCTTAGTTCAAAACTGACGAAGTTGCAATACTAAATTACACACACTTATTTAACCGTTTAGGGGTTGATTTTCTAAAAAAACACAACTTTTATTTTTTAATCTGGCGCTAATATATAAATTTTCATGTTTTTAACTTCAAAAATGACGAAGTTGCGTACTAAGTTCCATTCTCTAAATAAACCCTTTAAGGGATGATTTTCCTAAAAAACTTGTTAAAATTAACTTTTTTTCACAACTATAAACTTACATAAAAAAATTCATATTTATAAACCTAAAACTGATGAAGCTGATTTTTACGTAAATGACTTCCAACCCCTATTTTTAGGGGATGAATTTCGAGAAAACAGCGATACAGTTATTTTTTGTGTCTAACTATAAGCTTAGATATATACAAATTTTCACCCTTCTTACTTTAAAACTGACGAAATTGCCATACTAACTTCCACACGCTTATTTAACCCTTTAGGGGTTGATTTTATAAAAATACCACATAACTTTTGAATTTTGCTTCTAATCTGGAGCTAATATGTAAATTTTCATGTTTCTAACTTCAAAAATGACGAAGTTGCCTACTAAGTACCATCAATTAAATTAACCCTTTAAGGGATGATTTTCCAAAAAAATGTGTTAAAGTTAACTTTTGTTTTTTATTACTATAAACTTACATAAAAAAATTCATATTTATAACTCTAAAACTGGCGAAGTTGATTTGTATGTAAATGATCTCCAACCCCTATTTGTAGGGGATGAATTTCGAGAAAACAATGATGCAATTATTTTTTGTGTCTTAACTATAAGCTTACATACAAATTTTCACCCTTCTTACTTCAAAACTGACGAAGTTGCCATACTAAATTGCGCCCTATTAATTAACCCTCTAGGGGATGATTTTCCAATAAACCATAATACTTACAAATTTTGTTTCTAGTTTGGAGCTAATATGTAAATTTTCATGTTTTTAACTTCAAAAATGACGAAGTTACGTACTACGTACCATCCATTAAATTAACCCTTTAAGGGATGATTTTCCAAAAAAAAATGTTAAATTTAACTTTTGTTTATTACTATTAACTTAGATAAAAAAAATCATATTTATATCTCTAAAACTGACGAAGTTGGTTTGTATGAAAATGACCTCTATCCCGTATTTTTACCCCTTAGGGGATGAATTTCCAAAAATCCGTTCTTAGCTGACGTCTCCTTGGCATAAGCTATCTCCCTGCCAAATTTTATCATAATCGGTTCGGTAGTTTCTGAGATTTTTTGTTTAATCAGTGTATCTCTTTTCAATTTTATATATATAGATTTTACAAATAAATCGCTTTTAAACTTCAAGATTTTATCGATAACGTATGCCATCTGCTCAAGGAGTCATTCACTTAATGAGGGACATGGTTTTGCTTGTTTTTGTACATATATAAATACCGTAGGAATTGACTGACTTGAAATATATTTAGTTACCAATAATATTATAACAAAAACAAATAGTTCATAACATAAAACACGTTGGAAAACACCTCTTGCATCCTTGGAGGACGCCTACTCTACAATAATTGGACTAAATAATTGCTTCTTAGATTAAACTAGTTCTCAGTTAATAATATACACAGGTATTAAAGAGAAATAATCAAGTATCAAAGAGCAATTGGTAACAGGATTAAGTAACTTTGGGTGCAATCCGTAGTTATATGGAAATCTAGCGATTAGGATAAAAACTACATCTTTTGCGTTGGATTTTATCGTTAGATGTTTATGAACTTAGCCAAATGAGGTACGGTTGGCCACTCAGGAATTACTCAATCACGAAGAAAGACCTATAAATAATTTACAAAGGCCTTCTAATAAATTCAAACCATACCTAGTGCTTTGAGTTCCGTGTTCCGCCCTTACGTATCACTAAATATAGAAAAATTTATTGCTTGCATTATCAAGGAAAGTAAGTAGGTAGATACAGTGGGTTCGTGATCACAACTGATAACGAATAAGTTAACTGAAAGAATACAGCATTAGATAATTGAGTCTACATTTACACGTACATACAGGGCTGCTACGATAAACATATTAGCCTGTTCCGTAACAAAAATCCAAAATTCTTGTTTAAACACAACTGTCACTTTCTCAGCGAATGCTCCCGGTGAGGGAGCGCCTTTCCTTCGAAATTATGATGACCTTTCCCAATAGTTAATTTTAGTTCAAATTATCACTTACTTATGTGTGTATATGTACATACACTTAAAAGATAATGTGATTGTGTAGATTCTGTTCATTTTCTATTTAGATACTACTATGACGATTTTTTAACTGATACAAGTGAAAAACGCAAACTAATTTAGTACCTGCATCTACCTATAATTCAAACCAAGACTTTTCTGAAGAGCGGCTTTCAATCATACGTTTGACTTGGAACACTGTATAAAATATCGAAACTATTTCTAGTTAAAGTCAACCAAATCTCTTGTGGTTAGTCCGTGGCTATTATTTACAGAGGTCTCAATAGCATCACGATAATATCAGTTTCTTTTGCGGGTTTTCTATATCAGTTACAATAATTATACAACTTTCCCACTTACGTCCCAACTCAGAGTCACTAACGGTTATTTAAATCGCTCCTTAGTAAAGAATCACCATACAAATTCTGTACTAAGGAGCGATTTTAATAACCGTTAGTGACTCTGAGTTGGGGCGTTAGTGTGATTTAAGTGTTACTTTGGAGAAGAAAGCCTAAATGATGATGATTAAGCTGCTTTTAAGATTAGCGAAAAAATGCGTAAATAAAGATCGAAAACGTAGAAATACAACGTAGAATAGATGAAACGTAGAAAGATGAGATAGACCGAAAAACAGCATTCTCAGCACAGCCGTGCGTCGGGATCTCGGGATTCAATTAAATGGTACAGAAGCATGAACTGTTGTTACTAGAGTACGTTATTATTATTAATATGTACTTCAATGTACAGAAGTGGCGCCACTCTGCCTTCTACCAAATTATACGAAGTGTGTGCCATTCGCAATAACTTACACAATGTTGTAATGTGTTGTTTGTTCCCGTTTTAATGTACAATAACATGTTTTGAATTGTATCGTTACACACTAAGTAACTCAACGTGAGTTACTTCATGCGTGGCGGGTATTAACATTTCACCATAGAAGTTTTTAAGCTTCGTAAAATATATTATGGAATAACGACGAATTATTGACAAAACTACGATCTAAAACCATATACTTATAACATTTTTATAATACTGGCTAAAATTACGATAATATTTGACATTATTTATTAAACGCTAACTGATAACTTTTCTCAACATAATTCTCTAAAAATTAGGTAAAAATAATTTTAAAACACATGCAAAAAAACATACTTAACTGAACTATAACAAAAAGTTAATGTTTCATTTAGTGTAAACGTACACTAAAATAATAATAAAATAGAAATCGTCGAAGAAGCGAAGAATTGTGGATAACCTTCGATCGAAGGAAATGACAAAAATTTTATTAAAATTACGAGTATAGTCTGACTGGAATAGCTTTATAATTACCTATTCACATTTCATGATTTATTTATAAATGCTTTATAAACTGCATTTATTATAGTTCAGATACAATTTACTCTTACGTTTGTTGCACATTTCATAATTTATTGAAATACATTAAATAATTTTACGGTTGAACATGACAATAATATGTGAAGTATGTCCCTATCAGCTACGAATGTAAACTACCAATAAGCTAACAGTATGTTATTGGTTCAATTGCTCAGTATTATTCTGGTGTTTTTGATCCCATTAATGTAGCCCGAGGATGGCCAGAGAACGATATGAATAAAGTTCAACTATTATAGTTATTAGTGTGTTCAGCGACTCTACATTTTACAATTTCATATTATTTCATTACTTGAGTTTCAGGACTTTCGTGAAACTAGCACTAATAAAAAAGATATCAACTTTGAAATCCTAAAATTCGATGAAAATATTTTTGTAAGACAGGGGACTTCCCTATATAAATAGTACCTATTTTTTATTACTGAAACATTCGGCAGAAAATATCTTGATTATTATTTTGTTTTAAGTTTATTTTTCCGTAAAAATATCACAAATACGAGGTGTTATAGCGTTTGTGTAAATTATGTAATAATGCTTAATGTTATGAAAATATTTCGGAGCTCTTTAAGGACGTTATTTTACACTTTACCCTCGAGCAAATAATATAATAATATAATCTGCCGCGAAGACTTTGCAAACATTTAATATAGATAAGTATACCTGGGCAGACTTATTGCAATAACATATTTCTGTGGGAACTTATAATCAAATCAGATTGGATGGTGATGTAGCGTAAGGGTTCCGTTTTTCGTTTTTTCGTTCGGAACCCTAAAAATAATTATATATTTGACAGTATTTTAAAATCCTCAGTATTAGTATCGAACAATTTCAAATCAGTTGCCGAGAATCAAAAAGAATACTCTTGCTATACTACTAATATTATAAAATGTTGTTTGTTTGTTTGAAAGTGAGGATGAATTGACGGTTGTTATTCTTTCACGCTAAAACCACAGAATGAATTTTCGTGAAAATTAGCACATGGGTAGACCATGATTTGGAATAAGATATAGGATTCCGGGATTCCGGGAAAAGCAGACAAAGCCGCGATTCTATATGTAGATTCAGATTCAGAAGCAATTTATTACTATATGGGTGATTTTGATCTAATATTAAATCCACCAATAGCACATAGTTTAATTATGATTATCACTTACCGAATGCACTTAATTTTTTTATGTAAATTGTTAATTGTATTTTTATAATATTGTGAGGAAACCCACCAGACAGTATGCAGGACTTACATTATATTTTCATTTATAATTATTATCAATATTTTCTTTCTCGGAAGAAACTGATATCACAAAGTACGTAAACAAACACTACGTTTTAACTGATATTTAATGTCATTTAACATATTTATTATACGTGATAAGAATATATTTCAATAAATTTTGAATGAAATTCATATTTAAATTTACAACGGAAAAGCATCAGCCGGGTAAAGTATTTTATAAGTATGATTTCATTTAAAACTGGCGTGATAAGCTCGAGCGCTCAGCACAATTTTATTATTTTTTAATACATTTCATTTACCTTCCCGAGTTCAGTATACGTAGTACATACAGTATAATGTTACTTGGCAACGACATAATCTACAAGGAAACTCGAAAATACTTATCTAACATCCATAATGAATCCATATCAATGTCCGATTGAATGTATAGGTACTAACAATTTCTTTGGGATATTTTACGTGGTGTGGGTAATATTATTGGGAAGCTGAGACAATTTATTAAACGTATCAGATGTACCTATTGTTCGGCTGTGTTATAACAATGTTATTGTTTTGAATAAATATTATAAACTTATTATAATGATTGTGCAAATTAGGGGTGGCCTATGATCAGTAGGAAAACTGGATCATTAGCAGTTTTATTAGCCTAATTTTGTACGATGGTAAACCACAAGTTGGATTCTTAAAATATTTATACCTAACTAGCAATGAAGAAAACTTCATAATATGATTCTAAACTTATACCTATCATCGCGGACACTGAAAATTTTAATGCAACGGGTACTCATGATTCGTATTTTTTTATAATATCGATATTTCGACCAAGTTCCATGTGATAGCTATCATGATAAATATTACAGTAAAATAGTAAGTAATGCTTCTATCTGTAATTAGATTATTGCTAAATTATTACTAAGGGATTGATAAAGATTTAAACATGCTACGTTATCTTTTTTACATAATACGTGCTGCAGAGAGAAAATGAGTCTGCAATCTGCATTGATTAAAATGCTCTTTATCTTTGTGCGTATGCGTATGTATATCTACTTACGGTTACCACACATCCAGTATGACTGGGACAATCTACAAAAAATAATAATTTATGTATCCCACGATTTGCGCAACGATATTTTCTATTGTATGTGCAATTAAGTTTTTTAGTGCATGTGTAGGTTCAATATAAGAGAGTAGGGTCTCATGACAGACTTTCCAAACGGTCAGTCCCGGGTACGTTTTCTGCTGGGTTAGACATGTGCCAGGTAATATTGGTTTTTTAATCATGGATATATATCTCTTTTATGTATGGTCATAGGTCATTCGCAAAACGAAGGATCAATGTAGGTATACGGCCGTTTTTCAGTTTTTCAGTTCCAACTTTTCTATGTTCTATTCGGTGTAGCAATGTTTTAAGCTACATCATGTAGAGTAACTTAATACTTGAGTCACTGCGAGACTTTCCTAATTCAGAGACTTTATCATTTCTTGCGGTTTACACCACTTTATATGACGAATTCATTTTTGAATTCAGGAAAGTGGAAAATCAACTTATACAAATAGCTACAAAAACTGTGCGTACCCTTCAAGTCTTGAATTATACAGAGATATTGCAGAACCTACTCCGACTGCATGCTATGCGTCATTGCGACGCGACGTCATTTAAATAATGAGTTTGATCACGTACAGATTGACTCTCATCTTGTTGATTGCAGTTTACAGGATTCCGAGTGATGAGTAGGTTAGGTAGATCGATAAATCTATCTATATCTATACTAATATTGTAAACCGGAAGAGTTTGTTTGTTTCTTTGGTTGAACGCGCTAATCTCGGGAACTACTGGTGCGAATTGAAAAAATATTTTTGTGTTGGATAGTTCATTTATGAAGGAAAGCTCGGCTGTATAACATTACGCTACTACCAATAGTAGTTTTTTTCTTCAAATTAATGTAGGTAACCTCGGGGCACGTCTAGTAACCTTTATAAAGTCCCTACATTTAGTTTTCTCTATATTTTTGCGTCACAATAACTAAATGGATATCGTTCACACAATGTTGCTTGAAATCTGATGACCTAGTTGGCAGCTCAGATGAAGGAATAAAAGGGTTGGCAGTGACTCTGCCTGCAAAGCGACGGGTCCTGGGTTCGAGGCCCGGCAGGGGCAGAGATTTGCCACAGATAAATGTGTTTTCTCGGTCGTTGACTTATTTGTGATGCCATGCCACCCGCTATTTAAGTAAATAAATAAGTAAATATTTTTGAAAGACCTTTTCAACGATACACCACACTATAGGATACGCGACGAATAAAAAATTCATCCTCACGTTACCTGTAGGGGAGGTACGCTGAAAAAAAATGTTTAACAATATTTTATTCTACGATTCTGGAGTTTTAATAAATATGTGTATTCATGCCAAATTACAGCTTTGTAGCATTAGGGTCTTGGCGCTTTGCTTCGGACAGACAGACGGTTAGAAGGATGGACAGACGGATGGGACGGACATATCGAAACTATAAGGGTTTCGATTTACTTCGGAACCCTAAAAGGGATTGGCCACAATCCGTTTTACCTAAAAATTATTTTGAAATGTACATTACCGGTACAAGCACATTATTCTTATTAATTATGAACAATTTATTTGGATGGCCTTTTAATTGAAAATTAAATGTAACCTTCTACAGATTTAATTATTTATTTCATCATAGCGTGTGGGAAGACGCTCTATTTATGGGAGTAGAGTAAGTATGTGTGTATGTGTGTGTGTGTGTTCCGTGGAGTGGACCATGTCAAATGTTTTTTATCTCGCTACGCGGGTCAAGTATGGGCCCTTTAGTTAGGGTAATAGATATCGTGGGATGTAGCAATTTAGATATAAATGTTACTTAACTTGGTACTAAACTGTTCTGTATGGCCTGATGGTTAGCTGGTAGAGAATGCATTTAAGCATTAAGCTCGCCAATTGTACCGTGTTTTTGTGGTCAATAAATATTAAATAAATAAATGTGTGTTACTCAAATACAGTGTTATCAGCTCTTATTATGGAACAAGGCCGCACTAACTATTCAAAGCCAGTTTCGAAAGGTAGAATACCTGTGTCTACCATATTAATATTTCTCATGTTTTGGCTGTTGTTGTATGGGTGTATACGGAAATTATGAACTCATTACTTATTAATAGGTACTTCTTTTGTACAGATGTAAATTATTTTATCTATATCTATTTTACTATTGTTCGCATAACCACGCATAATAAACGGCGTTTTGTGGTATAAGTCATATTGACGTTCAATTATAAAACACTAAACGCACTATGACGGTATTCCAAGAGTAGATATCTAGGCCTGAACCACGCTATCGAAGTTTTGTACAAATTATAATTTCTCAAGACAAAACAATCAGCGCAGCCTGTTATAATGTTTTATGTGATTGGGAAACCTATTTTTATTCCCCAGAACACTATATAAAATACAATAAATGCAACAAAAAAAAAACACAAAAATATCAACTCTATTTGGTTCCTAATCTTATCTCAACGGAAATGTCACATAGGCGATACTGAGAGACAAAGATGATATTGTATTATCTAAATTACAAAATGTCATGATTAGAATAAAGTTTCTATTAGTTTTCCGTTTATCGATAACTGGCCACAACTAGTACATGTTTTTTTTAAATAATAAAAAAAAAACGACAGACGTGATGAAATTATTTGAATACGGAAACTTAAAAACTAAGGCGCTCCACCCACTGCACCGCGCCCCGTCGCGGTGCGCGGGATGGCAGATTTTACCATTGTATGCAATTATCTCAATTTATATAGAAACCACGCCTAGCACAACACACTGCCGACGCGGCACCGCGCGGGAAATTGCCCCGCGCGCAGTTGTGTTATCCGTCGCTCTGCGCACCGCGGCGGGACGCGTCTTCAGTGGGTGGAGCGCCTTAATTGACTTTATGAAATGGAATAATTTAAAAACCAAAACATGATTAGTTGTTGTAAGGTACCACAATGGCAGTACAATTATAAAACGAGCTATTCTGAGATATTCTTAGAGGTTTTTTCTTATCTGGTTCTTCAGAGCCAGCGATACATTAGTGACTGCTTCCTATGATGTTGTCCATGTCCATAGTAAGCTTCATAGATGACGTTGACCACTTATCATGAAGCAGCTATAAAAAAAATAAAAGTTTTAAACCCCAAAAGTTTTAAATTATTACCTACAAGAAACATTATCTACATGTCTGTAACAGGTTTTATTGTGCTCAGTAAAATGACTTGCATCTCCTTAACGACAAAGATTTGTGTAATAGATGCTATTTTCTTAATGCCGACATTATTTTCTTTAAGTTTCTGAAAGTATGTGTAGCTCATACTATGTACATACCTTCTATACTAAAAATATATAGGCAAAAAAACTTGTACGTTTTGTGAAATTTTTCTGTACAGTTGTAGTGGTTGACCGTGAATGACGGTGATTGACGATGATTGTGATTGATCGCTTGCCACACTTGGGACCTCGGTAAAATACTACACGTATATTTTATTTTTAAGGTATTAGCATTACAAATAAGCTTTGTCCGAGGCCTTCGGTGGCATGAACACTTCCGATACTTGGGCTACTAAACCGTCTACAAATCCGTACTGGAGCAGCGTAATAGAGCTAGTAGTAGGGCTCCCTTGGCCTCAAGAGGAGAGTGCTCAGTAGTGGACCATCAATGAGTTAAAACCATGCACAGTCCATCTAAAACAAAAAGTTGTATCGTGCTACAGGTAAATATCATACTCAATATAAGGTTTTGTTTCATGATCACTTAATAAAATTGTTGGAAGTACTGAATAATGAGTTCTTGGAACAACTTGACGTCAAATTACAAAAACTTACCATGATTTAACCCGTTTCATCGTTAGTCTTTCGCAATGCATTCCGCGGATTATACGTTTTTCATGTGTTTTGTATATGTAATTACTACATGCTTTTCTGTTGCTTCTGTCGATTTACCAGAGTTAGAAGTTGAGCTCAATATTGGTATAGTTAAAAACTATATTTATTCTCCTTATCCCAGAATGAAATATTTAACAAATAAACTGGGCAATAGTATTCTTGTATGAATTGTGTGACAACTTGACAAGCAACACTCGTCTCTATTGCGTTTCAAACTTTATATAAACTTTAAAATCATCAGCTATCTTTATCAAGATATAAATAAAGAGAAAACCTATTTTAGGTGTAGACATTATTTTAACCTAATGCTTAAAAGTAAAATATTTCTTCATTTGTTTCAGAATTCAGATTCTGGAAACATACCGAACTTAACATAGCATATTTTTATTGTTACAGGAATTTTACCAGATAGGACCAATCGAATAGAAGACATATACTTGAGATTTTACAATGGGTACGTATATTTACCTCATAGTATAGTTACCTTTGGTTTATTTTTGTGGCAAAAGTCCTTTTGACGAGCCACCTGATGGTAAGTGGCTATCGTCGTTCATGGACAACAGAAACACCAAAGGCGTCACTGATGCGTTGCCGGCCAAGAAAGAGAGAAAAAAATAGAAAGAAAGAACTTTATCTCAAGCCCCCAGCCGGAACGCGACGATTCGTTTGGCGGCTGGCTCAAGATGGTGGTAGCTATCCAGGCGGACCCCATGGAGAAATGGTATTCATGAACTATTAAAATCAATATTACCAACCTACCACCCTACCATCTGGCATGGGATTGGGGTTAGTATTCTAAGCCGCCCCGATACTGTTAAAAACAAATTATGACAGAAAAGTATCTTTTACATTCAATAATAAATTATTATGGCATTCAATAAAAAATATTGTATAATAATGTAAAAGATACTTTTGATAGTTGAGTTATCTATTTTCTGTATTCGGATTAATTTAAATAAAGAACCGAAATCAGGAGGAAAAGTAGGGATCAAAATAGAGGGCTAAATAAGCGAATTTTACGTACCTATACGTTAATAACACCGAATTGTTAAATTTTGTTTGTCAAATTTTTATGGCATTTTAGTACCATTTACGCACGATAGGGGCTTTTGAAAAAATGCCATACAAATTGCTTACGTTAACCATACGAATACCTTCTCGCAAATATTCGTGCTCGAGCTACTGTATAATATAAGTGCATGACTGTTTCCTTTGTTAGAAGGAAGTGACTAAGCATGTCTTAAGGTATTATCATCATAAAGATGGCAAATTGGATGCTAATTAATATAATAAATGATTTCCGCGTAGTAATGTGTGTGTAATTTATATTTATTAACTACTAGTGGATACCCGGCGTGTGCTACAAATCTAAAATAAGAAAACATAAATTCGGGAAAATTATTGTATGGGAAAAGTCGAAAAACGACTTTATGAATGTACCGAATGTAATGTGCCTAATCATCATCACATCAATTGCCTTTCAAATGAAACCGGTTTAGGGCAAAGTTTCAAAGTCTATGTACATAGCCAGAAATATTATATGTGTTTTATATATGTATATGTATAGATGAGGCAACTGTTAATATAGAAGTATACTTTTCAGTGGTACATCTGAAGTTTATGTGGACTTTCCCCTAAGTCAAGCTCTACGAGTAATCGGGATCCAAGGCTTTGAGAAAACGAATCCTACAATTCTTTACATTCACGGATTTATAGAAACAGCGCAGCAGGAGAGCATACAAGTAAAGTACACTTTTGTCTAGTAGCAAATTACAAAAAATATATTTAATGTCGTCTAACAACTCTTATGGTGGCCACTAACGGTCAGTCCATCGCGTCAAATCGCGTGATTTACAGCCAAAATTTGATCGTGAATGTGAAAAACTGATGGCGTGATAAAAAAATCTGTATGTCAAATCGCGCCATTTTGATATATGTCATTTGGCGTGGCTCCAAAAATGACGCGATGGACTGACCGTGAGTGACCACCATTAGATATGTATAAGGAAAACATATTATTAAAAAAAATCCTTTAGTGTTGCTAAATTATTATAATACGCATGTCACTCGTGTATAAAATAAAATTAGAGTAACATTTCCTCTGTAGGTCATGGTGAACGCGTACTTAGAAGCAAGGCCCGAAACAAACGTGGTGTTGCTGGACTGGTCCAACATGGCGCATGGCTCGTACCTGATCAATGCCGCGAGGAACACAAAAAAGGTATTTTGTACAATATAATACAAAGATTATTTATTGTGCACACAGTAGTTATATTGTGTTAGAGTGTGCAGAAGAACAAGAACAAGCAGACTGAAAAACCTTATGATGGCAAGAAACATTTTGTTGCTTGCTAAACGTTATTGAAAGTTTATTTGGAACATTTTGACAAGTAAAACATTGCGACAAAAAAATTAATAAGTACTAGCTGCCCGGACAGACTTCGTTCTGTCTAAAGTTATTTTTTATCAAACCCTTCCGTGTGCCATAAGGAACATTGTAAGCATTGTAACCTATCCTATCTTTCAAGTTGGATCAAACTGCACACGGTGTGAAAATTTGATTAAAATCGGTTAAGTAGTTTAGGAGTCCATCGCGGACAAACAACGTGACACGTAATTTATATATATTAAGATTTATGCGCTTAGGTAATGAAAACTTATAACCTTTAAGGTATGAAATGCAAATAATATCAAAATTTAAGTATAAGATACATTTCGTAAACCGTTGTTTAAATATTCGTTTGCCTGCTAAAAGCATAAAAAAAAAACATAATCTTACAAGTGATAAGTGTCATGACGGGTTCTAGGACAGGGAGCTTGAGTCCTATCACTACACGCACGTTTAATTTTCAATAAATTAATTCTCACTTGCTTCGGACAAAGAAAACATACTGAATAAACCTGCAGAATATCCGAAACTAGTGAAAAATTTTTCAAACTGTATGTAGTCTCCCATTCCGCACTTGACTGTGGTAGACTGTGACGTGTACCAGCCGTAACCAGCCTGTGTGCCTGTTGTAAGAAGAGCAAGCACACAATTGGGACAGTTGTTACATACATGAGAAATCCTACAATCCATTACTAATATGTATTATAAACACGAAAGATTTGATAGTTAGCATTGAATAGGCTCCGAAACTACTGAACCGATTTTAAAAATTCTTTCACTGTTCGGAAGCTACACTATCCCCGGGTAACATAGGTTATATTATATTTTCAAAAAAAATTAGGGATCCTTAATAAAACTCCAATAATGTAACCCAAGGTGTAAAAAATAAGAAAACCGAAGTAAAGCGAGGGCGGTTACTCGTTCAGTAATAAAAACAAACATTTGCTTTTTCCAGGTCGGTGCAGCAGTGGCAGAGCAACTGCACAAGCTGCTGGAAGCTGGTCTTCCGCTGGAGAAACTACACGTCATCGGCCACTCACTGGGCAGTCACGTGGCGGGATACATAGCACGAGAACTCAAAACGAAATACAGCAAGATAGTCAAAAGGTATTTAACATTGATTAGGTATAGTTTGGTTGTTGTATTTTTGAGCCTCGCTTAGCATAGTAATTTATGATTTAAAAAGTTTGAAAACCAATCCCGAATTGCCTTAAAATATATAAAAAATGAAAGTGACATTAAAAATACACAAAAATATTCATGCCATATCGTCAATTTATTATCGTACTTTTCCTACCAAAGTCAGGTATAATATGGATATAATAAATTTTTTAATTGTAAGTGTTAAGTGAATTCTTCAGTCAGTCACATAAAAAGCTGTTCATTGTTAATACCCAGAACACTTGGTTGGTATTGCTCAAGAAGCATTTTCATACGTGTAGAATAAAAAAGTCAAATAGGACCTTGGCCCCTAATTAATCGTCATTTAGACACCGCGCCGTCACGGTACATAGGATCCATAAAACTGGTAATATCAATCAACTAATAATAAAGAAATAGAATTAAATAACACTAACCTACCTATATTAGATATAACTAGCTTTTACCCGCGTCTTTGCACGTGTTAATCTACCCTGAGTAGATTGAATTTTAACTAAATAAGAACCCCTCATAGATCGAAGGTGATGCTGAGGCCTCTAAAGGTTTCAATGTGTCCTTGCTATTACCTGCGCTGATCCACTGGTCGCCAGCATTATCACCGCCCAAACTACAAAGTTAAAAAACATTAACTAGGTAAATACAAACATTTCAGATTAACAGCCCTCGATCCTGCATTTCCAGCGTTCTACCCGGATGGAGTGGTGATGGAGCATGTGAGCGAGCGAGACGCAGAGTTCGTTGACGTCATCCACACAGACGCCGGCGGGTATGGCGCGCCAGTCCGGACTGGGACGGCGGACTTTTGGCCCAATGGCGGGAAGAGCATCCAGCCAGGATGCCCACGGTTTGCGCCGATACCGCTTTCGGATGACAGTACGTGACTTTTAGTATTTTTAACTTCTTAAAGAAATACAGAAAGAAAATTATAAAGAAACGAATTATTAGAGAAACATCAGTACCAAATTTCAACTCATTTGGTCCAGTAGTTTCAGAGAAAATTGGCTGTGAAGGGCGGTCGCCCAGACACACGAGTGATCCTACAAGGATTCCGTTTTTCGTTTTTTTTTTCGTTTGGAACCCTAAAAATCTGCGGCTATTACTCCGAAAACCAGAGGTTTAGATTTGATTTTATTAAAACAAAGTTTAGTAATAAATAATAAGCAGTAAAAATTTGTAGAATAAAATATGTTAAGTATTAAGAACAATCTTCCTGGTAAGTGGAAATGAAGTCCAGTATGATGAGTGAGCGTTGTAATATCATCGCTCTATTGAAGACTCACTGAGTTTTAAATGCGAGTTATAGCCACACTTCTTCAATTCACCGCTCAAAATGTAATGTTAAAATAGTATAGTTGTTTTAGGTATTCGTCTTTTTGTTGTTTCATTGTTATCATTCACGTTATATAGTAGTTGGTAAGTCATGTCGAAGGCCTTGAACAAATACTTCTGACACCAAACCGCACTGGAACAGCGTATTGGAGGGGCCGGGCTTTACATGGTAATCCCCTAATAAAGACAGGGTGACCCTACAGTGTGACCCACTAAATATTCCCTCTAATTAATGGGTCACTATTCCATTTTCAGATCTATGCAGTCATTGGCGGTCATGGCGATTCTATGCAGAGTCCGTTCGAAATCCTGAAGCATTTCCAGCTTCCCCAGCAGATTCATATCAAAAATTTAAAGAAAACCCATCGCCAGAAGTTGGGATGGTGTACATGGGATATAACTGTGATCTCAGGTTAGATTTACTCTTTAATTAGCCATTAGATAGGCACTAATGGTACCCCATAGTGTACCTATGTAGTGACACTAAATTGACCACGCTTGCAAAGCAAGGGTCTTCAATTTCCGACCGGGCCTAATATTTATGTGACAGATAAGTGTTTATTCTAGGATTGTGGATGTTTGTCTTATTTTATTTGTGTGTCCAATGTCCATGCCATCAACTACAGAGGATAGTGCGGGGTATGATCATGTACCTACCTATTATCACTGTATTATACTACAATTCATAGTAGGTTCGTACGAGAAAACGTTGGATGAAAATGAAAAACAAACTTTAGCGATCGTTGTTAACTCTATTAGGATGATATCAGTATTCGGAAAATTTATTCCTATTCAACACAAATTTCTAATTCAAGCATAATAAGATTAGCCGTAACCAACGTTAAAGAAGACTTATCTATCTTAAATAAAATTAAATATCAATTGTTATATTTTGTTTCAGTGCGAAAGGATCTTACTACTTAAAAACGAATGCAGAATCGCCTTTTGGCAAAGGCATGGACGGCATTTACCCGAAAAGTAAAAAGAGCAAAAACATAAAATAATCGACCAAGAAACGGCCACAATTGAATGTTAGGTTATTTATGGGGAACTGTGCAATGTGCACTTAAAGCAATTTAAAACAAGTGGATTGGCTCTGTCTTCTTTATTTGGGTATGGGAGTGTTAGTATACAACTTTAAGCGTGGTTTATACAACTTGACAACTTACAATGTATAATATAAAACCGCGTATTGTATAAACCGTGCGATAAAGGAAAATGTGAAAGGACTGTAAGAGTCAATGTACCGTAAACAGTTGGGATGTAACAGATGTAAGCTATTTGTACCTTAATTTTAACGCACTATTATTTGGTGCTAGAGGGACCCTAACTTTATTGTAGGTTAAAATTTTATATGGCAAGTAAATTATGGAATCTCTTCTTTTCTTTTTCTTCTCTCCTGTATTTTTAATTTATGACATGTTAATTTAATAAATGACACAATTACGTATACTTTTAATTAGTTGTAATTATGTATATTATAGAACACAAATAATTCAGCATCACAAGATTATGCCTAAATATTTC
This sequence comes from Thymelicus sylvestris, assembly GCA_911387775.1. Classification (NCBI taxonomy): domain Eukaryota; kingdom Metazoa; phylum Arthropoda; class Insecta; order Lepidoptera; family Hesperiidae; genus Thymelicus; species Thymelicus sylvestris. The sequence continues at coordinate 11,582,010 of OU426893.1, forward strand.
ATCTCAAAATATTTATTATAATTAAGTACCTCCGTTTATTTTCTAGTGTAATGAGATTCGTAAGTATTGCAGGTCCAATATTTACTCATTAAAGAACATCAAATATTGTAAATATTATATTATTATCGAATTCAATATATTATGTACAATATTGGTTTATCATTATGTGCTCTTAACTAGATGTAAACCAACCGATCTTCAATACAATGAAGGTTCTATAAAAAATTCTGACATATCTGTAGATAGGTAATGTTATTAATAAAATTATATACAATGTTTATGATCTAATTTTAAGGTTCATTAAAAAATTTAGTGGTAATGGAACAAATATGTAATGTAGGATTTTTTACTACGCACGTCACATTTTCACATTTTAATAGTGTCATTCTACGTTTTATCACACTATTATCATCTACTGAACTACTTATTCTATGTACTTAAAATATCTATACGTAATATGACTGTGTTATATGACTGCTTTACAGTCCAAAAACTAAACATTCGATTATTGTTATTCTGTATAGTAGATATACCTTTGGTAATATTTAAGGAATAGCTAATAATTTTACCTATTATATTTTGTGAGGCAAACGTAGTTTACGTTTAGATCTGCTTTTGAAATACAAATTAGGTAATGGGCTCAATTTTATTGTCAATGTTATGTTAATTTCACTTTTCATATAATGTAATAATAATCTTTCCAAGCCCAATTTTTTAAGAATATTACGAGTATAATAAAAGTATCTAAATATTGAAATTATGTACCTAACTACTTAATATTTACATTAATGAAAATGACCGTTTAAAAACTAATTTATTATACTGTATCTAGTTATATTTTTTATCTTACTTTGCTTCCCTATAGATCAACAAGTTCTTCATAAATCTTGATATTTTATTGAGCTTATGAGTCTTGAAAAACTACAAGTTTATGTTACCATATTTACCTTGTCACACTATAATCCATATAAAAACTTGATATTGCCAAAATCTTAATCTGAATAAAAGAAGTGATCATATCAATACAATGTTTTTTTTATTTCTTCATTACAGTAAACATTACAAGCTCACAACTTGGTCGAAGTTTATAGAGGTAGGTACCCAGTGCGTTGTCAATCAGCGTTTAAAGAAAATGCACCGAAATGCTACTAATACAAAATTTGTTTCGTAAATGATATGATGTTCTGTAGCAATTTTTAAGTACCTATAGCTATAAAAAATTGTATAAGTTTTACGAAAAGTATCCTTTGTGGTAAAAATAAAATAATTATTTAGTTAGTGTGAATAAAGTAATGTGTAATGTAAACAGCTAAGAGTGGTTACTGGTTAAACATCCAATCAAGAACTGTTAAACGAGCCCTTTTGGTGAAAATTACAATGTTTACTATTTCCGAATGGTATTTTTCGTAGTAATTGTACAATACATAGCTTCAATTGAAAAGCTTTTAAATAAAAAGGAATAAAATAGAGGTATTATTTTACAGAAATATTGACACTGCATTGCAAAAAAAACATTATTACCTACAGATAAACAAAATCTCCAGAGCTTCTTTTGAAACCCATGGAGATCACACTGCGTTAAATTGGTGGCACCACAGTAGCAAAAGGGTTTTGGGCTACGTAAATAGTTGAAGTTAGGTATACTCATCTCACTCGGCATAGTTCGATCCGTCAACAACTGCTACATTCATATCTTTGCCTTTGCCTACGCTAGTGTACACCATTGTGGAAAGTTTTTAAACTTTTTTTGACCACTTATATCTCGACACTTTTTCTACTTTCCCTCTGCATGAGAGAGTTCTCTTTTACCTCTGTCCTCCATGTTGAAAACATAAACATATAAACAATAAGAAATACTACGCAGTAAGAATTTTTATTTAAAACAAATCTGTGATATTGCCCGGTGGGTAGCTGTCATCATAGGTATTTTCTTCTGATAGCAACTTCAAATGAATTTTCACCCTCTCTGTTACTAAATACAGACCAAATACCAACACACTTGTCAATAGAAGTCTGAAAAAAAACATTATCTTTAAAAATTGCTTCAAAATAGTCATACGGATATGGATCGATGTTTAAAATAATTAATTCTTGTATGCATTTATGTTTTGAACAAACAACCTAACAAACTAACTAAACTTAGTGCCTTGATATAAAAAGACTACACTGTTGAATAATTTGTTAATTTTACCCGTTTATTGATTTGATTTATTAAAAAAATAATAGGGGGTGTAAGCGACACATGTTGTTATTATCCGGAAATAATTTCAATGGAGAATTAGAAGAAAGGTCTATGAAAATAGGTGTATAATCGTTAAGCTATCGGTAATTTTATTTTATATCTTTTGGAGAAATTTTCTGCTTATAGGTATATTATTCTGTCTATATTAATTTCTTATTCAAACAAACTGGACTCAGTAAATGTTTCACTCCGGATATGTACAGGGGTATTAGTCAGCGTCAAAATGTAAGGTTAATTTTATATTAGTAAATTATACTAATCCTACTAAAACACACAAAAATCTTACCTTATACGTCAGGATACTCTACAAAGTCTGAGCCATATACAATACGACTTGTATTTACAACTGAAGCATTATTTAGGCTTTTATTTGAAGCGTAGACTTCGTGCATGAATTTTGTGGTCCAAAATACGGAAAAAGCTAATGCACCAAGCAACATTACACTGAAAGAAGTGGAAAATTTACAGTATCTATCCGATATTCAGTGCTGATAATCAAGAAGTAAATTATTTTAAATAAAAAGAAAATTCCATATCTTTTGATACACACAATTACGTTCTGAGGTAATAAATATAGGTACCTAATAAAGAAACGAAATGTGAACCTCCACCTTTTTTGAAGTAGGTTAAAAAGCCTAGCTCTATGCTTACATGTATTATTTTACATTCAAAGAGTTACGCACAAATATAGCGCTATATTTTTTTAATTATTTACGAGAAAACTATTTTACTCTAAAGATGAAACTTTTACATTTATTTTAGTAATTTTAGCCACTAAAATTATTTAAGGCACAATTAAATATGTAATCATTAATATTAGTAGTATTGCTAACTAATTAGGCACCTAACTCAAATAATAAATCACACTACAAAAAAACGTATGATTTAAAATCATGGTTTAAAATCTTACTTTTTATGATTTAAAATCATACTTTTACGGTGCAGTGATGGTATTAAGCCTACGACGAAGATATAATTTATCACTACATTATTGTAACCATATTATTATTATTGTAATCTTAAAACTTACAGCCCTGCAGCCATTATAAAATTTTCCCTTATACTTTCTTATACAAAAATCTTGAATCGTAATTTTTAAACTTAATTTTTGTTTCCTTAAATGAACAAAATTAATAACTCAAAAAAAAAACTAATTTTGGCACGTCCAACCAAATGTGAGGAAGAGTATACAATTGATTATTTTCTTAAAAACGTTTGTTCATTTCAGTAATATTTCAATAGCCTTACGTAATCGATTTGAATTCGTCGATGAATGGATGGGAAGTAATATTGATTGTTACTTGTTTATAATTACGAGTTTCAGATGTAAAAGGACTGATGTAAGTCATTGATCACTTATTCTTACGAACGGCTGGAACACCTGACGATAAGTAGTCACAGTAACGAAGGGACTTACAATGGGTCTGACTGACAACAATTTAGATCCAACTTAGTCGAAGTGGCCCTCGGGAACATTACCTTTTTCCCTCGCAAAAAGCCATATGAATAAATTATTCTTGAAAAGGAGAAAGAATTCCAAAGTGCACAGCGTCTTAAAGTATTTTTATGGTATGTATTTTATTTTTTTGTAGTCTGTGATTTATTAATACCCCATATGTTCCATTATATTCACAGTATATTCCAGATCATGTTCTACATGTGTGCTTTTCATGAAAATCACGAAGAGTAACAAACACCACAAAAAATCACATTTATAATGATTAAAAGAATGATTGTTACTAATGGTAAAATTATGAAATATGAAAAATTACTAAAAGTAGAATTCCGAACACGTAAATAAATGTAGGTGTTACCCACTTAATTTAGAAGAGAATTTGTATTGTATTGTGTTTGTATTGTAGATAAGCGAAACATTCAGAATTACTAAAATGATATGACAAATTTTATTCCATACTAATACTAAAGGAAAAGTAGATTAATTGAAATGTAGACAGTAAGTCGGTTTATTAGTCGGAAAAGTAGATTAATTGAAATGTAGACAGTAAGTCGGTTTATTATTAATTTATTATAGTCATTTAATCACCTCTTATTCACAATTCACAGTAAATTTATTTGATATACAATATGCGCCAAATATAGTGACATATTACCAATTTGAAAATATTATCAAGTCTTTAATGTGCATTGTTCGTGAATATTTGCGAAAGATGGCGAACTGCAACTATCTACTCTTAGCAGGCCGACTGTATCCAAAAAATCGTTTCATTAAGTATTTTGTAAGAAAATCATTACCTGAAACAAATATGGAAACGATCAGTTACAGGATTTTAATCAGACTATAGATAATTAGATATAGTATACATATAACTAAAATATCTTAATCTAATACTTTTAAAGAGCAATTCTTGTATGTATATGTACTTATATATATTTTCTGAATCTCGGAAACGGCGCCTACGGTTTTCATGAAATTTAGTATGTAGGGGGTTTCGGGGGCGATAAATCGATCTAGCTAGGATTCATTTTTAGAAAATTTCATTTTATCCGTATTTTCAGGCAATGAAAAACTACTACAATAGATTCTTCCTGACATCTATTGGCGAGTAGCAACACTAAAGCTACTTCAGTATTAGGCGTTGTTAAGCAACACTAAACCAAAGATTTCTAAAAAGAAGTGTCCAAATACATTTAATAATGATTTATCGAGCCCTTATTGTTGCCGATATCTTTGTGCATATATTATGTGTAACTAGTTTATCTACTATCGTAACGGCCAATACAAACCAGGTAGATTGAATAGAAAACCCGTTTGAAACGTCTACATAAACCTACACCGTTACTTATTTGTATACTTACCTACATTCTTGGTATGTTAGTTAATATAATTACTTATAGGTACAGTAATAGTTCTGGATTAACCTAATCCGGTTAAATTGGTTACAGGCACGGCATTGTTTTGGCGGTCAAGTTCCAGCAAGTATCTTCCACCCAAGAACACTGTCACCATTAAAGCACCGACCATTAGAGCTCTATAAAAAAGAACAATTATTTATTTATTTATATTCTATTTATTTATTTATATTATATAACCTTCTAACCCTGGTCCTAAATAATAAACATTCCTTAGTCCTTTAAGGAGCGGTGAAAAATAACAAGCTTGAAATTCGGATAATAGGTGTTCATCTTAATAGGTATCTGCCCCGGCCGGGAATCGAGCCCGAGAACCCTCGCTTCGCAGGCAGGGCCCAAAAACTAGGCATCTGGATCTTCAAACCTTAAGTTACTTCTACAACTTATGCAAATTAATTCCGAGTAGTTTTGTTGTATCCCAAGAAGTATTAAAAATGGAGGTATTCGATCTTTCGATTGAAAAGCAAGATTTACTTATCATATGTTTTGGGAATTTCGTAAACTATGGAGATTTTGTAAAGTTTCTTGCAGACGCCATGAAAATTTTGTATACTTGTATATTACTTTAATGATGTATATTTCACACTAGATTTTTATTATATATTTAAGATAAAACACACCACAACGTAGTAGGTACTTACAAGCCAGCTAACACCATTTTTAAATCAACCAAAAATGAACCACTTTTACCTAATTCCCGAAACCAAATGCTAATTTGCACTGCGCGTAAACTGTTTCATTCATTATGATAACAATATCTGTTATTTCCTGTCAAATCCATGGATTTATAAACATAAAGAATTATGTTTATTTCCCATGAAAATACAAACAAATTTGAACTTTCTGGTGAAATTATTTTTGACAATAACTGTAGCGTTATTGTACCGTGTACCTACTAACATTAATATGATTTTGGTAAAGATATAGTTAAGATATTTAAAATATTGGCAAAAAAATTTGTAGCTTTTAAAGATTGGCTGTTACTCCCAGGTTGAACTGAACACTAACAAATTCAACATAATGTATTTGACACTTGTATAGCTAAATGCTGAATAATTTTAATGAAGTCAAAGACACAAGACACTGTATGTACCTAATCGGACATGAGGCGAGTAAGTTGGGTTAAGTAAAGGTTAGTTCTATATGCTACATAATTATTTATCCTCTTACTCTTGTTTGACAAATCTTCATATGAAAAAACTTAAAGTCATCTCTATTTTCAAATACTAATAAAGCGTGCCTTTTTCTACTTGCAGTAACTTTGATTTGCTCTTTCAGAATTAATCTGTTTTATTTATTTAGCTCTCTTTTTTCTTTTTTCTTATTTCTCAATATTTTCTATTTATTGTTTTAAGAAAGTAGTGTAATTTAAAACAAACTTTCAAAAAATATTTTCTGTCAAACAGTTTCTGTCAATAAGTATTAAATTTAACATGCATTTGATTATAAGTTGAAAATAATTAAGTTGTTTCCGTTATTACGTTATGATGTCTACAGTCATAATCAACTCAATATGTGGCAGCATGATTTAGATTAAAAATGCCATCTAATCGATATGAGACAAAAGAAGATTTTCATTAATGCCTGAATAAAACGAATGGCAATTGTTTCGTTTCAGGGTTACTAGTTTCTAATGTAGTGGTATGTAGTGTAATGTAGTGGGTTTCTAATGTGGTGGTGCGCGTAGAATAAGGGTAGAAATAATGAAATAAAAATGAAGAAATAAATAGTTTTTATTGATATAAATTTAAGGAGAATATCTAAGAATTCTGTAATTTCTATCGCAAAAAAGCTGATCGCCCTCGTTTTTCATATCATTGAACGATGTCTATGTGCTCGTTGCTTGAACGCACTTGTTTGGAGTTATGTTTCAGATTCTTTCTTCAGATTCTGTCGTCTCTCTATTTTGTTGTTCTGTTGTTTTTGTTTCCATAACCTCAGGTGTTGTTGTACTAGTGGTCTGAATCTCTGTAGTGGTAGGTATAGGAGCTGGTGGAATGTCACTCAGCATGTAGTTCGTTGCCCAATATGTACCATAAGCCAAAATACACGCTACTAATAAACTGAAAAATACAATTTGTTAACTTACTCTAACGTTTATATTGACACTGAAAAATACACTTGTTTACTTACTCTAACTAAAGTTTATATTGACAACGAATTAAGTTACAAACTCTTGGATTTTACAATGACTTGATACATTGTCTTCAGTCACAATTCATGGTACGGGAAACTGTGGCCTTATGAAGCACAAACTATAAAATAGTTACATTACATAAATGGGACATCAGACATAACAATCATACATAAACAATCTGTCATGAGGAGAAGACGTCCTTTAATATAAGAAATACTTCTAGAATTAATGCAAACACAGCATTGGCCCTATTTTATAAAGAGATAAGTACACAAACATTTATAAACATTACTAACAAACCAAAAGCCATTATGTACAGAAATAAACTTCGTAATCAAGACAAGTCTTTATCTCTTTGTCACTCGGTGATCATACCGAGTTTCACATGCAAAGGTTCACCTTAACAATAGTTCACTATTGTTATGTAAAATTTCAACTTGAAGACATTGGCTCCCAAAACACAACTGATGCTTGTATACTTGTCATACATTACACATTGGCTCCCAAAACACAAGTGATGCTTGTACCTATACATGTCATATACATTACATGGTTTAAGGATGTGAGTACTAAAGAACGTGTTTCCACTGCACTGGATAAGTTTTTTGTTGACGTGCAGTTAAGTGATTAACTTAGGTGGCTTACTTATGGTTTACAGTACGGTTCAGCTGACAAGGTATGGGACCGGATTTCTAAATTTAAATTCATTTATATAATCAGGTGGGTATTTTTTACCTATTTTTTAATGTCATGGAGGAGAAGAAATGACGAAAAAACTCCTCAGCACATCTCGCAAATTAGTACACAATTTTACAGATTAAGCTTCTTATCTATGCTGCATGCGGGTGCGGGACTGATTTCCAGACGATCGTGTGTGACATTCATGTATTCGTCTATCCTACTCTAAACTATTGTATAAGCTACCCTTTACCTACAAACTGTGTTTTCACATGCCACTTGAACATTTTAATACATAGATCACGAATTAACTTGGGTAATTTATTGTAAAAATATAAAAATTAACGAAAATCAGTAAGCATTGATTACCCAAATACGACAATGCGAACAGCAATTTATACTTCCCCAAAACGAACAATGACAAATATTTTTAAACAATCTCACCATTCATACGACAATAATTCATCATTCAGTTTGTAATGCTAAGTACTTATACGTATAATAAGTAGTAATACTAATATTACTTGATGTTTTAGTCAAAGTAAAAAAAGTCTTACTTAGGTCGTTTTGAAGACTGTCAGTCTTCAAATTTAAGACAATGTTGACGAGTTGTATATGAATTCGGTAGGGGACAGGCTTTTATTTTGAATTTATATTCTTAAATTATGAATAATGGAAGAAAAACGAAAATATTGAAGTAAAATGAGTGTTGGCAAAAGCTCACTCATAGGCAATAATCCATCTGTGGATCGGCCAAATTAGGTGCGTAATAACAAAGATAAAAGTAAAAAAAAGTGAAAAGCATTTTATTTTTAACATTTATAATAAAAATTTATTAACTCCTACTACTAGTTAGTAGCAGAAGAGAAAACAAACAGAATGTTTTGGAAATTGGAAAATCTTAAAAATTCTAAACCACACTGGTTATACAGAAATGTTCAACGTGATTTGTTGTTTATCGCAATCTGTACTCATCTAAATATAAAAAAAAATACAGTACTCCATAAGGATAAATTGCATTTTGGTAACTTCTTATGAATAATATTTTACAAACAAAACATTTAAAATTTCTTTGCTATTAGTTACTTTACTAATAGCTAAATATGCATTATCTGTATTGATATTGTATATTACAATAAGTGAATAACTTTAACTATGTAGTAGTATACAAATAAAATAAAGATGGAATACATAAAATACCTATAGGTAGTTACATCAAGCTGACATTTTGATTTCCTTTTTAACCCCGACGAAAAACCACCCCTGGTGTTATAAGTTTGACGTGTCTATGTATCTTTGGATTTGTATATCTGTCTGTGGCATCACAGCTCCCAAACGAATGAACAGATTTCGATCTAGTTTTTTTTTATAAGAAAGGTGACTTAATCGAAAATGTTCTTAGCTATGTACTAAACATAAATGTAGTAAATCAAACTGTCAGGGAATTTTAAATTTTAATTTAAGATTATTCATCTGCAATTCTTTTTAAATTATGTATGCGGTGTCGTTGTAATATTAAGCAGTTTTAGTGGAAATACAGTGCTATCAGTCACATGATGCGGTGCAGCTTCCGGCATGTTCATTAAATACTTCGTGGTCCAATAAGCTCCAAACGCTAACAGTCCAGTTATCAGTAAGCTATAAAAAAAAACATGCAATTCCAATTACATATTAAACATATTGGCACGTTCAAGCAAAGTGTATGAGTTAAATAATAAGACATCGCTAATATCCACAGCCCTAGAACAAAGATATGTTACATAAATGTCTGCCCCGGCTAGGAGTCGAACCCAGGACCCATAGCTTTGCGCACAATGTTCGATAATTATAATCAGATCTGTACTGTATGACAGAAATACCCGTTGACTTTTGTTAAAACCTATTGAATTTTGCAACTTTGGGCGCTGAATAAAATTAAAAAGAAATACTGTCATTATTACTTAATACATAATACACTTACGATTTTACCAAAAAATAACACTAGATAAGAATCTCTTATTTTCACAAATACACAAGGAACCACCGTGTAATTTTGTTTCTGCATCACCTTTAAGATGCAGAAGAGATATAATCTTTTACATGTAACCTGCAGTATAACCATCCGGTATTCGTAGGCTCTCAATTTACAATAAAAACTATTTTAGAAAAAAAATAGATAACTCACAATCCAAAAGGCATTTTCTCAGTAATTATTGAACCTCTATTGCAAATCGATACACCTTTCTGAACATTGCGATTGATAGAAGAACTGATTGAAATTAATATGTGTATTTAACAATGTATCATTTTATAGGCAACACCTCTTTAAATGTAGCTAACCACTACTTCGAATAATATAGCTATAATAGCTCCTATTTCCATTCCTACTCCATGTACGAGTATTGTTCTATCGGAGCTTCCTGAAGCCCATTAGATGAATAGACACAAATAGTACAACAGTTTATTAAGGAATAAACTCAATAATTTAAGTACAAGAATTTAAAGGATAGTTAATGTCACAGTTGATGGTAATTAAGAAGGAGAACTTCTTCGAATTCGAGCATTTCCCGCAAAAATCAAAATAAAATCAAAGTATGGAATATACTTTACGACCTATTCTCATACATACATAATATATATCATATATTACCGAATATATACAAAAAAATTCGTAAAAATCGGTCCAGCCGTTTCGAAAGAGTGCGACCACAAACACCGTGACACGACATTTTTATAATATACTAGCTGCCCGGACAGACTTCGTTCTGTCAAAAGTTTTCTTTTATTTTGAGATTTAAGCTATCCTATCTTTCAAGTTGCATCAAACTGCACACGGTGTCCAAATTTGATTAAAATCGGTTCAGTAGTTTAGGAGTCCATCGCGGACAAACAACGTGACACGTAATTTATATATATTAAGAACATTAGATTATGTCGATTGAAACCCCTTTAATGAAAAGCTCAGCCTGCTATGCTTGAATGCCTCCTACCCCTCGTCGGTATTATTAAAGGCTATAAGCGGAGGATGAAAAACTTTCTTTCTAACATTTGCAAAATGCACAATAAATACTATTTTACATGTACTATTTTATTATTAAAAAACTAATCTAATTTAGGGATGAAAAGCAAGATAGTTAATAGCTTTTTATGTGCACACGAAGTACTTTTTAAAAACAACAGACTCTAATGTTGTATAAACTTTAATTGTGCATTCAATTGTATTTGCATGTTGTTACATTTACACAAATACCGACATATAAAAAACATACATTCAGAGAATAGGTATGTTTAAAAAAATCGAATTGGTATGGATTTAATTGAATGGACGCATAAAAGTTATTACAACGTTGACAATTTTATAATTTTTGAACTTAAAAGGTATGTCATTTAAGATCAGTTAGGTATAAATCTATTGCCATAAAGAAAATAAATAATGAGACCTCTCATAATTTGTAAGAGTCAGTAATCTCGAACCTCTACAATTTATTTTCATTTATGTTGTGTTGTGTTGTTGTCCATGGCACCCACGACACAGGGAATCCTAGTGTGGGGCTGTGAGTGTGAAGCGTTATTTATTTATTTATTTATTTATATTCACAACCGGATTCAAAGCAATATTTTCCATGGCAGTCCTTTACAAGTTACTACTCATTGGTGGCGTTAATATATTTTAATTCAAACCAAATTACTAATAACATTATAAATGGGAATTTTTGTGAGGACGTATGGATGGATGCTTGTTAGTTACCTTTTCATGCAAAACAACTTATCGGATTTTCATGAAATTTATCAGGCAGACCAAAGTACAACATGATCTGGAATATCATTAGGTATAGGGTACTTATTGTACTATAATTTTAAAATTCCAATCTTGATGCAGTGGGTGCACGGGTAAACACGAATTACCCGTTCACCCACTGGTGGGTGAAGTGGGTGCGCGGGTAACGGCCCCTGAATAACACGGGCAAGTTGTCTATTGTTTTCAAAACGGTCTTACATTTACATACACTCTTAGGTTTGCACTAGAAATGGCCATCCCAAGCTAACCCTGACGAGTCTATGTTGAACGGACAACCGAACATAGTCATGTATGAATAGCTTAGATACAAGTCCAGTACACTGATTAAGACACCAAAAACTTGTCATAGTGTCGATAGTAAGAAAATTAATTTCATACACTTGTATTACAATTTCTGCCGTAGTATAAACAAGAATAACAGAATGGTATTTAATATACCTTATCTCTGTACCTAATTCGTTCTGATCTGAACATGACTAAAAATCCTTTTGAACTGAACATCCCATAGCGTTTACGTTAAAAATTTTATACAGTAAAAAATATTTCTAAGAAGATCAAACTCAAATCAGAATACTTTACAAAAAAAAAGTTCTCATGACTTAGCTTGATAAAAACTAAGTTTCATCAAAATAAATAATCACATTTAACTGAAAATAAACACAAGTCGTTTAGATAATAACGCTTAACTTATGATAACAAAATCTTTGAGTGTTTACTCAAGAAGCCATTATTCAAATGGACAATAGCGTCAAGGAAATTATTCACACGTCATGAACAAGATATCTGATTCAGTCACATATTATAATGAGCTACTCGTAAATATATTAACGATCAAGTCAGCTAAAGTGAAGATCCCAGCTAAGAGAGATAATGTCCCTATTCCGAAGTATATCTTATCGTACTCGTAAGTAGGAGACACATCTAGTGCATCTAGTGGCCTGGGTAGAGTAGGTATTGCCTCTCTCTGTCTATGAATTGACTTGCATTCACCAATTATCTGGGAACAATGAAATGAAATATTTATAATCGTTGCAACATCTGATAATGATACTCCGAAATTAGGAAAATGTATAATAATGCCTTTAGCATTTTTCAAAACATCAGCATCTATAAAATTATAGGTTACTTAGTAGATTGTTGTATATGATTGTATTGTGTGACGGGACAAAAGCAAACAAATTGATTGTCATTATGATGATAATCTGATCTACTAACAATTCCGTTAATGTCGAATAGCAATTTGACTAGGTGATTAGGTTGTCCTTTTATCTATCAACATAATAAATATTTCCCCATATTTCTTGGTTTGGATGGATATAATTAAACTAGTGTCGCTTAGTAAAAATATTCTCGTCACCCTATCGTTTTAAAGAGGGCCGTTACCCGTGCACCCACTGGCTTTCAATCTAACAATTAGTTTATTCACAATAAAACTTTCATAATTATAGGTAACACTAATGTGTTACATTTATAGACGATGTTTATTTTAGATAGTTTTTTATCAATATCTCATAGAAAAAAAAATTGTACCTACTGATTCAGTATTTTTATATGGAACAATTATATACCTATTATATAATTAAACGTTATTTCAATTGACTCCGAAAGTCCGAACGTCTGTTTAAATAATCATATCGTTGGGAAACCTGCGAACCTAAAACTTTCCACAAAAAATAGCTTTCTATTTTTGACAAAAGTGTCATAAGACTCAATCTGTAGCTACTCGATTAGCATGGTAACAATATTATTATCCACTTGTACATTAATTGTAGGCACCAGCGAAGCAATATTAACGTTACGTATTCTGTTACGTTATGAAGAAAGAACTTGAAATGATGACAATAAACTTACAAGAACTAAACCAGTAGTAACAAGCAATAAAAATCCAGCAATCAAAAAGTATGCGTGCACAAAGAAAGAAAGCTCCTCATCAATCATAGTAGATATAATGAGCCCGATGGGTATAATTGTCTGAGTCCAAACTGCTCCTCCAACGAGTGTTTGTTCGTCTCTGTGTTTGGGTCTGCTGCTGACTTCTGCCCCGGCCCAGAATGCCCCGGCTGCTATAACTAAACCCAAGCTCAAACACTTTAAGCTCAGACTTGCGAATTCCAGCATTAATTTCATCTTAACTTTTAACCCTTCATTTATATTTGATCCAGAAAGTAAATAAACTTATAAAGTAAAAAAAATTCCAGTTCCCGCCACAGAGTACTTAATCACTACGTTGTTCCCGCAATAATTCATTCAAATGACAGTGTCATTTTCATAGACCTTTAAATGTATAGTTAAACTCTACTATACTATTTTTTTTTACATTTAAGTCTATGGTCATTTTAAACAATTTAACACAGAGTAAGTACTTAACACACACAGTAACAGTTCCGATTTTATTTCGGAACCCTTACAACCGATTTGCTTCAAATTTTCAAATGAATGGAATACAAAATATTTTCCAGTTTTCAAGAAAACAAAACTAATTAATGTGGATATTATTAATTTCTCAAAAATTGCCCCCCGTATGAATTTAATTTTAGTTCTTAAATATTACTAGTTTCTTCAATATAAATCAGCTTTTTTTAATGTGATGACCTAGCCTGACGCCAATTAAAACCAATATACCTACCTGATATATTTACCCTTATTTGGTTTTTATGGCGTCTATTTACAATATTTAGATCATTTAGATAAAAAAGATTATTTCGCCTGCATTCATTGTACTCTTGTAACAGCCATGCTTAAAACGTGTGTCGTTGTAATTTTTGTGTTCGTGATTTACAATTTGTTTTTAATGAACCTGGTAACAAACACCTATCGCCCCAACTCAGAGTCACTAACGGTTACTTAATCGCTCCTTAGTAAAGAATCACCATACAAATTCTGTACTAAGGAGTGATTTAAGTAGCCGTTAGTGACTCTGAGTTGGGGTGTTTATCATTATTGACAAGCATGTCCCAAAGCATTCTTGCACTTTAGTTAGATATATTTAAATATATCGCTGCAATATGGCGCAATGGATACCATGCCAAGGGTTCTGGGTTCGATTGACAGACGAGAGCGTCTTTCTCTGAATTTCTGTCTCTCGGTCTCAGTGTGTGTGTGTTCTTGTCTTTATGTATTGTGTGTGCAATGTCCATTTTACCTTTCATTGGGAATCCTAGTATGGTGCTATGAGTGTGAAGACGGTTATTACCGCCTCTTATTAGAGGCGATTAAGAACAATGTTCCTAAAGTAACACAAACGAAAGATGCTCCAAATAGGACTACCAGTCTTAGGGACAAAAAGATGATTTCCACGAATGTTTTAAAGAATAATATTCAATTTTAAGCTTTTAAGTACCTTCTACTCGTATGTTTGTGTTGGTTAAATTTCAAAAGCTGTAAACTAATTCTTCTTAAACTTAAGGTGTTGTTTTCCATATTACTCTAGTTTCAATGACAATTCATTGTGTTAAGCATATCCTGATACTATACACAGGATTGGCGAACGCAAGACGAGAAACTTCTAGAGAAATGTCTAGAGAACTCTATTCTCTAGACAGATATTAAATTGTTCATACCCATTCAATTATGATAGCTCATTCTAAATAAAATTCCACCTCAACCTGACCGCCACTCTGTGTTTACTTCAGACAGACGACCTCCTCCACGGTGAACAGTCATTACATTTCTGCTTTAGTACATTAACACAAAAAAGCGTGCATTTAGTTTTGTTGAATTGTTAAATTATTGTTTTACTTTCAGATTGAATCCAGATTGGCAGTAACCAATTTGACATTATGCAAAGGCCCTAAGCGAAAAGACTGCTCTATCAACAAAGCTTACATAAGAAATGGTACAATATTGTGTTATGACATGGAAATCATACGAGATGTGATCCCTGATAAGGTGCGTATTTCTCCTCTCCTGTCTGCGTGAAGCTGTGAGGGCCACTTGTGCAAATAGCGACTATCCCTTTAAAAACAATCTCCTCTTACCAGTGTTGCAGAAATAACTCTCTTTCTTGGCCGGCAACGCAACATGACGCCTTTGGTGTTGCTGATGTCCATGGGCGACGATAGCTACTTACCATCAGGTGGATCGTCAGATCGTTTGCCGGCTATTTCCATAAAAAAATGGGACTTCCATAAAAAAGTGGCTTTGAATAAAGGTAGGCTTTGTCATAGAATAATGATAAATTTATTTATTAGTGCACAACTTTATTAGCTTCAACCCATTGACAGCCCACTACTGAGCAGGTGTCCCTCTTGAAAAGGCCTAAAACATACTCTACCACGTTGCTCCAATTCGTATTAGTGGAGGAGTTAGTGGCCAACCCAAGTGTCGGAAGTTTTCATGTCTCCCGAAGGCCCCCACTTGGCTTAAGGCCAGAAATTTTTGCCACTACTGGTCACCCATCTAACTACCGACCGCGCCCGCTGTTGCTTTACTCGGTCGATAACTTAAAATCGACACAAACCGCCGGGCTATGAGGGCTTTGTAATTTTATTTTATTTATCACAAATAATATCCTGTGTTTATACTTCATAGCATTTATATGTTTTTATATTAACACGTTTACTAAAAAATGTACAGTTTTTTAAGCAGGCTAAGATGACGGTATTCTTTAACGGGAAGCTCCTGATAAGGTATCAGCTGAAGAAGCCTTGCGACCATCTCTTTTTGAAACCACTCATAAGATTATCACTGAACGTGTCACAAGACTGTGAATTTAAAAAGGTGAATTATTTTTCGGTTATATCCCACTAGTCCCATAGAGTTGTCTCATAAAGGGACAATTGGCACTATTTTATTACCAGTAATCTCAGTAGTCCCTTGGGATAAGTGAGACCACAATTTTGGTGCCATGCATGGTTCTTCCATTAGGTTGTCAAGCGCTTAGAACTCGTCAACACTGATGTAACGGGATGGAATTATTTTCCTTTAACTTTCACGTACCTCTGGTAATTTTAATTTAATGGTATTTCATTAAGTTCTAAATATATCGCGTCAATATGATGATCCACTTTAACACCATACATATATTTTTTTAATTGTACCTAAGCCTTCCTGTCAAGACGGTTCTTAGCTATGTTGTGGTGGAAATAAAAGCAGTTGTCTTTAGGGTACCCTTCTTTTGGTACAAGCCGACAAAGGGGCTGACGATCCACTTGATGGTAAGTGACCACCATCGTCTATAGACGTGTAAGTAATACTAAAGAGACTAAAGACATCACCGATGCGTTGCCGATCAAGAAAGAAAGAACTGGCTCCAAGCCCCCAGCCGGAACACTACGAGCCGAGCGGTACAAAATTAAATATTTAAGTACCAACTGCTTTTGCATGTCCTGGAAGGTAGATGCTGCTCAGTGTAGACTAAACCAATATTAATGTCATTCGTTTATTTCTAGGGAAATTACTCCTTTATCTACAATGTGGAAGACCTTCTAAGACACGAAGGATTATATCTGAAGGGGAATATGTCTTCCCAGTTTTTATTTTACAGCGACGATTGTAATTTGTCATGTACTGTACTTGAAACAGAAAATAAATGAATTCTTGAAATAAAATACAAAGTAAAATTGTATGTCAATTGTAGAGTTTTAACAAACCATCGGTTTTGTTCAAAATCTAACTGCCTCCTGATTATTTCATGTTTTGTCATATCGAAACGCAAATATGGGTCTTACTACCTACTGGGTAATATGTTCACTGTCTGTCATTCGATATTGCAACCGAAACACGTACCTACAACTGTTTTTCATTTTATTCCAAAGCTAGCTGTCCCGGCGAACTTCGTGTCGCCTAACAATCCCCAATAACCTCTCCCTCTCTTTCTCCTGCTCCCTCTCTCTCTCTCTCTCCCTTTAAGTTATGTTAACGCTCACAAATAATGTGGCTTTCTATTGGTAAAAGAATCTTCAAAATCGGTTCTGTAGATCCAGAGATTATCCCCCTACAACTTCACAAACTCACAGACTTATTTCTTTATAACATTAATATATATAGTATAGATGTGGTCAAAGGTCATCCAAACCAGGCAGGTTAGAAATCCTGGGTATAGATAAGATAGACATACTTATTAATAGCTTATAAGCATGCGCAATTTGCGAATGGAGCTGTTGCTACGAATGGCATTTGAATATAAGAATTAAAAAAATAAGTTTTTTTTTCTACTAATTTGTAGTTTTAATTAATATGTATTTACAAGCCAAATTACAGCTTTCTAGCTCTGGGTCTCTATACTATACTAGGAACGGATAGAATGACAGACGGACGGCTATGAAGAAGCCTTGTAGGGTTCCGTTTTCACTACAGAACCCTAAAATGACATGTATTGACATTAAGTCGACACATATCAATTGTTGAAATCAGAAGGCTCAGGAGCAGGCAGAGTGGTGCAAGATTAGAACTTTGTTCACCAGACTTCCAAATCAACATGATAATTATTTCCCCATATTTCTTGGTTTGGATGCATTTAATTACCTAAACTAGTGTCGCTTAGTAAAAATATTCTAGTCACCCTATCGTTAAACCAGTCCAACAATTAGTTTATTCACAATAAAACTTTCATAATTAGAGATAATACCAATGTGTAACAATCATAGACGATGTTTATTTTAAATAACATTTTATACAGAAAAAAAAAATTGTACTGAAGGGTATTTTTATATAGGGAACAATAAAATTATATTGTATAACTACCTATTAATTAAACGCTTGTAATCCAATTGACTCCGAATGTATCTTTGTTTAAACAATCATAATTATTATCGTGGGGAAAACTGCGAACATGAAACTTTCCACAAAAAATTGCTTTCTATTTTTGACAAAAGTGTCTTAAGTCTCAGTCCGTAGCTACTCGATTAGCATGGTGATAACATCCATTATAGGCACCAGCCCAGCAATAATAACGTTATGTATTCTGTGACGTTATGAAGAAAGAATTTGAAATGATGACAATAAACTTACTAGAACTAAACCAGTAGTAACAAGCAGTAAAAAACCAGCAATCAAAAAGTACGCGTGCACAAAGAAAGAAAGCTCCTCATCAATCATAGTAAGTAGATATAATGAGCCCGATGTGTATAATTGTCTGACTCCAAACTGCTCCTCCAGCAAGGGTCTGTTCGTCTCTGTGTTTGGGTCTGCTGCTGACTTCTGCCCCGGCCCAGAATGCCCCGGCTGCTATAAATAGACCCAAGCTCAAACACTTAAAGCTCAGACTTGCGAATTCCAACATTAATCTCATCTTAACTTTTAACCCTTAATTTTTATTTGATCTAGAATAAAGTAAATACAAAGTAACAATTTTTCCAATTCCCGCATTAAAGTTCATTCAAATGACAGTGTCATTTTCATAGACCTACACTGTCATTTTAAACAATTTAACACAAAGTACCACAGAGTACTTAATCACTACGAAATTAAAAAACGGTGCGCGTACTTTTGTACGTGCCTGAGAAGTTATACTTCTTTGACCTAATTAAATACATATTTGTCCCCCAGATGAATTTTTTATGATTTTGTTGTTAATTCGAGAATATAAGTTCTTAAATATTACTAGTTACCTCAATATAAATTCAGCTCTTTTAATGTGATGACCTAGTCTGACGCCAAGTAAAATCCAATATACCTACTTGATATATTTACCAGTAGCGTAGCTACCCCTAAAGAGGCCCCATATCAATTTTTGTTGGGGCCCCCTCAATGTCATCTGTCAAATATAAAAGGAGTGCCAACTGTAGCGGTCATAGGCCACTGGCGAACTTTTTTTGGGAATGTTAGTGAGGGCCCCTATACGCTGGGGGCCCCGTACAATTGATACGGCGGTAGCTACGCCCCTGATATTTACCCTTATTTGGTTTTTATGGCGTCTATTTACAATATTTAGATCGTTAAGATAAAACCGATTATTTCGCCCGCATTCATTGTACTCGTGAATCGTAACAGCCATGCTTAAAACGGGTCTCGTTGTTATTTTTGTGTTCGTGATTTACAATTTATTTTTAATGAACCTGGTAACAAACACCTTAATCTTTATTGACACGCACGTCCCACACAGCATTCTAGCACTTTGGTTAGAGATATATAAATATATCGCTGCAATATGACGCTATGGATACCATACCAACAAGGGTTCTGGGTTCGATTGACAGCGTCTCTCGTCTTTCTCTGAATTTCTGTTTCTCGGTCTGTGTCTGTGTGTGTGTGTGTGTTATTGTCTTTATGTATTGTCCATTTCACCGACGACATTGGGAATCCTAATGTGGGGCTATGAGTGTGGAGGCACTAATAAGAGGCGATTAAAATGGAATGTTTATACAATTCAATGTTCCTAAAGTGTCACAAACAGAAGATGATCCAAATAGGACAACCAGTCTTACGCCCCAACTCAGAGTCACTAACGGTTACTTTAATCGCTCTTTAGTAAAGAATCACCATACAAATTATGTACTAAGGAGAGATTTAAGTAACCGTTAGTGACTCTGAGTTGGGGCGTTAGGGACAAAAAGTTAATTTCCACTAATGTTTTAAATAATAATATTTAATTTTAGTATTTCGGACACGTTGTTCGAAATGACCACTCCATGGAACGTCTCGTTGTCCAGGGGCAGGTAGAGGGCAGGCGGTCACGCGGTCGATCACCTACACGTTGGACAGACATAATTAAAGCGTCGACACAGACTTCTATAGTCCAGAATGCCCGAGACGCTGAAGAGCGTAATAAGTGGAGACGCATCGCAAGGGTTGCATGGGCCAATGACAACAGAGCATCATCGACCACGACCACTCTGTCAAGAGTGAACGACTGAGGAGGAGGATTTAATTTTATGCTTTTAAGTACCTTCTGATACTACACTCAGGATTGGCGCCCGCAATACGTAGAATTCTCTAGACAGATTTTTAAATTGTTCATACCCATTCAAATAAATAAATAAATAACGCTTCACACTCATAGCCCCACTCTAGGATTCCCTGTGTTGTGGGTGCCATGGACAACACACTAGACAAGGACATTCACACCCTGACCGAGAATAAAAATTCAAACTCATCATTCAAATATCCGCATCACTGGGAATCGCACCCAGTACCTTTGGCGCGACGATCTGACATGATAGCCATTGCGCTACACGAGTCGTCAATAAAATTCCACCTTTACCTGACTGCCACTTCAGACAGAGTGTTTACTTCAGACAGAGGATCTCCTCAACGCTGAACAGTCACTACATTTCTGCTTTAATACATTAACACAAAAAAGCGTGTATTTAGTTTTGGTGAATTGTTAAATTATTTTACTTTCAGACTGAATCCAGATTGGCAGTAACAAATTTGACATTATGCAAAGGTCCTAAGCGAAAAGATTGCTCTATCAACAAAGCTTACATAAGAAATGGTACAATATTGTGTTATGACATGGAAATCATACGAGATGTGATCCCTGATAAGGTGCGTATTTCTCCTCTCCTGTCCGCGTGAAGCTGTGAGGACCACTAGGCGAATAGCAACTGTCCGTGTAAAAAAAATCTCCTCTTACCAGTGCAGCAGAAGTAACTATCTTTCTTGGCCGGCAACGCATCAGTGATGCCTTTGGTGTTGCTGACGTCCATGGGTGACGATAGCTACTTACCATCAGGTGGATCGTCAGCTCGTTTGCCGGCTATTTGCATAAAAAATAGGACTAAAGTAAGTGGGTTTGAATAAAGGTAAGATTTGTTATCCAATAACGATGAATTTATTTGCGAGTATGCAACTTTATTAGCTTCGACCCATTAACAGCCCACTACTGAGCAGGGATCGCTCTTGAAAAGGCCTAAAACATACTTTACCACGCTGCTCCAATGCGGATTAGTGGAGGAGTTAGTGGCTAACTCATGATATTTCATAACATTTATGTGTTTTATATTAACACGTTTACTCAAAAATGTACTGTTTTTTAAGCAGGCTAAGATGACGCTATTCTTTAACGGGAAGCTCCTGATAAGGTATCAGCTGAAGAAGCCTTGCGACCATCTCTTTTTGAAACCACTCATAAGATTATCACTGAACGTGTCACAAGACTGTGAATTTAAAAAGGTGAATTATTTTTCGGTTATATCCCACTATTCCCATAGAGTTGTCTCATGAAGGGACAATTGGCACTATTTTAGTACCAGTAATCTCAGTAGCCCCATGGGATAAATGAGATTGTGGTCATCTCAGTAGTCCCTTGGGATAAGTGAGACCACAATTTTGGTGCCATGGATGGGTCTACCATTACGTTGTCAAGCACTTAGAACTCTTCAACACCACTGATGTAACGGGATGGAATTATTTTCCTTTAACTTTCACGTGCCTCTGGTAATTTTAATTTAACTGTATTCCATTAGGTAAGTTCTAAATATGTCGCGTCACTATGATGATTCACTATAACACTATACATATATCTTTTTTATTGTACCTAAGCCTTCCTGTCGAGAAGGTTCCTTAGCTATGTTGTGGTGGAAATAAAAGCAGTTGTCTTTAGGGTACCCTTCTTTTGTTACTAGCCGACAAAGGGGCTGACGATCCACTTGATGGTAAGTGACCACCATCGTCCATAGACGTGTAAGTAATCAAGAAAGAAAGAACTGGCTCCAAGCCCCCAGCCGGAACACTACAAGTGGTACAAAATTAAGTATTGAAGTACCGACTGCTTGCATGTCCTTGAAGGTAGATGCTGCTTAGTGTAGACTAAACCAATTAAAATGTGATTCGTTTGTTTCTAGGGAAATTACTCCTTTATCTACAATGTGGAAGACCTTCTAAGACACGGAGGATTATATTTGAAGGGGAATATGTCTTCCCAATTTTTATTTTACAGTGACGATTGCAATTTCGCATGTACTTTACTTGAAACAGAAAATAAATGAATCCTTTAAATAAAATGTTAAATATAAATGTATGTCATTTGTAGAGATTTAACAAACCATCGATTTTGTTCAAAATCTAACTGTCTCCTGATTAATTCATGTTTTGTCATATCGAGACGCAAATATGGGACTAAGATGATACTGGGTAATTAATATGTTCACAGTCTGTCATTCGATATTGCTACCGAACCGAAACACGTACAACAGTTCATTGTATTCCAGAACTAGCTGATCCTGCGAACTTTGTGTTGCCTAATAATCACCAATAACCTCTCCCTCTCTCTCTTCCGCTCCCTCTCTCTCTCCCTTTAAGTTAAGTTAACACTCACAAATAATATGGCTTTCTATTTCTTTTGGTAAAAGTATTTTCAAAATCGGTTCAGTAGATCCAGAGATTATCCCCCTACAACTTCACAAACTCACAGACTTATTTCTTTACTAGCTGTTGCCCGCAGCTTCGCATACGGAAATAATGTTTTACCTTGTTTGTACTTCTTGCAGAAGGAAATTTAAAAAACGGTGAATTTATATTGAAGTACTTATATTTAGTAATTTATATACTGAAACCAACGATGAAATCACAAAGGATTTCTCCAGGAGCGGGTTTTGAAAAATAAGCAATATTCACATTAATTTGTTTTTTTTTTTGTTTTTTTGCTTAATTTTGAAAAAATGAAAAATATGTGTTCCATGAATTTAAGCAAGGAACATTTGTTGCAAATTTGAAGCAAATCGGTTGATGTTTTAAAAATATTCCATACAAACTTTCATCCCGTTTCCCGGGGAAACCTTTTAATTTTCCGGGATAAAAAGAATTCTTAAATATGACCCGGAGTATTAGTAATAACTTTACCAATTTTCATCGAAATTCGTTCAAGAGTTTTCATGTGATGCCCGGACAGACAAACAGACAGACAGACAGACAGACAGACAGACAATAATTCTAAAAAAATATTTTTGTGCTCTAACACGTTATTGAAGTGCCCCTAATCAAAAATTTTAAAATATATTCAATGTACAGAAAATTTGCCCTTTGAGTTTTATTATAGTACTAGCTGACCCGGCGAACTTCGTATCGCCTAAGAATGTAACAAATCAGAGATCATTAAAATCGGTACAGCCGTTCTTATTTCCGTGTCCTCCCTCTCACTCTCCCTCTCCCCCTCTCCCTCCCCCTTACCCATCCCCCTCCTCCTCCCCCTCTCCCTCTCCCTCTCTCTCTTCCTCTCCCTCTCCCGCTCCCGCTCCCGCTCCCGCTCTCGCTCTCGCTCCCGCTCCCGCTCCCGCTCCCGCTCCCGCTCCCGCTCCCGCCCCCACTCCCGCTCCCACTACACTCCCCTCCCCTCCCCGTGTTACATAATCGGGATCCGCGGAACATGCGCGAGCTGTCCGGCCGCGGGGCCGGTGATGATTGTACTACTCGTACAATCACGTTGTCACGTAGTTTCTTTACTACGTAATATCTTCCGAATGGAATGTCCGATTTGAGTAATTCAAAAAGTTATCTATAGGTATTGAAACAGTTTTGAATATGAAATGATTTATTTGGATAAGGATTAATACGAAGGTATGGTTTTCATGATCTGATTTTGGTCATCTTTTTTATTAACTTTTAAAATGTAAAAAGTGGTTATAGTGACATAACGACAATAGTTGGACATATAGTATCGCGAGGTTTTTTGTAGATATTGATATGTTCTACAATATTGTAGAACATTTTTTTGTTCTATCATCAATAGTTTCCGCAGCGTATGCGATGAAAGAAATTTTTAAGCAAATTTTTTCACACTTTGGTTCACGTTACTGATGTTTTAGCAAGGATGCCTAATTTTTTCTAGTAATAAATATAGCCTATGTTACTCATGAATAATGTAGCATTCTAATGGTGAAAGAATTTTGAAAATCGGTTCAGTAGTTTTTGAGTTTATTCGTTGCAAACATACAAAAATACAAAAATATAAAAATACAAAGCTTTCCTCTTTATAATATTAGTATAGATAGATAACATTAATATAGATAGTATAGATGTGGTCAGAGGTCATCCAAACCAGGCAGGTTAGAAATCCTGGGTATAGATAGACATACTTATTAATAGCTTATAAGCATGCGCAATTTGCGAATGGAGCTGTTGCTACGAATAGCATTTGAATATAAGAATTAAAAAAATAAGATTTTTTTTCTACTAATTTGTAGTTTTAATTTATACAGCTTTCTAGCTCTGGGTCTCTACACTATACCTACTACGAACGGATAGACAGACGGACGGCCATGAAGAAGCCTTGCAGGGTACCGTTTTCACTACAGAACCCTAAAATGGCATGTATTGACATTAAATCGACACATTTCAATTGTTGAAATCAGAAGGCTCAGGAGCAGGCAGAGTGGTGCAAGATAAGACCTTTGTTCACCAGACTTCCAAACCAACATAATAATTATTTCCCCTTAGTTCTTGGTTTGGATGGATATAATTAAACTAGTGTCGCTTAGTAAAAATATTCTAGTCACCCTATCGTTAAACCAGTCCAACAATTAGTTTATTCACAATAAAACTTTCATAATTAGAGATAACACCAATGTGTAACAATCATAGACGATGTTTATTTTAAATAACATTTTATCTCATACAGAAAAAAAAACAATTTGAAGGGTATTTTTATATCGAACAATTATATTGTATACCTACATTAATTAAACGCTTTTATTTCAATTGACTCCGAATGTAACACAATTATACCCAAATTTTTGAGTCCAAACTGCTCCTCCAACAAGGGTATGTTCGTCTCTGTATTTGGGTCTGCTGCTGACTTTTGCCCCGGCCCAGAATGCCCCGGCTGCTATAACTATACCCAAGCTCAAACACTTTAAGCTCAGGCTTGCGAATACCAACATTAATTTCATCTTAACTTTTAACCCTTCATTTTTATTTGATCTTGATTAAAGGAAATAAACTTATAAAGTAACAATTTTTCCAATTCCCGCATTAAAGTTCATTCAAATGACAGTGTCATTGTCATAGACCTACATTGTCATTTTAAACAATTTAACACAGAGTACCACAGAGTACTTAATCAGTACGAAATTAAAAAGGGGTGCGTGTTCTTTTGTACACGCACGAGAAGTTATACTTCTTTGACCTAAATAAATATTTATTTGTCCCCCGGATGAATTTTTATGATTTTGTTGTTAATTCGAGAATATATGTTGTTAAATATTACTAGTTAATTCAAAATAAATTCAGCTCTTTTAATGTGATGACCTAGCCTGACGCCAATTAAAATCCAATATACCTACCTGATATATTTACCAGTGGCGTAGCTACCCCTAAAGAGGCCCCATATCAATATTTGTTGTGGGGCCCCCTCAACGTCATCTGTCAAATATAAAAGGAGTGCCAACTGTAGCGGTCGTAGGCCGCTGGCGAACCTTTTTTTGAAATGTTAGTGGGGGTCCCTGTACGCTGGGGGCCCCGTATAATTGATACGCCCCTGATATTTACCCTTATTTAGTTTTTATGGCGTCTATTTACAATATTTAGATCATTTAGATAAAAACGATTATTTCGCCTGCATTCATTGTACTCGTGAATCGTACGTAACAGCCATGCTTAAAACGTGTGTCGTTGTAATTTTTGTGTTCGTGATTTACAGTTTGTTTTTAATGAACCTGGTAACACAATGTAATATAATGTTATTTATTTTAATAATAGTAATGATATATATATATATAATTGTAATAATTGTAATAATAATAGTAGTATGATAGTGACATTAATGTTAAGTTATTTTAATAACATGTAAATACAATTTTATTAAATTCATATAAATTTGCACACCATCAACATGGTACATTGTGAGCTGCAAAAATCTAAAATTAAGACCTCTATGTTAACCACAATTTTTGCAAATAAAATATTCATTCATTCATTCATTCATTCATTCAACAAACACATCTTTATTGACAAGCACGTCCCACACAGCATTCTTGCACTTTGGTTAGAGATATTTAAATATATCGGTGCAATATGACGCAATGGATACCATGCCAAGGGTTCTGGGTTCGACTGACAGCGTCTCTCGTCTTTCTCTGAATTTCGTTTCTCGGTCTGTATGTGTATGTTCTTGTCTTTATGTATTGTCCATTTCACCGACGACATTGGGAATCCTAACGTGAGGCTGTGAGTGTGGAGGCGGTAATAAGAGGCGATTAAAATGGAATGTTCATACAATTCAATATTCCTAAAGTATCACAAACAAAAGATGCTCCAAATAGGACAACCAGTTAGGGCCAAAAAGATAATTTCCACTAATATTTTAAAGAATAATATTTAATTT
Source organism: Thymelicus sylvestris (assembly GCA_911387775.1). Classification (NCBI taxonomy): domain Eukaryota; kingdom Metazoa; phylum Arthropoda; class Insecta; order Lepidoptera; family Hesperiidae; genus Thymelicus; species Thymelicus sylvestris. The sequence goes on from OU426893.1 coordinate 11,608,918, forward strand.
TAAGCTTTTAAGTACCTTGTGTGTTTGTGTTGGTTACGAAAGCTGTAAACTAATTCCTCTCAACCTTAATGTGTTGTTTTACATATTACTTTAGTTTCGATGACAATTCATTGTGATAAGCATATTATGTCCTGATACTAGGTATACTAAGAATTGGCGCCCGCAAGACAGAGTTCTCTACAGATTGTTCATACCCATTCAATTATGATAGCTCATTCTTAATAAATAAAGAAATAAATAAATAACGCTTCCTAGCCCCACTCTAGGATTCCCTGTGTCGTGGATGCCATGGACAACACAATAGACAAGAACACAAACACCCAGACCGAGAACAGAAATTCAAACTCATCATTCAAATTTCCGCATCGCTGGGAATCGAACCAAGGACCCTTGGCGCGACGATCTGGTATGATAGACATTGCGTCAAACGGGTCGTCAATAAAATTCCACCTTAATCTGACTGCCACTCTGTGTTTACTTCAGACAGAGGATCTCCTCAACGCTGAGCAGTCACTACATTTCTGCTTTAATACATTAACACAAAAAAGCGTGTATTTAGTTTTGTTGAATTGTATTGTTTTACTTTCAGATTGAATCCAAACTGGCAGTAACCAATTTGACATTATGCAAAGGACCTAAGCGAAAAGATTGCTCTATCAACAAAGCTTACATAAGAAATGGTACAATATTGTGTTATGACATGGAAATCATACGAGATGTGACCCCTGATAAGGTGCGTATTTCTCCTCTCCTGTCCGCGTCAAGCTGTGAGGGCCACTAGGGCGAATAGCTACTGTCCGTGTAAAAAAATTCTCTTACCAGTGCAGCAGAAATAACTCTCTTTCTTAGCCAGCATCGCATCAGTCATGCCTTTGCTGATGTCCATGGGCGACGATAGCTACTTCGTTAGATCGTTTGCCGGCTATTTGCATAAAAATGTTTGATACTGCACAACTTTATTAGCTTCAACCCATTAACAGCCTACTACTGAGCAGGGATCGCTCTTGAAAAGACCTAAAACATACTTTACCACGCTGCTCCAATGCGGATTAGTGGAGCAGTTAGTGGCCAACGCAAGTGTAGGAAGTTTTCATGTCGCCCGAAGGCCCCCGACTTGGCATAAGGCCAGATATTTTTGCCACTAGCGGTCACCCATCCAACTACCGACCACGCCCGCTTTTGCTTAACTCGGCTGATGACTAGAATCGACACAAACCACCGGGCTATGAGGGCTTTGTAATTTTATTTTATTTATCACAAATAATATTCTTCTTGTGTTTATAGACTTTATTCTTCATAGCATTTATGTTTTTATATTAACAAGTTTACTCAAAAATTTACTGTTTTTTAAGCAGGCTAAGTTGACGGTATTCTTTAACGGGAAGCTCCTGATAAGGTATCAGCTGAAGAAGCCTTGCGACCATCTCTTTTCGAAACCACTCATAAGATTATCACTGAACGTGTCACAAGACTGTGAATTTAAAAAGGTGAATTATTTTTCGGTTATATCCCACTAGTCCCATAGAGTTGTCTCATAAAGGGACAATTGGCACTATTTTATTACCAGTAATCTCAGTAGTCCCTTGGGATAAGTGAGACCACAATTTTGGTGCCATGGATGGTTTTTCCATTAGGTTGTCAAGCGCTTAGAACTCGTCAACACTGATGTAACGGGATGGAATTATTTTCCTTTAACTTTCACGTACCTCTGGTAATTTTAATTTAATGGTATTTCATTAAGTTCTAAATATGTTGCGTCACTATGATGATCGACTTTAACACTATACACATATTTTTTTAATTGTACCTAAGCCTTCCTGCCGAGAAGGATCCTAGCTATGTTGTGGTGGAAATAAAAGCAGTTGTCTTTAGGGAACCCTTCTTTTGTTACTAGCCGACAAAGCGGCTGACGATCCACTTAATGGTAAGTGACCACCATCATCCATACACGTGTAAGTAATACTAAAGACATCACCGATGCGTTGCCGATCAAGAAAGAAAGAACTGGCACCAAGTCCCCAGCCGGAACCCCCCCTACCGAAAGTAGATGCTGCTCAGTGTAGACTGGCTGGCTGGCTTCAACCCATTAATCGCCCACTACTCCAGTAGGGTCCACGGGTCTCTCCTCTTGAGGAGGCCTAGAGCATACTCCACCACGCTGCTCCACTGCGGATTGGTGGAGGGGTTAGTGGCCAACCCGAGTGTCGGAAGTTATCAAAACGCCCGAGGGCCTCCGATGTGACTACAACCGGGACCGACGGCTTTACGTGTCACCGACGACGTGCTCAGTGTAGACTAAACCAATATAAAATGTGATTCGTTTGTTTCTAGGGAAATTACTCCTTTATCTACAATATGGAAGACCTTCTAAGACACGGAGGATTATATCTAAAGGGGAATATGTCTTCCCAAGTTTTATTTTACAGCGACGATTGCAATTTCGCATGTACTTTAGTTGAAACAGAAAATAAATGAATTCTTGAAATAAAATGTGAAATAAAAATGTATATCATTTGTAGAGATTTAAAAAATAAATAAATCCTTTAAATAATATGTGAAATAATAATCTAAATTTTACTAACAAAAAATAACCGACTTCAAATTCTCAAAAACCACTTGTCAGATCTCGTTCAAATTTATGTGGGACCACATGACAAGCACCAGCTTTCTATTAAAAAAAGAATCATTGAAATCGGTTGACGTAATATTGAGTTATTCGTCAATTTGTCGCGCACATCTTAACACAAATTTACGACTTATGTAGTTTTCTCATGGATGCCATTGTCAGATCTCAATAAAATTTATGTGGGACCACATGACAGCCATCAGCTTTCGATTAAAAAAAGAATCATCAAAATCGGTTCGCCCAGTCCAAAGTTCTGAGGTAACAAACATAAAAAAAAAAAAAAAAAAATACAGTCGAATTGAGAACCTCCTCCTTTTTTTGAAGTCGGTTAAAAATAAATATCATTTGTAGAGATTTAACAAACAATTGGTTTTGTTCAAAATCTAACTGTCTCCAGATTTATTCATGTTTTGTCATATCGAGACGCAAATATGGGACTTAGATGATACTGGGTAAATTAATATGTTCACAGTCTGTCACTCGATATTGCTACCGAACCGAAACACGTACAACACGTTCATTTTATTTCAGAACTAGCTGACCCGGCGAACTTCGTGCCGCCAAATAATCCCCAATATACTATCCCTCTCTTTCTCTCCCTCTCTTTCTCTCCCAGCTTTGTCTCTCTTTCTTTCTCTCCCTCTCTCTCTCTCTCTCCCCCGCTCCCTCTCTCTCCCTTTAAGTTAAGTTAACACTCACAAGTAATATGGCTTTCTATTTCTTTTGGTAAAAGAATTTTCAAAATCGGTGCAGTAGGTCCAGAGATTACCCCCTACAACCTCACAAATTCACAAACTTTATCACTTTATAATATTATGTAGATAGTATAGATGTGGTTGGAAGTCATCCAACCCAGGCAGGTTAAAAATCCTGGGTACAGATAGACATACTCATTAAGAGTTTATAAGCATGCGCAATTTCCACTATTGCTACGAATAGCATTTGAATACATAAAAGAATTTAAAAAAAAGATTTTTTCTACTTATTTGTAGTTTCAATAAATATGTATTGGGATACTTGGAATACCAAACCAAAAAAAAACAAAAGGGAAAAAAGGCGGCAAATAATATAAAGCGTCATTTTTTTAATAAATAAACGCTAACACACACCCCCACAGTAGGTTATTACCTGTACGTGTTGTTGTGACGCGGGTGGCATGGACGACAATTATAATAACATATCACAAATACAGATACAACATTTCTGCCAGTACAAATATTTCTGTCACGATCTGTCAAATATACCCCACCCCGGCCAGGAATCGAGATCCTTGTGTCCCCAAAGTTATTGTTTTTAAAAGATAAACTTTTGAATTATTATATTTAATTAATGGTGGCAACCTTAACTATTCGTAACTGATTGCCAAAGTGTAAGCTTATATCACTTTGCTGGATTCATCATTCTTGAAATCTAGCTCTATATCGAGACCGGCTATACTTCTAGTATTATCATACCGACGCGACTCCCCAAAGTTATTGGAACGAAGTTCCTTATCGCGCGTTCCGAAAGGGGGCTAGGCGGAAAATTTGGTAACGACACTTTTTGCCGTAACGAAAAGTGGTAACGACACTTTTTGCCGTCGTAGTTTTTTTACATAGAAAGCAAGCCAGAGTACTAGGATAGCAAAAACATGCAAGTGAGCATGCTGCATGTTTTTGCTATCCTAGTACTGACTGCAAGGAACTTCGTTCCATCCGGGTGTCCCTTGACACCTCTCAAGTTTTTTGTTTAAAATATAAACTTTTAAATCATTTAATTAATCGTGGTAATATTAACTATTCGTAATTGATTGCCAAAGTGTTACCTTTACCTATGATTTTTTCTGTCCTCATCGATTCTTAAACTCTTAACTCAATAATGGGACTGGCCATAGTATTTGTTAATATGTACCTACAAAATAATGATGGTAAGTACCATATCATACAAATAATTTTATGAGATAGTTACAACGATAACGAAAGATATTTAATTTTATGTGATTGCACTATTATGTGACATCATAAACGGTTCAGTTATTAATTTTAGATGGTCGATAAAATCTAAACAGGGTGATTTCGCTTGTTGATTTTTTTCTCATTTAATCTCGGTAGTCAAAACAGAATCATGTTTAAATGGTGTCTCGTTTACATTTTTGTATTCATAGTCCATAATATCATTACAAGCTCATTAAACGATTACGTAAGTATATTTCATATAATTTAATTTCTTTCGATTTGTTAGAATTCAATTCATAAGTCATAAGTATTTTATTGCATCATGCTTGCAATAAGATCTAAAGATTAAAAAAAAACATAAAATTTAAATACATAATTTAGTAATGATTTATCATAAAAAATCGACACTTAAATTTTTACAGATATACCTACCCTACATATAAATAAATATGATATGATATGTATAAATTTTCAGTCCATGAATTCTTTCAGGGAGTAATGGCATTTATTAACTAGGAAGATTTTTAAGTTATTAATAAATTTTGTCAAGGATTTGTTTAATTTCTTAGTGATATTCTGTTCGTAACAGTGAATTCAAGTTATTATGATGTTATACCCAATTAATTGTTTAATCCCTACTTAACCAGTGCTCTAGTCACTCTTGAAATATAACAAGTATACCTACCGGTATATGATAGACTACACAGATAGACTGACATACAGACAGTCCTAAAATCAGGGAAACTCTCCACTACTGATATTATGATTTCCAAACGTTTGGCATTCTCATAACCATTAAAGTGGCTAGTATGTTACCTAATAAATAAGTACATAACAACAATACTTCAGAAAATAACTTAATGTTTTCTTACAGGGTGATTTTAGTTTAGCAGTAACGAACTTGAGAACGTGTAAAGGTCCTAAACAGAAAGATTGTTGTGTAATCTCAGCGCGTATGTACAACGCCTCTACCATGCTCTACGAGATACAGATATTAAAGAATGTGTTTCCTGATAAGGTAATCTGTATATTAGGTCTTGGTCAATGACCTCACAATAAAATTGTTATACATATGTATCTCAAATCAGACTAGTCAGACCCATCTCTTACTAAACACACAGTAAAAGATGGGTTACTTTTCACTGCAGGTGACTGTACCAACTACGTTAGATCTAGACACGCGGAGCGTGTCAAGTCAATTTCTTAGCTAACAGAATTGACGAGCAGCACCGTGTGTAATATTACACGAACCATTTGGAGCCACTTTTGACCACCTCATAACTCAAAAACTATTCAACATAAACCTGTCAAATTTGGCTCATTTATTAAGACTTGCGAAATACATACGTCTTCCAAATTTCATAAACACATCTCAAACGGTTATTTAGATATTAACGTCCAAAAATCGAGAAATTTAACACTGACTGACCTATAGATCAAAACTATATCCAACTTCCAGGTGACCTAGAAAGTTAAAATTTGGCATACAGATAGGTAGTCGGGTGAATACAAAGGAATAAATCTGAAAGTAGTAAATTTTTATCAATTTATGATAATTTTTCAAAAAATTGATTCTATTAGGAACACTTACTTAAAATGCCTGAAATTTAAGAGTAGCAATCAAAATTGATGACATCTGGTCATTATGTGGATTCCAAGGTGAATATATAACGAAACATATCAGTTTTAGTACTTTCTGAAGCTTTCAACGGGAGGAAGATGTTCAATGTCCCAAGTGCCTGTGAGAAGTGCACTGCACATATACATTTACGTGAAAATTAGTGGTTCGTCAGGAGACGTTATTTCCAGTGTATTACGTCGTTTTATTTTTAATGTGTGGAAAATCATTTTTCTCTAATCTACAAGATTACACCACAAAATTTTGTATTATTTCCGTAATTATACCAGTTTAAAGTAATTCGGAGTATTGTTTCAAAATTTATTGTTGCACGATGTCATCGAACATAAACAACTTATCTGTACTAATAGTATATAGAGGAAAGATTTGATTGTTTGTTTGCATTGAATAGGCTCCGAAACTACTAAACCGATTTGAAAAATTCCTTCACTGTTGGAAAGCTACACTATCCCCGGGTGACACAGGCTATATTATATTTTCAATAAATTAGGGATCCTTAATAAAACTCCAATAACGTAACCCAAGGTGTAAAAAAATAAGAAAACCAAAGCAAAGCGAGGGCGGTCACTCGTAACTAATAAGAGTATAGTCGACTTTCGTATTTATTACGATATTATAATTGGGATTTAGTATTAATTATTATTTCAATATTTAACGGACATCAATAGTGGAAGATCATTACTTATAATATAATATAATATAATAGGTACATATAATGAAATAATAGGTACCGCATTTCGGACCACGGCGCACTAACTACAGATTTAGTTGAAGAGCACTATAACAGTTCATGTATTAAAATTAATCAGTAACGTTATGAATAAGTACTTACTAATAATTTCTATACAAAAAGTAATGATATCCCATCAAAAACATAAATGTAAAGTGAGAGTCAATTTCAAAAAAAAAAAAGAATTGAGATCTAAATGGGTGCCAATTTCTGTGTAGAAAAGCCTAAAATTTTAGTCACAAGAACATGTAATTCAAGCTTTACATTTGACTTGGCTAGTTTTCTTTAGTTAGCAACCAACAAACCAAATTAGAGAAGAGTGTCATAAGCCATCAACCTAACAGATTTGACGAAGCTAATTACATAGATATAATATAGCCTAGGTAGGTACGTGAAAACTAACCAAGTCAAATGTGGAGCTTGAATTACATGTTCTTGTGACTAAAATTTTAGGCTTTTCTACACAGAAATTGGCACCCATTTAGATCTCAATTCTTTTTTTTTTTGAAATTGACTCTCACTTTACATTTATGTTTTTGATGGGATTACTATTAACTACACAAACAGGTGTACCAACTTAGGAAAACAAAAATCATTGTAAAATCTAAAATTGACTAATTAATCTTCCATACTTAATGTTAATGAAGTTTATTATGCAGGGCAAGATAACAGCTATGGCAAACGGCAAGCCCCTGGTAAGACTTCAGATGAAGAATCCATGTGACCATCTCTTCATAGGACAGCTATTTAGAACATGGTTTGATTTTACTTCTAAATGTACATTTAAAAAAGTAAGTCGTATTTGTTAAGTCGTTGATACGAATACGGTTTGTTTCATTTGTTATTTGCACCTAACTGTGCTAATATTAAAATCAGTAAAATTAGTCTAGAAATACAGAACAATAAACACATCTAAATCCTATTATTTGTTCACAAGCTCATGTTCGCAGTATTAAGTACAGTCGGCCGCAGAAGTAGCTTAACATTTTAGTACCTTGTCACATAACATTTCTTGAATTTGTCATAGATGTTGCTAGGAAACCGTCGAAACAGTTACTATTACAAAGTACTATAATGTTAAGCTACTTCAGCCGCCGACTGTACATTGGTTGTTTCTTTTTAGGGAAATTACACATTCAACTTAAATATAGAAGACGTTGCTCGAAGATACTATGGAGGAATGTTTTTGTACGGGAATATTACATTCAAATCTATTTTTTACAATGATGACTGCAACTTCTCGTGCACCGTTGTGGACGTGGATTTTTATCCAAAAAATAAAACCATCGGTTGAAATCATGCATTGTTTTACTCAAGTTGGTCCTAGTTCGTAGTTCTAGCCTAATTTCCATGGGAATAAATACATTGCCCCGGATGAAAAGTGTGCTTGGAGGCACTATAATTCAAAATAAGTTAACCTGCTTGCCATCAACAATCTATCTATATACCTATTATGTAAAATCAATTGCTATTCGTTTGTCTTGCTAAAACTCGAGAATGGCTGGACCGATTTGGCTAATTTCAGGGAAGGTTTAAACGGTGAGAAACATAAATAAGTAACGGAAAATACTAAAAACGACAATTTATTGTACTGAAAAATAAATAAATTAATATTTATATCTAAATTGTGAAGGGGGAGGGAGAAGGCGGTACAAAGTTTGCCGGGTCAACTAGTATTAAATAAAAATACCTGCAATGAAGTAAATAAATTAATTTTATTTATGAATTAACACTTAAATACAACAATTATGTAGCAATTTGGTATTATTATTACTTTCTTTGAACTGGATCTTAAATATTAAGCTAATGTTTAAAACTAATAAATATAAACTTAATCGAAGGGGCAGTTTTCGTGATGATCGACTCGAACGCAATACATTCCTCTCGACCTGAAATAGAAAAGCATTCATCAATATGTCTATGAATATCTTTGTTAACTCCATTGGACTTTATCATATAAAACCGTCACCGTGAACCCGATGTTTGCGCAATGAACAGTTGCCAATTGGAAACTGTTTTCACGGGATTCAGTCGATTTTGAAAAGAACGGGGGCTCAATTTTAAAAATACGAGTAGATTCTACCAGCGCGACATAAACGTTCGCGATGTCAGTTCTAGTATTTTAGTACCTGCTACTACTGATACTTCAATTATTAACTTAACAAATTTTTAATGAGTACTTTCTATCGTTTCCATAAAGGGGCGTCCATAAATTACGTGAGGTATTTAAGGGGGGGGGAGGGGGTCGAGTCAAATCTCATCTAATCTTACGTTAGAGATAGGGGGGTTCTCGGCAAATATCACGCATTTTTTTTCTGATTGAAACAAAAAAAAAATATACTATTTTTGTCCATTTAATCCAGATTGTACATGATTAAGGTTTAATCTTAAGCGTAATCGTAATACGATTAAGATCATTCACTAAATACAAGCACGAAGCAATTTTTTTTTCTTTTTACAATAACAATCCAACGCGTTTAAGTAAGAAACCCACATTTTGAAAAGCTATGCAATAGCTTAAAAATCTCACGTGAGATTGGGGGATGGGGCCTCCCCCATCGCCCTCGCGTTGAATATAATCTCCCGACATCTCACCAGGGGGGGAGGGAGTGACAGAAAATTAAAAAAAAACACCTCACGTAATTTATGAACGCCCCCTAACTTTATCTGTTGTGTTATCTAACAATGCATTCACTTTTAACCTAACGATAACAGTCTCTCATTGTAGATACATCAATAAGTTTTATTTTTATGATGCGGTTCATGTGGTTATCTCAAAGTACTCTGTACAAAGTACAAAGATCTGTAGAATCTTTACAGAGAAAAAAAGAGCTAATGGAAAATATGTAGGTAGTCTTTTTCAACGTGTTCTCAGGCATTTTTTTGATTTTTTATGGAAATCTTAAATAAAAAGACAATTTTTATGTGCGTTTATAGTTATAGACAAAGTTAACATTTTTTTGGAATATCATTCCATGTTAATTTAGGGGATGGAACTTAGTACGCAACTTCGTCATTTTTGGCGATAAAAACATGAATATTAGCTCCAGATTAAAAACGAAATTTGGATATATTACGTTTTTTGAAAAATCATCCCCTAAAGGGTTTATTATGAGTGTGCAAGTTAGTATGGAATTTTCGTCAGTTTTGAAGTTAAACGGTGAAAATTTATAAATGATGAAATTCATCCCCTAAGGGGTAAAACTAAAGGGTTGTAAATGTTTAAGGAACTTCGTCATTTGTCAATCTAAGCACAATACAATAAGCTAAGATTATTGCCTGATCGTTTATCGGCTATTTACAGGAAAAATACTTACGTATCAGGTATGTCGTCACCGATGCGAACTTCCCGGTGAATTGACCGTATCCCCCAATGGCCGCCTTCCTTTGGACAGGTGGCGTCACAAGGCACACCGACCAATCGGAGACGACGACGAACGCTGGCGGCGAAGTAGCAAGAGCTCATGAAGTGGCTACATCGGGCTATACCTGCGTAATATAATATAATACTCAGGAGATCCGATTATGGTTGTGATACATGATACATTCAAGGGAGCACCACACACCAAACACGACGCAGCCACTGCGGCTGACGAATTTGGTATGACCTGTATGTTGACTCCCGAGCAATATCATTCCTCCATCCACCAGATATGTGCGAGGAAAAAATCATCACTAATAGGATCAATCAATTACGTGAGGGCTAAACAAATGAAGTACCTAATCTTACAGGTGGACTTTTCCTAGACCTCCTGGCCTTGCACATCTTTCGTAAAATTTCAGAGGAAAACTTATCAACTACACCTTTCTGCCAAAGATCGCTGGGCTCTGCTACCCAGTTTTTACCATTCGCCAGCCCTGCCAAGCAAGCTGTTCATTTGTCAGTCACCGACAGAAATATGTAATAAATGACCAAGTGTATTCTTGACTCCTTTAAACTCGTATATAAGCAGTGCTGTGATAATAAATTGATAAAGTGCCGGATTTCCATTAGGTATAGCTAATTCGCAAACTATCTTTCCACAGTTTTAGATAAACAGTGGGAAAATTCAAAATACATATTTATTACATAATTCAATTTATCGCTTAATACCTATTTTAATGTCAAGAAAGTTTTATTATTTAATATTTACATTTAATATTTACATTACCTATGAAACTTTCGATAACAACAAAGATTATAGCAATGTCACGATTAATACTATTATTATTGTTTATCATTTTATACCTACTTAGGACAAAATTACAAGGTCAACACTTCAGCAGGACACTTGTAAAACTACTACTTACAATTAGTAACTTATAGTTACACTTACGCCCCAACTCAGAGTCACTAACGGTTACTTAATTCGCTCCTTAGTACAGAATTTGTTGATTTTGAAAATAAAACATGGATTAAGTACCTACCTATAAAATTATTATCATTATTAGTTTCAGTTTGATGGTTTGCGTTGATCGTTATCTCAAACGATCACCTAAGTAATTGCGAGCACGGATATTAGAGGTTGGTAGTCAGTGCTTCTGTGCCTTAGAGGGCACGTTAACAGTTAGTTCGGCCTACGATTTTATCGTCAGTTAGCAGTCTAGTGACGTATCAAAGGCCTACGGGGCATGCAAGGGACCATTAATTAAAGAAAAAGTAGAGGATATGCCCTAAATTGCATATACATTTTTTCATTATACATATATTATGCAGATATGATATGATATGAGCTCTTTTTCTATAATCAAAGCAAGGGACGCATGAGTAAAAATCTCATCATCGTGCCCTGTAACGATCCGACATTGAGTAGAAACCTTATTGATACACATACTTAGTATTAGTAATCTATACTAATATTATAAAGAGGAAAGATTTGATTGTTTGTTTGCATTGAATAGGCTCAGAAACTACTGAACCAATTTGAAAAATTATTTCACTGTCGGGAAGCTACACCATCCCCGGATGACATCCGGGCTATATTATATTTTCAAAAAAAATAGGGATCCTTAATAAAACTCCAATAATGTAACCCAAAGTGTAAAAAAATAAGAAAACCGAAGCAAAGCGAGGGCGCGGCGGTCACTCGCGTATAATAATGTATCAGTATGGCTCGACCAACTGTATCTTGTTTCATCCATCTAATTACCTATAAAGGGCTGTTATTCAACTAGTTTGCAAAGTAATACTATCTAAAGTAATCTAACTTTCACTATAGTATTCCACCGATCTACTTTCATTTCTGTATGTTTCAATTTCATTTCCGTATTGAATAATACTTAGTTAATATTTTAATGGAAAGATTTATCACATTTATGAACCGGCGTGTGCTTCTAAGCAAAAATTTTATGGAAAAAGTCGAAAATCGAAAATGACCTTAGCTCGAGCACGAATATTTGCCAGAAAGTATTCGTATGGTTAACGTAAGCAATTTGTCAAATTTGTATGGCATTTTAGTACCATTTACGCACGATAAAATGCCATTTGAAAAAATGCCATACAAATTGCTTACGTTAACCATACGAATACTTTCTCGCAAATATTCGTGCCCGAGCTACTGTTTGCATTGTTTTAGTGGTCTCAAATCATAATATTCGCATATTATCTTTTAAATGTAATCCATTTTATCGTTTTATCATTGCGTATCGGCTGGATTGTTTCAAAGTATACCTACCTATAAAGGATTTCTGTACATACATGGTTTATTATAGTATGTACATATGGTTCAAGAGCCCAGGGCCGCCAGACTAATTATTTTGTGACAGACAAAATACATACAATAGACTAGTATTAGTGTGTACAGTGAACGTATACTTGGCTTCAACCCATTAATGGCCCACTACTGGGCACGGGTCTCTCCTCTTGAGGAGAACGTATACTTACTATCAGTTAATTTAAGCAATGGGCCACTTCTCCAGATCTAACCAGTAGTTTTTGAGTTATCCCTAATTTTGAAGTCGGTTATTTTTTGCCAAGAATAATTAAGTGATCGAGGGAACCAAATACTGAGATTTCATTAGAACCCAATTCACATCTATTAAGTACTAAGTACACACATACGAAACTAGCAAAGATAAATCAAACAAGTTTACGGATACCCAAACTTACGCATGAAATGTCCTTTGCAGCCAGGTTGACGCCTGCCGCCATTGATGCAAAAGTCAGCGTGTCCCACTTGTCCCGACTCTCCAAGGAAGCCAGCGTTCGTGTGGAGGACTTGAACCACATGAGCATCGTCTCTACCAAGGCGGAAGAGGGACGATCCGTAATCACTAACTAACGGTCTAGCTGGATCCAATCCTGCAATGGAAAAAATAAAAATCTATTTAACAAAGTGGATTGGAATGCATACCTAATAAAGATAATAAACATTTTTTTTTGAGTTATCGTTTCCTTTATAAGCGTGATTTATTTTATTTAAAAGCCATTGAGTTTTTTTTATCAAGAATTTCCGTAAGCAGTAAGTCATTATAAATAATGTTAGTAAGAAACTCGCCCACTTGTACCTACAAGTGACAGGATAAAAAAAACACTAGTTACGCAGAAATAGAAAAGTGGTTATTGTTAATGACGTACATTACGTACATATAGTAACTCATTGATGTCTTTAACCAACAAGGAAAATTTATTAAATAAAAGGAGATCTCTTGTACCTATATCTACGCATACATTTATACAGATCTTATCATAAATCGGTAAATTGTTTTATGTTTTAACATATTTGAACAGATATTGTACAAATATCGACTTACAAAATACTTTTTGAAGTGAAAACTTCTTTAGTACGGGGGTGACTTGAAATTTTATAAAACGAAATAAAACTAAACTGTCCAGTGGAGACTAGAAATGAGTGGAGACTGACTTGAAATTTTATGAAACGAAACTGTCCAGTGGAGACTATAGAAATGAGTGGAGACTGGAGTTGAGTGGAGGCTAGAGTTGAGCGGAGCGGAGCGGGGCGGAGCGGAGTGAAGAAGATTAGTGAAACCTACATTTATCATCTTCCCGAAATTTTACATTCGTCTCATTGTCTTGAAAACAAAAATTTTGAAGGTTTCACTTCTACCACGTGTGAATTGCACACATTTTAATTTATTTATTTTTCTTCTCTCTTGGCCAGCAACGCATAAGTGATACCTTGGTGTTGCTGATGTTCATGGGCGACGATAGCCACTTACCATCAGGTGGATCGTCAGCTTGATTCATGTATTTATTTTTTGTTTATAGCAGAAAAACAATGAACTAATATACTAACGTACAAAAACATTTAGTATTATGTCATTTGAACATTTATCGTATGTTGTGATTTCAAAGTTTCAACATCTAGCCTTGACAGTGACACAGCATTTGTATAGATAAGTGTTATCTTCAACTTACTCGTACCATATTCAATTTAGGGTTGCCAATTTTTTTTTATTACATCAATACACATGTTAATTATTTAAGTAATTCTACCGAAAAACTAAAAAAAATAGTTTATCAAGATAACGATGTTCCAAGCTTGGAGGGTGGCATGAATAGATGGAAGATGATTTTCCAAAATTTTCCATCAAAATTAAACTAAAAAGATTGGGATGACCTAATTCCTAAAAACATTCAGTGACTTGTTGAATAAAAAAATAGATATTGATAATGCCAGACTCAGAGCTGTTGAGGAAATGAGGAGTCCGATCAGTAGTTACATGCGCTTCTGTTTCTACTCCCTACCCCGCGTAGGTACGCAGAACGAAGGCTCGTTAGGGCACAGTAAATGGATTCCTTTACTGTGGTTAGGGTGTCAAAGCTTGCACGCTTTATATGTTTGCTCCTGCTTTGCAATTGGGGCTTCAATGCCTCTCATACCGGAAAAACGCAGGCCAGTTCTTCCACCACACCGCTTTGAACGATATTATTTGAAGTATTATTGTCTCTTGTCAAGGTAAATATCCCAGCAATTTTAGAATTTTAGAACTAGGTAAATGACATATTGTATGGAGCATGGATCGGTCACTGGTTTGGGATGCTTCTTGCGTAGATACACTAGCTGTGTCCCATGTTCAGGGAAGCTAAATCAAAACAGGTACTGCGACTACTGTCTGTCTGTTTGTCAATACTCTTTGTTAGAACCATCGGTCTAGGTGTCAGGAATTAAATCCTTACAATAAATTCATGCTACGATTTTATATACTCATTAGAATTCATTTCATAGTAAACATTTATTAACCTTTTCTTTCGTTATTATTTTGAAGCAAATTTTTATCAAAAACACAAATAAATACCTATAATTCTTGTAAATTCTGGTTATTGAAATTAATACTGATCAAGTTTAAAACCACAAATGCCAACTGCCAACCTTAGTGTTTGTTATTCTATGCGACATTCGAGCATAGCGACCGATCCCTGAATAATTGAATAATACTTCACACTTCACACTGCGTCCTCAGTCATCACTCCTCATTCGGCAGGAGTCCATCATCGGGGAAACACGTGTTAAACGCAGGAATAATGGCTGATGTTGAGATCAAGTACACCAAGGTAAATTATTTTTATGCCTACAATAATATTTCAATATCAATGTGAATTTTAATTTAGGAAAAAATATCGTAGTTTTTTCAATAAACATAACACGTTTTTTCAATATACCTACTGAGTTTAAGATTTAATAATGTATGGAACTTATTCATTCCTATGTATAAGTCAACGAAACGAGCATTTTGTGTAATTTTGAAAATGTCCTTAAAACATGTTTCACTTTCAATATTGTCATTGCTTTAATACATGTTAAAAAAAAGAAGTGTACGTTTTTAAGTTTAGGGTATTTCGATGGATTTGCAAATTCATGAACGAGTAATTTCACAATAATAACAACAGTAAATTTTGTGACATGTGAACCTAATATATGTACCTATAACTGAAAATGAAATATGAAATGTTGTTTATTTATGATACATAAATAAACAACACCTGTTTTTGTTTACCATCGATTCTTGTAAAAATAGAACTCGCCTACCGACTTTCCATAATCTTGCTCGACATGATCTTCTCCACTCAATCGAAATTATTATTACAATAATCTATTTTAACGACCAAACATTAACAGTGGGAGTCATTACAAAATAATCATAGATGCAGAGAGTTGGGTATCGTAGCTAAAAATAAACCATAACAAATAGTCAATACGCGTCACTCCTCAAATTGTGATCGTATAGTAGTTATACGCTATTCTCAACGTATTGGTTTTCAATTAAAAACTCAAGAAAATACGTTTCAGTAGTGTAACAGGTTAAAAAGTGGATTTTTTTTTCAATTTCAAGTTGAATTGCTCACAGAAAGTTAACATGACAAAGAGTAAACAGTCGAATTTTGGGAGATAGACCCCTGAATGTAAAGTAATGCAAAATTTTAAAATTCGTGAAATTTTTGTATCCAACGTACCTACTTACTGCGTAAATTTTAATTATGTATGAGTTTTGTAGGAGGTATAAGGATGAGAGTCTCCAAAAGTATTAATAGGTACGTCCTATTCGTAAAATAGGAAGAAAATATATTAATAGTAACTAATAAAGTTAATACCGCCCTTCGTGCATATCTGTTTGGCCTAATTAATGGTTAGCTGGTAGAGAATGCATTTAAGCATTAAGCTCGCCAATTGTACCGTGATTTTGTGGTCGATAAAGTTTAAATAAATAAAAAATATCAAAAATGTGCACACAATTTTTTTTAGAATTTGAAAACTATATTTTTATAATAATTAAAACATCATGCTTGTTTAATTCAGATACTTACGAATATGTAGATAGAATAGGACATTTTTCCAAAGGGTTTTAAAGATTTTTTCCAGATTCGTTCAAAAATCCTAGAACAAAATTCCGTCCGTATTTTAAGTTGAAAGCCACACAATCCATCAATTTAAGGTTGTGCGAAAAATTTGAATTGGAATACGTGAAGACTAAAAAGATTTTTATTATTATTTACATATGTATCAATAAAATTTTATTTGCATTTTGGTACTTAAATATTCACTGTAAAAGCAAAAAAAAATTAAAACATTTAAATCATGTCAAAGAGTTACGAAATTATACATGATGTGTGTCTATAGTTCCAAGTTCCAAGTATCTAATGGTTACACATTATATGGATTTTTTGCAAATCACACAAATAATAATTGCTAACAATACTTTGCGACTACAAAGTCCGTAATGCACATTACTAAGCACTTAAATTACAAATACGATCTACAATTGAGCCTCGTTTACTGCTAACAGTCAACATCCGGATATTGCGACGGTAGATGGACTATTGTTACTGGAGAACGCATTGTCAACCTATGCATAATATCGTTTATGGTATTTTTCAACAGCGTCAGTTACGCGATCATTTCGTGTCAGATTAGTTTTTTTATGCCTTGAGCGGCTTAACAGGCAAACGAGCTGACGGGTCACCTGATGGTAAGTGATCACCGCCGCCCATGAACATTAGTAACACTGGAGGGGGCGTCACCAATGCGTTGCCGGCCTAGAAAGAAATGATAGACCCGCTTCTTGAAGGCATAGTAATGGATATCCCCGATGTCGAGCATAGGCTATCTCCATTTCTTTCATGCAAATCACTTAAGTAGTTGTGGCGTGTTTGAGGAACAAACATCCAAGCATTTTCTCAAATTTTCAAATTTATAATATTACTAGCTTTTTCTACGATATCTTAGTAATCAGTCAAAATTTCATTATTTTACAAGAGCTTCAGACACGCGATCATTCCATAAACCCAGGTATCTAACCCGCCTCTTCGTTTCGGTAACCTTATCCTGGAAACCGAATGCGATGCGAATGCTCGTAAGGCAAATAACGTCTGCCCCAAATACAACCTTCTGAAGACCACGACCGCTCTGGCAAGAGCGATACGACAAAGAAGATCCTGGAAACCATCGATATCCGCTTCCAACATACATTTTCCTAATCCCATCTTTTATCTTTTATCACATCTTTGTCGTTTTAGTGATTAGCTTTTACCGTGATGTAATTAGATAAATACTATTTAGCATAACAATGGATAACCCACCCGCAAAAAAGAAATTAAATAGTATTTGTCTAATTACAAAAATTATCTAATTAGAAAAAAATCAAAAAACCCAAGACGTAGTACGTTTATATACCTAACGATAGATAACCCACCCGCACTGGAAATTATTGCTACTTATTTTTATCAGGCATTTTACGAATTCCATGTTTATTTATTGCTCTTATTGCGCACCATATTTACAAGGTTAGAAAAGCTTAGCTATAATAATATTATTTGTGCACAAAAGGCGATCTTATCGATAAAATAGCAATTTCTTCCAGATTGAGATTCTTGATTTACATTTTGTAAATTTCAAGAAAATTGAGTACGGATTCGGTTACATGATCCACTTGTGGTATATCGTTTTCATTGAAGCCTTATTTAGTATGCAAGTGTTTCTAGATAAGTGTCATATATCGCGAAAAGGTATAACTAGCATCTGTACAAGCATACATAATAGTAGGTACGATTACAAATTTTAACAAGTTGTGTTATTATTTCGTTATTTTTCAATTTTCTATATAATTTATGATACTTTTAGCTATATTAAAATGTCAATTTTAAACTAGAACTAAACCATGAGGTATAACAAATTGTAATACTCCTAAAATTGCTTTTTTCTACTTTAGATAAGGAACTTAGGTGGGCAGTAGCTTATCCTGACGCTATTCAAATTCCTACACAGACAAGTAAAATTAAATCTTAATCACACATAATTAAATTCTAATCACACATAGTTAAATCTTAATCACACATAATTAAATCTTACATCATTAATCCCAATTAATCATCAGTACAAAATTGTTATTGCGTAAAACATTTGCTCTGATTCTGATTGACGATTTAAAGAAATAAATGAGATGATTTAAAACAGATAAGGATGAATTACTAATTAATTAAAACATTATTACTTAATGTGTTTCTAGTTGTTCATCAACAACGAATGGGTGGACGCTGTGAGCAAGAAAACCTTCCCCACCATCAACCCTCAGGATGAGTCTGTCATCACGCAAGTTGCCGAAGGAGATAAGGTTTTTAAAATAATATTTTATTTTCTCTCTCGGGTACCCAATGAACGCATAGTATTACATTGAAGATATTTTAGTTTGGCCATATACGTAGGCGATTTGAGTTAACAACACAAATACGTCTATTATCAAGTTTGCATTGGATTGGCTTTGAAATCGGTCACACCCGGGATTAACAATTGCTTTAATTCGTATTAGATTGGCTTTAGGATTAGCCGGGATCACCAGAAATAACAAACATGTAGTAAAACAAAATAAGTACGGTCCTAATGCATTCGTTCATCAACTTAATGAATATTAATAAAAACGATTTGAAAATGCTTGACTAAAAGGAAATACAGATTTGCACTATTTTCTGATATTGAAATGAAGTAAAACTATAGGAAACTATGTGTATGCTTGTTCTAAATCTTCCATCTAGGTTTAAACTTGAAACCAATTGAATCCATAAATTGGGAGTACATAATTATTATGGCAAACATGTTATTATGTTTCCAGGCTGACGTGGACTTAGCAGTTCAAGCCGCCTCAAAAGCATTCCATCGTCATTCAGAATGGCGCACGATGGATGCTTCCCAAAGAGGATATCTCCTTCTTAAACTGGCTGACCTCGTTCAAAGGGATTACAAATATCTAGCCGATTTAGAGACTCTGGACTGCGGAAAACCCGTAAAGCAAGCCGCAACAGAAGTTATGTGGGTGACCACTATCCTTAGATACTATGCCGGCAAAGCTGACAAGATCTTAGGAAACACCGTTCCTGCTGGTTTGTAGTTATTTACGACCTTTAAACCTAATGCTGAAAATAAAGTGACCTGTGTTTCTAATGACAATGCCTAGTTCTATTATACGAATGTCTAGTTTTTATGTTTCAGATGGCGAAGTTATGTCTTTCACACTTAAGGAACCTGTTGGAGTCTGTGGACAAATATTGCCATGGAACTATCCTATTCCTATGTTCGTATGGAAGATTGCACCTGCTTTGGCTGCTGGTAAGTAAAATTAATAATCGCTGTGAATTTTTCACAAAGTTCTTTGTCACAGTTTCTTCAAAAAATATATTTTTCCAGGATGCACTGTAGTGGTCAAGCCTGCAGAACAGACACCTTTGACCGCTCTTGCAATGGCAGCCTTGGTTAAAGAGGCTGGTTTCCCGCCTGGTGTTGTCAACGTTATCCCAGGATACGGTCCAACTGCCGGTGCCGCCTTGACTAATCACCCTAAAGTTGACAAAGTTGCTTTTACTGGATCAACGGAGGTAATGAGATACACCGACCATATATTTCTATATCGTATCTACGTGATAATATCTCTTCAATTTGAAATTCATGCCAAAAGAGTTATGATGGAAGATAAAGCCGATGTGTGTGGTTGTCAGTAGTAAAATTATCCTTGGGAATTTTTCGATTACTCTCCTCTCTTATTCTTGGGATATGTTGAAACGAGGCAATAGCTTAACCTACAGATCTTATAAAAAATCGAGAAAAAAATCATAATTTTGACAAATGAGTTGACGATCCACCTGTGTATCCAACGTCGCCTATAAATATAAAGGCATCACCGATACGTTGCAACCTAGAAAGAAGAGAAAGAAAGGAGAAAAATAGTTGCCTGTGAAGTCGGTTTACGGATGGTAGTTTAACGTGACATCGTCATGACAAAGCTCCGCTTCGCTCCACTCAACTACGATCGCCTACGGCATCGGCTACGATACGCCGATCGTAGCCGATAGTGCCTCTCTCTCGCTTTTGCCGCTCTCTCGCTCGCGAAACGCTACATTTTTTCATAGATGCGCCCGGCGCGTTATCACGTCAAAAATAACGCGCAAAATTGTTTTCAGGTCGGCCGCATTATTATGAAAGGTGCAGCCGCTGTCAACTTGAAACGAGTGACCCTTGAGCTGGGAGGCAAAAGCCCCTTAGTTATCTTCAATGATGCTGACGGTATAAATCAAAATTTAATTATCCATCTGTACGACTACGTGAGCCAGATAAGAGCTATTATTTTATACAATAACGCTTATCATTTACCACACCTTGCGATAACACAACGTTGTTGATGTTTCTTGGCATTGTTGTTGTTGGCTTGTATAAACAAAACAATCTTTGATGATATTTACCTAATTATAGTTTTTATCAACATATTTGTTGTTGTTAACTATAACCCTGAAATATGCTCTTTTCGTCAATATCCTGCGATACGGACACAAATTAAATAATATAATTACAATAAGGTCATAAAATAATAACTAAATACATTGTATAATTCGAATATTGCCACCACCAATGAGTGAGTATTCAAAAACTGAAATCAACATTTCAGTGGAGAAGGCAGCTGAAATTGCACACCGTGCAGCCTTCGCCAATGCTGGCCAGTGCTGCGTGGCTGGAACCAGAACCTACGTACAATCTGGCATCTACGACAAGTTCGTAGCTAAGGCTGCTGAGATTGCCAAGAAGAGGACTGTTGGAAATCCTTACACTGATGTACAACAAGGACCGCAAGTATGTAAATGCATAATGAAGAGACATGATATTATTAGAGTGATGGTCTCTTATGTTAACGTTAAAGTAATACATCTGAATTATGCTTTGTTGTAGATTGACACGGAAATGTTCAACAAAGTACTCGGGTACATAGACGCTGGTAAGAAGGAAGGAGCAAAGTGTATTGCTGGTGGTGAGAGACAGGGCAACAAGGGCTACTTCATCCAGCCAACAGTCTTCGCCGATGTCAAGGATGACATGAAAATTGCTCGGGAGGAGGTTTGTTATAGCATAACCTTCATATCAAGTCATCGTTGTATTCGTTAAACTTAATAATTATGTTACTTCTATTTTAATTTAGTCACCGATGCATTGGGCCTGCTAAGACTGAAATAGAAGTGACAAAAACTAATTGTGGCATTATAGCATTGCGAGAAACTATAATAATTTATTGTTACCTGGCGCCGAATTTCTGCCGAAAATTGGTAAGGATTGATTCCCGAACGAAAGAACCCCAGCGATAGGATAGTCGCAATCGCAAAACAAAGCACAGAAGAAAACAAACTTTAAGATTTTGATATGCTTGTGGTGTGTATGGCTCCATACATACTTAAGTTGAAGCCAAGCAAGCTTTTCGTGTTGCTTAGCTAAGCTATGGACATGGCAAAGGTGCCAGATTTCTTCTGTTGGATGTCCAATGGATTAATAGATAGTAGACTAATATTTCCCCATTTCCTTTGCCTTTGCCTTGACCTCGGGCAGCAGTGACTAGTCTATTGCTATTTACATAAAAATTCTTCGTTTGCCAGATCTTCGGTCCCGTCCAAAGCATTCTGAAGTTCGACAGCTTCGAAGACGTCGTAGACCGTGCGAACGACTCCAACTACGGTCTTGGGGCTGGTGTTATCACCAACGACATCACTATCGCATTGACATTCATCAAACACGTCCGTGCAGGATCTGTGTGGTATGATCAATATCTTATCGCTATCGAATTAGAAAAAGTAGTCAATTATTCCAGTATCGCATATCGATTATCGAATAGCTGCGATACGGAGACAAAATTGTAATTTTGGTTAGTTACAATTTCATTAGGAATTAAAACCTAAATATAGATTAGATTATACTTAATCGTCTTGATTTATTACATTGATAGACATAGGTATTTTTATGGGTTTTCACTGATGATGATTTCAAAATTGGACATAATTTATCAATCATAATATAAAAATAATCTTTGTATATTATGTACCTACCTACTTGGAAGTTAACAAAATGCATGCTGTTAATTACGAGAAATAAAAAAAATATTATCAGTATCCATTTAGATAAAACGCAGTAATCTAATCTATCCTTTATAGGGTCAACACCTACGAGCATGTTGCTGCTCAAACACCATTCGGAGGCTTCAGGGAATCCGGCATTGGACGCGAATTGTAAGTAACTTACAATATTCTGAAGTATAACTGTTATTCTTTCTCTTACGTCCCTCTTTACGTAAGGGTGAAGTTAGTTCCCAGGGACCTGCTGGTCTAGCAGGTTCCAAACCATACCATTTACGATGTAAAATGGCAAATAAGTACAAAAAATTATTAAATTGTATCAGAATTATAATGTAAAATCCATACGTAGCTTGTATACAAGGGTTCTAAAAAAATTTTCTGAGCCGTCTTAAAGGATGGATGTATAAGCTCTTCTTAAGTCGGTATCATTGCATTTTATATTATTACTAGCTGCCCAGACAGTCTTCGTCCTGTCAAAAGCTTTTTTTGAGATGTAAGCTATCCTATCTTTCAAGTTGGATCAAACTACACACGGTGTGCAAATTTGATTAAAATCGGTTAAGTAGTTTAGGAGTCCATCGCGGACAAACAACGTGACACGTAATTTATATATATTAAGATTACCATGTAAGATTGTTAACTACCTACCTACATGCCTACATGTACAATCGGAACAGCTTCGCCTACTAGAAGTTCGTTTTTGTTAAATACCTACTTGTTTGTACAATAATTAATAACAGTTAATTATTTTTCTTTTCCAGGGGTGAGGATGGTATCCAGCAATACCTCGAGACCAAGACTGTAACTCTGAGCCTTCCCAAGAAACCATTGATGTAATGTAAACGAACCCAAAGATTTTACCTTTAGTGAGCAACCAGAACTGTTTTATACGATAGAATGTTTTAAACATTAAACTGTTTGTTATTCTTTCCACTGTATTTTTGTGTTTCACTACCCACGTGTAAAATATTAAAAGATTACTAATGAGATCAATATCAATAAATTATTATCTCTAAATAGGGACAAGAGCAAGAATCAATGAATTAAACTGTTAGTCGAGTGGTCTGTATTTTGTGTTGTGAAATGATCAAGGTAATAACAAATAAACTAATTAATAAAAAGGCTTACGAAAAAGCTGACGATCCACCTGATGGTAAGTGTTCACCGTCGCCTAAAACAATAACAGAGGTATGATCGAGAGAATCGGAATGCCGAGGTTCTTCACGAGTCCAATCAGTGCGGATGAAACGAAGATTGAAATACTATTATTACTAATTATAACTATAACTATACTATAACTATACTATATAAATATAAGCACTTGAGAAAATCTATATTTCAAAGAATATAGATTGGTACTGACGTGGTTTGTAAAAACCATCCAATTTAATTATGGTTTCTTAAATTTTTTTTACTCACCGAGAATGCACTCAGTTCTCATTTATTTATATGTACATGATAACTGAGATATGATACAATATGTAGATAGATATGTCATATGACTCACTGGCAATAGGTATGTAAGATCTGACCATAAATACTTACTACCATAATCTAAGTGTTTTCCATGATTAATAAATAATTGTTGCAGGAACCCTATTTCCATACTTGATCAAGTCGACTTAATTATTATTTACTGACGTTACACTAGGGTTGCCATCGCCTAAATTACCTACCTACAAAGTCGCAGTGCCAGGTGGTTTTTTTTTCGAGTAAAAGTATTTCTTTATTTATTTTTTTACAATGCTATTTATTAATATTATTATACGAATTGAATATTATTATTGAATGTCTTACATTAATTTGTTTTAGCTTTTCGTTCAATACGAGCTTCCCCTCAATGAATCCGTCAATCAGACCTTTTTTTACACGCTTTATATTAGCTTCACCTGTATGTTTGTTTGTTTGTTTGTTTGTTTGTAACTTCTCTTTGGACTTGATTTTGACCCACTTCAAACTGTCAGATTTCTTTCAAAGTTCGTGGACTTATTGAGGACCGATGACAATTCAATATTTAAAGAAAAAAGAAAGAAAGAAAGAAAAAACCTAAATTTTATTTCAAAAATCAAACTAAAAATGAAAAAATAAATAATAGTTTAAAAAAACTAAAAACACGCTTATAGAAAGTCCAACTAAAAAAAATAGAAAATATTATTGTGTAATAAATTGTAATAAAAGCGTGGGGTGCATTGTGTCAATGAGTAGAAGGCATATTAATATCTTTAAAAGCAACACACGCTTTTTTTACAATTACACGATTCTTAATTCAAATTTATTTTCTATTTTTTTTAGTTTGATTTTCTATAAAAGCGTGTTTTTTAGTTTTTTGAAACTATTATTATTTTATTATTTTAGATCCCTTCCAAGTGGCCGCCCGACCGGTCACCTGGATGCCCTCCAAACAAAACAAATCTGTCCGAATGTCATTATTTACAACCCTACGTAACAAAATACGATAAGATTAAAACCAGACTAGCTCTCATTAGTTATTACTTCAGTCTTGTTACATACTCCATAGGTTCGGCGAATAAGTCACATCACAACTCACACTACGACTACAGTCAGTCAGTCGACTCAGTCGAGTTTTCGGCAGGGTGACGATCAGTAGCGTATTTTGGTATCGGACGTACCTACTACCAAAAAATAAATTGTTTTTCAACCATTAAATAAAGCACGGTAGTATGGCGAAAGTTGACATCAAGTATACCAAGGTAATTATTTATTTTGTATGTTAATCTTGAAAAATCTACATCGTGTATATCGTGATTGTAATCGTCCAAACACGATCTGTGGAATTTGAAACAATTTGTGACAATGTAGAAGCAAGTACACTTACTTATTAACTTTTCGCTGTCCCAGCAAAGATTTACCTTTTGAAAATAAATAATATAATAATTATACCTAGTATAATCATTACTTTAGACTTATTGAAAAATATATTATACGTATATGTTTACAACGAATGATCCTTTCTTAGCCCTCCGGTATTTCTATAAACAGCACGTCATAACACTCAGTCTTGAATGAATTGAATGATTGATATAAACTTATTATAGCATTATGACACAAACCTCAGTGGTTTTTATAATGCTATCCTATGATTGTATGTAACTTTTGTTAAATGATAAATAAATAAATAAATAAATTAATTAATTAATTAATTAATTAATTAATTAATTGTGCCTGTTCGGACATAGAATAGAATACTCTTTATTGTACACACCAAATAGAACATAATCAAATAACATGTAGTACAAAAGGCGGTTTTATCGCTATAGAGCGATCTCTTCCAGACAACCCTTGGGAAGTGGACATAGAAATCAGTGTGAAAAGGGTAGGGTACACATACACAGACAATATAATAAATAAAATAAGCTACTTAAATAATAATTACAAATATTAATATAATACACAATATTAAATCTAAAATTGATGAATTTAAATTCATTTATTTATTTAAAAGAAATATTTCAAATCATCGTTCATATTTGAAAGATGAAAGAGATTCATTTAAAAGAGCGTGTTACAATGAAGCTTTGTTCCCACTAGTTAGTTCTACTCGTTAATCCGATCGTCGGACTAGTGGGAATTTTTTCTCACTAATCCGATCGTCGAACTAGCGGTAGATATACGGCTTTGTTCCCACTAGTTCTACTCGTTAATCCGATCGTCGGACTAGTGGGAATTTTTTCTCACTAATCCGATCGTCGAACTAGCGGTAGATATACGGCTTTGTTCCCACTAGTTCTACTCGTTAATCCGATCGTCGGACTAGTGGGAATTTTTTCTCACTAATCCGATCGTCGAACTAGCGGTAGATATACGGCTTTGTTCCCACTAGTTCTACTCGTTAATCCGATTGTCGGACTAGTGGGAATTTTTTTCTCACTGATCCGAATATCTAAGCGTCGAACTTATGGACATGAAGTATGGGAAAATTATGTTATTTTTCCATACTTCATGTCCTTTACATTGTTGTCAACTGTCAAAGGAACAAAATTCCCAGATTTTTATTTTTATCCATACTATTTTATCACAATTTTATCGGAATTAACATTATGACATGATTTAATAGGTTACATTAGGCGGGATTAAAGTGCATGGTATTGTCTAAAAATGCGTTTATCTATATTGGTTTTAGCTAAAGCGCTGAAGTGCCTCATTGATACCAAATAAAAAAGCAATACAATGAGTATTGATAGTATTAGATTACTTCAAATCCAAAATTAGCTGTACCGAAGGTAAATAATTATTATGGCAAAAGGGCAAGACGGTGGGTAATACCAGTTTTAATAAACGAACTGCCACGTCATGTATATAATGAAGACATAGCACAGTATAGCAAAAATGCACTTAAAAATATTTTAAGAAAACATTACCTGTCCCAATGTCCGTAGTAATTATTGATCTAACAAATATGTTTCGTTCAGAATAACACACATGCTCATCCGTAAACACTCACACGCTAGCAGACAAACACACACACACACACACACACACACACACACACAAACACACATACACAATTTTACAAGCAAACATATTAAAATATAAAATAAAATATAATTTACTTACATACACCGTGTTCCTGACGTTGTGCACAAACTTCGGCCTGATATTCAGCCCATTAAATTGGTCATCTTTCGTTATGGATTCATTATTGAAATTTTTATTTTTTTTTATTTTTTGTATCTTATTTCTCTCTTTCTCTCCGTCAAAATGGGCCTTTATTGATAAGTCAAGCCAATAATGACATGGCATTTAAAATGAAACAATAGTTTGAATGATTATGACCGTACTGACCGGCAACATAGCACAAATAAAGACTCTTTTACAATGTTCACCCATATTAAATGGAATTACCTATAACTTAAAAACTAAGCTTTATAATGCACTAGTACCTGTATAAGATATGTTTAGTAAATGCTATAGAATCATTTGGTAAAGTTTGTGCACAACCTCAAAAAAACCCTGTATAATAGTTTGTTTAGAACATTAGTCTATTTTTGCTTATTATAAGCTTTAACAATAAGTATAATTTTATTATAATATATTGTAATCCACGAGAACTAGGTACTGCCGACAAACTGCTTTGCAGTTTGGCAGACATGAAATTGTACTTGTTTGTTTTAATAAATAAATAAAAAAATAAAAATAAAACTTAATTTATACAAGTATGTGCTATGCTATAAGTTATTGAGTCATGCAAGCCATGCCGATAAATAAGTAAATTTATTATTACATTATTTTTTCCAGTTGTTTATAAACAATGAATGGACGGACGCAGCTAGCAAGAAGACCTTTCCTACTATCAACCCACAAGATGAAAGTGTCATTGTGCAGGTTGCTGAAGGAGATAAGGTTTGTGATAGAGATAATGATTTATTATTACTCAATCAATTCATTTTTGTTGCTCAATCAATAAATTATATATCTTAATACATATACATAAGCATAGCTCTAAAGTTTCACCGTAACGCGCAATCGCTAATCATTAAGGATTCTTCACGTAGGACAACATGGCACATTCCAAAGATGCGTACAAAATTTGCACAAAAATCGTACTGCTTTATGGCGCCCTACATATATAAAAATTTAAATAAAACATTAAAAATAGTAACCTTGAAGGTGGCCAGTTGCAGATTCAAACTAAAAAATTGGCTTCTCAACTTAAATTATCAAGAAACAGAAAACATTCTATCCATAATTTCATAAATGTCACTATATAATAAAACTCGTATACTCTCACTCACTCACATAAACACATTCATCTCCAGAATGTTGCAATTGCATACATAAAATAAATTTACTTATTAGTTTTATCAGCTCTTCTGTTATAAAACTTAATATACGCTCTCATGCTTTCATAAGTTAACACATACACAATCACACACACATACACACAAACACACACACATACATACACACACACACACACACACGATTTTCACGCATGACGCACATGTAGTAACGTCATCTTTTTCTGCATTAATATGCTTTATCTAATGTGCTATTAGTTGTTACTTTTATTTTGTTACTAAACTTAAGCTTAGTTCCTAATTACCATAATTTTATGTAATGTTAATGTATCATTGGGAAGTTGTTGATCATCCACAACACAGGGTATCCTAGTGTGGGATCAACGTTCTAAGTATAAGATACCTTTGTCAATATGAAATTTAACAATAAATAAATAAATAAATAAATAAATATAAATTACGCGTCCCGTTGTTTGTCCGCGTTGGACTCCTAAACATATAATTTGCACACCGTGTGCAGTTTGATCCAACTTGAAAAATAGGATAGCAATTACAGAACGAAGCAGCTAGTATTCTGTAAAAATATGAACATTAATAAAAAGATTTAGCTTTGTTTTAATAATAAGTAATTGAGGTCTATTATTCCTTATACTGTGGCACAGATAAGTTCATTAATTAATCGTTCAATTATTTTTATTTATTAATTCATTAAGGCTGACGTGGATCTCGCTGTAGCCGCAGCTAAAAAGGCTTTCCACCGTTACGCAAAATGGCGCACGATGGACGCGTCTCAACGAGGTCTCCTCATGCTAAAGCTGGCGGATCTCATGGAGAGCCAAGCACGGTACCTGGCGGATCTGGAGACTTTGAACTGCGGGAAGCCGGTCAAGATGGCAGAGGAAGAAATCTATTACTCCTCGAGTACATTGAGATACTACGCCGGGAAAGCGGATAAAATTTTAGGGAACACTATCCCTGCAGGTAATCCTCATCTACTTATAGAGTAGGTATATAAAACACGAATAATAAATAATAATGATTTCATTACAGATGGAGAGGTTTTATCTATGACGCTAAAGGAACCAGTGGGCGTGTGTGCTCAGATTATACCATGGAACTACCCTATTTTAATGATGGTATGGAAAATTGCTCCAGCTCTTGCTGCAGGTCAGAACTTATTAATAAACACATCATAAACACCATCAAAAAACATATTGTATTGTATGTTATCTGCCAAGTGCCATGACAAAAATAATGTCTCCCATGGGTGGAAAATTTTGCCCAGGACAATCTTTGTGAGCAGTCACTATCAACTGGGTTTTCAAAATACAGTGTAAACTCTATAACGTTATTTTTTATAACGATTAACACGCGTTTAAACGAATTTATACCTTGACACAACGCTCGTGACGTCAGAGACCGTGTTGAGACGTCAGAGAGCCGACAGGTATATTTTCAAATTCCAAAAAGCAAAAGCTTACTTTTACCTAACACTTGTGACGTCATGGCGCAAGTTGTCATCGGGTATACTTTCAGCTTTATGATACGCCATTGCATCTATTTTAAAACATACCCAACAGCAATCATTCAAAACATTAAGATAAGATGGGATTTCTGTTGTGCTGATAAACCTATTACTACCTCCAGCTTTATAAATATATTAAACCTGTAGCCCGAATTCCAAAATAGTCAAAAGCCATAAAAAGCGAAGGAAACTGTCAAAATCAATGTAGTTTTTAATGAAACTTAAAATAATGTATACTGCTGCTTTTGCTGGGAAATGAAAGACTTTAAATTCAAATTGAAAGATGGGAGCTTAAGCTATAGTCCATCATTCAAGGTAAATGCAGCTCATACTTCAAAGTTCTGAATATTATAAAGAAAACTCAGTAAGGTTCCCCTGAAGGAAAGGATAACTATACCTTTCTGGTCATACTAGAATTAGAGCACTGCCCGCGGCTTTGCGTACTTCCCGGAATAATTAGGACTATATGTCCTATTCCAGATTATTTATAAAATATTTCACATTTATAATATAAGTAGGATGTATTGCAACAAAAATAATATACATTTTTCATTCAACAATCTTCATTTATCCCTAGGTTGCACCATCATTGTGAAACCAGCTGAACAAACACCGCTGACAGCTTTGGCCGTTGCTGCTCTCATTAAGGAAGCTGGTTTCCCTCCTGGAGTGGTTAATGTTATCCCAGGATACGGAGTGACTGCTGGTGCTGCACTGACTCACCACCCTGGTGTTGACAAAGTCGCCTTTACTGGGTCTACTGAGGTAACTTCTTTTTTATGTACTGTGATACTTAAACTTATTTATTAATACAAGTAATTTCTTTTATTCTACTAATATCTTGCACTTTTATCCCTAATATAACAGAAGGGAATAGAAGTCTTCTCACAGAGATTACTAGGCTCTCTACTATTTAGTTTTGCTTCAACCTATTAAAGGCCCACTACTGAGCTCTCCACTACATTGCCCAAGTACCTACTGTCTACTGACTGGTGGAGGGGTCAGTAGCCAACGCAATTGTTGGAAGTTTTGGTAGATTTCTTGATTCCTAATTTGTCATACATTGCTTTGTAATTCAAAGAACAACATCAGCTGATTTTAATGATACTGCAATGTATAATGAATTAGGAATTAGGTAGTCTCTGAATTCAGGACAATGTAATAAGCATTTTATGGCAATAATTGTAACAAATCTTCTTGTTATATCAGGTTGGTCGGTTAATATTGAAAGCAGCATCAGCAGAAAACATTAAACGTGTTACTCTGGAGTTGGGAGGAAAGAGCCCATTGGTTATTTTCAATGATGCTGATGGTATGAAAAATTATATGAACTTTTTATCATTTATTATTATTTCAGATAAATGTTCCATCCTCAAAATATAACAAATTAATTAGTGACTCTGTTCTTATAATGATACAGATTTATATTGACTTCTGATGATGATTAAGTACGACTTAAGTATGGTTAAATGATGAAAATAATGACCTCATATTATTAAAATAAACAAGCAAAAGTCAATGATTTCAATACAACATTTATAAAAAATCTTCAAAATCAACATTTATAAAATAAAGTTATTTTATATTTTTCGTTATTGTATTCTACTTTGAATATCGTTATCTATCCCTTAATCACTTACTTCGTTCTTCCTACTATCTTACTTTACGTACCCCTTCACACACCTCTTCATTCCTTCATAAATCCTTCACTCTGACTGCTTTACGTCTTTGGAACTCCTTACCTCTATCAATAAGGAAAGCAGATAACATAGTTTCTTTTAAAAGACTGCTCAAAGAACACTATCTTCTTTCCTAATCTGTCTTCTTCCTTTCCTATTTCCTTTTCTTGGCTATACATTCCCATTGTCGCTGCTCTTTTATTATGGTGTCCACTCACGGTCAGTCCATCGCGTCAAATGGCGTGATATACAGCCAAAATTTGATCGTGAATGTGAAAAACTGATGGCGTGATATAAAAAATTTGTACGTCCAATCGCGCCATTTTGACATATGTCGTTTGGCGTGGCTCCAAAAATGACGCGATGGACTGACCGTGAGTGGACACCATTATTATTATTATTAGTGTGTTAATCTGTCATTTAAAAATACTTTCTTTTCTCTTTATCTTTCTTCTCTTCTATTAATTTCTTATACAATTGTTTTAATTTATGTAGTACGCCTGTTACCCATTTTCTCTTCTTGCTTTTTTCAACTTACTGCTGGGTTGCCTGGAAGAAATCGCTTTAAAGCGATAAGGTCGCCCATTGTTTTGTGTTCCTTTCGTGTGCTCTTTATGTATAAGTATGTTTTGGTGTACAAACAATAAAGTGTTAAATAAATAAAATAAATAAATATTTTCTTGTTACTTACATTTGTTTTAAATTATCTGACCAATGATGTCGATAAATATTTCTTCATTGACTTTAGAAATGAAATGTATTATTTATATAACCTCCAAAATAATTTCAGTGGAGAAAGCAGCAGAAATAGCGGCCTTCGCGGCATTTGCCAACGGTGGCCAGTGTTGCTGCGCGGGGACTCGAACCTACGTCCAGTCGGGGATATATGAGCAGTTCGTACAGAAAGCTGCGGAAATAGCTAAGAAGCGAACTGTTGGCAACCCATACGATGACGTGGAACAAGGGCCTCAGGTGAGCTACCATTTTACCATGCAGTTCCATTGTTCATTGTCATTATCACAGTATTATATCAGTGTAATTATCAATAATTACTACGTCCACTTTCATCATTATCATTATTATTGTTTTTAGAACACATTTTTTTAAATATCGTTAATAACATATAGGTTTTTCCGCTTTTCTCGTCAATTTGATGAACGCTTTTGTTATGTAACGGACTTAGGGACCAGCCAGACAGAAAAGACGTAAGACGCGGACGCATCGCAGACGCCCCCCCCCCCCCCCCCCCCTTCAATAAATTTTCCACGCCCTGTCTTTTCTGTATGTTTTACGTCGCGACGGCTGTATACATCTTGTATGAAAGTTGATTGAACGGGCGCCGCGCCGCGACTGCGATCTTTATTTTTTAGAAGACTGAAACACTTACTATACCTACCTCATACCACAGTATAAACTTTATACCTACTGTGATTATAGCAAAATTGAAAACGCTTCGCTCGGTCAACGATTACCATAGCAAAGAAAGTAGCAATTTTCAAAGTTAGAAGTAAATACAAAACGCTGGAAACTCATTCTATTGGGGACTTCGGAATAAGTTTACAAAATTTTCTAAAGACGCGACTAACTTTTCTGAAGATTTAACATAAAGCCGCGACATTGCAATGAAAATAATAACTTGCATATCTTTTCTTATGTTATAGTGTTTTTGTTTTAAAATGCTTTACCTTTTCTACCTCACATTAGGTAGGTTTTGATTTTTATTATTATAATTATTTAACCGTTCTCTTGTTCATTATAACAAATTGTTATAGCGTATTAGCTTTATTAAACAATAATAATAGTGTTGCAAAAATTTGCTACATTCATCATTATTTGTCATAGTGTTGTTGATGAGATTAAAGTGAAATAAAATGACATCATTGTCTGGATTTCTTGTCTTGTCTACACTGTTTTGTTAGTAATACTATCAATCTTATCTTGCTACGCTTCGACCTTAATATCCATGTAAATGTTTAGTTTACTATGTCTACTCTAAATTAAAACGATTTGTGATTGTTCGTCTTTTTCTCATTGCAGATCGATTCAGAGATGTTCAACAAGGTGTTGGGCTACATCGAAGCCGGTAAAGCGGAGGGCGCGCGTTGCGTCACCGGCGGGAGTAAGATTGGCAGCAAGGGATACTACATTCAGCCTACAGTGTTCGCTGATGTTAAGGATGATATGAAGATTGCTAGAGAAGAGGTAAGAATATAGGCGTAGCTTGCCCTAAGGGTAAACAAAACTGCGATGCAACGTCGCATCGTAAAAATCTACGACCTTGCACGACGCATCGCAAGAACTTGTGAATTGTTTCGCATCGCGCATTCTTGTGATGTTACGTCATACTAACAGACGCCAAGTTTAGTCCGCACTGAGACACTGAGGCAGCATGTGGGAATGACATGACGTATGTATTATGCAAATTAGACTAAAAAAAGCAGAATAAGACGTGGATTTTTTTATATCACTCATTGAGGAGCGTCGTCCCGTTCTTTGAAACACTAGTAACGAGGATTATATAAAAATAAATTTATCAAACAAGAAGCTTGGAAGAGCTTATGTGAAAATTTATTTCAACCAGGAAAAAGAAAACAATTTTTTCCAAAGAAACTTTTCTTGATCTGTTTTCAAAGCTTCATAATTATGTATATACGAAAAAATAGTTCCCATTAGCATTCATAATAGTAACAAATGGATGCACCTAAAATATTCTTGGCTTACTTTTCCAGACGAGCGCAAATCTTTTTACGATCCATGGCATTACTTTCAATTAGTTTACAAAATACGTTCAATACGGGTGAACGTCGTCGAAGGAATGGTCGCTTTATCCGATTTATGAAGTACTTTGAGTTTACAACAACGCAAAAGTCGCAGCGCAGCCAACATCAACAGCTCGTATCTCATATACTTATTTTTAGAAGAAAATATAAATAGGCACAAAATTAGTAATACGATCTCTCGTATTAATTCGATTTCAAATCCTACGTTTGTCTAAAAAAATCAAGCAGTCAAGAAATAAGTACGATACATCAATGTTTCAATAGATACAAAATATACAATAATCTAAATTTGACTAACAAAAAATAACCGACTTCAAAGTTACTCAAAAACTACTTGTCAGATCTCGTTCAAATTTATGTGGGATTACATGACAAGCACCTGCTTTCGATTAAAAAAAGAATCATCGAAATCGGTTGGCGTGATGTTGAGTTATTCGTCCTTTGTCGCGCACATACTTAATACAAATTTAAGACTTATATGGTTTTATCATAGATGCCATTGTCAGATCTCAATAAAATTTATATGGGATCACATGACAGCCACCAGCTTTCGATTAAAAAAAGAATCATCTAAATCAGTTCGCCCAGTCCAAAGTTCTAAGGTAACGAATATAAAAAAAATGCAGTCGAATTGAGAACCTCCTCCTTTTTTTGAATTCGGTTAAAAATACCTAAAGGCCATATTTTTTATCGCATTCGAAGTTTGTTTTTACGCGACAGATAATCTTAGAATTGATCGGATAATTTAATAACGAATAGAGATTAGTCATTATTGAAGCGGTGACCTCCATATTTAAATAGAAATGTTTATAAAATGAAATTTACATACTCAGAATGTGTTTTCGGTCTTCAATGACATATTGTAGCGGAGAACTAATCGACCATTAGTTAGTAGGATAAACTTTCACCAACGTTAACCATGGCTATAACGCATAATTATGTATAACCCATTACCAGCACATTCTCGTCTCTCGAAGAATCATCGCATACCTACTCCACCACGATGTTCCCTAATCAGTCTGATGTCCCACCCTACATAGGACTCGTACAATATTTTACCCCTTCATGTGATGAATTTTTTTAAATGTATCTTTAACCGTGAGCATTTTATTAATAAGTAGATTGAGGGTCAGTTTCACCAGTTCCAGATAAGCTCCCCGATATAGCCTACTAGCTTTTGCCCGAAGCTTCGCCCGCGGTAGAGATCGATTTTTTACAAATCCTACTTACTTTTACTTAGTTAGATTTAGTTGCCTATGACTTAACTAATTTACATGTATCATTTATTTTGATAGTGTGATTCAAAACTTGCAAATGAATTTTACTAACGCAATCTATTAACAGCATCCGGAACTAAATATCTAGCAACTAACAAAATATTGATCTTCCCATGGGGATGTTTTACCGCGGTAAAAAGTAGCCTACGTTACTCTCCACCCTCCTCACTATCTCCACACACAAAAACCATACCAGCTTCGTTGCGACGTGAAAGACGGACAAAAAAACAAACAAACACACTTTCACATTTATAATATCAAGTATGGATAGTATGGATTATGAACTTATCTGCCTGATAAACTACAACTTTTGTTTCACGGGTCACAAATAAAGATATCTTACGGATAAAATTGCTGGTAACTTACTCAGCCATTATAATTTTATTCACCCCCGACGCAAGCATAGGGCTGTTATAATTTTGACGTGTCTGTGTATCTGTGGATCCAAAACGGTCCCAAACTATCAATATCATAACGATCCCAAAATATCCCAAACGGATGAACCGATTTTGATGTAGTTTTTTGAAGTTATACTTCATATAGGGCGTTTGGAAAAATATGAGAGTAAAATTTTTACGATGCGACAGCCAAAAAGCGACATGATGAAGATGCTACCGACGCTATGTACTAAGCACACAGCATTAGCTGGAGTTGTTTTGGATTGGTAGCGCGGGTCGTGGGTGCGAGCGAGAAGTACTTATCAGTAAGAGGGAAGTACTATAACTTGTTACGTGCGTACATAAGTACCTACACACACACGTTTTTTTTTTGAAGTTACACTTCTTTAGGCACGTTATGAAAAAATTATGAGAGTGAAATTTTAAGATTTGTAACACAAAAAAATAACAGGAAACGAAAAATAACGCATTACTTTGAAGTTGCCCACAAAAAGCTACCAACAAAATAGAAATAGAACCTGTATTAAGTCTCAATTTTAATTTATTATAACTTCAGATCTTCGGACCCGTTCAAAGTATATTAAAGTTCGAGACGTTCGACGAGGTGGTTGACCGCGCCAACGACTCCGAGTACGGGCTCGGCGCCGGCGTCGTCACCAATGATCTTAACACCGCCATGAGCTTCGCTAAACACGTGCAAGCTGGCTCTGTCTGGTGAGTTTTGTTTATAAATAAATAAATAACGCTACACCCTCCTATTACATACATTACAGTACATTATGATTCCCTGTGTCGTGGCGTGGCCCGTGGGTGCCATGAACAATACACAAAGACAATAAGTGCTTGTTCACACTGAACTCGCAGGCGCGGGCGCGGGCGCGGTCGCGAAATATCAAACATAATATGACCTACTATGAAAGTGTTCACACCAAAACGCGCGCGCGGTGTATGTAGCGTTTACCGCGACCGCGCCCGCGCCCGCGAGTTCAGTGTGAACAAGCACATACACTGAGTGTATACTCAAGTCTCAGACCGAGAGCAGAAAAAACTCATCGTTCAGGACGGCGCCGCGGCGGTTTATCATGGTTGCCGGATTCTCGTTATGGGTCGTTTATTTTTATTTAGGGCTTATAGTGCATTTTACTACTTATTATAAGTACTACTTATTATTTCTTCTGTGGTTTCACGTGAGCCGTTAACATTGCTCGTATAGCGGGGCCATAACGATTCCCCGCGCAGACCCTGCACCTCCTCTTTACCCTGCGATATATACGTCATATGTGATTAAATGTCAATTCATAGGTATGATTTACTGCTTCAAATTATTTGTATTTGTATTTTTTTCCAGGATAAATCTATATGACCATGTAACCGGCCAAACGCCGTTCGGTGGTTTTAAGAATTCTGGAATGGGCCGCGAATTGTGAGTATAATTTTATTGCTTGTTATTTATTGTGAAGTTTACTTTTTTTTATGTAAATACAGCTCGCCAATAAATGAACAGAAGAGCCACCCGTTGGCTAATGGGCATCGACTCCCGTGGACATCAGTATCCATAGTTGCCAGCCAAGAAAAAAAGAGAATATTCGTAAAAAATAAAATATAAATAGGTAATTGTCTTGATTTAGGTATAGCATTTCATACTCTTTCGTTTCACTTTCAGAGGAGAAGATGGTATCAATCAATACTTGGAAACCAAGACCGTTACTATGGCGCTACCCAAGAAACCGCAGTTTTAATACGGAATATATTTTGTACTTCTGAGGAACGAAAGCATTATCATAATTATTATGTTATTTCCACCAAATATAAGCTTATTATTATCAAGTTAATGGTTGGTTTTTTTTCATAGATTATTTTATGTAGAAATCGTAACATTAATCAGTAGGTACGTATAACCGTAATAAGTATGGTTAATATAACTGAATTTACCTATATATATTTTATATACAAAAGTTCAAAAGTCTGTAAGCACATGCACACTTATAATAATTATAACTCAGATAAAAAATATAAGTTAAAAATAGACATGAATTAATTACCTTTTTCCACTTACTGAAGCACAAAATAATAGAAAGTTGTGGTCATTACCAGTTAATAATCTAAATTTTACTAACAAAAAATAACCGACTTCAAATTCTCAAAAACTACTTGTCAGATCTCGTTCAAATTTATGTGGGACCACATGACAAGCACCAGCTTTCTATTAAAAAAAGAATCATCGAAATCGGTTGACGTGATATTGAGTTATTCGTCAATTTGTCGCGCACATCTTAACACAAATTTACGACTTATGTAGTTTTCTCATAGATGCCATTGTCAGATCTCAATAAAATTTATGTGGGACCACATGACAGCCATCAGCTTTCGATTAAAAAAAGAATCGTCAAAATCGGTTCGCCCAGTCCAAAGTTCTGAGGTAACAAACATAAAAAAAAAAATACAGTCGAATTGAGAACCTCCTCCTTTTTTTGAAGTCGGTTAAAAATATATAAGTATTCCAAAACAGTAGGTACTTAGGTTATATTTATTTGATTAGATCGTTAAAACATTATGCATTATTTTGATCTCGTAAGTGTTTTACTTGAATTAGGAGATTCCAGGTACCCAATTATACACCTTCCAAATATGACATGCCATTAACCCACCCAATGCGTTTGTGTAACATCAGTTATTGACTATACCACAATTTGTACAGAAAACTTAAAAAGACGAAGATGCGATTGATTTGACAGACTCAGAGGCGATTATTCAGGATTTTAAACAACTTGGCGACATTGACTACACGTCACACGGTGACTTCACGCCAACCTGAATCACACTATCAAAGTTTTCAAGATCGCTAGCATATTATGTATAGTGTATACAACGCGCTCCGACAAAGATCAATCAGCGCTCGGCCGCCCTTCAGTCAAGACCACCTCTTCTGGCGGGAGATCTCCCTTGGCAAAACACATAAAATTTACTATGACCCGCCTTATGATGTAGGTATGTAAAATACACGCCAGTGACAATAGGAACAGGTGGGAGTTACAAAGGTTGAAAAAGTTGAAAATGGTACCAATGGTACAAACACTCACCAACAATCTTGTACTGTTTCTCGGAGAGATGTTTGGACATCATACCGCACACGTGAGCGCCTAGCGAGTGGCCCACACAGGTTATCATCTTGGCGAGGGCGCCTGCTTGCGTGATGTGGGAGTATAGCTGGGCCGTGCATTGTGCTGCAAGCCTGGAACATAAACTATACTTTTAACTACGATGTTTTATATTTATTCAATGGAAACCACGTCTCGGAAAAAGGAACATAGGACGCCTCTAACCAGGACGACCTGAAGAAAACAGCAGGTATCCGCTAGATAGCCTAAAGGCCTATGTCCAGCAGTGGACTCATAAAGCCTGATAGATGGATGAATGGATTTATATTTTATAATATGAAATCGGTTCAGTAGTTTTTGAGATTATCCGTTACGAGCAAACTAAAAATCAAAACTTTCTTCTATAATATATTGTTATTTTACATTAATAGTTTATGCTTGACTACTTTCTTAACTGGTGGTAATTAATTGGCGTGGCAACGCAATCTTGGGTGGTATCTTAGTAGAGATCATCTAAGTGCTTTAAAAATGAGCGCGCCCTACCTCCATAAATAGGTATTACTGTTAGGTACAATGTGTAGGTACAAAAAACAGAAAGAGAAATATCTAAGTGGGTCTTTTCGTTCATTTTTAAGGTAGACGATCTATAAAAGCCTTTGACGCGGTATTTTTTGGAAACCTTGTCTATCGAGATAGATTTAGCAATGTTTAGGGAAAATAAAAGCGTTGGGGTTTATTGAAATTTTAAATTTATACTTTTTACTCACCTCATGTTAGAAAGAGAGGAGAGATAACAGGGAAACCTCGACAAGTCTGACCAGTCCACCATGAACACGTTGTAATCTTTACGTGAGAGATATGCTGAAAATTGTAGGGAGAATGCATTGAATAACAAACGCTTACATGCACCAATATTTTTTGTTGAGTCGCATAAATATTTTACTAAAGGAGGAATTCTGTAATAGTAGCCTACTATTAGAGTGTTCTACTTCCTTTAACTCTACTGTTTCTCGGAGAGATGTTTGGACAAATGCCGCAAACAACACTGCAATAGTAGACGACCTACCTGAATATTCTTCCTCATTTAGAAAGCTACTATTAGTGTTCTATTTCCGTTCCATACCACCGGTTAAACTTGGGCTGCTTTGGTTAAGCTACAATCATCTTCCCTTAGATAGGTCGTGACTTACGTTGTCTCAATGTATTTTTTAAGCTTACCATCACGTAAGAAAGTCATCGGCGTCTTCGTAGATGTGCCATTAAAACCATGAATAATAAGGACATTTTTTCTTGTATTCTTCCAACCATATTTTCGTAAATTTAAACGCCGTACATCTACCCACTGTCGTATGGGGTGTTCCCTGAAATTTCATAAAATTCGTAGTATGTTAGGTTAAATAAATATGTATCTTAATAAAGATCATTCTCATTCTCGCCACTTCAAAAAATGACTTATGTGTCTACAGAACTGACACATAAAAGAAGTTGTATTTAGACATCAGAAATAGTAAAATGCCTATAATAATATGACCGATCATCCTAAACGCCACACACTCATAACCCCATACTAGGATTCCTAGTGCCATGGACAACACACAAAGACAAGAATGTGTTCTTTCTTCACACCAAGATCGAGAACAGAAATTCAAACAACATTTAAATTTCTGCCAGCAAAGCAGGCTCGAACCCGGGACCATTCAAACGGTTGTTCAACATGGTATCTAACCTTCTGATGTTATACCTAAATACAAATGATTAATGTCAATCATCATATCAACAAGAAATCAAGTTATTAGAACTACTTACGGTGTATGTAAATAGAAGTTAATCTCACTATCTGGACATCGCCACTGTCGCTTCATTATACATTGCCAATACCGGAAGTCCACCATAGACATTAAATTGCCTTCCGCATCAGGCACTGGAAAGGCCAAGAAATCTGTTATTAGTTATTTAGATAATAATCTATTTAAATAAAACACAAAAAAGTCAAAGAATCAGATATTTTATTTGTGAAATAAGGTACATAACGATGGTAACATGACATATTTCCCTTACTCTGCCAATAATTGGCGCATAAAATTAATTAAGGTTATTTCTAAAAGTTCATTCTCTTAATAATTATCAAATTAAAAAATTAAAAAACCGAAGCAAAGCAAACTCGTTTATGAATAAAACTAAGGGTGGATTCTCTGGAATAGTTGATCAGTGACTCTATGACTCAGCCAACGACAGAAACGTAGGTAAGTAGATCCTAAAAATAAAGTACCTACCTAATGGCACAACGTTAATCATACCTAATTTTAATAATCCGAATAAATAAGTAGATATAATATAGATAAAAATATTTTATTTCACAAAAGTTTTACCGTTTTACGATTCCATCTGAGTTTACGTGTTTGAAAATTTTCACATGTCTAAAACAAAATTTAAAAAAAGTCTATCTTGAATATTCAACTATTATTACTAGCGTGTACCTACTACTTCAATAGTCTTGCAATATGATACAAAAACAAAAAGTATATTGAAAAGAGTTTTGAACAGATTTACTGTATTATTATCGTGAAGTAGTAAAATAATGCTGCGATTCAACTTTCACCATCATTGGCAGACATACGAGCGGTAATTGCCAGTGAGCAGGCTTGAAATGTGATACACAGCTTTTTAAACATATATTTTATTATTATTTATAGGCTGTGTCAAAAACTCAAATAA
Organism: Thymelicus sylvestris; assembly: GCA_911387775.1. Lineage (NCBI taxonomy): Eukaryota > Metazoa > Arthropoda > Insecta > Lepidoptera > Hesperiidae > Thymelicus > Thymelicus sylvestris. The sequence goes on from OU426893.1 coordinate 11,650,892, forward strand.
TAAAATGTGAATTAGGGATAGATCTGGAAAACGGACACACTTGCTTCTTTTTTAGTAGATACGTGTAGATTAATACATTTGCTTTGATTCTTTATGATATCTGTAACCTGCCTTTCTAATACCACAAATTTTATTTGTGCTACCACGCTCAGCCTACAACCTACTCTACAAAAGAAGCCTGTACTAAAGCGGCGCGTTTTATGAAGCAGTTTATGAAAATCCAACTATAATACTTTCCTTTTGTTTGCCGTATGTAAATTTCTTCCCAATATTCGACCCTTATTAGCGTAATGGTGTAATATACATGGTGTGTTTTTTTATTCAAAATCAGCGGGTTCGCTTCTTGGCTAGGAATTTTGATTCTCCTAAAAATCCAATGATGCATTTTTAGTTTTAATCGAAAGCGGGCCCGAGATACCTTTGAGCACATTGCGCTATTCCTTATTGTTTCAGATTTGGCCATCTACGCCCACATCAAAAATTTACCCTATATATTAATAGTAGCGTCAGCAAAAAAAATGCAGTTGATTTCAAGAGGCAACATTTCATTCACACTAAAACAATGCTTAACGTCAATTTTATAAATAATGCTTTTACTAGAGTTTATTAAACCCCCATGAAAATGTGGGAACTGCCGTAAAAGTAGGCACTATTGTTCTATTCTTACAGATTTCACTTTCATTTAAGTGCAGTTTTTACAAATTATGACATGCATGTGAACATAGGTAATAAATGTTATTAAAGGCATGGGTAGGTGAAGAAAATGTGAAAAATTTTACGTATCCTACAAGCGTTATGTTCGGTTTACAAAAGCAGTTAACTAAATTTTAAATAAAAATTTACTAAATTGTCGGTTTACACGTATTATTTTTAACCGACTTCAAAAAAAGGAGGAGGTTCTCAATTCGACTGTATTTTTTTTTTTTTTTTTTTTTTTTTATGTTTGTTACCTCAGAACTTTGGACTGGGCGAACCGATTTTGATGATTCTTTTTTTAATCGAAAGCTGATGGCTGTCATGTGGTCCCATATAAATTTTATTGAGATCTGACAATGGCATCCATGAGAAAACTACATAAGTCGTAAATTTGTGTTAAGATGTGCGCGACAAATTGACGAATAACTCAATATCACGTCAACGGATTTCGATGATTCTTTTTTTAATAGAAAGCTGGTGCTTGTCATGTGGTCCCACATAAATTTGAACGAGATCTGACAAGTAGTTTTTGAGAATTTGAAGTCGGTTATTTTTTGTTAGTAAAATTTAGATTATACTCAAACGAGTAAACAAGTACACTAGGTATCATGTAGGTTATGTTCCTACTATATCTGAACTCTTATGAAAATAGTGAAATATTACAGCTATTTTATGAGCTGCATAAAAAACATGGAATAAATTTTAGGTTTCAGGTATTGTTTGGATAACGATGTATTGTTTCATTGTTTGTTATTAAAAATGTTTAACGAACCTGCAGGTGATTCAAAACATATTTATTTGATTGGTCCCTAGCAAAACAAAGTTAGAAACGGTTATTTTTTAAGAAAAAACTATGCTTAATGGAAAATTCATTTTACAAATATTTTTAAACACCATAAATTAATTTTTGATTGGTATCTAAGTGCTACTAAACAAAATACAGTATCGTAAGTAATAAACTAAAATCTTATTAAGTTTGATGCTGTAACACCGCGAATACCGCAAAAATGATAGAATGCTTGTCGTCAAAGCGCGAAAGTGGCAAAATCTCGGGCAGATTTTATCTTTTTTTATAAGACTGTGAATCTGATTAATAACTTTCTACGAGCTAATTTTATTTTAGTAACACTAAGTAGGTATAGATAAAACTTACCAATCTCCGCGCTTAACATAAAAATAAATAACGATACATATTTAACTAAACACATTTTAAATTTTTTTCACACACACAGTTCTACACAATTCGTATTTCATGACGATTTCATCGTCAAAACAATGACTATAAAATGCACTGATTATTTGATATAATTTTGATTAATTTAACTAAGCTTGCCATTGTATTTAGCACGCGTGACTTTTTTGACAGCGGAGGAGATAGTAGGTTCGAAGCATGTTCGAAGTAAACTGTTACTCAGACGAGAAAGGCTTTTACAACAAGACCATCGCGGCACCGCCTGCGTGCGACCACGTTACCACGCCACCTGTCAATGGGGTTACAACTTACACGTAAAATATTTTGAATATTAGAATACTGGTAATTGTACCTATCGCTCTTAGTAGGTATCTCGGTAATTTAAAGAAATGTGCTGAGAAGTTTTGTAGCTGTTTCTTCTCAGTGATTAAAGATTTTTTCAAAGCAAAAATTACGCGAAGAATAAAATCAACTTTAAAAATAAACACCCCTCCAATAAACATTACGTATCCTCACAACACACACAATGGTAGGTTTAATTTATACCGCTCTGCCCGTTTGTCACTGCTGTCCATAGGCGACGATAACCTCTTGCCATCAGATCAGGTGGATTGTCAGCTCGTTTGTAGTCTCGTTACATAAAAAGAGTAGGTAAAGCATAGCCATTTACACGCTTTAACAAAAATGTAACACGCCCGGCCCCCGCGTTCATTTTTGAAGTAACCGTTCTCTATTTTTACCCGACTGCCAGGTTATTTAATTTGATAAATAAAATCATTAATTACAAAAAGTAGCAACCGACGCTTTTACAGGTATACAAATATAAACATGCCTTAGGTAGGTACATGTAGTAATCATTATATAATTTGTGCCCCAACGGGTAAAATAAAGAAGGGACCCAAACTCGTTTATTATTTTTTGCTTTTTAGGGCAGTAGGTTCTATATATAGAAAAGCGTGACGATAGCACTGTCACTACTTTATAGGCAATAATAAAAAGAAAACGGTAGATAACAGTTTAACAATTCAATGGTGGATGGATTGATAAACTACTAACCTGTAATGCTGCAGCTTTACAACCGAAACACGTTCAAAACATTTTCACAGTTGAATTTAAATGATTCACTTTAAGGTGATGTGGTAGTGTGTAGGTGGTGGTGTAATATTTTAAGAAATTTTGAGATTTTTTTCTATCGAGTCAAGTTTAGTCAATCGTGTTCCAGAGCCCATACTTCACTTAAATATATCATTATCTTTCATAACATATATATTCTTAATGATGTGTAGCTGGTTTCCAATGTCTATAATGGTTTTCACGTAGAGTCAAAAATTTGCGACTTACTTCACCTTGTCCTTAATGGTAGTGATGGTCCAATGGAGTTTATAGATCTGATGCTTTCGTAAAGGGCATTGAACCTTAGGGTCGATTTGCAGCCGATACAAATGTAAACAAACCATAAAATCGTTTTCTAGGGCTTTTCACCAACTGACATAATTTTGTACACCAAATGCGTTTTATTTAGACAAACTAGTTACTCGTTATGGTATTTGTGAAGTCTTAAATAAATACATATTGATCGATAACAATTAATATAAACTCCGAGTAAATGTGGAAACATACAAAATTAAGTAACACTGTCATTATTCAAACACTTTGCAATGACAACCTTGTTTCTAAAAAGCGATTTGAAACCTTTAAATATAATGTATGTACTATTTTGCCGTAATGAGTACTTTGTTTAAATAAAACGCATTTGGTGTACAAATTCATGTCAGTTGGTGAAAACCCTAGAAAACGATTTTATTGGTTTGCTTACATTTGAATTGGCTGCAAATCGACCCTAAGTACTTGTTCGAACCTCTTTGCGAAGTTTGAGTTCAAATAGATTTTTGAAGTGAAAACTTCTTTAGTACGGGGGTGACTTGAAATTTTATGAAACGAAACTGTCCAGTAAAAAGAGACAAACACATAAATTCTAAAGTGAGATAGGAAGCATTGTACGGGGGTAGGGTAGAGGAGTGAGGGGTAGGGGAGCGGAGCGGAGTAGTGAAACCTACATTTATCATCTTCCCGAAATTTTACATTCGTCTCATTATCTTGAAAACAAAAATTTTGAAGGTTTCACTTCTACCACGTGTGAATTGCACACATTTTAATTTTTTTGTTGGCTCGTACCTACCTGATAACTGTTCAACGTTGTTTTCATAATTATCCTAATAATATTATAAACATAAAGTAAGTAGGGTCGATGTGCCGGTAGCCGGCCATGCGCCAGTACCCGGCCACCTGACGGACTACGTTTCTTTAATTAGAGATAATAAGATTTCTACATGAGATAATAGTAAAGTGTAAGTTTTAAACGTATTTCAGATAATGTAGTAATAAGAATTGGCAATATTTACAACTATTCACTTAACCAGGAAGCTAAAAAAATCCAATCAGTTTACCTCTTGTCTAAATGTTGTGCGCATATGCGATAAACAAGCTAAAAAATACGGAGAAGCGCGGCGTTCGAAGGGAAGTTTTATTATTTTGTATTAGGTATTTACATAAGTTACTGGTGTTATTACTTTCATCATTAACTGATCTTTATTATTAATGTGTATTTTTTCCAATTATAACATTTAATTATACAAAAATGAGGTGGCCGGGTACTAGACTACCAATTTATGTAAAACGCTAGTATACGGCCGGGTGGCCGGGTACTGGCTCACCCAGTCATAAGTGTAAAGATGCCGTAAGCCAGTATTCGGCCACATGTTTTCTTTACATTTGTGATTCACTCACAAATAAACAGGTACCTACTAAATAGGTCTCCGCTTAGGTACTAAACTAATATAGTTAGCTATTTGGTATTTTGCGAGATTAACATTTAGTAGGTACTTAAATTAAAATTAATTGTGGGTTTCATTTAAAAAAGCTTGCCAAGTGCGAGTTACACCTGCGTCGAAAGGGTTCCGTATGACCAATAATATATGTATAGGTTACTTCAGTTTTTCATTCATTTTCCTCGCTCGCGCTCGTAGTTTTGGGAATTAGTGATCTATAATAATCATACGGAACCCTAAAATATTATATATTTATTATTATTAAACGTTTTTGATGAACCTCCAAATATATATGAAGATAAAAAGATTTCCCAGTTCTCCTATGAAGATCTAAAAAAAGCTCTTCATGATATTCGTAACAAAGGGAATGGCAGAAGAGACCTCTCTGGCATACGAACAACAGAACAAAATTTTACAAACACTTACTTTTTAGGGTTCCGTAGCCAAAATGGAAAAAAAAACAGAACCCTTATTTTGTCATGTCTGTCTGTCTGTTTGTCTAGCGGGGGTTTCATACATGGAACTGAAAGTAATTTTTTTTTTCATTTATGTAACCTATACGTGCGTGTCTGTAGATAGGTATAAAAAAATGACATTGAGGTTCCTAACCATTCTTTCTTAAAGTCAATCGTTTGAAAGATAGACACTTTCAAAGTGATAAAATGTGTCCCCCCCCCCCCCCCTCTAACTTTTAAAATAAGAGAGTGAAAAATCAAAAAAAAAATATGATGGAGATCTCAATGAACACTTTAAACGAAAATTGGTTTGAATGAGATACATATATAGTCAGCAGTTTTTGAGATATAGCACATTTTCAACGGAACTTCAAAGGCAAGTCCGACTCGCACTTGGCCACTTTTTTAGTAATAAGATGTGAGTAAATGTTTATAATAATAATAAATATTGTATATCAGTAATAATTCGTTGTATTCTGAGCCTATTATTAATTTTTAAGGGGTGGCCGGGTACTGGCACACTAGGGGCCGTATACTGGCACAATCGCTAGTTTTTCACTTTATCCGTTATATTTTGAAATTTATACATGGGAAGGCACTGGTTTATTTTTTATTTCACATCTTGAATATATTAGGGATCCAAATAAACATAGATCGACTATTTTGCGTGTAGATAACATATTTTTTCACTCGCCCAAAGTGGCCAACTCCGCTAAAAGGCCGTATACTGGCACATCGACCCTATATGAAAGTTTATATGGATGTTTACTGTTTCAAGCAAAAATTACTGAACGGATTTTCATAAAATTTTATTGCGGATTTGATTGTCTTAGATCTCGATCATTTATGTTCAGTGAACGGGGTAATTGGAACCATGCACGGAATTTCCGTAAACGTTGAAGATTTCTAAGAAGCAATGTTTGGTAACGTTTAAAAAGAAAAAAATGTTACGTATACCATGAAATTAGGTACATAGGACATTAGATTTACACGGTTGTAGAGTTTGTAAGTGAAATTACACCTTTGCGTGGTATTTTCGATTTAAATAATTCGTACATTGATTCGATGATGAAAAAAATTCATCTCCACGTTACCTGTAGGTAAGTACCCTAATTTTTTTTAAGATTTTATTTTTAAGATCTTTTTTATTCCACGACTTAGTAGTATTAATAAATATGTATATTTCTATGCCACAGCATTCTAGCACTAAAGCTGTCACGAACGGACGGATATGACGAAACTATAACGGTTTTCTTTTGACTACGGAACTCTAAATATCAATTCAGTTTTTTAGATTGACACCCGCTGTGACGCCTGCGCCTCAGCGCCTGTGACCATTTTATTGGTATACTAAAATAAGCGCCATCTATGAGCTCAGCTTTAAACTATTTGAGTGTTGAGTTGACTCTTTGACACCGAGAAAGATCTTTACTTTTATTTCAATACAACTGAAATAAATGAAATGAAAATACTTTATTGCACACAAAAAAAATATGGTACAAAAGGCGGGCTTAATGCTAACACAGCATTTTCTTCCAGCCAACCAGCAACCTTTTTTTTTAAACATTTCCAACGACTAATTCTACTCTACATGTTTCCTTAAAAATCTATGAATCAATGTATAATCTTGTGTCTGTGTTCCGTGGTATAATGATGTATGTATTCTGTGGCGTATTACCAACCAAAACAAAATAATTGTCATGAATGAAATAAGATCAATGACATGACATTGAACTCAATAATAAATCGTAGTGTTTTCGTAGATACTGTCTGTGTCCCGTTATACCTACTTACATACAGACATAAATAAAACGTGATGATTTTATAACATTAATAAAAAAATATTTACATACTTTATCAATATTATGTTTACAGATTCATCTTGACATAAATTCTAAAAATATTGCGACCCAATTTGCAATTTTGTGAGTAGAAACATGTTATTTTTTATTTAATTTAATATACCTACTCATAAATACTGACAATCATCTCATCTAATCCACTTGTAGATATATGTTTCTGAATAAATTATAGTATAATAAAATGTAACAATTTATTATTTTCATTATCAATTTTTTTTATAATTTATCTCGACTAACAAAACTAACAACCGTGCAACATCGCCTTAAATAATATCACGAGACTCCGGCGCACACTCTATCTTGTGACTGACGCATTTGCGTCATCTATTTGGATTGGATAGAATAGAATGAGGGTTTTCTGAAACGGTCTACGCCAGATGGCAGCACTTTGGCGTCAGGTCTAATGAACTGTCAAAATACATACGCGAATTACAATTTTGTATGTATTTTTTGGTTTATTTATTCTTAAAATCATTACTTTAAGAATATTGTTTCCTAAAATGCCACAGTATTGTGCAGTGTCTATGTGTGCAAATAAAACAGGAAGGCATAAGTTCCCTACTGGAGATAAAACCCGATTGAAACAGTAGCTTGTAGCCATTCAAAGATAAATTCCAACGAAAAATAGCCCGTGTCCCAGTGGTCGGATCGGGGCGTGAGAGGTACCAAAAGATCGGGCTCGGTGAGCGCTACACAGAACTGAAATAAAATTTGATTTTAAAAGTGTTTTGAGAAAGTAATTTTGAAAAGAGTGGTTTTTACAGTTTTTGGCAAATTTTTTTGAAATTTACGAAATATTTTTTACGGAACTAATAGAAATGGGTGCGCCAAGGAATTTCTAATCTTCCAATACCACGCATTGGTCAGTCGACGTGAAATTTGAAAATAAACTATTGCAAAAACGTATGTTAACATGAGGAAAAAGTAGTTTAAAGAAAATTTTGAAAAATTTAAAGGTAAATCAAAAACTAATTGGACAGTTAAAGAGAGCACTTCAAGCCTAATCTATTGATATATAACATTACTATATATGTTTAACTATTGGGAACTACGAAATGTAAATCTATTAATTTAAAATTGTGTGCCGTCACACTTTAGGTGGTTTTCGGTACTAAGTAGACAATGTATGCGGAAGGAAGAAAGCTACTTTTTCTGTGTTCCAGTGGTCGGATAAATAAATAACTGCAATTTAGTATAGTCCCCGCGAACTAAAATGCCCAATTTGTCGTTTGCAATCACAGTGACACTAGAGATGTACAAAAAAATCGGTTCACGAAAGAAACCAATTTTTGCAACAAATCGATTCAAAATGGTAAGACCTTCTAATCGATTCGATAATTAAATTGTAAACTAAAAACCGTAACATTTAGGTACCTCCCAACTACCTCGATTGAGCTACATATCTAGTACCACGTATTCTCAATATTATGTATTTACGACTCCAATAAAATATTCTTTTGTTTCTTCCTAACAACTCATGCTGCTAGATATGCATGGAAATAGCCGAGCCGGCAAACAACCTGACGATCCACCTGATGGTAAATGGCTGTCATCGCCCATGAACATCAGCAAAACCAAAAGAACGAACGAAAGAACTCATCCGCTCAGTTTCATAATAATATTTTGAATAATATTATGAGCGTCAGGGAAAAAACTACAGTGAATAAATTCTTGTTTATTTTGTAACACACATTCATGTATAAATAATTATTATTTTGTTGAAAAAAAAGAATACCGCAAAAAGCTTAGCTACATAATTACATATAATATATTATCTGCAGTTTACTGTCCATGGATGGCGAAGTGCCCATACATAATGGAAAATGTCCTTTGTTAGCATCCAATTCGTCGTGGTATTCTTAGGTACCTAATTTTAAATTCAAATGCAAGTAAATCATTTTTAACAAAGTAATTAAATTAATCAATTTTCATTTTTAAATTCCGATTATAGTAATGCATCGATTAAGATTGGTTTTTGAGACGGTTTCAGGCCGTCACATCACTTTACGTCAGTTTTGTTTTAGGCCTCTTCATCTATCATTGTTTCGACGTCAAATATTTTTAATAAATTTTGCATAAATTATGATGTGATGGGATTTTTACTAGATTATAACGTTTACTATGATTTATAATCAACGCCAATGCAAATGAGTAAGGATTTTTAACAAATTTTGGAAAAATCCTTTGTCCGTAAGTGTTCAACTATTCATGTCAAGTAAATTAATATTCCATTTCGCTCAAAGACGCCCATACAATGTTAGTTCATATTAATAAATGGCAGCTATCATTATGGGCATCTTAGATAATTTTGACTATAGTTAAAGAACGAAATCAAATTGTGTAAACAAAATCTAGTACCTACCTTTCAATGAGCTTTTCCTTAGTACCAGTGAATTTTGCGCCCCTTTTTTTTGAGCTTAATCTTCAGTTCAGCGACCTTTTTCTGGCCGTAATCCATAATAAAATCAATAATACTTCCAAACACAACAGAATTTCATTAATTTATGTTTAGTACCTACGACTCTGTGCTATCTGACAGCTGTTTAGACCTGCCGCCTAGGGATGTTCGATCCGGATCGATACTTGTGTGGATCGATACAATGGCATACGATCCACTCGATATTTGTATCGATACAATGGCATTCGATCCACTGGCGGATCGATACACATGCAGGGTGGATCGGATCGAATCGGATCGGATCAAAATTATTATGGAATGGAGGTAGATTTCTTTAGGTCAGTTGTTGGCGCATCATATTACACGAACAAGAAGGCTTCCATACGTTTTTCAAGCAATATTTGTCTGAATTTTTGTTGGATAGAAAGTCTGATCCATTAATTAAAGTATTGGTCAGCTAGAAAAGTTATTTGGGGAAACTCTGCGACATAGCTCTACGCCTACGGTATTTATCAATGGTAGGAACTTCATTACCCTCCGAATGGCTTCTCTCGTTAGCCAATAGCATTTTAAGCGAAAGTAATCGATTTGATCCTGAGCGGTTATCCAATTTACTATTCCAGCGTTCATTAAAATTTAAGGATTGGCAAATGTAACCTTTGCATGATATATTAATTTATTTGATTATTTAGTTTAAATAAACAAGAGTTCTAAATCAAATATAGTGTTACAAAGTGAGATATTATTATTTATATAATGTTCCTACTAGGGCTTGAATATCGGAATCTCGGAATCTCGAAATATCGGAATCTCGGACCGTGAAACCCGATATTACAATTCCGATACTGAGTGATTCGATATCGTAATATCGGAATCAGTAATTTTGTTATTTTAATTTAAACAAAATGATTTTAATGCGTTCCACAAGGTATATTGGCCACTAGGTCATAAAATTGAGCAAGTAAGTATAAATATTTTAGCTGTGTAGGGAGGTAGAGTTAATATCTTTAACCGTATTCCTGTTGTGAGTCTGCTCAGCCTACTGCACGAATAATGTGATACGGAAAAAATCTATTCCAAACATAATTTATCTCCTTAATCTCGGTATACCTAAGTTAATAATTTCATCACCTTCTGCAGATCATCCGTACGAATCTCTAGTTGCTGAGAATTCGCATCTAACTGTCAATGGCCATTCACCGCAGATACCTCATTGACCATTGTATATCGGAGGTTCACATCTACAACAAAGGTTTTTAAAACCTTTCGATGTCTATACGTGAACAAAGCTAGTGGACCAGATGGTATTCCAGCTCTCTCCAGTTATCTACTGTTTTGCCACGCTTGGTTTGTCTCTCAATTAAGACGAGCATAGTGCCTCAGGCGTCGAAGCTTGCCAACGTGCAGTCCGTGCCCAAGAATGGCAATCGAGCTGACCCTGCTAATTAACGGCCAATTTCAATTACCAACATACTCAGGAAGATTATTATTGAACATGCGCCTCGTTGCATACCTAGAACACAATGATCTCCTTAGTGACCCTAGCGCTATAGCCTAACGCATACCACTCTACCGCATTCTAGCGTATCTCACCCACTCGTATCTGGGGCGAGGACCTTAAGAATAATGTAGAGGCGGTTGCCTTTATCCCTTGACATCTCGAAGGCCGTCGATACGGTTTAGCATGTTAGCCTATTGATCATGCTTCCTGCGTATGTTCCTATTCCCTGGCCTGATCAGCTGGGTTAAAGACTTTCTGAGTGAACGGTCATTTAGAGTCGTTATCAAAGATTATTCGTCCCAAGCAACCTTACATCACATATTACAAACAATGCCGGACTTTCTCAGAGATCTTTTATCTCCAGAACTCTATTCCTGCTGCATATCAACGATCTGGTCGAGCGATACCTGTCAAGCTTCCGACCAGTAACGACCAAAATATAGTCTGAAGAGAGGCCCGGGTTAAAAGAGTGAATCACTGCCTGAAGTCACCGAATAGGGCGACGCCAACCTTGTGAAATTCAACGCCACAAAAACAGAAGCATTTATTTTGGCCCTACTTGATATCCTTGAACCTTAAATTTGAGCGGTTTATTGAATCCAAAGTTAAGGCAGCTGCCAGGAAACTAGGCGTCCTAGCAAATGTGTTCGATATTTCAAGTCACTTCAGCTTTTATCCTTGTATAAAGCATAGCTTCTGCCGTGCAGCTGTCACATTTGGTGCAGCTGAATTTCATCTATTAGTAAAAACTATTTTGCGATTCAAAAATAAAAAAAAAATTAAGATAGTGAATTTTTAACGCGAAAACCAAACCGAATTGAATAGATTTAGGTGATATTTGCAACGAACGGGAGTAAAACAGTACTAAAGACGTTATTATTTAATTATCCTATTGATTAAAAACCTTTTTGCTATCCAAGACGTCCTACTTTACAATATAAAATTAAATTTAAATTATTAAAAAAAAATTTGTATAATTCCGATATTGATATCGGAATTCCGATATTAGCATCAAATATCGAAAATCGATATCGATATTGAAAACCTTCCGATATTACAAGCCCTAGTTCCTACTACATACCACATTGTTTTAAAAAACCTTAAATAACTTTTTCAATATTTATTTATACAATATTTTGAATAAAATTAAATCTTATATAAAATTTAATCCAAAACGATTGACCATAATATTGCCTTAATGCCGTAATCTATCTTTATTTAGAAACCCACTGAATTAAGCTTGTCGATAGTTTATACCTATAACCATATTTAAAATATTTTATTCGATTCTGGATCGATACAAAACATCATATTAAATTATACGGTAGAAAATATCATCTTTTATTTAATAACATATTTCTTTTTTTTTCTTTCTTGGCCGACAACGCTTTGGTCGCTGACATCCATTGGCCGCGATACCCACTTACAGGTATATTTAATAATTACATGAATTTATATTTGGACTATTAATTATATTGGGATATTCATGACGATCTGGAGTATCGATATACAAAATACCCGGATCAACCATTTCTATTTAAAAATTTACTTTTTTTTCTTCTCTCTTTCTTGGCCGGCAACGCATCAGTGATGCTTTAGGTGTTGTTGATATCCATGAGCGAAGATAGCCACTTACTATCAGGTGGATCTTCAGCTCGTTTGCCGGCTATTTCTATCAAAAAACATTCATTCGATACTGGATCGATCCAGAGTATCGTATCAAATCACTTGGATCGATACCTGGATCGATACACTGCGAAACGATCCGTATCGATCCAGAGTATCGATACAAGCCACCTGGATCGAACATCCCTACTGCCGCCAACGTAGCGCCGCCTGGTGGCAGAAAAAGTATCGAAAACCCTCATTGAATTGAAACGGAACTAAATACGGCCACAGATTATGTATCGTAGGCAAGCAACATTAGTAAATGTCACCGGCCAGATAAAATAAAAAAAAATAGAAAACAGAAAAACAGTGATGGATGTTGTAAAGTTAGCGAATAGTTACTCAGAGTAATTAATTATTACTGTTTCTTGGCGTATGTAGTCGAATTATTGACACTAATGAGCCGGTTACCTATTTTAAATTAAATAAAAAAATATAATGTTTATCATCGTGGACTGAATCTAGACACGCGGAGCGTGTCAAGTCAATTTCTTAGCTAACAGAATTGACGAGCAGCACCGTGTGTAATATTACACGAACCATTTGGAGCCACTTTTGACCACCTCATAACTCAAAAACTATTCAACATAAACCTGTCAAATTTGGCTCATTTATTGAGACTTGTGAAATACATACGTGTTCCAAATTTCATAAACACATCTCAAACGGTTATTTAGATATTAACGTCCAAAAATCGAGAAATTTAACACTGACTGACCTATAGATCAAAACTATATCCAACTTCCAGGTGACCTAGAAAGTTAAAATTTGGCATGCAGATAGGTAGTCGGGTGAATACAAAGGAATAAATCTGAAAGTAGTAATTTTTTATCATTTTATTATAATTTTTCAAAAAATTGATTCTATTAGAAACACTTACTTAAAATGCCTGAAATTTAAGAGTAGCAATCAAAATTGATGACATCTGGTCATTATGTGGATTCCAAGGTGAATATATAATGAAACATATCAGTTTTAGTACTTTCTGAAGCTTTCAACGGGAGGAAGATGTTCAGTGTCCCAAGTGCCTGTGAGAAGTGCACAGCACATATACATTTACGTGAAGATTAGTGGTTCGTCAGGAGACGTTATTTCCAGTGTATTACGTCGTTTTATTTTTAATGTGTGAAAAATTATTTTTCTCTAATCTACAAGATTACACCACAAAATTTTGTATTATTTCCGTAATTATACCAGTTTAAAGTAATTCGAAGTACCTATTGTTTCAAAATTTATTGTTGCACGATGTCATCGAACACAAACAACTTATCTGTACTAATAGTTTTGATTGTTTGTTTGCATTGAATAGGCTCCGAAACTACTAAACCGATTTGAAAAATTCCGTCACTGTTGGGAAGATACACTATCCCCGCGTGACATACGCTATATTATATTTTCAATAAATTAGGGATCCTTAATAAAACTCCAATAACGTAACCCAAGGTGTAAAAAAATAAGAAAACCAAAGCAAAGTGAGGGCGGTCACTCGTAACTAATAAGAGTATAGTCGACTTTCGTATTTATTACGATATTATAATTGGGATTTAGTATTAATTATTATTTCAATATTTAGCGGACATCAATAGTGGAAGATCATTACTTATAAATAATGAAATAATAGGTACCATATTTCGGACCACGGCGCACTAATTTAGTTGATGAGCACGATACCTCCTACGTAAGTTGTTGTATCCCCAAAATCGCAATTTTACAGTAGAGCATTTTAAAGATTCAAATTGGAATAAAAACTGCATTTATCATTGTATCTTTGTGAAATTTGGTATATGTATGTAATTTTGTTTTTTTTTTTACATAAGATAAGTTAGTGCTTGACAACAATCCCACCTGATGGTAAGTGGCAATGGAGTCCAAGATGGTGAACGCACTAACTTAATAAATGCCTATTCACTCTTCTCTTGAAGACACCTACATTGTAGGTAGACGGGAACACCCACGCAGGCAAGCTATTCCAGTCCTTCGCGGCACGCACAATGAAAGATGAGACGAATCGCCTGGTTCGCAGCGGTGGGATATTCACGACGTATGGATGGATGCTTGCCGTACGACGGGTTGTTCGATGGAGGAACGGGGATGGGGGAATTAGTTCGTGCAATTCCTGAGCACACTCTCCAAAATGCATCCTGTAGAATGCCGAGAGGCTGGCTATTCTGCGCCTGTGTGCGAGGCTTTGTAGGTTGGTTACCACCAAGTCTGGGTCGTCAATGAGCCTCATTGCACGCCTCTCCATCGAATCCAAGGCTGAAAGGTGACATTTTGCGGCACCGGCCCAAATGTGACAGCAGTACTCCACACATGGGCGAACCTGAGCTTTATACAGTGTTAAAATCTGCCTCGGTGTGAAGTACTGCCGCACTCTTGCAAGGACCCCGAGTTTTCTTGCTGCCGCTTTCGCCTTGGATTCGATGAACCGCCCATAGTTAAGGTTCGAGGAAACTTCGACTCCCAATAACTGTAGGCGGTCGGTGCATTCCAGGGATACATTTCGGAAAGTGGGAGCCAAGGTGAACGGGCTCCGTTTTGCGGTGAACAGACACGTCTGCGTTTTAGTGGCGTTGAATCTCACAAGATTGGCTTCGCCCCAATCGGACACTGCCCGGAGTGAGAGATTCACACGATCCAACATAGCCTCTCTTTCAGACTGTATTTCGTCCCAGCTGGCTCGAGCACTGGGCAGGTATCTCTCCACTACTGTGCTGTCATCTGCGTACCCATAAATACCGGGCATAAGCAGATCATTAATATGCAGCAGGAATAGAGTGGCGGAGAGAACGGACCCCTGAGGAACTCCAGCGTTCGTAGCCATCAATTGTGATGATCTACCATCGACAACAACGCGTAGAAATCTTTCACTCAGGAAGTCCTTAACCCACCCGATAAGGCCAGGGGATATGCCATAACCTGAAAGCTTGCTTAAAAGGCTTGCGTGCCAGACCCTATCGAAGGCCTTCGAGACATCGAGAGAAACGGCAAGTGCCTCCCCGTTTTTCTCTAGGGCCTCGCCCCATATGTGTGTGGCATACGCTAGAAGATCTCCAGTCGATCGATTTCGGCGAAACCCGTACTGTCGATCACTAAGGAGATCGTTCCGTTCTAGGTATGCCATGAGGCGCGTATTCAATATACGCTCCATAATCTTACAGAGTATGGAGGTAATTGAGATAGGCCGATAGTTGGTGGGGTCAGCACGACTGCCTTTTTTGGGCACGGGCTGCACGTTGGCAAGCTTCCAGGATTTTGGCACTATCCCAGTCTTGAAAGAGAGGCGGAACAGACGTGTCAGTACAGGAGACAACTCGGGTCCACATGCTCTTAGCACAATTGCTGGTATACCATCAGGACCACTGGCTTTTTTCACGTCTAGACACCGCAAGGTTTTGAGAACCTCCTTGTTAGTTTATTAATGGTATTCTTGATTACTAACCAAGTCAAATGTAAAGCTTGAATTAATTGCAGTTAATTTCTATACAAAAAGTAATGATATCCCATCAAAAACATAAATGTAAAGTGAGAGTCAATTTCAAAAAAAAAAAGAATTGAGATCTAAATGGGTGCCAATTTCTGTGTAGAAAAGCCTAAAATTTTAGTCACAAGAACATGTCATTCAAGCTTTACATTTGACTTGGCTAGTTTTCATTAGTTAGCAACCAACAAACCAAATTAGAGAAGAGTGTCATAAGTCATCAACGTAACAGATTTGACGAAGCTAATTACATAGATATAATATAGCCTAGGTAGGTACGTGAAAACTAACCAAGTCAAATGTGGAGCTTGAATTACATGTTCTTGTGACTAAAATTTTAGGCTTTTCTACACAGAAATTGGCACCCATTTAGATCTCAATTCTTTTTTTTTTTGAAATTGACTCTCACTTTACATTTATGTTTTTGATGGGATATATTTTACTATGTGTCATACGGGTACTCACGATATATGTTCAGTTCATTGTTCATTGAAGATCCTGTAGCCTAGTTGGTAGTGACCCTGCTGCACGCTTCGCAGTCGAGGGGTCCTGGGTTCAATTCCCGGCTGGAGCAGATATTTATGTGACAGATAAATATTTGTACTCGGGTCATGGGTGTTATTGTGATGTGTTATACATATATTGTGTCGACCATGCCACCCGTGTCACTCCCAATGGCCTATCCATTATGAGGTATGTATATAGGCCTATTTTTATAAGAATTTTAAAATTCAACATTCAAAATTTCATTAAAACGATCTTCATCGGCCGCAGCATCAGTTAGTATGCTGATTAAATAGAACCTCAGATCAATGAATAAAAAGATAACTCACCGCCTTATATTTGAGTGAGGAAGAAAACGACCATGCCGATTGACGTCATCCCTGTATTTACAAGGAACCACGCCCATCCATACGTCAAAAACCATGCCGATTTCTGCCAGTAAGTCCCGGACCGTCGTGCTATAACTTACACGAAAAAAAGCCATCCTGTTTAGTGAAGCCGTGCAAAAACAATACAACATCAAGTAAAAAGTCCGCAGGAATAACATTTCACTTGTAAATGCACTTTTAACTATATTTTTAAACACTTATCGAAGGTTATAATTGACAAAACTGTCAGTTGACGTAACAGATCAGTGTTGCCAGTATATTCTTATTTCGAACTGCCTGAAATGTAGGGAAATATTTGCCAGTATCAGTGGGGCAAATATGTCAAGTATTATTAAGTAAAATTTGTTTTATATGAAACTAGTTGCCCGGACAGACTTCGTTCTGTCAAAAGTTTTTTTATTTTGAGATGTAAGCTATCCTATCTTTCAAGTTGGATCAAACTGCACACGGTGTGCAAATTTGATTAGAATCGGTTTTAGGAGTCCATCGCGGACAAACAACGTGACACGTGATTTATATATATTAAGATTTAAAATAAACATGTTACAATAAAGATAAGTTAGGTAAATATCATTTATTTTTTGAATAAATAATATTAATAATTATTATATTTGTTTTTTGTCGTTATTATAGGTTTCCGAAAAATGTTTCCGAAACTTGTTAAGAGAAGAGTGACGTCACTTACTTGTGTGGGTAGAAACAAGGTAGAATGTACTAAAAAAGTATAAACACCGATAATCGCAACGGTTGATCGAAGCGAACATACCCTGACTCACCGTGAATAAGTGTACAAATCTGAATAGGTAATTTTTAACAGTTAGCTACCTGAATTTGGAGTGGGGGGTGTGATGGAGGGGTGCGGGGGGATGCAGGAAACCCCCTCACTAATTTTTTCGTGCCGGAGACGCGTAGTTTCGTTTTTATTGAATTTTGAAATTCTATCTTTGATATGTCATATAGGTACCATATGTAACTTTCCATGAGTCGCCCTGGTTAACCCCACATTCACAGTAATAGTTATAAGAGGGACAAAATAGTGACATTTAATTTTTAACCGACTTCAAAAAAGGAGGAGGTTCTCAATTCGACTGTATTTTTTTTTGTTCGTTACCTCAGAACTTTCGACTGAGTGAACCGATTTTGATGATTCTTTTTTTACTGACAATTGCATCCATGAGAAAACCATATAAGTCTTAAATTTGTGTTAAGTATGTGCGCGACAAATGGATGAATAACTCAATATCACGCCAAGCGATTTCGATGATTCTTTTTTTAATCGAAAGCAGGTGCTTATCATGTGGTCCCACATAAATTTGAACGAGATTGACAAGTAGTTTTTGAGTAACTTTGAAGTCGATAATTTTTCGTTAGTAAAATTTATTTTATTGCATAATTCTGTGATTTTAAAAAAGGAATTTAATATATTTCGGCGTGTCTCCGCGCGCATAAATTACATCAGGATACCATATACAGACCCTGGGTAAGCCCAACATATTATTATAACATCAAGTAAAATTCAGGTAGCACTCTGTAAAAGTCACTTCTCAGTTAAACTTTAATCGCTAGCTACCTGAATTTGGAGTGGGGGGTGTGATGGAGGGGTGCGGGGGGATGCAGGAAACCCTCCTCACGAATTTTTTCGTGCCGGAGACGCGTAGTTTCGTTTTTATTGAATTTTGAAATTCTATCTTTTTCTTTGATACCTACTATTACTGCAGTAAATATTTTTGCAGTGCATATTTTATGGTATATTTGTTTAATATATCCATATTCTCCAGTACCATAATATTGTTCCAGAATTCACCTAATAAATCTAAAGAAGTTTTTACCCCAAGATTGAAACACCAACGAAGTTAGCGAAACAGGACATCCGTTTAGGAAAAAATTCAAGGCATTTCCATATACTTTTTAAAAAACCAACAAAATAAAACAAAAACGCGAATTCACCTAGGGAGATTTAACTGACTTGGCAAATTTGGCAACATTTTATTTACGCACACATGATCACTTACGCACACATGGTTACGCGAAAACTTTCCTCACTTTTTTGTTCGGGATGCCTTATCTCTTTATTCATTGATCTGAGAAATAGAACGAGTGTTGTTTTAAAGATAACATTACAGGCAGATAAGAACAGATTACTGAAAAGTAGTAACAATTGTTTTACCAATACTTGAACTGAATAGCTATTTCATTTGTTTCAGAAAAAACTACACAGACCAGTATATAAATCCTCAGATCTGCAAGAACTTTTAGTCACGGACGTCACGGTCTACAATTAGTATGCAAAATAACGCAGGTTAGTCAATGAATAAAATAATTCGTACCTAAGGTTGGATTTAATGATTTAGGGGTCAACTCACGAAGTGAACGATGAGACGATGATCCTACGTGATCGACCCAGCTAAGCTACAGCGGGCACAGTCGATAGTTGGATGGGTGACCACTGGTGGCAAAAGTTTTATATGCTTCACTGGGCACGTAAAGTCGTCGTTCCCGATAGTTATCCTAAGATGACAGTTAGTTAGGCCATGGCGGAGGCCTTCCAATGGTATAATATTTACGACATCTGGTTTGGCCACTAACACCTTCAAAAAATTCAATAAATTCTCACTGGAGCAGTGTGGTGTTATTTGGTATAGGCCTCCTCAAAAGGAGTGACCCGTACTGAGCAGCAGTGGGCCATTTATGGGTTGATGCCACTTCTTGCCGAGGAAACGATGGTGCCATATATTTTTAATTTGGCTCACATGCTTTAACAACTTATTTTTTAATAATAAAAAAAAGTTTGGATTATAATTTTACAAATTTTTGTGTTCATAGGTGTCCGAGTATACGTCTTTATAGGTAAAAAATATTAAGTGATCATGCACATAATTTCTATAAAATACCTATGCCCTTATTCAAAAACGCTTAATAAACCTATATTTTGATATTGCGTAATATGTTTTATCTTTATTGTTTTTCATAAGAACGAGAGAAACAAAATACTTTATGCGATATTTTTGCTTGTTTCTATGAATAAGGGGATTAAGCTATAGCATGTCCAGGGGTTTTAATTTTATTCACTGAGCATGAGACTGAGCACAGAAAAATTAACAGTCCTTAGTTACATACAGCACGAGTCCAACCTTTTTTAAGCCTTAGTTACTACATGTACCTATAGCGTAGTTATTAATTTAACTAATCAATCTGATCAAGTAATAGATAACTAATCAATTAAGACATAATCCACCAAGACTTCTGAATTAATAACTATCACAACACAACATTTCTGCCCATCCAGGAATTGAACCAGATAATATATTTTCTTTAGCGGGTATGGTCACAATAACGGGTCTATCCCAAATTCCCAATTAATGGTCCCGTTGAGTCCCCATAGCCCAGGAGACCAGTGTCTGTCCTGGTTTGCTTGATAAAATTAAAATCCTAGTCAGTATCGAATTGAAAACGAGAAACTAATATAAATTTAAAAATTAAAAAAAGAACCGCCTGCTATCAAATATCCTTTTTGAAATCCTTAGTGTGAGCTCTTTAATTTGATACCCATATGTCATTATTCGATTCATTTTTATTCATTGATACTTCAAACAATAGCACAGCAACCAGTTTTTTTAATTTCACTTATCTAAGAATACTTGGGTCATCAACTCATCAAGACAATTTAACAATATCTTAATTATATACCTGAATCCGTTCAGCGGTTTGGAAGATACGAGATAATAAAGAATATTACACGCATAGATACGCGCGACGCGAAAAACTTAACCCTTCTTAGCAGTCGAGTAAATATCAATGCATGGGTAATTATATAGTGGCTTAATGGGGTAATACTTCGGTGTTGGTAGGGGTAACATAGGTAACAATACAATATCTAATATGCACCTTTTTTATTATGACACGCTAGGTATAACATGCGGGAAAAGGGAGCACGTAAGTAATAGGTACATTAACAACCAAGCTTATGAAGAAGTCTTTTACTAAAACTTTATTTATTGCTCTACAGATGACGATAAGACAACCCAAAATCTTCCAGTCAAGTAAGTATCGTAGTCATTGCATACCTATCACAAAGTGAAGTGCACTGTTATAATGGTGTTATTACACATTATTGCTTTTAGGTGGTGGCATAATTTTTGTCTCCGATGTCATCAGCCAGAATCGACGCCTTCCTGGCAGCCCAAGTGGTGGTCAAAACTGTTTCCTTTCCCAATTTTTCCGACATTCAGGCAATCCGCCCAACAGATCTGTATAATTTTATTCTGTAAGTATACTTACTACTTACTTACATTAATTTGTTATAATATTATCCTTTAAAAGAGTCAATGTTTAAAAGTTTTAAGGATTTCCTTTCTGGATATACATAATATAATTATGTGGAACCTATTGTATACGTGCCGTTGAAATAAAATAAGAAAAGATTGAGGAAAGAAAATGCGACAAAACATTGATTGAAATACATGTTGTTGCTTATATTTTTAGTTTTCCTTACATGGGGCATATTGTACGTGGAAATTGGTGACCCCGTATCTATACAAGGGGAACTGCTCAGTATGACAGTTCTGGTCATAGCTGCATATCTAGTTGGATGGGTATGGCTAAAGGTGACAACCCTGCCCGCTCTAATAGGCATGTTGCTAACAGGAATCGCGTTTCAAAATCTACAGTTAGTGCATATGACGGATACATATCGAAAGCTGAATCAGGACTTGAGGTATGAAAAATTATCGGTATATCAAAACGAGGAGCTCCACTTTTCTTAAAACTCTGGGTCATTATTGAAGTCATATAGTTCTTTGTACCTATGGAAACCCTTGGTATTTGCGCGCTCACATGTTATTTTTTATCAGTTCTGTTCATCAAAATCATCTTTGTTTAAGGAAAGTAGCCCTAGTCATAATATTAACCCGAGCAGGCTTAGGCCTCGATGCAGGAGTGCTGAAGAAACATTACGCGGCAGTATTGCAATTAGGCTTGTTGCCCTGGCTTGTTGAGTGCATCTCCATTGCTATCACCACCCATTACTTGCTTCATTTGCCGTGGATGTGGGGTAAGTTTCTTTTTCGTATGGATTACTCATTTGGATGCGTTTGTACCAGAGTTGCTCTTATGACGTTAAGATAATGTACTACCTAATTTTATTTGTGAATTAACTGCTGGCTTACCGTAGCTACTTCACGTATCTCTGACAGAAATACAGCCTTCTGGACACTGAAGATCTCTACAAAATCATCACAAATACGACTTAGATCAAGACCTATTTTTACAACAACATTATTGACAGTTTCTTTTATGTCTACAGGTTTCCTGCTAGGTTCTATGATAGCATCAGTATCTCCGGCAGTGGTAGTCCCTTGCTTGTTCAGGCTTCGTGAAGTAGGTTACGGCGTATCCAAAGGCATACCTACCATGGTCCTAGCAGCTGCGGCTATAGATGACTCCATCAGTGTTGCCGTGTTTGCTATCATTTTAAACGCCATGTTTTCAAGTGGATCTCCTACGTATAACATTGTGAAGGTCAGAATTTACTTTAATTAATTTAATATCAAATATATATTTTATGGAATACTAAACATCTAATTGTGCTTCAACACCGCAGTTACTAATTGTGAGGAAACATCTGATAAAAATGTTAATAATACTTTTTAAGAAACGATGGCCAATCGTTAGAAACACAACTTAAGGTAAAATTTAATTATTTTGTTTCCGTTCCGCAGGTTTAATACGTATTTTAATGTGCACTTGTTGTAAAAAGTTACTCTTGATGTTGTTCAGCCACATACATAAACGGTCGTAAGTGTTGCAGAATGTTGTCGTGTTGCCAAAATTAAATGTTGCTCCACAAAAAGTACCTGCCGTGTTGATGCACTAAATAAATATTGGTAATAAAATTTATATTATATTCCATTCCATATCTTTTTCAGGGTCCGTTATCAATAATTGCTGGTGTAGTCCTCGGGTCGGCATGGGGCGCATTGGCTTCTGTGATACCGGAAAAAGGAGATATCTACGTTGTGCCATTAAGATTTTTATCTTTATTCCTCGGTGGTCTTTTTTCACTGTTCGTATCGAATTTGCTTGGATGGAGTGGAGCAGGTGACAATTTTTTTTTCGAGTTTTTTTATAACTTGTAAAACAGTAATGTTCGTCTTCGTCATAGTCTAAAATAACTAACTATTCTATAGTCTACAGCTCTACAGTCTTAAAATAATTTTCCAGGGCCCTTAGCAATAGTCTCATCTGGATTCGTCGCCGCTTACTTTTGGGATAAACAAGGATGGGCTGTTAATAAAAACCCTGTCAGCAATATCTTCAGAATATTATGGATATTTTTCGAACCTATTCTATTTGCGTTTACTGGAGCCCAAATAACGGTAGGTATATTTAATATCTATCTACCACCACTGGGGGTCGTTAGAATTAATACTATTTATTCTGTCAACTGCCCCTGCCATTCGTGGCAATTACAGCCAGACCGCTTTACAACAAACAAGTACTTCATTTTTTTCTGCTTTCTTGGCGACTGATTTGATTTAACGATCGCCAACTACCGAATCTAGATGGCGTTGTTACTGATTTGATGATAACGTCATGATATAAATAATACAAATAAATGTATCAATAAACAGTAATATAAAAAATGCGTTCATTTACCCTCATTTACTAATCTATATGTATATATTTTATAATCGTTCATAAGGAGTAAACTCTAGTCGTGTGTCGCCGCGTTCGGCGGTGTGTTCAAACACACACAATTTTTTTACCGTGTTTTACAGATTAGTGCCCTAGATCCCGAAGTTATAAAAATGGGTGCAGTTTGCTTAGTTTCATGCTTAGTGCTACGAGTTATTGCTACGTATCTTGTCAGTTTTGGATGTGGACTTAACAGCAAGGAAAAACTCTTTATAGGACTTACTTGGATGGCTAAAGCTACAGTACAGGTAACCGAGGGAATTGGAATTATTTGAAAAAATATGTTTTAAATTTTCGATGATAGGAGTATCTGTTACAAAAAAAGCGGCCAAGTGCGAGTCGGATTCGCCCATGAAGGGTTCCGTAGCAGAAAGTAACATAATATAAAAGTTCTTGTAGTTCGTTGTAACTTTGATCGATGTAAATTGCGATTTACGATTTATGACGTATTAAAAAAAAACTACTTACCAGATCTCGTTCAAACCAATTTTCGGTGGAAGTTTGCATGGTAATGTACATCATATATTTTTTTTAGTTTTATCATTCTCTTATTTTAGAAGTAACAGGGGGGGGGGACACACATTTTACAACTTTGGAAGTGTCTTTCGCGCAAACTATTCAGTTTAGAAAAAAAATGATATTAGAAATCTCAATATAATTTTTGAAGACCTATCCATAGATACCCCACACGCATGGGTTTGATGAAAAAAAAATTATTGAGTTTCAGTTCTAAGTATGGGGAACCCCAAAATCTTATTGTTTTTTTTCTATTTTTCACAGAATACATCTACTTACCAAGTTTCAACAGTATAGTTTCTGAAAAAAGTGGATGTGACATACGGAAGGACAGACAGACAGACATGACGAATTCATAAGGGTTCCGTTTTTTGCCATTTGGCTACGGAACCCTAAGAAGCAGTATCCATTTATTAATTTTAAGCAATATTTATTAATTTTATTAAGAACTGTCGGTAGCCCCATTAACTTACAATTAGTAAATAATAAGCACTGACGTTCCACCATGCCACTTGCCCTAAAGTCTTTGTCACATCAAACTGAGTATTGTGGTTATGATCGCCGATAATTAAATAAGGCATTCCCAGAAGCTTATTTCATACATTTCCGTACACATTTTCCGGGATAGTAAGTGCTAGATAATAAATAATGGATGCTATTCCAGATCATGGTCTACCTGTATGCCAAATTTCATCAAAATCCGTTCAGTAGTTTTTGTGTGAATCACAAACATTCTCACAAAGCACATTTAAAATTTGAGTTTTATGAATATAGATTGTAGTAAAATATGTTAAGTGCTATCTCTAACTGTGAGCAGGAAAAAAACAAACTCGGTAGTTTCTTGCTGCTTCTTCTCCCGGGCCCTCTCCCAGTAGGGCCTTGTTGAAGCATTGGCGTAACTTGCATGACTTTCAAAAAGTGTTTGTAAACCAAACCAATTTTGAATAATTACTTTTTAACAAAAAATAAAACCAACGAAAAAAAAAACTGAAAAGCAAAAAATAAAATAAACCATTGAGTATTATAAATTAAGATCCGAAATTAACAGTAAATAAATAATTTTGAGACCGTGCCAAACAAACAACCAAAATTAATTACATAAAATTCATAATATTATGAGGGCAGCGGCATGCGATGCACATCTTTTCGCCGTTTGTTTTTTCATTGGTTTGGCACCGCCTCAAAATTATTTATTTACTGTTAATTTCGGATCTTAATTTATAATACTAAATGGTTTATTTTATTTTTTGCTTTTCAGTTTTTTTTTCGTTGGTTTTATTTTTTGTTAAAAAGTAATTATTTTTTAATTTTTAGTTGCTATAATACTTATAATTAATAATAAATTATTGATTTTATGAATTATAGATTCAGTTACCAGGTAAAAATGTAGTAGATGAAATATCAATCATCCCCTATTTTCGAACCTATAGGGGTAAAATTTTGTTTCGAAATTTAAACAAAAGTAACCTCAAGGTACACACTATTCAATAAAAAAAGAATCATCGAAATCGGATCATCCAGTACAAAGTTATTGGGGTTAATATGTAAAAATTCCGGGTAAAAAACGGGTGAATAACCAATCATTCCCTATTTTCGTACCTTTAGGGTGGGAATAAAATTTTCAAAAAAATATGGGACCAACTTCAGGACATACCCTATCCAATAAAAAAAGAATCATCCAAATCGGACCACCCTGTGCCGATTTCTGAGTGATCATACATAAAAAAAAAAAAAAATATACGTGTCGAATTGAGAACCTCCTCCTTTTTTTTTCGTCGGTTAATAAAAAATTTTGATTTGATTTGATTTGATTTGAAAATGTTGTTATATTTTTTCTTTTTCAGGCAGCTTTAGGACCAGCAGCATTAGATTTAGTTAATAATGGCGGGTCAGCTGGTAGTCCTGAGCAAGACGAAATGTATTATGCAAAGGCATTATTAGCTGTCAGCGTACTGAGTGTTATTTTCTCCGCTCCCATTGGCGCTATTTGTATCGCTCTCACTGGACCCAGACTTTTGAGTCGAGATGGTTAGTATTTTTAGATGATTTTTTTTTTTAAAAAAGCGGCCAAGTGCGAATCGGACTCGCCCATGAAGGGTTCCGTAGCAGCAAGTAACATAACATAAAAGTTCTTGTACTTCATTGTAACTTTGATCGATGTTTTTTGCGGTTTACGATTTATGACGTGTTAAAAAAAACTACTTACTAGATCTCGTTCAAATCAATTTTCGTTGGAAGTTTGTACGGTAATGTACATCATATATTTTTTTTAGTTTTATCATTCTCTTATTTTAGAAGTTACAGGGTGGGGGGGACACACATTTTACCACTTTGGAAGTGTCTCTCGCGCAAACTATTCAATTTAGAAAAAAATGATATAAGAAACCTCAATATTATTTTTGAAGACCTATCCATAGATCCTACTCCACACGTATGGGTTTGATGAAAAAAATATATTTGAGTTTCAGTTCTATGTATGGGGACCCCATAAATTTATTGTTTTTTTTTTCAATTTTTGTGTGAAAATCTTAACGCGGTTTACGGTATACATCTACTGACCAAGTTTCAACAGTATAGTTCTTATAGTTTCGGAGAAAAGTGGCTGTGACATACGGACGGACAGACAGACATGACGAATTTATAAGGGTTCCGTTTTTTGTCATTTGGCTACGGAACCCTAAAAAGGAAAGCTATTTACGTTTTTACGCTTATATGATTTTCTCTTTTTTTTTCTTATTGAAATAAGTACCTTGTTAAAAAAGCGTAAGCAGGCAATTATTATAATCTGACGGAATCTGCAATTGGCTATTAGACAATTTTTGGAAAAATATTTTAAAATTTTCGTAGGTTTATTTTATACCTCGTACAATATTTATTTTTTCAAAAAAGTGTTATTTAGTAGGAATAAAAATAACTTTTAATCCATTAATTTGAAATTCGCGCGAAAATAGTCTGCCATCTGTCACTTGCTGGCTGTGACGTCACATTTCCAATAACAACAGTTTATGCTCTAATTCTGAAGATATTTTATGTGAAAAACTTACACCTTTTTCACTGGAATTGTGAAAATGACAAGCTACAAGACATGTGCAGTGCCTATGTGTAGAAGTACTACAATTAAATTTCCTAACAAATTGTTTATACACGTTCCTAAATGCCTTCAACGTCGAAAGCAGTGGTTACAATTAGCACGTCGAGGCCCAGAGTTAACATCTGTTATATCAGCAATATTCTTTTGTGAGGACTACTTTGATGTAAGTATTTAGAAGAAATCAACTTAGCCTCTGATTTACTAAAAAAAACAAATTAAACCTAACCTAATATTGTTCATAAACATAACCTCTAAGTAATTTATAATCATTAGTTAGGGTGTCGTTATGGGGGCGCTGAGGAAAAACTTCGAAAAAATCCTCCTGTGACCCCTTAGCAAGACTCTGGCCAATTTTACTTTATTAATTTCAGTACTTACACGGAGGTTTTTGCATTCCGAAACTCGGCAGAGCAAAAGTCAGGGTTACACGCAAAGAAATTTGCGACCATCAATGAATCAACTTTAGGCAAATTTGCACTATCAGCTTTTATATAGCCTGACTCCATTTTACAAAACCTCTCAAAAGCACAAATCAAAATATATATTATTAATTTTCTCAGTAAATTGCACACGATAATCGATGTAGTTAGTAGTACACAACGCTATATTTTTGGAAGTGTGACGTCATAACATGCTCAATCATGGCCGCCCGCGTTTCGGTTCTCGTGTCCACAGGTAAAAAAACTCAAATCTATTTTTCAAAAATAAAAATATTTACAATTTATTTTCATGCAAAAAATGTATTGTTTAATTAATGTTAACCAATATGCAACCATATTTTACACATTTCATATTTTACCGTGATAACTGTCAAATAGCCAATTGATGCCTCCACTTATCTACTTATACTAATATTATAAAGAGGAAAGATTTGATTGTTTGTTTGTTTAAAATAGGCTCGAAACTACTGAACCGATTTGAAAAATTCTTTCACTGTTGGGAAGCTACACTATCCCCGGGTGACATAGGCTATATCACAGACATATATACCTAGAGTAGATGAGGCATGTACCTCGAATTGTATGAAAACCAAGCGTGTCACTTTTTTTGACACAATGTTATGTCACAAGAATATTTTAGTGATTGATATACCTCATCCTAGCAATACCAGAGATGGCGCCACTAGCCAGTAAACAACCACTTGTATAAGCTCCGTATTTAAAACTGTGCAAAAATTACTAAATTGATTATTATAGTGAATATTTTATAAAAAGTTGTGTGAAACGGCCTAAATAATATGTGGAAGTGATATTTACCTGAACAAAAGCTGATTAGTAAAATATTTCAATCAAACCTAATATAAACGTTTATGCGCTCAGTTTTACAAGTAATATTATCAATAAATATTATAAAGCTAAAATATTAAGATGCAAATATAAATACAATACAAAACAAAAACAATCTATGTGTTTAAAGTGTGTTTTAGTGTGTGTTAGGGACATAAGTGCAAAGTTCAAGTGCAAAAAATTACCAGTCACTACGGCATTCAAACTGAGGATGAGTCATTGTTAACGATCGTTTTGAAATAAACAACTCCAAGTCGTACAAGCGATCTCAAAAATTCGCTATGTGATGTGTGATGCTTCATGGTCTATTTTGTAGCATTATAGACTGAAGCGTCGGTACGAGTGACTTGAGTTCGCTACCCAGTAAAAGCGAAATTTTTTTAAAAGTAAAAATTTGTTATTATATTAAATAATTTATACAAATCGACTATAGAGGTCGCTACTAATACCATCCAATTGCTTAACATGGCATCAGCTCAAAGGAAAAATATGTGCTGTGCAGTCTGCAATAATGATCTTAAAAGAAAAGAGTTTCTAAAATGCCAGACATGTAAACAATCTTATGATGCAAAATGCGCGCGGGTTTCTACAAAATGCCTAGCGCTAATGACGAAACAAAACAAACAAACCTGGAAGTGCAATATTTGTATCACAAAGAACAAAGAAAATGATAAATCCACTCCATCCTCGGCAAACCAGAAACAGTCTACAAAAATTACACAACCAAGAGAAGACGTAAATCAAGTTGAGCATTTGGACGCTTCAACTAGCACAGCAGTGAACGAAAATTTATTTCATGCAGACGATTCTAATATGATAACGTTACGTAGACACGAGTACAGAAATAAAAGCCTATCGCCTGAAATCTATTCCCAAAGCGTACTAAATGACAGTTGCGATACAGAATCACTAAACCATAGTTCTAGCAGTGTTCCTACTTTTACTGAAAATGCCCAAATAGCAACTCTGAAGGATGACATCAGTGTTTTATCGACACAATTGGCAAGTGCACACGAAGAGATAAGCAACTTAAACCTAGAAATTATAAATCTAAAGAAAAAATTAGAAAATAAAGAACTGAAAATTAATTTATTGAAAAAATTAGTAACAGACAATACTCCACAGTCACCAATTAAATCAACTCCCTACAAAACTGTGACATCTAATAAAAAATGCAATCGGCAGCCGGCACATAGTAAAAATGAAAATACAAAGTTAGAAGAAAAAACCGAGGACAACACCATGATTTCCAAGCAAGCACAAAAACCACGGCAATCATATTTAATCACGTCAACAAAAAATACTGTAACCCTACCAGAAAAAATTACAGAAAGCAAGAAAATTTATATATTTGGTGGCGAACAATGTACAGGACTGTCAATTAAATTGATCGAGTCAAGGCGGACAACTCCATACAACAAATATAATGTCACATCTTTTATTAAACCGGGTGCTTCAACAGAAGAGATTATACAATCTTGTGAAAATTACAAATTCAACACTAACGATAGAATTGTTCTTTCTATCGGAGAACATGATACAAATCCATTTAAGATAAATACGGCACTAAGTTGTTTCCTAAATAAAAGAATAAAATCAAAAATTATTGTCCTAGGTGTAAGAGATAATATACATTTAAATGTGAAAAAACTTAACTATACGCTTAAATTTCTTTGCAATAATTTTCCTAACTGTAAGTTTGTAGAAGTTAAGGATAAGGCGCATAGTGTGGTATTTTTAAAAGATGCATGCAGGGTACTAAATTACACCATCGATGTTTTAGATTATGAGTCTAAATATCTCCCCCCTAAAAAGATGCAACCTATTAATAAATACGACACTAAACTAAAAACTAAGAATTCACCAGTAAAAGGAACAATCCCATACTACTTTAAAAATAAAGAAATATACTACATTAAAAAGAAAGATCAAGTTGCTAACTCAGGTGTAAAGTCAGACTCACAACCATCAAAAGTCTATAAGCCCGGGACAATACCTTACTATTTTTGTAAACAAAGACAGCTTATACCAGAAAGTACAAGCAGTAACACGTTTTTTCGTCAATAAAAATGAGTTGCATGATTTTAAACTATTGCATCAAAATATAGCAGGTTTGCTCAATAAGTCAGATTCTTTAGAAATCATACTTAGTGATTTGAAAATAAACAGAATTATAATTGACGTACTGTGCCTCACGGAAACCTTCATCCTGCGTGGACAAGAAAGTCTCATCAAAATACAAAATTATGATGTAGTTGCGTCATATTCAAGAAGCAAACAAAAGCGTGGGGGCTCTTGTATAATGGTAAAAAAAGGTATAATGTGTACTGAGCCAACTCTAGACTTTAGTAAGTTAGCAATAGAAAAACACTTTGAATGTTGTGGTACAGAAATCGAAGATCTGAATCTTATAATTATTTGCTTGTATAGAACGCCAGACTCAGATATAAACGTGTTTTTAAATAGTTTGGAAAATATACTGCACATATTGACGACCACTAAACGGGAAAAGAGAATTATTATAGCGGGTGACCTGAACATTAATACCCTAAGTAACTCAAAAAATAGCCAGTCATTAATTACTTTAACGCAAAATTTTAACTTAACACTACATGTTCAACAGGCAACCAGAAGGAAAACATGCATAGACCATATTATTAGCAATATTGAGAATGCTTCTTGTTTCCTATTTCATCTAGAAATATCAGACCATGATACTGCTCAAATGTTGTCTTTTCCAACACATGGATCAAACAAAACTATAACTAACTTCTATAAATACTGCAGAGACTATAGCGAACATAATATTTGTAATTTTCGAAATCATTTAAAGAGTTTGACATTTAGCGATGCATTACATGATAAAAATGCAGATACGGCCTTTGATAAATTTCATGACTTGTTTACATTACTTTATAATTTATGCTTTCCCAAAAACCGAATCAGAATAAGGCATTCCAGCAAAACACCGCGTTGGATAACAAAAGGTTTACGGAAAAGCTCCACTACCAAAAGAAAACTACGCTTTAAGTATTATAAAAATAATAATAAAGAAAATAAAAATAAGTATAAAAGGTATTCCATTATTTTAAAAACATGTGTGTCACAATCTAAAAAGCTGACGAATAAGAAGTACATTATTAAAAGTAACAATAAATGTAAAGCAGCGTGGAATGTTATTAAAAATAAGTATGACCTAGTTTCCAATAATTACCCTATAAAATTGACATATAACAATAATACTATTGACGATCCACAGGAAATAGCTGATAAATTTAACGATTTTTATATAGATAAGACAAAAATTGATACAAAAAAATGTAGTAAATATATGACATACAGTAGTAATATTAATGTTAATAATGTACAAAAATTAAAGACCATAAGTGACAGTATTTTTCTCAAGCCATGTGATAAATATGAAATAAGGAAAATAATCAATTCCTTGAATAATACTCGCTCAGAGGGTTATGATGAGATCTGTACAAAGGTTTTAAAAGGTTGCGCTGATCAAATATCACCTATACTTGCTGCACTAATAAATAAGTCTTTCGAATCAGGATGTTTCCCCGCTAAACTAAAATTATCGACAGTCGTACCTCTGTACAAGAAAGGAGATCGCAAGATAATGAATAATTACCGGCCCATTACTTTGATTCCTGTAATTTCTAAAATTTATGAAAAAGCCATGCAAAGTAGGCTACTAGACTTCCTCAATAAACACAAAATTCTTGCAAGAGAGCAATACGGGTTTCAAAAAAATAAATCTACTGAACTTGCAATTTTTGACCTCGTCCACAGCACGACATATAACGTCAGCAACAAAATACATAACACGTTGCTCTTTTTTGATATGTCTAGTGCCTTTGACTATGTCAATCACAATATTTTGCTGGATAAATTAAATAGGAACGGTATAAGAGGCACGGCCCACGACTGGCTTAAAAATTACTTACATAACCGCTACCAAAGGGTTGAAATTACCGCAATAAATACGAAAAATACGGTAACTTCATTCAGATCGCAATACAAACATAATGCAAGAGGCGTACCACAGGGTAGTATTCTAGGGCCGCTTCTTTTCTTACTCTACATCAACGACCTACCGAGAGCCACGGAACATAAATGCGTTCTATTTGCGGATGATATATCTGTTAGTATAACCTCAAAGGACAAAGAAAACCACAATGATATCATTAATAATACAGTTAATGTTATAATAGACTGGTTAAAAAACAACGACCTCACAGTAAATATAAATAAAACCAAATTTATCCAGGTAATCAATCAGGGAACTAAACCTATTGATTTAAATGTAAAATATAATAATGAAGCTATAACTTGTGAGCGCTCCACAAAATTTCTTGGGGTAATATTAGATCAATATTGTAACTGGAAGGATCATATAGAATATATTTGTAATAAAATCAATAAATTCGTTTATGTGCTAAGAAGACTAAGTAAAACTACTGACTTGAAAACCGCAGTTATGGCCTATCATGGGTACGTAGCTTCAATACTGAGATATGGTTTGGTCATTTGGGGTAACTCTACAGACATTAAAAAAGCATTTTTGGTGCAAAAGAAATGCATACGAGCAATTTTTGGAGCAGCTCCTTGGGACTCATGCCGTCCTCTATTCAAAAACCTTCGTGTTCTGCCACTACCCTGCATGTATATATATGAAGCAGCTTTATTCGTTAAAAAACATAGTCATGTATTTGTTACTTCTGATCGGGCTAGAAACCCGAATAAGTTAATTTTTAGAGAGACGGTAAAAACGGGAATTTATCATAAAAATTGTTATGGCATGTGCATCCGTATATACAATAATTTACCGGAAAAATTTAAAACCTTACCTCTCACGAAGTTTAAAAGGCTGCTGTTTGACTGGCTTTCACACAATTGTTTTTATTCACTTAATGACTTTATGGATTTTAATTGCACATATTGACATTGAATTATGTTTTGGGACTGTTTTGTTGACGTATTAATTTTATTGTATTATTATTATTTAAGCTGATTATTACTTAAGTTAATTATTATTATTGTTGATTATTATTATTATTATTATTATTATTGATTGTTATATTGTATTATTAATTGGTTCTATATTATAAATTAAATAGGATTATAAATCTAGGGTTGCACATAATATTGTAATTTTAATATCACGAAAATGTTGCATGCCGACATCGGCCAAATATGTTTGAACGCCTGTAAAAATTCCATCTTTTCTACTTGTACCATATTTGTAGCAATGAAATGAATAAATTAAATTAAATTAAATTACCAATACGAAACCGATTTCTTACCGATTCTCGATATCGACACAATATGTAATAATATTTATACTGTGATATCGATAACCGATTATAATCAGTCTGGTTGGTTGTTATTGTACGTATAGGTTATAGTGCTGAATAAAACTAAATAAATAATTTTCTTTTGTTAATATTTTGTTTTTAAATATCATTGGGGTGAGTTTGATTTAACTTGATTATTTATTATAAACACAAATTATAAAATTTATTAAATTTTTATTAAAATTATAAACACGTTTCAAAAATATAAATAAACACATCAATATCATATTAAATTCCTTACTTCAAAATTTTATGCAAAATAAAAAAAGAGAATTAAAACAAAATATAATCATTTATTTATTGAAATCAAAACCTTTGTAATTTAATAATCAAAATAACAAAAATGTACCACCATTAATTTAGACCGATTTGAAAAATTCTTTCGATTGATGAAAAACAACTGGTCAAGAGCTTGTAAGGCCATGCGCAATGTAGGGTTCTATACTTGTAAGTTGATCGATTATTACTCGTTAACCTGCAAATATTTCATAATCGTGTGAATTTTTTCACATGTCAAACTCCACCTTTTTAGCTGGCAGGGGAGACGGAAACTTGAACCAAAATTATCACTTTTATTAGTTTTTTTTAAGAAAATTAGCATTTTATAATTTTAACTCGTTTTCCTTATTAGAATTATTAATGAAAATGAAATTATTTCACCTATTAGTGAAATTGTTGTATTCATATGACAATAATGTTCTTTAAACCGAACCCATAATATTTTTTTAAATATCTTTGCAACGATACCTTACACTATCTGTATTGGGTAGCCAAGGAAAAAAATCCATTGAACTGCGGTAAATAAATATTTTTAATATTTTATTCTACGACTTTGTAGTTTTAATAAATAATTATGTACATCCATGCCAAATTACACCTTTCTAGCTCTTAGGTTCTCAGTACTAAGTTGCGAATGGACGGACGTACGGGCGAACAGATATGACGAAAGTATAAAAAAAAATACAGTTAGTTACCTTTGGAATAAAATTTGTGTTACAAAATATATGTCTATGAGAATATTTATTTACTCGACGATTCTCAAAATCGATTAGAATCGAGACAAGACAGGGTAAATGAAAAACACTATATACTATATTTGACCGAAAAACGACAATATTGACAGTACCACGAAGTAAAGCGTTACTTAGCAACGATTGATAGTAACGATTGTTGTATTTTCATTGCATGTTCCAACAAAGAAACCCTAAATTTTTTAAACCAAAATGAGCAATGTATTATGTAGTATGTAGTACATATACTCAGTAAGTGCTCGTCATTGTAAAACGTGGTAAAACCACAATAAACATTAAATTAATTTATTTTAAATAGATAGGAACACAATTTTATAACGAAATTACTTAGCGATGAAAGAAAATGTTTTCTTTATCTTTCCTAACTATATTTGTAGATTTTCTACAGTTTATAACACTAAAATCAGGCATTTTTCGTTATTTCAGTTGACATCTGTTGCCAATAGCAATGAAAGTCCGACTAAATGACACGGCGCCTCATTAGGATTTGAAATCCTAATTGTTACACGTGAATTGTATGAACTTGCCGTGTCTACTCTGGGTATACATGTTTGTGGGCTATATTATATTTTCAAAAAAAAATAGGGATCCTTAATAAAACTCCAATAATGTAACCCAAGGTGTAAAAAATAAGAAGACCGAGGCAAAGCGAGGGCGGTTACTTGTTTATACATAAATTTATATACCAATCTGCTTATATTTTTCAATTTTTTTTCAGATGGCCCGAAAACCGTAACAATCGAAAATCCTCAAGATGATCATGTAACCATGCAGCATTTGTAATAGTTTCAGAATAATTCAAATCCGTAGTCATGGATACTTATACTTAGTTTAAACAATCCATGAGGTGTCTCGAATTACTTAAAATGTTACTTAAATAAATGCGGAGCAAGGGAATTGAATTGAAGTAGCTATTGTACAGCTACCTCAGTAGGTACTTATGTGATATTTATAGTGTCACAATAATCATTTACTATTTTTATTGTCATTCGTATAAAAATAACCATATTATGTAGCATGGGCGTAGCCAGGGGGGGGGTTTTGGGGGTTCAAACCCCCCTCCGAAATGTTAAGGACTGACATTTTTATGTGCTAATAAACCCTTAAAAAACATTTTTCTAGACGTCATTCCGAATCGAATGAGCTATCGCACATACCTATTTTTAGGAGATTTATTTCTATTAAACACGTTTTTGAACTTTTTGACTAAACTAATAATAGATGGCACTACATATGTACGTCGCGGCGTCGTGAGAAAAAATAAAGTCTCAATTTTCTTTAGGGTTATTTTATGTACTTTATGACTAGTCGTTGTATTTTCTTGACCCCCCCCCCCCCCCCCGAAACTTGAACCCCCCCCGAAACTAAAACCTGGCTACGCCCATGTTATGTAGGTACTTAACTAGGTTAATGTAGTAAACTATTGAATGAGTTGAAAAATTGCATAGAAATATCAATAATAAATGAGTATGTTATGGCTACATGTATTCTCATTCTGGCTGGATGGTAAGGGAGGGGGATGGGAGGGGAAGGGGAGGGGAGGGAGTTAAATATTTATTTAATTTTATTATGCCGAAGAAGTACAACTTCTCACGCGCGTACAAAAGTACACGCACCCATTGAGGTACAAGAGAAGACATCTCAAACAAAATGTATGTCCCCGCCGGGAGGTTCTATTTTCAAAATTGAGCCCCTGTTCTCCTTTCAAAATCGAACGAATCCATTGGTGATTGAAGCCGCGCGGCTTCAATTCATTGGAACATACATTGTGTTCGCGGTGTCTGTTCTATACGCTAGTAATAATACTTCAATGCACGCACCCTGTTTTTTTATAAGTGGTGTATTTAGAAATCTAAAAGAAATGTACTTTAGTAATAAATAATAATAATATCTAATGTTTCATTTCATTATCACCCTATACAAAATATATGTAATGTTTTATAATTATTATTATCTCGTACTTTGTAGTATCACAGAAGAAATAATAGTACTTTTAATTAGGTATTAATTATTATCGTTATTGCCTCTAATGAACTTGAATTTAAAAAAAACTTATTTCAATGCTACCAACATTATACCCAACTGCAGACTTGGGCCGCGTTCCACTAGACGCTCAAAACGCTCACAACGATCAAATTAGTATGATATTTTGATCGTTGTGAGCGTTATGAGCGTCTAGTGGAACGCGCCCTTGGTGAAACGCACTCTAGCTACCACAACCACAGACTACTTTATTAAACTAAATGCTGAAAGACCACTTTACATTGACTTGACAGTGACAAATTGGCAAAATAGCGGTACCTTTAAAAAAACAAAAACAAAGTCACACTCCAACTCCGATAAAAGTTGATTTAGAAGAAATATGACTGAAAAACCTGTAATATTCAAATTCTAAAACATGTCTGTTTTAGTTATAGCGATAGCCGCTGAGAGTGGCGTGCCAATATTTTCTAGAAAGCGTGGAAATAATGAAAATGTAAGTGTACTGTATAACACCATTGTCATCGTTACACCTCCAAACATCTGTTTAAAATAGCTACATTAAACTTTGTTGTTTTATTTGAAGATTCAATTTTCGACGATAGCATCCCTTCACGGAATTAATATGTTCAGCAAGTGCCATAACTTAACAATGTTAGATACTTGGGTTGATAACGGAAACATCTTGTGGAAAGAGTTTTGTAAAAGGTGAGATAACTACAAATTTAAATTTAATCCACAATTTACAAATTAGAATTTTTAAACCTGTGAACTGTGAAGACAGTTAATAATTAGGTCTATAATGAAGGGCGTAGTTAGTACCGTATCAATTATACGGCGTCCCCAGCCTACAGGGGCCCCGACTAGCAGCTCAATGGCGCGTTCATTCCCACTAGTTCTACTGCTTAGTTCTATCGTAGAACTAGTGGGATTTTTTTTTCTCACTAGTTCTACCGTAGAACTAGTGGGAACAAAAACCGTATCTACATTTTGTTCCCACTAGTTCTACGATAGAACTAACCAGTAGAACTAGTGGGAATGATCTAGTTCTACGATAGAACTAACCAGTAGAACTAGTGGGAATGAACCATCTGTAAAGTCAGTTTACGGACGTTTAGTACGGTAGTTTAACGTGACAACGTCATGACAAAGCTCCGCTCCGTCCCGCCCCACTCCGCTCCGCCCCGCCCCGCCCCGTTCCGCTCCACTCAACTACGATCGCCTACGGCTCGCCTACGGCATCGGCTATGATACGCCGATCGTGCCTCTCTATCTGGATCGTGGAACTAATGAGAAAAAAAAATCCCACTCGTCCGACGATCGAAATAACAATTACAATTAGTGGGAACAAAGCGGTAGATATACAGGTTCATTCCCACTAGTTCTACTGGTTAGTTCTATCGTAGAACTAGATCGTTCCCACTAGTTCTACTGGTTAGTTCTATCGTAGAACTAGTGGGAACAAAATGTAGATACGGTTTTTGTTCCCACTAGTTCTACGGTAGAACTAGTGAGAAAAAAAATTCTCACTAGTTCTACGATAGAACTAAGCAGTAGAACTAGTGGGAATGAACGCAATGGCGCACCAAGCGCCCTTTTATCGATGTACTTCTTTACACTTGAAATGTGGTGCTCCCCAAAATCCAAATAAAAATCATCAACTGTTGTTGTTCTGCTGGAATTTGACAGCAAAATTGGAGTGGGGGCCCCTGAACATACTTATATTAATACAGAGCCTACTTAGGGCAATATATGCCACTGGCTGTAATATAGTCCTTAATGAGATAAGGCACCACTTCAGAGTTTAAAATAATATCAGAGTCAAACCTGGCAATTCATCAGTGATGCCTTTTGAGCACATTTGTCGGCTATTTACATAAAAATAACAGGCTTATTTGCCTTATTGCATGAACCTTTAAAATGACCCACACTTTATTTATTCTAAATAACCAAAACATCTATACTATAATAAAACTCAAAGGGCAAATTTTCTGTACATTGAATATTTTTTTAAAATTTTGATTAGGGGGCACTTCAATAACGTGTTAGAGCACAAAAATATTTTTTTTAGAATTATTGTCTGTCTGTCTGTTTGTCTGTCCGGGCATCACATGAAAACCCTTGAACGGATTTCGATGCAAATTGGCAAAGTTGTTACTAATACTCCGGGTCATATTTTAGGATACTTTTTATCCCGGAAAATTAAAAGATTTCGCCGGGAAACGGGACGAAAGTTTGTATGGAATATTTTTAAAACATCAACCGATTTGCTTCAAACTTGCAACAAATGTTCCTTGCTTAAATTTATGGAACATATATTTTTCAGTTTTTCAAAATTATGCGAAAAAAAGTAAAAAAATAGAAATTAATGTGAATATTGCTTATTTTTCAAAACCCGCTCCTCGAGGAATCCTTTGTGATTTTATCGTGGGTTTCAGTATATAAATTACTAAATATAAGTACTTCAATATAAATTCACCGTTTTTTAAATTTCCTTCTGCAAGAGGTACAAATAAGGTAAAACATAATTTCCGTATGCGAAGCTGCGGGCAACAGCTAGTAATTTATAAAATTATTATTTTAGTATCACATTGATTGGGATTGTTGCTGGTGGTCTAGAGTGTGATTTGGACCTGCTTTTGACATCCATTTATGATGCAATGATATTTTGCATTGGCAAGAAAGAGCTGGAGAATTTGAAGAACCTAGATCAAATAAAAAGAGACTTGAGGCAGTGTTACCCAATCATTGACCATCTGCTCGAGGCCCTGGACCCAAACACAGTACCACAGATCATGATGATGCTTGACCTTATCCCCAGTGTTCTATGTCCACAGGCACAGCAGTTACAAGTATTATTATTTTTTATTTCTTTGCTTTACATTTTGCATTAGTTGGTAGCAACCCGGCCTGAAAAGGGAGGGGTCCCAGGTTCGATTCCAGGCCGGGGCAGATATTTATGTGACAGATAAATATTTTTATGCTGGTCATGGGTGTTTTTGTGATGTGTTATATATGTTGTCCATGCCACCTGCAATACAGGTAAAAACCTACTGCGGTATGCGTGTGTAAGCATTTATTATTATTATTTACTCATTATATGATAATGTGTGACTACAATCACATATGATGGTAAGTGGAGATGCAGCTTAAGTTGGTCAGTGCACTATTATGTCAGATACTAAAAAATGCCTGCATCTAGGCAAGCTCACTATTAACACTGATGATATACCTTCCAATGCCATAAACATAACATTAAGCTCAGGGTTCACCAGTGAGACGGTTAAGACTATACAATTCAACAAAGTGAGGGTTATGGGTTGTAATTAATTTTATTAACTTATTCAAGACAGTTCTGGACAACTATGCTGAGAAGGTAACTGGTAGATGGGCCTGCCTCAGCATACATGGACAGTTAGTGGCAACAAGTACAGACTTCTGTGAATTGGACCCAAGAGAAGCGAGGCTACTGCTTTTACTGGCAGCAATTCAAGATGGCGCGCCACTTCGAGATACTCTTGTCTACTTGCCCCAAATGAGTCCAAATGTAAGTAGGCTGGTACTATGTTATTAAATAGTTAATTTATGTAAAATCTAACTTAGTAGTAGAGCTTATCTATAATAATGAAACTGTAACTCCTCAGTGTCTCAAATATGTTGCATACATATTAGAGAAAAATTATAAATGCCAAAATAATGATTCTTAGGATATTTTTGGGGTTATTATTTTCGCCAATTTCAGAAATGGCTTAAACAATTTGGATAGGGTTTGAGCACCTGACCTAATGTAAAGCTAAAAAATTATTGGGGTTTCCTGAAGCATAGTAAGAACTTGTATTAAATAACCATAAAAAATCAATGGTATTACTTTCAGGTTGCATTCAGAGCAGTGACATGTAAACTTCTGTTAGATGTTTACATCCTGGTGATATGCGGTGCCACTCCGGCTTTGACACAAATAGATGAACTTGTCTTGCAATGCTGGGAGGGCTATGCCCCTGTTATCAAAGAAGCTAAGCTGGTGTATCCTAGAAACTTCCCTGCTAGCATCATGTTTGAACCTTGTTTACTTGGGTATGAATATGTGAACCAGTCAATGATAAAGAATAACACTTATTTTTAAAGGCAACTTATATTTTGATCAAAATCACACACAAATAAATTAATTTAATATTAGTGATTAAATTTTGTTCATTGTTTTCCTTGTTCAGTTTACATTTGACCATCATCTATCTAATTATTTTTGCTGATAATTTTTCCTGTGCTGTAGTAGTGTAAGATTGTTTGCTACTTTTAACAATTAACAATAAATCTTAACTTTTGTATGTTTTAGGATACTTGTCATAAATATAAATAAGCGGCGATGCGTGTTCTCTCGACACCTTCATGCCGCGAATCAAAGGAGCAGAGGCATGTCTGGAACTCACCGAATGGATATTTTAAGGACCTTCTATGTCACTACTGCAAAGCACTTGATACCCGAATTTATTGTTAAAGAGGAAGAAGACAAAAGCAATAGTAAGTATCTAACCTCCATAAGGACTTTATGATTTTTTTAATTAGTAGTAATTTTATTATCTTTATTCTTACATACAGATTTAACAGAAGCATTACCTGGAATAACAGAAACTTATTGGTGCTCAGAATATCACAAATGCCACGCTCAAAGATCTGGAAATCTGTTCTCGTGTGCTCTTTATGCCCCTACAGTGCCTACTCACACAACTAGGTGAGATTTTTATTTTCTTTTCCTTATATGTACATATAAATAGCCAAGAAACCTGATGGTTACTGTTTCTTTGCTCCTCTAGATTCAAAGAAACAATGTCGCCTTAAAAATATATGTTAACTTCTTGTTTGGACCGTTCTCCAGTCAAATCTATCATCCATTTCAGCCAAAGTACATGTAGCCATTGTAGCCTATACCTTATACAGAAATAATCAATTATAAGCCATGTAATTCAAGATTGATGATGTAAACGGACTTTTTTTATACTCGCTTTACAGGTTAATAACAGGCCAAATACTGCAAGATATTGCTACAAACAAAGATGTTCATTGGTGAATCTTCTGATGGTCAAAACTTACGAAGGATTTTATATTACTGTCTACGAACAAGATGAACTGAAAAGTGATAATTATACCGTCCACTTAAGAAATGTATTACTAAGTATTTTGTACTTAACTAATATTAAGGAAAATTAAATAACACTCAATCTGTATTTCAATGTGTTTAATATACCAGTATCCGAGCATTTAACACAAAACACGCGGTGCTAATTTGAATAAGTTACTCTAACTTGGTTCTCTTAATTAAATAAGTCACTAGGAAGGCAATTATATTATCACCAATGCAACATTTAACTTGATAGGCCGCGTATGCCAGTAATTGTACAAATCCATATAAAATATTGTGCCGTTGTTACACTATAGGTATGAAAAACGATTACATTAAGGGTGGATTCGACAAAATATCGTGTTACATCAGAGTAAATTTTTATTTTACAGTAACTATTTCTATACCTTCGCATGGCAGCATTCAACCTTTCATCAAATCCGCCCTAAGCTAAATTAAGTGATTAATGGTTAATTTTCGGCATTTTTAGGGTTCCGAAGAAAATCCTTGGATATAGTTTCGTCATGTCCGTTCGTCCGTCCATCTGTCCAAGCATAGCGCCTAGACCCTTAGTTCTAGAAAGCTGTATTTTGGCATGAATATACATATTTAATAAGACTCCAGAATCGTAGGAAAAAACTGAAAACAAAAAATTTTCAGGGTACACCACACAGGTAACATGGGGATGAATTTTTTTTCGTCGCGTACCCCATTGTGTGGGGTATCGTTGAAAAGAAAAGGTCTTTCAAAAATATTATAGGTCTGCTAAACCGTTTTTTTAATTCAGGGGCCCGATTGCGAAACATTCGGCTTTAAAGAGCCAATTTTGCTTAAGAGTCAAGTGCCCCCCACTGCCAGCTAAATGGTTGGAGATGGACTAATGAAAAAATTTACAAAAATAGATTGTAAAATGAATTTACAAGGAAAACTATCACGGCTTGGTTAGCTTAAATAGTTAATGAGTAATAGTCGATAAACTTACACCCTCGGAACCCTACATTGCGCGTGGGCTGACACGCACTTGTTATGCTTATCAATAATCACTTGCTTAGAAAAATGTAAAAGTCGTTAGTTCCTTTATATACAACTTTATGAAAATAGTTTCAATACTCTCAAAGCAATCCCATCTACATACTTTCATACGCGACCGTACAATGAATTGTTTTACAAACATTCCTACGATAATGTGGCCAATTTTACATAACTATACATTTGTTTCATTAATGAATTTTAATTTATTTTACAAATCTAATACAATTTGGTGTAAAATATGTTATTATAACTATGTAGTTCACATGTACATTATTAGTATACCATGATTATTGCTTTGATGCAGATAAATTATTACAATTATAGGATAGACATCACATGAATTGTTGAGTAAGAAATAAGGTGTGCATCTGGATTGAGGGCCCACTTTTTTTTCTTGGCGTAGCAAATTGAAATTTATAGGGGACTAGCTGCCCGGACAGACTTCGTTCTGTCAAAAGTTTTTTTATTTTGAGATGTAAGCTATCCTACCTTTCAAGTTGGATCAAACTGCACACGGTGTGCAAATTTTATTAAAATCGGTTCAGTAGTTTAGGAGTCCATCGAGGACAAACAACGTGACACGTAATTTATATATATTAAGATGTAGTTAAAATTAGTTAAAACTTAAAGCAAACACTCATAAATTTGCTTTAAGAAAAAATCTGTAATGTTATTCTCTAGCCAGTTGTCGATGACATAAATCATTTTAAGAAATTAACTAAATTCTAAAATAACAATTATTGACACAAAGGTAGAACTCTCGGAGATTTATACTATGCCATTTTCTGCAGGCATCTGAATGAACTGAGGGCCCATAACATCTTTAATTCACGTTTAAGAAATTTATGAGTGTTTGCTTTAAGTTTTAAGTAACTAATTTTAACTACAATAAATCCCCTGTAAATTTTAATTTGCTACGCCAAGAAAAAAAAGTGTTCCCTCAGTCCAGATGCACACAGAAATAAGTTCCGTCTTTAGGGAAATCTATTAAAAAATTGTAAGCAAAGAAAACCAATTATAATTAATAAAAAAAAACTGTGCGAAGGCTACATAAATAATACGATTTTTAAAGACAAAAATAATATTTTGAATTTACAATGACTGACAAATACAAAGAATTCAGTTGTACAGATTCAGAATTAAATTTACTACAAAGTAAGAACAGCATAATGCAGTCAATAATTACAGTCCGACTATAAAAAGTGTAAATGCATTACTGCTAATGGGTTTAGGCTTGTATTAGGACACGAAAAAATTATAATATTAACCGCATTTTTTCATTGTATAGTTACAGTCTCGACGCTATGATAATGTAATTGAATCAAAATACGGGTATAACATACAAACAAATGTCTACCAGAACTAAATATTACAAAATCAATTCCTTTCTGCCTCAATACATTTTCAATATTGAATTTCATATTATGAACCAAAACGAAAAAAAATCCGAACCAAATTTATCAAAACTCTACATGAATTTAATATAATTTTAAAACTCCTCAGTTATTAATCTATACTAATAATATAATAAATCTAACGGAGCCAAATCTGTACATTAAATATTTTTTGAAAATTTTAATGTAAGACTTAA
The DNA here is from genome assembly GCA_911387775.1 of Thymelicus sylvestris. Lineage (NCBI taxonomy): Eukaryota > Metazoa > Arthropoda > Insecta > Lepidoptera > Hesperiidae > Thymelicus > Thymelicus sylvestris. The sequence continues at coordinate 11,695,568 of OU426893.1, forward strand.
TGGGGTAACGCCTGGCAAAAATGACTAACACTGTTTTGGTGTGGGTAGGTTTCTTAAATATTAACTAATATTGTTATTAGTTGTTATTCACGTTTTACTATCGCCCTGAGCCGACTTGGAGAATTCATAAATGAATTAAGTATTTAAAGCATGCTTATACTTGAAACTAAGCAAGAGGATATTAACTAGTATCAATACAAACTTTGAATAAAAATTCCTAATCCTTGTTCTAAATAAAATATTAGGTAGCCATAGACAATTATAAAACATGATACATGTTGTGAAAGTCAATAGTCATAAAACAAAAATTTTATAATCAAAGCATTTTTTTTTTGACTGATAATGCAATCAATCTTTTTGGTGGGAGAACTTATTTTTACATGAATAAAAACAAAAATGAACATGTCATTTTACCGAGTTAATTACAAAAGTCAATATTTACCTAACTTACAATAAAAGTTGACATTTTTCTGTGATGAGAATAAAAATAAATAGGTATGTAAATAAAATGAGATATTGTCGAACAGAATATAGATGATGGCAATGGATAAAATTACCAATATAATGGCAATATTTTTCACAAGTCTTTGGCACAGATTCATTCAAAAAACTTATTGATGCTTGATTGTCTCAATTTGATTTTATTATTTATGGTAATTATTAATCGATTGAATGAATACAAATAAATGATGCTTTTCCATTACTTTTTATTAAAGTTAACATCATTTATAACTAAAGGGGTTAAGAAATAAAGAAAATATTGTTAAAAATAAAAAATGAAGACAAGAAAGTTACTGTTTGATTAACTAAAGTTGGCACCTACAACCCTTTCACATAAAAATTGCTTGTATAGTGTCTGTAAATTAGCGGACGCGGTGACGTCACACTGCATAAGCATCATGTAAAATCTATCAGTCTCTTTACGTGGCCACGCTTAGGAGCGTGGCAGAGATTCTAATTGTTTTGTTCATATTTCTGTTGTGAAATATAGTGTGATGACTTTTTTTGACTCTAGTCAACAGACAAAATCTCTTCATTACATATAAAAATTAAAATTTACCATGTAATAGAGTTGCATTAGTGTGAGTATAATTATGTCAGCTTTAGTTAACTAACCAATACTATCAAATGAAACAAAAGTAAGCGTAAAAACTGTACATAATAAATTCGTTGGTGACAAAATATACAGTAGGCGCGCGACAGAATAATCTTAATAGACTTAACTTTAAAGACTCAGTACCAATTAGGATCATTGTGATAAGATCAGCTCCCACTAAATCATCGCTGATATGATCAGTTCCCGAAGCGACTAAACACTAACACTAATACTGTTCCTAGTTGACTCCAACTTAAAACTAGAAGCTTAGAATCTCCTACCCGGGTTCAACTTACCTTTGAGCTGCGTTATAAGATCAAATATTTTGAGCGAAGGGCCCACTTTCATTTCTAATAGTTCTATGATCTCGTCCTTAGTTAGCTGCATAAGCATTGGGCCGGTGATGTGACTGAAGTTAACACAGTATGTCTGACAGTCGTTGACTGTGAGGAACTTTGCAACGTCTGTAGTAGTCCAGTTTTCCGGTTCAACTGTACTGAGGACATCTAAGGGCACTGTGGTGTTGACTAGTCTAGGTATCACTTTGCTGTCCATACTATCATCAGTATTAGACGGGGTATCAGTCGGTGCCGGTGGGTCTTCAACGTATTCTTGTAAGGGCTCCACAGGTGTACTCTAGAAAGGTAAAGGTTTTTTTATAGAAACTAGTCACTTCGCTTCGCTTCAGCGAACCTACATTTGGTACACACTTGAAGTGTTTTGGTATTGTTTTAAAATCGGTATTTGTAAACCGATTAAAATACAACAAACCCAAATGTGACCCAAAACATCTATAAAAAACGTATTTAAATCGGTTAAGCCATTTCCGAGTAACGTGAACAAATACCAGGGCATAACCGGAGGGTTGCTGGTTGCCATCTTATTTTGATTTTGTTAAACGCACTAATTAAATAACATAAAGAAATAAACATTACCAAATCACAATGACCGCTTTCGCCAATACATTCATCAGTTGTGTACATTGCACTACTCATACTGCTTTCCATTTGGTTTTCCTCACCATCTTCATTGGTAGATTTCTAAAACATAACTTCCATTTAAATAGGATAGGATTGAACTTACCGCGATGACTAGTCCCACGTTTTTACTGTGATATGTAAAGGAAAATATAAACATGCCATATTTAACTGGAGTAACAGATAAATAGAGTGAACTGACTTTTATATCACTTTTTATTTCATTGTCAGTACTATTGATAAAGCAAGTTTTTAGTTTTTTGAGCCATTTAATATACATGCAAAAAAAATTTATTAAAAGAAATTTAATTTACCAAAGCTGGATTTTCCAAAGCAGATTCCTGATTCTCTGATTCTTCTCCATTTCCATGTTCCTTTTCATCGATCCGACTCACCAAATCGACCTCCATTTCCGACGACCATTTTGCCTCAATCTTTGACTTCGCGTCGTCAAAACTTTCCAATGTACTCGTAGGAGGACAGATTTGGAGCAGAGGTCTGGATTCGGATATATCACTGTTCTGCGAACTGTCCTCCGTGTTGACTGGCGGAGGATTTACCTTGGCTGCAACTAGATGAAGAATTAATGTTACTACCGATCCTAAGTGATCGAAAAAGTTAAGCTACAGCGGGCGCGGTCGGTAGTTGCATGGGTGATTTCTTGAGCGTTTCCGTGCTTCCAAGGGCACGTAAAGCCATCGGTCCCGGTTGTTTTTATAAGATAACAGTCTTTATAACATGTCGGAGGCCCTAGTGCGGCGTGAAAACTTTCGTCATTTGGGTTGGCCATTAACCCCTGAAAAATGAAAGATGAATCCGCACTCGAGCAGATTGGTTGAGTATGCTCTAGAGTCTAGGTATTCCCAAGAGGAGAGTCCCGTGCTCAATAGTTGGCCATCAATGGGTTGAAGCCATAACACCAACTAACCCTGTCTCCGCCGCCGTCGGTTCGGCTTCACGGCCCGCTTGGCAACGGCCCGCGGGGGGGTGGGCACCTGGGGCCCCTCCAGCTTGTACCCCACCGCGCGGCACCACCCCACGGGGTACACGTCCGTACTGTGCGCCCACAGCCACTGGTCGTACTCCACGCCCCAGCCGTCGAAGTGGACCTGTAGAATGCATTATTGTTTTTTAATTTTTTAATTTATACTAGTTTATACGTGTTTGTTACCTCAGAACTTCGGAATTTATCAACAGATTTAGAAGATTATTTTTTTATTTTAAAGGGAATGTCCTCAAATATTATTGGTATACATGGCGATTTTTATATAATACAATATTCTTTATTATTCCATTTAAAATATTACAATGCAAGTATCGACACAATAGGCGGTCTTATCGCTGTAATAGCGATTTCTACCAGACAACCTAAGACACAGACGTTCAAGAAATACGTAGCCTAAGCCTAGCACTTTTGAGGTCAGTAAAGTTAGTAAAATACAATGACTAGTGTCCCACTAACCTTGAGCAAATCAGCGACAACCCTCGCAACCGTTGCAACGCACACGAGCCGCGGGTCCATCAGGTCAGCGCACTCGAGCCGCATGCCGGCCACGAACCCGTGCGACACCACGTGACCGCGCGCCGCGAACACCGACCGCGGGGCGGCGACCGCTTGCGTTGAGCACAAGTACGACTCCCAGGAGAACTGCTCGCTTGTGTTGCTGGAATGTAGACCGTCATACGTTAGGGCGAAGGTTTGCTTTGCATTGACAATATGAACGCGACAACGCAGGTCATGAGAGCCAAGAACACAGAGGGGCGCCCGTCGCGTGCGGGCCGTCGACGCCGCCGACGAATGACGACCCGTGTGGCGCAATGGTTACCATGCCGGACAGCCGTGCCAAAGGTCCTAGGTTGGATTCCCAACGAGGCGGTTTGAATCAACTTTAAGTTACTTTGGTTCTATTGTAAAGAACCCATATTTTTTGTGATTATATTATAAGTGTAGCCTTATTTAACGTTATGCCACCGTAAATTTGATTTAAAGCTAAAAATTAAATAATTATAAGATATAATTACCCGGTCGGTGGTATTAACGGAATATTGTTTGCCTGCGCAAACCCAACAGGAAATATGCTAGGGGACCTCTGATGATAGCAGAACCAATCCGCCCCTGACTCTTCAGCTGGGTAGCTGTCAATCCTGATCATCATGTAGCCTTCGTTCAGCATTCTCATTACCGTAGCGGCACAAACTGCAGATAGGTTTAGAGGATCGATTGCTTCTATCTTCTGTCCAGCGGCGAACAAGGGAGGTTCATTGTTGGGATATTTATAGAATTGTTCTTGTATTGTGTCTTCAGGAAGGTATCTTCCCGCTGCCACCCTTTGCAAGTAACTCGGTGGCGCGTCTAGGGGGTGGCCTATTCTAAACGCCCAACCCACAGGATGGATCAACGGCGAATCTTCATGACACCAAAACCCAATATCCTCTACTGGTGTATCATAGTATTTGACATGCAATCTCTTGCCTATAATTTCAGTTACTGTTGCTACCTGGAATTTATATTGTGAGTTTATTTACAATTGGCTATTAGACAATTTTTGGAAAAATATTTTAAAATTTTCGTAGTTTTATTTTATACCTCTTACAATATTTATTTTTCTCATAAAAGTGTTATTTAGTAGGAAAAAAATAACTTTTAATCCATTAATTTTAAATTCGCGCGAAAATAGTCCGCCATCTGTCACTTGCTGGCTGTGACGTCACATTTCAATTAACAAAAGTTTACGCTCTAACTCTGAAGATATGTATTTTAAGTGAAAAACTTACACCTTTTTCACTGGAATTGTGAAAATGAAAAGCTACAAGACGTGTGCAGTGCCTATGTGTAGAAGTACTACAATTAAACCTGACAAATTGTTTATACCTACACGTTTCTAAATGCCCTCAACGTCGAAAGCAGTGGTTACAATTAGCACGTCGAGACCCAGAGTTAACATCTGTTATATCAACAATATTCTTTTGTGAGGACCACTTTGATGTAAGTATTTAGAAGAAATCAACTTAGCCTCTGATTTACTAAAAAAACAAATTAAACCTAACCTAATATTGTTCATAAACATAACCTATAAGTAATTTAAAATCATTAGTAATATGGTGTCGTTAAGGGGACGTTGAGGAAAAACTTACAAAAAAATCCCCCTGTGACCACTTAGCAAGACTGACCAATAATAACTTAATAATACTTTATTAATTTCAGTACTTACAAGGAGGTTTTTGCATTCCGAAACTCGGTAGAGCAAAAGTCAGGGTTACACGCAAAGAAATTTGCGACCATAAATGAATCAACTTGAGGCAAATTCGCACTGTCAGCTTTTGTATAGCCTGACTCCATTTTACAAAACCTCTCAAAAGCAGAAATCAAAATATATCTTATTAATTTTCTCAGTAAATTGCACAGTGCACACGATATAGTTAGTAGTACACGACGCTTATTTTTTGAATTGTGACGTCATAACATGCTCAATCATGGCCGCCCGCGTTTCGGTTCTCGTATCCACAGGTAACAAAACTCAAATCTATTTTTCAAAAGTAAAAATATTTACAATTTATTTTCATGCAAGAAACGTATTGTATAAATTATTGTTAAACATTATGCAACCATATTTAACACATTTCATATTTTACCGTGATAACTGTCAAATAGCCAATTTTACAAACTCTTCATCCAAATCTATCATATGATATAATGTTCTTCTCAATTATTTAATTAAAAATATATATATATCAAAATTTAAACTTAAAATATAATAAAATTATGTTAAATCAATTTTATTGTGATTTTATTGTTGATTCTTAATTTTGCATGAAATTTTGTCTAAATTTTAATATTATCACAAATGACTGTATTAAAAATTAAAGTGCTAATTATGTTAACATAAATCATGGTAGAAGAGCAATCCTAGTTATTTGTTTATTCATTTACTTTACCTTTACTTGCGAGATCCTGTTCTTATCAACAACTTCCATAATGCAACCAACTGAGAATCTAGATATCAAGCTATCATGTAGTCTGGTATAGAAATTAGCTGGCAACGTCCGAGCACCTGTTAATTGTCGTACTAAAAACCTGAAAAAAGGTGACATACAAAAATTATGGTATTTAATTCCATGAATTAGGTAACTACTTAACTGATTCATCCTTAATAAGATAAAGTTTTTATTAAGAAGGGAAATCCACTTTCAGCTTTTGTAAACAGTAATATAAATACCACCATACAACAAAACCCAAAGGCAAAAGGTCATCATCACCCATGTACTTCAGGTACACCAAAGACATCATCAATGTGTTATAAAAAGTAAGCCTAAACATATCACAGACAAGAACTCCAAAAAAAAAAAACACAAACAACCCTATAATATCTAGAATATTTATGTGCAAATAAACGCTTATAAAGGTATTTTGTATATCACTTACTTCTTCCAATCTGTATATTTGTCAGCTATGCTTTGAGGTGGAATGATAGGCTTGCCCCGTGTAGCACACCATCCAACAGGATGGATCTCTGTACAGCACAGGTTCACCCAAAAATCCTTAGAGTCATCACTCCCGCATCCCTCATACCGTAACAGACCCATGTAGCCTTTAATCTACAGAAGTAGTGACAACAATAAATAAATTATATCAATGCTCTACTGAGCTAGAAGCTCAATGCTCATATACATATCATAGTAGGATTCCCTCTAAATGGTGTCAGTGTTTTAAAACACCACCAAACCATAAATATACATGTATTTATAATATAACTAGCTGACCCGGCGAACTTCGTATCGCCTAAAAATGTGACAAATCAGAGATCATTAAAATCGGTACAGCCGTTCTTAGCCGTTATAGTTTCCGTGTCCTCCCTCTCCCGCTCCCTCTCCCTCTCCCTCCCCCTTCCCTCCCCCTCTCCCCTCCCCTCCCCTCCCCCTCTCCCCTCCCCTCCCCTCTCCCCTCCTCTCCCCTCCCCTCCCCTCCCCCTCTCTCTTCCTCTCCCGCTCCCGCTCCCACTCCCGCTCCCGCTCCCGCTCCCGCTCCCACTCCACTCCCCTCCCCGTGATACATAATCGGGATCCGCGGAATATATGCGAGCTGCCCGGCCGCGGGGCCGGTGATGATTGTTTCTACTCGTACAATCACGTTGTCACGTAGTTCCTTTACTACGTAATATCTTCTGAATGGAATGTCCGATTTGAGTAATTCAAAAAGTTTTCTGTAGGTATTGAAACAGTTTTGAATATGAAATGATTTATTTGGATAAGGATTAATACGAAGGTATGGTTTTCATGATCTGATTTTGGTCATCTTTTTTATTAACTTTTAAAATGTTAAAAGTGATTATAGTGACATAACGACAATAGTTGGACATATACTATCGCGAGGTTTTTTGTAGATATTGATATGTTCTATAATATTGTAGAACATTTTTTTGTTCTATCATCAATAGTTTCCGCAGCGTATGCGATAAAAGAAATTTTAAAGCAAATTTTTTCACACTTTGGTTCACGTTACTGATGTTTTAGCAAGGATCTCTAATTTTTTCTAATAAAAAATATAGCCTATGTTACTCATGAATAATGTAGCATTCTAATGGTGAAAGAATTTTGAAAATCGGTTCAGTAGTTTTTGAGTTTATTCGTTGCAAACATACAAAAATACAAAAATACAAAGCTTTCCTCTTTATAATATTAGTATAGATGAGTAACCACCCTCGTTTTGCTTCGGTTTTCTTATTTTTTTACACCTTGGGTTACATTATTGGAGTTTTATTAAGGATCCCTAATAGCTTCAGTAGTTTCGGAGCCTATTCAATGCAAACAATCTAGTCTTTCTTCTTTATAATATTAGTATAGATATATTTATACATTTATATATTTTATGAGGAGGATGGTTGTAAATTGCAGCCTGGCAAATGTAGCATTCATAGCCTGGAGGGCTGTGTCGATAATAAGTGATAGGCCTAGTTAAGCTACAGCTAAGAGTTAAGCTACAGCGGGCATAAATATCTTGAGCGTATCTTTGCCTCAGAGGGCAAGTAAAGCCATCAGTCCCAGTTCGTAATCGTAACAATCATTAAGCCATGTTGGAGGATTTTCCGACACATGGGTTGGCCACTAACCCCTCCACCAATCCGCACTTTAGCAGCATAGTGGACTATGCTTTAGGCCTCCTTATTATTAATGGGTTGAAGCTAAAGAGCCATCTATTTGATATATCATTATAAGTTATCCAGTGAAATATAATATGACAACATTATCTGCTTACCTTTAAGACTGTGGCCACCCAAAAGTAGTCATTTATCCTTTCAGAATCATTATCAGACTCATTATTTTTGACCTCTACCTTCATGCCTTCAAATGTACATACTTCATGGAGTGGAGCATGTTTGAACAGGTTGACTGGAGCGGCAAGAAAATCACAGCCAAACAATTCATCTTTCCACTCATAACTTTTTGTAGAAATTGAAGCATTTTTCTTTACTGGCCCACCCTACAAAAGATGAAATCATGAGAACAATTTTATTCACATTGAAGACACAAAGTATACACAAAGCCTTTGATATCAAAACCAGCAAGCAAAGCAGACAGAAAAAGTTTCTATATTTTTATGCATACATTTATGGGTGAAAGTAATTATTATTTCGCACCCTCAGTGGAAAAAAGGCATAAGATGAAAATTGCAATTTTACAGGAGAGCCAAAAAACTGTTAAAATATCAGTAAAAAGTCAAAGGAATTTACATTACAATTTCTTGCACAAAACTATCAAGATTAAAGAAAGAAGAAAGAAGAAAGAAAAACATTTATTTTCGCAAAACAGGGCACTACAACAGAATATATAACATGCTTAAATTAATGATAAAAATTTGAAAAAAATTGAGTGTATGCAGCTTTTGTCCTTCTTTCCAATCATATTAATAATTAAAATTCAAAGTAACACGACTTATGCTTTTTTTCTACTGAAGGTGTGATTTATTCTGAACAGCACTAAGCATAAAATCTATAATTTTCTAATAATAAATACCTGCTTATTGGTGGTTCGCCAGTGTTGCAATTGGGGCAAAGGCTCCAGGGGTATTAGGCCAGCCATATGTTCAGTCCCCTCCATAAATCTAAACCTCCAAGTACTTGTTTTGCTACGCCTCGAACATCTCAAGGAACAGAACTTGTTATTGCGGTTATAGAATAGATCTCGACGACCCACACGACCGCACAATTCACATATTGCTAAAATTGGTTAAATAGATTTCACCATTAAGTTTGTGAAAAGCCAGTAATGCCCACAGGATAGTGTAGGTAAATAATACCTTATATTTTTAGTATTATTGACCCAGCAAATGGTACAGATTTTTCATTGGTGTTTGTCCATGCCACCCACAAAAGAGTCTTAGTTTGGGAAGCAACTATTGTAACTCAGTATTGCATGGATTTTTGAAGAAGAAGAAGAAGATTTAAATGTGTTTTGATATTATCACAGACTAGTATTAACGAATGAGTTTGTTGAATACATTTTTGAGTGGCCATTTTTTTAATTAGGTAATTTATTGAATTACTATGATCTTACTATAAGAATCATTGGTTAGTGCACGTTTGTTGAAGCAGTTTTTATTTCAAGTGTTCTCCAATTTACAACAAATTTTATAAAGCTCAACATGACACTGTCCAAAGGGTGCAATAAAAATGTGTGATGTAGAAATATTTTAAGACATACATTACATACCAAAGCTATGCTTCTTTAAAGGAACTATGGATAAATCGTCGATAATACAATTTTCATCAGTTTCAGTACAATCAACAATATTGTTTATGTTGCTATCATTGCCGGCATTGTAGTAAGCCATAATTAGAAGGTAACAATCTGTTTCCGAACAACGTTGATGTAAACACTACAAAATTCATGACGAACATTTAATTAGTTTACACAACAAACTTTATTTACTGCAAAAAATTACATCCATTCATTGTAAAATCAAGATCTTTAGATCGATTTGTTAAAAATTAACAATTTTACTAACGAACGACGCTACAGACAGATTAGGAAATTTAATAAAATAGGAATCTTGATTCTTGACCGTCTTGACGGGAATTAGTGTTGCTGTTGCCAATGAAAATTTTTGGAAAGCCGTGTACATTAGATAAAAAAGCCGTGTTTATATGGAAAAATATCAAATCAAGTGTGGGCAGTAGCTATCCAATTAGGGGGCGTCCATAAATTACGTGAGGTGTTTTTTTAAATTTTCTGTCCCTCCCTCCCCCCCTGGTGAGATGTCGTGAGATTTTATTCAACCCCCTCCCCCATCCCCCAATCTCACGTGAGATTTTCAAAATGTGGGTTTCTTACGTAAACGCGTTGGATTGTTATTGTAAAAAGAAAAAGAAAATTGCTTCGTGCTTTTAGTGAATGATCTTAATCGTATTACTATTATCTACGCTTAAGATTAAATTTTCAGCCTGTACAATCTGGATTAAATGGACCAAAATAGTTTTTTTTTTTTGTTTCAATCAGGAAAAAAAATTGCGTGATATTAGCCGAGACCCCCCCTCTCTCCAACGTAAGATTAGATGAGATTTGACTCAACCCCCTCCCCCCCTTAAACACCTCACGTAATTTATGGACGCCCCCATAAGCCAATATATAGCATCGGTTCAGTGCTCGAACAAAAAAAAAAGGTCATCGGCAGTGAATTTGATGCCCAGAAAACGAGGAATACTTTTCATTAGCCTACATTAACATCAACATTAGCTTAGTGGCGCTGTTTTAAGGGTTTTAGCATTCGTTAAATGTTTGCAAAACAATAAATAAAAAAAAGACCGTGGAATTTGCAAAAAGCCGTAGAATTTGCTACGGTAATAGGGTTCCAGTAGTAGCCCGTAGATTTTGTGATTTTTTGGCCTGAAAGCCGTAGAACACGGTAATAGCCGTAGCATTGGCAACACTGATGGCAATATTGGGAATTGACAAATTCTTTGTACATGAGTGTAGGGATCCGCTAAAAGTATCGATACTTCTAGGTATCGATACTTTTGTTTCGATACCAAGTACTTTTGGTATCGATACGTTTGTTCCGATACTTTTGAGGTATCGATACTTCCTAGAAGTATCGATACTTTCCTTAGTCCATTTCCAATAAATTATTAGCTTATGAAAAATACCAAATATCAATCGATGAAAGCTAAAACATTATTCGGTGAATTCCCAGTCATTGCCGAACACTTATGTGTGCTACCATTTTATTTCATTGAACTATTTTAGGAGTTTTTCTACGAGTAACCTTTTCGGGTTGAATAATCTGTGTAGTGTTTTTTGTCTTTTAAACTATTTCACTTATTAAGTTTTCTGATAATTGCAGCCCTTAAAAGTATTATTTCATTATTTGCACAGCATCTTTCAGTTCCTTAGTTATAGGAAAGTACTTTTCTGACAACGGTACGCTCATGACTAACTCATGTAGAATAGAGGTAATGAGAGCCATCTCTGTGCATGAAAATTGTCCATCAAAACGCGTCCAATAACGGGTGGCGCTGTGGTAGCCTAGGATAAATTTTATTGAACTCAGCAAACTTCACTCCCCAGCTCCATATACAACGTAAATATCGTAGTTAATATGTTAATATCGTAGTTATCCCGACGCCAGCGCCATTGTCGCAGGATGGTGGTAGGTATTGGAATCTCTATTATCAGTATACAACTGGACACTATTTCAACTTTCCATACATATGAGATGGCTCTTCTTACCCTCTGTACTCCATGAACTAACTGTCTGGCAGTTTCTTAATATATATCTACTAGTGGATACTCGGTATATTCCACTAAGATACAATATTTTGTGATAAATATGACAGATCAGTGTTTTTGTGTTGACGTTGATGCGTTATCTTTACAAATTATCTTCAAATTGTTGTATTGTAAAAGTAAAAATTCGACTTTATCAATGGACTGAATGTGCTTATTGCATTGCTTTAGTGGTCTCAAAACATCTTCGGATTATTTATTCGCATTTCAAATGAAACCATTTTGAGGCTTATATGTTGAATGGATTCAATGTCTATAAAGGACATCCGTAAAACATTTTTTGTATTATAAAGTATATATTATGTGTATATAGATTGGATATTAGTGACTATTTTGTGAGACACGTTCCTGTTAGATTTTTTTGCGAAACTTTGCAACAAAAACAACATTCCATTCAGGTTTTTAAAAAAATGTATTAAAAAGTACTCGATACCTGAAGGTATCGATACTTTTGAATCGATATTTTTTTGGTATCGATACTTTTGACACGATACTGGTATCGAGTAAAGTATCGATACTTTTGAAATTTTGCTTAACCCTACATGAGTGCACCCAACTAAAGGGCCTTATTCACGGTCCATCTTGCTGTACGTCCCGCCAAGGCCATGCACGATGCACGATGCAAAAGTACCGTGAATAGGCTTGACGTACGTCGATAATTAATATTTGTTTGCTGGACTTGCACGACCCATTTTTGACTCAGCGAGCACCCCCACCACCACGAACGTCGTGCAGATAGACAGTGAATAACGCGGACGTATGTCAGAGCGATCGTGCATCGTGCGTGCTTGATTGTGTATAAAGTTGCTGTACAGCAAATGCATGTGTTGCACTTAAAAAAATGGATCGCGAAACATGTCTTCTTATTCTATATTGGTTTGTACGATATATGAAAACGTCGTAGGAATTACGTACAATTTAGATCTTTGGATCGTCCATGTTAAAAAAAGCAAAAAAGTCGTATGATGAATACTACTTAAATCGTAAATCTGGCAACACTGTAGTATACTAGATGTGCGCACGATAGTGTGTAATTGTGTAGCGCTGCGGCCTTGTGCGGACGAATACCAAGATGGACCGTGTATAAGGCGCTTTATTTATGCCATGTTTATGCTACTGCCATCTATAGAAGAAAAAAATCTATGGAATTGAGTACTGACCATGGAGCAAGTGATTAAGTACTCTGTGCTATGGAGCATAGAAGGTAGAAGAAGGGCCATCTCACATGAGGGGAAAGTTGAAAAAGTGTCTTTACTGAAAATAGAGGTTCACATAATGGCCATTTCAGAATTTCGCTAGTGTGTGAAAAATATATATTATTATATGAACATGGCTGTTGTAGACGGAGCGAAGTTAACTGAGTTATGCCACCCGTAATGAATGGCGCTAGTGTCTGATAAATAACTATTCAAACTAGCTGTTGTAGACCGCACTGCAGCGCCACCCGTAATTTGACGAGTTTTTACGCACACAATTTTTATACACAGAGGTCGCCCTCCTACGTAGCGATTAAGTACTCTGTGGCCCTCCTTCTACTCTATTGTAACTCTATCCTCCATGGCAATAATTATTGATCGGTAGAATCCCCGAATACTTGTCTTACTTTGTGTAGAATTGAATTGAAAATAGAAATTCTTGTGAAATTACAGTATCTTTGTGAGGTGCGTAAAGTTTAATTACTTAGCTTCTCGAAACGATAACGAAACATTAATTTAGTTTGTAATACTGTTTTGGTACGCCAAACATTTTGAGCGAGATCTGAATTCCTTTTGACGAGGTATGTACAATCTTTATTGATCTGAGGTAATCTGATGTCAGATGTCATGTAATTAATACAATTGCTGTAATCTGCAAAAAAAATTAATAATTAATATAATTATGTATTAAACTTGCGTGTTTGTCTCGGATAACTCGGATCCAAACAAAGTCGGAAGCCATTTTTTTTCCTCTGACTGTGAATTTTATTGTATTTTAAATTGTTGAACCAAAAATTAAGCTAGATTGGATTTGCATATTGTAATTTAATCATTGTAATCTAAAGCACTTTGGTACAATAATTAATTATGGAATAGCACTTAAGGGCTTTAATGGCGTCCGCAAGAGTAGCTGCTCGACTAGCCTGCTCTGAGAAGTTAGTCCAATCAATATTAGGAATATTGATTGGACTAACTTCTCAAGGCAACAATCTGTTTCCGAACAACGTTGATGTAAACACTACAAAATTCATGACGAACATTTAGTTAGTTTACACAACAAACTTTATTTACTGCAAAAAATTACATCCATTCATTGTAAAATTAAGATCTTTAGATCGATTTGTTAAAAAATAACAATTTTATTAACGACGCTACAGACAGATTAGGAATCTTGATGGGAATATTGGGAATTGACAAATTCTTTGTACATGAGTGCACCCAACTAAAGGGCCTTATTCACGGTCCATCTTGCTGTTACGTCCCGCCAAGGCCATGCACGATGCACGATGCAAAAGTACCGATAGAAGGCTTGACGTACGTCGATAATTATTATTTGTTTGCTGGACTTGCAAGACCCATTTTTCACTCAGCGAGCACCCCCACCACCACGAAAGTCGTGCAGATAGACAGTGAATAACGCGGACGTATGTCAGAGCGATCGTGCATCGTGCGTGCTTGATTGTGTATAAAGTTGCTGTACAGCAAATGCATGTGTTACACGTTAAAAAATGGATGGCGAAACATGTCTTCTTATTCTATATTGGTTTGTAAGATATATGAAAAAGTCGTAGGAATTACGTACAATTTAGATCTTTGGATCGTACATGTTAAAAAAAGCAAAAAAGTCGTATGATGAATACTACTTAAATCGTAAATCTGGCAACACTGTAGTATACTAGATGTGCGCACGATAGTGTGTAATTGTGTAGCGCTGCGGCCTTGTGCGGACGAATACCAAGATGGACCGTGTATAAGGCGCTTTATTTATGCCATGTTTATGCCACTGCCATCTATAGAAGAAAAAAATCTATGGAATTGAGTACTGACCATAGAGCAAGTGATTAAGTACTCTGTGCTATGGAGCATAGAAGGTAGAAGAAGGGCCATCTCACATGAGGGGAAAGTTGAAAAAGTGTCTTTACTGAAAATAGAGGTTCCAATAATGGCCATTTCAGAATTTAGCTAGTGTGTGAAAAATAAATATTATTATATGAACATGGCTGTTGTAGACGAAGCGAAGTTAACTGAGTTATGCCACCCGTAATGAATGGCGCTAGTGTCTGATAAATAAATATTCGAACATAGCTGTTGTAGACCGCACTGCAGCGCCACCCGTAATTTGACGAGATTTTACGGACACTTTTCATACACAGAGGTCGCTCTCCTACGTAGTGATTAAGTACTCTGTGGCCCTCCTTCTACTCTATTGTAACTCTATCCTCCATGGCAATAATTATTGATCGGTAGAATCCCCGAATACCTACTTTGTGTAGAATTGAATTGAAAATAGAAATTCTTGTGAAATTACAGTATCTTTGTGAGGTGCGTAAAGTTTAATTACTTAGCTTCTCGAAACGCAGGGTTACCAACTTAGGGGTTTTCCCCCCAAATTTAGGGGGTAAATATGCAAGATGGGATTTTTTTAGGGGTCTTATATGTTTAGGGTTATTTTTAGGGGTTTTGTGAATCTTCATATTTTTTATTTATTGATCAAAATAAAGATGTAAGAGGCCCTGGAACGAACTAACCAATCAAAGGAGACTGGGACTTTTGGCATTTAAATAAAGGATATCAGATTAATCTGCAATCTGGAAAAATGGAAATCAAAAAATAAGTATTTGTGTATTTACCTTACAAAATAAATCGATATTGTAATCGGAATTGATTTATTTGTAAGAATTTTTAAGTTCAATTAATGAATCAAATAAAGAATCAAAAAAGTTAATTATTATCACCGTTATTAAAATAGATTTTACTTAAAGGCATAGAAATACATGCATAATTTATAAATAAATATATATAATTTCTTGATTATTATTTACTATTTTTCCAAAAAAAAATTTTAGGGGGATTTCCAAGTAATTTGGCCGATGTTAGGGGTTTTTGAGTTACTTTTAGGGATAAATATTTTTGAGAGTTGGTAACACTGTCGAAACGATAACGAAACATTAATTTAGTTTGTAATACTGTTTTGGTAGGCCAAACATTTTGAGCGAGATCTGAATTCCTTTTGACGAGGTATGTACAATCTATAATGATCTGAGGTAATCTGATGTCATATGTGTAAACAATTAAATTTTTAATGTAAATTATTAAATAATACAATTGCTGTAATCTGCAAAAAAAAAATTAAAATATTAAACTTGCGTGTTTGTGTCGGATAACTCTGATTCGAACAAAGTAGGATGCCATTTATTTATTTACTTCTGACTGTGAATTTTATTGTATTTTAAATTGTTGACCCAAAAATTCAGCTAGATTGGATTTGCTGTAATATAATCATTGTAATCTAAATCACTTTGGTACAATAATTAAATAAGGAATAGCGCATAAGGGCTTTAATGGCGTCCGCAAGAGTAGCTGCTCGACTAGCCTGCTAGGAGAATTTAATCCAATCGATATTCCTCCTTCCAATGTATCCGAAAACTAAGGAAACCAATTTTATTTGGAAAATATTGATCAACATTGCTGATGATGCTACAATGCAATTGTTTTCATCAATTAAAATCTATTACTGTGGTAGGCACAATGATAATTATAATTCTGGACAAAAAATAACCGACTTAAAAATTAGGGATAACTCAAAAACTATTTGTCATATCTCGCTCAAATTTAATTGGGACCACATGATAAGCACCAGCTTTTGATTAAAAAAAGAATCATCAAAATCAGTTCACCCAGTCGAAAGTTATGAGGTAACAAACATAAAAAAATACAGTTGAATATCTCCTCCTTTTTTGAAGTTGGTTAAAAAGAGGGTATGTATAGACAAAATGGGTAAAATAATAGAATTAATATTGTAACAGAGTCTTATGTTATTTTGCAAATAAGGGCTAGGCTTTTTGACTGTTATGAAATCTTACTAGTTTGTATAACTGTGTTTATATAGGTGTATTATTAGGGTACAAAATCACCACCAATCGATACTGGAGCAGCATTGTGGAGTATGCACTAGGCCTCAGTAATGAGGAGAGCTACACAGTCACAGAGAGAAAGACATTCATAGAAACCATCTTAGAGAAATAACTATATGCAGCCATATAAGCATGGTTCAGAGGTTCGAACTGCACCATTTATAACAAATTTTTAATCTAATTTTATTAATATATTTTACCTCTAAGAACCTTCCCACCTATTGTGTATTAGTCGGAAATAATTATTAAATTATTAGATAATCGTTTCATTTTAAAATACTGAAAAAATTATAATACATTCAAATGTATTTCACTTTTTGATAGTTATAGCTAGGGTTCGAAGTATCGGCCTCTGGTATCGATACTGAGTACTCGTGCGGTATCGAGGGTAAGGTATCGATAACAAAAGTATCCATACCTACTCAGTATCGAAAGTAGGATCGTTCGAACCCTAGTTATAGCAGACTAATGTCTTCAGATAATACATGCGCGTCTTTACAAAACTGCTGGTTCAGTCAGTAAAACACCACTATGGAGTTTTGTTTGCGATATCTCGACGGTCCCTACGTACATACCCCTAACTACAAAACGCAAATTTTACAGGAGAGCACTTTGAAGTTTCAAACATGTGTATTAACATGTTCTACTTAACGTAAAGTCATAAAATTTGGTATGAAGGTTTAATATGTGATATATTTTATAATTAATAAAAAGATAGGCCATAAAGATCACTTTTTGTGTATTATTTGCGACTTACTTACTTATACATCGGAATCATCTCTATTGCACATAGCTTAAGTGGTTACATACTGGATTTTACGTGGTAGTCTCTGAAGTAATCAGAGTCGTAATTGGCATTTATGAAATTGTACGTGGGAAACAGGGGAAAAAAATATTGTAAGCAGTTATGTACGTACATGATGCATTTGCAAACCAGATTTTTTTTGTAACTGTTTTTTCTTGCATTTCACGGTTGCGTATTACGATATTGTGTAATACTTGCCCTTTAGAGGCATTTTTTACCTATAATTAATTGACATTAACCGTTTCCTACACCAGTGCGCGTGTATGTCCCGCAAGTGGCAGTTGCGGGAGAGGGGCCGCGGGAGTACGATGAATAGTCCAACGTAAAATTACTGAATTACCACTACTGTTGTTTTAAGTCGGAAATTTTACTTAATTTTGTAGTTATGGGATATGTCGTGTATGGATTTAACGTTCATTTTGCCAACCATTACTTATTTTTATTAAACTAAACGATAGTTTAGGGTGCCCTGAAGGTTATGATAGCAAAAAGTGCAAATCACGTATCTACCACTTACGGGAATGTACGTAGGGACCGTCGATCTGCTATCTCTGTTAGCCAATGGATGTCTTTAAAACACAAGTGTTATGATTGCCCCACTGTTACAATTGACACACCTCTCCCCTACATAAATAACTATTAAGTAAACCACAATTTCTAAGGATTCCAATTTGGCAGATTTTTTTTATAGCCTGAGGGGCTGACGAAAAAGCAGATGGGCAACCTGATGGTAAGTGGTCACCGTCGCCTATGGACATGAGCAATACCAGAGGAATCGCCGGCCCTGAAGGAGAACTCTTTTTACACCTTTTTTGAAGAACCCCATGTCATACCGCTCTAGGAATACCTCAGAAGGAAGCTCATCCACAACTTGAAAGTGCGTGGCAAAAAAGATCGTGTGAATCGGGCCATAGAGTTTCTCCACAAATCCAATCTGTGTGTTAATTTAAAAATTTGTTTAATTAAAATGATTTTTTTTTTCTAGGAGGAGTTAAAAAATGGCGAAAGGTAAGTACTGATTAGATAATAATTAATTTTAAACGGTTATCAGTCCTTCGACTTTGTATAATGTGTAATAGTACTGCTTAGTGGATAAGTACTCCTAGTACGTAGTTTAGGTAAATCTATTTTATGTATTGTAATTAAATAGAGGTCTAGATCATGTTTATGATGTTGGTTAGCCTCTTGGCTTGAGCTTTGATGCGGAGAATACGAGGAATTTACTAGTGAATGTATGTAATATTACCTCAGTTTCAAAACTTATCACTATCATAAAATATAAGCTTTTGAAAGTGCATTTAAAGTGAATAAGCATTTTTGTTTTCTGCATTCCCGAGCTAGAACCGCTTATTTCAGAATGACAGAATTTGCCACAATATTATTGAGTTGATCTTGAAAATAGATACTCCAGTGATAACACTGAATAGGGATGTTGACACTAATTGTAAATTAATATAAAATTTTAAAGTATCAAGTGAAACATCACCACCACCTAAAATTTTATTCTATTGTCGAAATCAATCAAAATAAATTCAATATAATTAATTTAAAATGTTAAAAATTGTCACGGTGACCTTTAACACCATTTTCAGCTTATGATGTCATTGCTTATATTTTATATGCAAGTTCAACAAACTTCAGTAGATAGATAGTATTGATAATCGGTTAGTGACGTCATGTGACGTTTTTGTTGGGAAATTTGATAATTATTTTTATTTACTATTTTTTGTTTTTAAATTGAAGCTTATTATTTATAGTATTATTTTTATAATATTTTATTTGTGAATATTAAGTTTCTCTCAATAGAATAAAACTGAATCCTAAAATTAGTCAACATCCCTATTGTGCGCTATGTCAATACTTCTCTTGAACAGATTACCTCCATTGTCAGTATTTTAAAGATGATTACTTACGAGACCCAAGTAACAAGTTTAACCCTCTTTATCTTATCTAGCATGCAACACAATTTATTTACATTGATTTTCTTTATAGGTAAGAAGAAAGATAAGAAGAAGGATGAGGTACCTTCATTGACCTCTCTGTCATTAAGTGATCAGCCTTCAACTTCGCACCAGGAACCACAGCAGCAACAGCAGCAGCCGCCATCAGATGATGAAGGTGGGGGATTAACAGGCGCTGGACGTAAGAAGAAGCAGAAGAAGACTTCTAAGGATGTGCCCGTTGCCATGGAAGTCACTGCAGGTGCAGGTGATTCCAAAGCTCAACCAGAAAAGCCGCAAAGTGAAGCAGCAAAACCTCAAGAGGTTGCGTCAACGTCAGAAGTGTCTGAAGAATCCCAAAAACGCAAAGACGATGACGATGACGGATATGTAGGCCTCGGTTTAGGCGAAGGGAAGAAGCGTCGGAAGAAAAAGAAGCCTGACCAGAGTGCGGCTGTCGCAGCGCAAAGTGTACCAGGACTACAGAGTGTACCGGCAACACAAATGCAACAACCTGCTCCTAAAATAGTTCCAACTCCGCAATTCAAACCTGCAGTTCCGCCTGCACAAGTGAAACCTGTTCCAACATCCGCATGGGGACAAGATAAGACTCCACCTGTACTTGCATCCCCAACCCCATCACAAACCCACCATCCTGGCGTTGGGCCACAGTTGGGAGTTGGGCCACAGCCGGGAGTTAGGCCACAGCCGGGAGTTGATAGAGGAGTTGGGCCACAGCCGGGAGTTGGTAGAGGAGTTGGGCCACGTCCGGGAGTTGGCAGAGGAGTTGGGCCACAGCCGGGAGTTGGGCTGCAGCCGGGAGTTGGTAGAGGAGTTGGTCCTAGTCAAGCACCAACTCCGAGACAAGATCCGGTGAGGTCACCGGCTCCAATGTGTCTGTATAGGATCCCGGATAAAATATTGGGCCGTACAGTGCCATGCAGGATGGTTAGAGTTCAGGCTAACTACTTGGAGATGACAATACAACCACTGAAAATTGTAAGAAAGTTTTGTTATTATGTTTTTTTTTTTATGGAAATAGCCGGCAAACGAGCTGACGATCCACCTGATGGTAAGTGGCTATCGTCGCCCATGGACATCAGCAACACTAAAGGCATCACCGATGCGTTGCCGGCCAAGAAAGAGAGAAGAAAAAGAAAGCAAGAACTGGCTCTCAAGCCCCCAGCCGGAACACGACGAGTCGTTTGGCGGCTGACTCATGCTCGAGGGTGGTAGCTATCCAGGCGAACCCCATGGAGAAATAATAATAGTAATAATGGTATTAATTAATAATTAAAATCAATATTACTAATATAATCCCTCGAGGGGCCCTACCACCAGCGGGCCGGATTCAGTCGCCTTTTACGACACCCATCCGGCGTGGGATTGGGGTTAGTATTCTAAGCCGCCCCAATACGGCAATATGTAATATATGTATTTATAGTCCATTTTTTTAGTTGAGTCTAAAGTGGTAAACAATAATGGCCGACTTCTAATGTCAATTTGCCATAGACAATATTCACGATTGAATAAGGTTTGGAACAATCGAATTAAAATCGATTAACTATTAACAAATACGATTAATTAAATCAAATTATATTTATATATAATTATACTTTTAAAATAGATAAATTTAAATTAAATCTTTCATATTTCATAAATAAATGATACAAGATATTGAAAAAAAATATATTCAGAGAATTAAGTTCGTTATTGCTGTCTGATTCTGGCAAGTATACTATATAATGAACTTGGAGTCGGTATATCCGATACAGCGACTAAATTTCATTGTCTATTAAAAAAATGACTATTTGAATTGATAAGCACCTACTTAAATATTTCTGTTTAAAATTATTTGCCATGATACGAACGAAAAATCATTCTCATTGTAACTTTGAGCAATAGAAAGAGATAAAAATAACATTACACAGTTTTAAAAATATGTCTTTAATTTTTCAAGCGTAAAGTTAAAATATTATTATATCGATCAAGAAATCATTCAAACGATTCAGAAAATCGATTTGTCTTTCAATCCTTACTAATCAACGACAATCTTAAGCTCCTAGCTGTCAAATTGTTAGCGATATATTGTTTCCTGTGCAAAGAAGTTTTGACAATGTTTCGTGTTTTAGAGAAATTTAAGTGATTATACGGTGAATTTAATGAAGTTTCAGTGTGATATCAATAGTTGTTTGTGTAATAAACATATCTTTAAGGTATACAACTCTCAAAGCGTGTGCGTGTCGTGAAACTAGTAAGATTTCCGTATGACTGTGTTTTGTTTATCAGTTTGGTCTCCGCCAAAAAAATGGACTATAAATTTGTTACAAGAGTATAATTGATTTAATTTGCTAGGGAATTGTAAATGAGCATCAAAATTATCGTATTCTTTTTGAAGCTAGTTATGGGGGTATCCTATAACTTCTCTAGGATTAAGAACTTTTTGTAAATGTCGCTCATTCCTGCAAACATTATCTGAAATAATGTCTGGTTCTATTACTGCCAGCAGTAATTTACCTTTTGATCTTAACTGTTTGTGTATAATTAGCGGTCAGCCTAAGCTTGAAAAAAGGTATCAAACCGTGTTGCCACACTCTTAAATAATTCTTTGATTGTGAGTGGGTAACATAAATAACATCTCGTGTCATTATCGATTTTGTTTTGAATATAACATATAACATCATCTAAAATTGGAAATTGGATATACAAATTAAAAATCACATTTGTTTTGCAGTACCGGTATGACGTTATATTTAAACCGGATAAGCCGAAAAAATTTCTCGAAATGGTTTATTCACAAGCCGTGAAGAAACATTTTGGTAATATTCCGATGGCGTTTGATCAACGCAAAAATACATACGCACTAAGTGCCCTCCCCGGAGTTCCTGCGAACGACCGTTTCAAATGTGAGGTTAGTGTATGGTAGAATAAATAATTATTTATTCCGATTATAATCGGCAGAATTACACACTAACACAACACAAATATAAAATCCAGAAAGGACTACTTTGGTTAGAAACATTATTAAAATCAATACTAGGAAGTTAGTGTATAATGTATAAAATTGTTCACTAAACACATGTCATGATCTAGACACGCTGCAGCGTGTCCAGCCAAAGTTCAAAAAAAGGAACTGGTAACGCGGCATAGTTAAATATTACACGAACCATTTCAAGCTACTGTTGACATCTTCACAACTCGAGATCTATTTTACCTATATAAATGAAAGGCACATTTATTAAACCGCCTAACATTATTTAGAATTCAAAATTTCACAAATGTCGCTCAAACAGTAAATTGATATTATATTAACTCTTAGAAACCCGCGTTTTGGTGACTGACTCACTGATATAGGATCAAAAACCTAAGCTTCTTCCAGATGACTTAGAAATTTGATATTTGGCATCAAGGTCTAAAAAATCTAAAAACTGAAAATTATTGCTAATTAGTGAATGTAGTGAATTAGTGGGTCCACTATATGTATAGAGTAATTTTACAAATAATAATACTGATAATTTCTAGACAAAAAGTAATGAAATCTCATCGAAAACATACCATACACACCAACCAAATCAAATGTAGAGCTTGAATTACATGTTCTTGTAACTAAAATTTTAGGATATTCTATACAGAACTTGGCACCCATTTAGATCTAATTTTTTTTGAACTTGGCTATAATTTTACATCAATGTTTTTGATGAGAAAGATTAAACACATCAAATCAATTATTTTACTGTCCAATTGTTTGGATGTAGCTTTCTTATTTTTTCTTTTTCAGGTCGTAATATCCGACGCTAATGATAGAAAACTTACATTTGAAGTTTCATTTAAATTTACTGGCATAGTTGATTTAAATACTATTATGACGTAAGTATATTTTGTTTCGTTTTGATATTATTTAATATTTGACGACCTGTGTGGCACAATGGTTATCATACCGGATCGCCGCACCGAGGGTCCTGAGCTCGATTCCCAGCGAGGCGGAAATTTGAATGATGAGTTTGAATTTATGTTCTCGGTCTGGGTGTGAATGTCCTTGTCTAGTGTGTTGTCCATGGCACCCACGCTACAGAGAATCCTAGTGTGGGGCTATGAGTGTGAAGCGTTATTATTATTATATTCGGTATTTAAGTTTATAATATAGTATACTTATTTTAAGGACTCTGCCCACTACAGCGCACCATACTATGACCGTGTTGTGCACGTATTAGGCACGGAAACACGATACGCTCTACTATGCCCATTGATTTGTTTTTGTAGATATATGAAGACCGGTGGCACTAGTCTGAGCCCACCAACTGAGGCAATACAAGCAGTTGACGTCATTCTACGTCAAGCTACATTGGAATCCTATGTAAAGGTAATACAAAATAATCTTCCTATTGCAAAAAAAAAACTCGAATTGATCTGATTAGAGTTCTGAAATTAAATAGAAAGTTATTTGAAAGTTAGTGTGTTTTTTAAATCAACATTAGGTGAAGAAATATTTCTCCATAATATTTTCATTTATTTTTGTTGACATGAGCTATGAGTTTGTCACGTTGGTAATATTGTCTATACCTAGTCTGGCCATAAATACTGTTACTTAAAAACTTTTCTTTTTTTCAGCTTTTTAATTATTTTGAATTTGGAACACATATATTATTTTAAAAACTTCTTTCGATTTTGCGCCATTTCACATACTTTTTCGTGTTCATTATCAAATTACAATATGGAATGGGGTGTTAAAGAAAATAGGATTGCAGTGATCGCCTTGCACAAAGTGGGTGTGGAGCCGTCGGTCATATTCCAGACACTTCAAAAGCTTGGTATCAGCCGTATGTTCGTATATCGTACAATCAACAGATACAACAGCACTTCGTCTGTCGAAGACCAGAAAAGATCGGGGCGGCCGCGTGCTGTTAGAACTACAAAGGCTGTTAATGCTGTTAAAGCCAGAATTCGTCGAAACCCCATTAGGAAGCAAAAAATCTTATCGCGAGAAATGAAGATTCCCGCTAGGACTCTGTCGCGTATTATAAAACAAGAGCTCGGTGCTTATCGTCGATATACAGGACATGCCCTAAATCAATCTTTACAATTAAAGAGAGTGGGTCGATCAAAACGCCTTCTGTCGCGATACGCAGGGGAAAGGCACAGAAATATCTTCTTTACCGATGAAAAAATTTTCATGATTGAAGAACACTACAATTAGCAAAATGATAAAGTGTACGCTCACAGTTCTAAAGAAGCTGCTCAAGTGATCAGAAGGGTACAACGTGGTCATCATCCTGCGTCAGTGATGGTTTGGTGGGGCGTGTCTTATCAGGGAGTTACAAAACTGCATTTTTGTGAAAAAGGAGTGAAAACTTCAGCCAAAGTGTATCAAGATACAGTCTTGGATCATGTTGTGAAACCTCTCAGCAATACTCTTTTTAAAATTATACCGTGGACTTTCCAACAGGACTCTCCACCTGGTCACAAGGCACGAACTACCCAAGCCTGGCTTGGCAGACCTCAACCCTTTAGACTTCAAATTATGGTCAGTTTTAGAGGACATGGCCTGCTCTAAACGACACGGCGACATTGAGTCTCTTAAAAAATCTTTGGAGCAAGCAGTGGCGAAATTTCCCTTGGAAACAGTGCGTAAATCCATAGATTCGTGGCCAAACATACTAAAGGCCTGTATAAAAGCCAAAGGTGGCCATTTCGAATAGAATATTTTTTTTTAATTTTTTGCTGAGACTTTAATAAATATGTAGGTATAAATTTTATTAATATTGCATTACTTCATTTAAAAAAAAAGCATTTTCATTTGTAACAGAACTTATGGCTGGACTAGTTATATATAATATAACAAAGTTGTGTTTCTTAGAACACTTATAATTCAAGAAAGGCTGAACAGATTTTAATGATCTTTGATTCGTTAGATTTGTCTCGGCCCGGAATAGCAGAACAATTAAGAATATGGAAAAAAACACAACATAAGAAAACAGTTGTCAAAACACATGGCAGCTGTCAAAACAAATGACGTCTGACGATTGTAATTTGTTTTGACGTTTGTTATTTGTCTTGACGATTGTCATTAATTTTAACGGCTGTCATTTGTCTTGACGGTTGTCATTTGTTTCAACGATTGTCATTTTAACGATAGTTATTTATTTTGACGTTTGTCATTTGTTTTGACGATTCTCATTTGTTTTGATGGTTGTTATTTGATTAAAAGGTTGTCATTTGTTTTGACATTTTTGCATTTGTCTTGATTTATGTTATTTGATTTGATGATTGTCATTTGTTGTGACGGTCGTCATTTGTTTTAGCGATTGTCATTTTAACGATAGTCATTTATTTTGACGATTGTCATTTGTTTTGATGGTTGACATTTGATTTGAAGGTTGTCATTTGTTTTGACGTTTTTGTATTTGTCTTGATGTTTGTTATTTGTTTGGATGATTGTCATTTGTTTTGACGATTGTCGTATGTTTTGACGGTTGTCATTTGTTTTGATGATTGTCATTTGTTTTGATGATTGTCATTTGTTTTGATGATTGTCATTTGTTTTTTTCGATATATTTTAGGCAGTATAAAGTTCGCCGGGACAGCTAGTATTTATATAAAATATAATTTTTCTTTTTTAACAGGCCGGCCGTCAATTCTTTAGGCGGCCCGCTGATCCAAAAGACCTTGGCGATGGGCTCGAAATGTGGACAGGGCTCTTCCAGTCCGCAATATTTACCTCCCGGCCTTTTATTAACATAGACGGTATGTACTTTGACAACTTTCAATGTATTAAAACTTATCAACAGTTCTTTAGTGCTCAATTTATCTTTAATTTCATTGAACCAATACTAATTAAATTTAAACGATATTAATATAGGAAACTATAAAACACAGACATGTATCAAGAATAGATAACGCACGTGCCTACATTTGTGCCTACCAAGAGGTCACTTTTTGACACATTATAATAAAATAATAATAATAATAAACGCTTACACACTCATACACCTGCAGTAGGTTTATACTTGTGTCGTGGGTGACCAATTTGAAACCGATTCTCGACAACGATTAACGATACTCGAAAACGATTACCGATTATAATTACATGGCAAATCTATGAACGTTTGTAGGCGTAGGTATGTAATACATAAAAAGTACTTGAAAATAACCCAATTATTAATAATTTTATGTTTTGTTACCTATTATAAAGATATTGTTGTTTGGTGTTGATTTAACTTGATTATTTATTATATACACACGTTTCAAAAATATAAATAAAGAGATCATAATATTATTCTTCTATCGTTCATAACTTTGCGTAAAATGAATAAAAGAAAATTAAAACAAAATATAATATTTTTTTTCGAAAGACCATTTGTTAATTTATTCTTGAAGACTACGACACTAGTATTATAAATGTAATGTAAGTTTGTTACTTCTAGAGTTCATAACATGAAAATTTAAAAATTTCATCTCGTCCATAAATAATTACTTTTTAACAAAAAATAAAACCAACGAAAAAAAAACTGAAAAGCAAAAAATAAAATAAACCATTTATATTAAGATCCGAAATTAACAGTAAATAAATAATATTGAGATCGTGCCAAACGAACAACCAAAATTAATTACATAAAATTCATAATATTATGAGGGCAGCGCGGCAGCGGCATGCGATGCACACGGCAGCAGCAGCGTGGCGCACATCTTTTCGCCGTTTGTTTTTTCATTGGTTTGGCACCGCCTCAAAATTATGTATTTACTGTTAATTTCGGATCTTAATTTATAATACTAAATGGTTTATTTTATTTTTTGCTTTTCAGTTTTTTTTCGTTGGTTTTATTTTTTGTTAAAAAGTAATTATTTTTTAATTTTTAGTTGCTATAATACTTATAATTAATCGAATCGAATAATTATATATATAATTATATATAATCGAATACTTATAATCGTGTCGAATTGAGAACCTCCTCCTTTTTTTTCGTCGGTTAATTAACACACAAAATAACTAATACTATACTTAATTACCTAAAACAAAAAACCTTAAAAAATATAATACAATAATTAAAATATATTATTATTATTATATATTTTTTCTATGAGATTATATGAGATTATACTTGTCCCTGCCGTCGCTTTGAGCCAATTTTCACTAAATACGTTATTATTTCTTTTAATTCTTTATATAAATCTAAAACAATAGCCATAATATAACTTACCACCAAAACGTAGATAGGAATAACTCTTATCAAACATTATTATTATGAGTAGGTACCATTACAGTTCACCAAAAACATTAAAGTACATAACTATAGCGGATAATAAAACAATACATTGATACTAACTAAATTCCCGTATACGCATTATACTCGTAAAACGACACTTCACTGCACCGCACTTGCATTTTACACTTAACACAATGCATTCACACAATATCTTCTTGCGGGGATCTACCATTCGCGATACGTTGCCGATGTAGGGACCTCCTGACCATCTGCCTTTCCATCCATCCAATATGCATCTTCTTGTAAAAATTACAAAAGGCATAAAACGCAGCAACTAGCACGACGATCACTATTATCAGTAGTAATATGTTAGTGACTGTTCCAGTGGAGTAGCTGGATGCAGCATTCTGTCCATTGCCTGCAGCAGTTTGGACTATTTGGGTTTCTTTAGTTTGGCTGGACCCCATCACGACGCGATACTTTCTTTATTGTATTATAATAAAGCAGTGCACCCGTCAGAAGAATCAAGTTAAAAGTAAAATTCATCGCGATAATTTATTAGTACTTAGGACTCGCTTCATTAGAATGTAATTTTAATCCCGATAGTAACACATCACGGAATGTGGCGAGCGCCCATATATGGGACGTCTCAAATTCGCGCTGGCTGGGTCGCCATGTACTGTGATTGTAAAAGGAGGCGAATAAAAGACACGAAGGCTGTTACAAAACTGATTTATTAATAAGAAATAATAGAATATATGCAATGAGATACATAAGATAATAGGCACACCACTACAAGTTGATATCAGTTGCTAGTAGCAATAAAAGGCCGACTAAATGACACGGCACCTAAATACGATTTCAAATCCTTTTTGTCCCACGTAAAATGTATGAACTTACGGCATCTATTCTAGTTGTACATGTCTGCTATACATGTCTGTGGTAAAAAAAGTTTAATTATGCTTATTAGTACATTGTGATAATTATTACTTTAATAAGTAATCACTTTTTTATGACTTTAAAAATAAACTTATTATACAAAATCGTGACTAAAAAAAGTAAAGAAAAAAAAAACTCAAATCTGTTAAAGTATGCCATTTATAATTATTAAAGCAATATTATTGTATTTCAGTCGCCCATAAAGGGTTTCCGAGACAACAAATGTTAATAGACGCTTATTCGAGAGACTTCCGTCTTGACACATCGAAAACTATCTCAGAACAACGCGGTAGGAACGTGGAAGCCTTCCAACAGTATCTAAAAGGCTTGAAGGTACTAACTTGAATTATTTCATTAAATAAATAGATTTTATGTATTCATACAAAAATACCTATAAAAATAAATTGAATAACTGCTTGTAAGTCTTGCTGAAGCCATGATCTAATTTGACTTTCAATAAGTTTGGAAACATATTTTCTGATAATAATAAATAATACTTTAGCGGTGACTGTCTGACAGACAATGCCCCGACTTAACCAATTGAAGCATGAAATGGAAATTCATCCCCTATAAAATAGGGATAGGAAAGATATTACCGAGATATACGTATTACCGCGAATAAAGTCATGGGAACCAGCTAGTAATTAATAAAAAATCTCAACATCAGATTCAAATCAATATGCTTATGGCTTCAACCCATTAATGGCCGACTGAGTACGGGTCTCTCTTTTTGAGGAGGAGTTAGTGGAGGCGTTAGTGGCCAACATATTATGAATTATGATATTTATAATATGCTTATATTATTAAAATATTTCAGGTTACAGCATTCATCGGAGGTGACATTAAGAAAGGAATGCAACGACAGTTTACTTGTAACGAGCTAGTCGAAACGCCGCGCAAAATGTCTTTCACGATCAATGAAGGAACACCCCAAGCAAAACTGTCCAATGTTTATGAATACTTTGAAAAGGAAAAAAACTGTCGGTATGTACTTTTTTAGACATATTATTGTTCTAGTCAAGTTCGCATGTAACAATCATTAAACTCGCACCTGGCGTGAATAAGTTTGTTAATTATTCGAAGAGCTTACTTTCTAGGTGTTTGAAGATTGTATTTTATTTGTTTAGTTTGTGTTTTAATATTATATTGATTTGTAAGAAGGGTTATTAATATAACATTTTATACAAAGTAAAATTCACCATAAAATAAGATTTTCAAATAAAATACTAACTTAAATGCCCTAACTCAGAGTCACTAACGGCTACTTAAATCGCTCCTTAGTACAGAATTTGTATAGTGATTACTGATGCGAGTTATAGCTACTTTTATTTCACTATCACGTCGTGAAGTTATCTATTTCTTTCACTATTCTAACACGCGTCATAAATCACGACCTTTATATTTTTAACCGACTTCAAAAAAAGGAGGAGGTTCTCAATTCGACTGTATTTTTTTTTTTTTTTTTTTTATGTTTGTTACCTCAGAACTTTGGACTGGGCGAACCGATTTTGATGATTCTTTTTTTAATCGAAAGCTGATGGCTGTCATGTGGTCCCACATAAATTTTATTGAGATCTGACAATGGCATCCATGAGAAAACTACATAAGTCGTAAATTTGTGTTAAGATGTGCGCGACATATTGACGAATAACTCAATATCACGTCAACCGATTTCGATGATTCTTTTTTTAATAGAAAGCTGGTGCTTGTCATGTGGTCCCACATAAATTTGAACGAGATCAGACAAGTAGTTTTTGAGAATTTGAAGTCGGTTATTTTTTGTTAGTAAAATTTAGATTATTACCGTTATATTATTGACGATATTGTCACAGACAGTGGGTGCATTTTATTCCGTCTGTTACGTCATGTCGCAGTGATACCTGCCAAGTGATACATTATAATTCGCAGAATTTCATCATGTGAAAGAGAGAAAGCATCATTTGTGATTTGAGCGAAACAGCTAGAAAAGAGAATTTGTTTAAGAGAAATTGCGTCTTATTTTCAACGTCATTAGACTTTAGTTTGTCTGATTTTTTTTAAACTTGCTTAGGTAAATAACGCTACGTTACAAAAACGTCAAATTAAAACAAGTCTTATTTTAAACAGGGTAAGGTTTTGATTGAACTATGTAGGTACTAGAAATTGTTTATAATACTGAAATCACGTCGTTACTCGTGATACGGTGAGACTCACTTCACTTGTAATCTTTACACATTGGCCGGTGGCCCGCGTGAACTTAACTTAAATCATGCTCGCGTATGTAACAGACGGTTTCGATGCATGTACGAGGGAGCGTTTTTATATTCGCGGAATGGGGGATAAGGGATGGAAATAAAAAAACCAAATTATTTTTCCTTTTCAATATATTCACCTGAAAGACGGACACACTTTTCAGATCTTTCAATTAATTTGTTTATACCCTCATAAAAAAATGTTTTTAAAATACGCCGAAACGGCCTCCTTGACTTCATTATAGGTCGTAAATTTTTTACCCCGCGGCTCTTTTTCATTTTTGGAAATAGGTAATAATCACTCGGGGCCAGGTCTGGGCTGTAGGGGGAGTGATTTAAAATATCGAAGCCCACCTTATGCAAGGCAGCCAACGCAACGCGGCTCTTGTGGACGGGCGCGTTGTCGTGCAAAAGCAGCACACCTTTTGTCAATTTCCCGGTCTTTTTTCTTTAATGGCTTGTTTTAGTCGCTCCAATATTGATTCTCCGGTTATAGAAACACCTTTTTCTTTATAATCGATCAATAATATTCCTTCAGAGTCCCAAAAGATCGTTGCCATGAGTTTTCCAGCTGGTTGTGACACCTTAAATTTCTTGAGAGGTGCTGTGCCCTTTTTATGCCACTGCATGGAGTCTTGTTTCGACTCAGGTTCATAATGATGAACCCAAGTTTCGTCTCCAGTAACAATTTGACTTAATACACCATCTCTGTCTTCATAACAGAGCTCCAAAAATGCACGTGAACACTCTACGCGCCGTTGTTTTTGCGGCGGCGCGGCGTGAGCATTCTCGGCACCTATCTTGCACTGACCTTAATCATTCCAAGATGATCGTGCAGGATTTTAAAAATGGTTGTATCAGATACTCCAACCATTTCTGCAAGTTGTTTCTTTTTTAGTCGAGCATCCTCGAGTACAATTTTTTCAACTTTTTGGATAAGTTCTGGCGTGGTCACCTCTATGCGCCTGCCCGGCCTAGGATCGTCTTCAAGAGATTCCCTACTTTTTTTAAATCACCTGTGCCACTTGCACACTGTTCACGCATGGCCAAACTCCAGCCGTCCAAGACGAGACGTCTCGTCACTTCGAGGATTCGTTATTTAAATCGGCGAGCAATATTTTTATTATTCTCCTTTTGTTTTTTCTCACTGTCATTACTTTCTGTGTCTAATAATGTATTAAAAATCTTTCACTCCTAAACGGTTAAAATAATTATTTTATTTACTTCACCAACCATCCCCGTCATTAACACACACCATGGTTTTTCCTGGACAAGAGTCGCCGTAAACCAATGACATCTCATTCATTATGGTCGCAACCGATTTTCCTTGTTTGGTAAGGAATAGCGATGGGAAATATCGTTACTTTTATTTCACTATCAAGTCCGTGAAATTATTTATTTTTGTCACTGTTAAATCACCCGTGAAAAATCACCACTGGTATATTTCATTATTGACGAGTATTGTCACAGTGGGTGCATTTTATTCCGTCCGTTACATTTCGCAGTGATAGTGACTTGATTCAGTCATTACCAAAGCTCAGCGGTCAACTTACCGGCGACGATTTGTTGACGTTGTAAAAGGGGATTCCCTACTCAAAAAATTATTCCTTCCCCATAACTAGACACAAAAACCCACGATGACTTAAATCTCACAGACATCCCTCTAAATGTATTTATTATAAACTCCCACAACCCAACCAATTTCGAGAACCGAATTCAACAAGGTTGCAAACTAATTCACAGACCTGCACTCACACCTTGACCTCTCCCCTTCCAGAGGGCTGACCCATACAATATTTTGAATTTAAATGGCTAAACTCCCGTTGGCCAGTCAGTCCCAGGACCTCTGACTACTTTATCCTGCCCAATGAAAAAACAATATATATGCCCAATCAATTTCCCAATATAGCAGACCCCGATATTTGGGAAAAATTCTACGCTGTTAACCCCGACTGAAAAACCATCAATCACAGACACGTCCCACTACCACAGACTATATCGCCTCCGGCTATGGTCCAACCACAGACTCAAAATCAAGGGAGTGGAATGATTTAATATTTTATTCTATAAACAAGTCCTGAACCTTCATAAAGAAATTACAAATTCAGAAGTCCCATCTAACGAAAAAATAAATACTCGCCACAAATTGATAGAGACAAGAGGCTGAACAGACCACTGACTACAGAACCTAACGCAGCGATTTAAAAAGTCACTCTAATGGCGACCGAGGATTGGTCCATCTGTCTGACAGCGTCCTTGGCATAGAGTAACTTTGTATATACGGGAATAGAGGTCTATCTCTCAGCGAATTATGAGAAACAAAGAAAGACCTTCGGAGTAAATACTCAAAGCTATGACAAGTAGGTGATGACGTATGATCTGGCTATGGCTACCTTGGTATACTTAAAAATTCACAAAATACTCATAAAGTTAGATAAATTAACGATATCATCAAACTTGGTCTATTTCTTTTCCTTAAAAACCTTAACCTTTTAGACATAACAAACTATTTATTTATAGAAACTACAACAAACATTCGTTAGCGTGATTCACAAAGCAGGTCAGTGCCATCTATTGAAGTTTTCGTCAACCATCTATTGACATTATCGTCAATACGGTAACAACGCCATCTAGTTTTATACTTGGTAGTATGTTATAATAACAACAAATTCAGATGTCTCATAAACGTATGGAGTGGATGAAGTGGTTAACCATTTTTAATTTTGTTACATTATACATGAACTGTTACTCGGTTTGTAATGCTAAGATTGTCAAGCCTGGTCCTTGGCAACTACCACAGACTAGCCGTCAAACTGCCGCCCGTCAAAACTCCTCAATCACCAATTGTCACTGTCAACCGGCTTGTCAGTGTGAATTCTGTGAATTTTGGCCGGTGGCCGGCGTTAAGTCACAGTAAAAGGAATACTGTGGTGAATTCACAGTCCCGTTAAATGTAACAGACGGTTTCGATGCATGTCACTGGTGTGACAAGGTGAAGTATATTTAACAAGTGAAATATCCAGTGAAAGGTGAAATGTGCCATTCCTAGTAAGGAACTTTATAACGGCACGATATTCCATTTTTTCCATATTGCACTTTTCACTCCCGATTATGTTGCTTGGTTAACGATAGCTTAAAGACTAATTTTCTAATAAGAATGAAACTTCGTATGTATACTAATTATGAGTCACTGAACACGTTACGATGCTAATGAACCTTATACCTACAACCCTCTCATTCCGCGAACTTAAAAACGCACCCTCGTAACTGGTGTGGCACGTGAATTATGTTATAACGAGTGATATAACCAGTGATGCGTAAATTTGTGCCATGCCTAATGGTGATTCTTTACTAAGGAGCCATTAAAGTAACCCTTAGTGACTCTTAAGTTGTTGTGAAATCTGATCATCCTAAAAAATATTTCACAAATGATGTGTTACTTGTCCATCACCTGTGAAATGGAGGACCAAGGTATGAATGAACCAACTAAGCAAAGTTTTTTTTTTCAGCATTCGCTACCCGAATTTGAACTGTGTGTGGGTAGGGCCCAGAGAGAAGCACATATACTATCCAATGGAGTTTCTCCAAGTCTCCTACGGACAGGTAAATAAACGAATAATAAACATAAAAATACATATAAATAAAAGAAACATTTTGAAAGGTGCCATGTTGGGTAACAAATTAAAGGGTTTAATCGGAACCAATCAAATATAATAAGTATACATTGTACTTATAGCGTAATTTTAACGTGTTCGTGTTTTAGTTATTAACTTATATGTTGCTTGTAGGTGTGTAACAAACAGCTGAACGACATGCAGCTGTCTACATTAGTGAGAGAGTCCGCGACACATCCCTCCGTGCGAAAACAGAAGATTCAAGAAGTTATTGCAAATGTAAGTATAGGCAAATTGTCATTCTGACATCAAATTATATCAGAAATTATGTTATACTGTTTTTGACGACCCTGTAGCCTAGTTGGTAGCGACCACAGACATGTATAATAGTGGTCACTCACGGTCAGGCCATCGCGTCAAATGGCGTGATCTACAGCCAAAATTTGATCGTGAATGTGAAAAACTGATGGCGTGATATAAAACTCTGGATTTCCAATCGCGCCATGGCGTCACGCCGCAACATCGCGCCAACGGATCGTGAATGCGCAAACCCACATCAATTTTTTGTTTATTTCGCGCCGAGACGTCGAACGAAGGAGACAGTTCCAAAATTCATTGTTTAATTTTGTGTAACAAAATGGCTTCCGAACGCAACGTCATGTCAACGTCTTTCGATGTCAAACGCGACAATCGACATCGAAAGACGTTGACATGACGTTGCGTAATAGTAAATAAACAAAATAAACAGATGAATATCATATTATATTCCTTACTTCAAAATTTTACGTAAAATAAATAAAAGAGAATTAAAACAGAATTTAATTATTGTCATTTATTTATTGAAATCAAAACCTTTGTAATTTAATAATCAAAATAACAAAAATGTACCACCATTAATTTAGAAAGTAACACAAATGTTGAATAATTTTATGATCCAGTTTTATTTTATCTTAATCTTAATATATATAAATTACGTGTCACGTTGTTTGTCCGCGATGGACTCCTAAACTACTTAACCGATTTTAATCAAATTTGCACACCGTGTGCAGTTTGATCCAACTTGAATGATAGGATAGCTTACATCTCAATTTATAGTCAAAAAACTTTTGACAGAACGAAGTCTGTCCGGGCAGCTAGTCTTAATATATATAAATTACGTGTCACGTTGTTTGTCCGCGATGGACTCCTAAACTACTGAACCGATTTTAATCAAATTTGCATACCGTGTGCAGTTTGATCCAACTTGAAAGATAGGATAGCTTACATCTCAATTTATAGTCAAAAAACTTTTGACAGAACGAAGTCTGTCCGGGCAGCTAGTCTTAATATATATAAATTACGTGTCACGTTGTTTGTCCGCGATGGACTCCTAAACTACTGACCCGATTTTAATCAAATTTGCATACCGTGTGCAGTTTGATCCAACTTGAAAGATAGGATAGCTTACATCCCAAGTAGCACTCGGGGCTGTATAAGGGCTGTCTAATGGTTCACACGTGAACTATAAGCGGTAAGTCAGCTGTATAAGAGCTGTAGAGCACGCTTTACAGCCCTTATACGACTGATTTGGGCACAAGTTATACAGCCTTAAGTTCATTTTAATAGTAGCATTTAAATAGCAGTATAAGATGTAACACGTTACCTTAAAGCTGATTAATGGCAGTATATGGGACCCGATGTGATCCAATAAACAGCCAAGAGTGTAATAGGGAGTAACATGTGGCTAATTATTCAGCCCGCTTCTGTATGTTACACACTTTGCCGCTGGCGTGACTGGCAACTTTTGAAGCCGCCGGCTTTGCAGCACAAATAAGCCATATTCCTACTCAGCCCTGTCCTTGAAAAAATTGCCTACACCCGCGCGGTACTTAAACGCGCGCGTCCACTGACAGTATTTTAATTTTATCAAACGACTTGAGTTTATTTGTAGTTTTGTAATTGTGAATATTACATCTTCTATTTTAAAAATGAAATTAGTTGTGAATGAATGAAATCCCGGATATCTCAGAAACGGTGCGTCCTAGACGATTTTTGACACGATTCCCAACCCCCGTACATACCCCAGTCCCGATTACATAACCTTGCTGTACCCATCGCTAACCTCCACCCAAATTTTCAACAATTTTTTTTTTTTTTGGAAAAACCGGAAATCCCGGATATCTCGGAAACGGTGCGTCCTAGACGATTTTTGACACGATTTCCAACCCCCCTTGAGAACCCCCAGTCCCAATTACATAAACCTTGCTAGACCTACCCCTAACCCCCCACCCAAATTTTCAACAATTTTTTTTTGGAAAAACGGATATCTCGGAAACGGTGCGTCCTAGACGATTTTTGACACGATTTCCAACCCCCCTTAAGAAACCCCAGTCCCAATTACATAAACCTTGCTGGACCTACCCCTAACCCCCCACCCAAATTTTCAACAATTTTTTTTTGGAAAAACGGATATCTCGGAAACGGTGCGTCCTAGACGATTTTTGACACGATTTCCAACCCCCCTTAAGAAACCCTAGTCCCAATTACATAAACCTTGCTGGACCTACCCCTAACCCCCCACCCAAATTTTCAACAATTTTTTTTTGGAAAAACGGATATCTCGGAAACGGTGCGTCCTAGACGATTTTTGACACGATTTCCAACCCCCCTTAAGAACCCCTAGTCCCAATTACATAAACCTTGCTGGACTTTTGACTTACAGCAATTAGCTGAATAACACTCTCAAAGGGGTAAACTAAACAGCTTTAAGCTGAATAAGTGCCCACACGTGAACTTTTATAACTCCAGCATTATAACGTCGTATTTGTGGACCCTTAGACAGCTATTGGCGTATATTTACCCTCTTATAATGCTCTTATTCAGCTTCTCGCATTATAACAGTAACGTTATCGCATTATAACACCTACAGGTATATTATATTAGGTTAACATTACACTCTTATACAGACCTTAGCTGTATATTAGGTTAACATTACACTCTTATACAGACCTTAAACAGCTTTAAGCGTATTTTTCGCCTTTATACAGCTAATACATCACAGGTGAACTCATATAAGAGTGAATTAATGCTTTAAGTTCACTTGTACGCTAAATGTGAACTCTTATTCAGCCCCGAATGCTACTTGGGCAAAATTAAAAACTTTTGACAGAACGAAGTCTGTCCGGGCTGCTAGTATTTTATAATTTTACAAAGAGGAAAGTTTTGATTTATTGTTTTTTTTGTTATGGATAAACTGAAACACTACTGGACCGATTTCAAAAATTCTTTCGATTGATGAAAAACAACTGGTCAAGAGCTTGTAAGGCCATGCGCAATGTAGGGTTCCATAGTTGTAAGTTGATCGATTATTACTCGTTAACAGACATGATGAAACTATAAAAAAATACAGTTAGTTACCTTTGGAATAAAATTTGTGTTACAAAATATATATCTATGAGAATATTTATTTATTCGACGATTCTCAAAATCGATTAAAATCGAGAAAAGACAGGGTAAATGAAAAACACTATATACTATATTTGACCGAAAAACGACAACATTGACAGTACCACGAAGTAAAGCGTTACTTAGCAACGATTGATAGTAACGATTGTTGTATTTTCATTGCGTGTTCCAACAAAGAAGCCCTAAAATTTTTTAACCAAAATGAGCAGTGTATTGTCTAGTATGTAGTACATATACTCAGTAAGTGCTCGTCATTGTAAAACGTGGTAAAACCACAATAAACATTAAATAATTAATTTTAAATAGATAGAAACACAATTTCATAACGAAATTACTTAGCGATGAAAAAAAATGTTTTATCTTTCCTAACTATATTTGTAGATTTTCTACAGTTTATAACATTAAAATCAGGCATTTTTCGTTAATTCAGTTGACATCTGTTGCCAATAGCAATGAAAGTCCGACTAAATGACACGGCGCCTCATTATGGTGGTCACTCAAGGTCATTCCATCGCGTCATTTTTGGAGAAACGCCAAGCGACATATGTCAAAATGGCGCGATTGGACATACAAATTTTTTAAATCACGCCATCAGTTTTTCACATTCACGATCAAATTTTGGCTGTATATCACGCCATTTGACGCGATGGACTGACCGTGAGTGGCCACCATTAGGATTTCAAATCCTAATTGTCCCACGTGAATTGTATGAACTTGCCGTATCTTTATTTCAGTTGACATCTGTTGCCAATAGCAATGAAAGTCCGACTAAATGACACGGCGCCTCATTAGGATTTCAAATCCTAATTGTCCCACGTGAATTGTATGAACTTGCCGTATCTACTCTAGGTATACATGTCTGTGGTAGCGACCCTGCCTGCAAAGCGAGGGGTCCTGGGTTCGATTCCCGGCCGGGGCAGATATTTATGTGACAGATAAATATTTGTACTCGGGTCATGGTTGCTATTGTGATGTGTTATGTGTGTCGTCCATGCCACCCGCGACACAGGTAAAAACCTACTGCGGGGGTATGAGTGTGTTAACGTTTATTATTATTATTATTACTGTCCTCTCATATTATAGATGTGAAAGTTTGTATGAATGTTTTTTAATCTTTCACGTAAAAACTACAGAACGTATTTTCATGAAATTTAGCGTACAAGTAGATCATGATCTACCATGATGACCATGATAAGATATAAATCTGCAGGCAGAACGCTAGTCTTAATATATATAAATTACGTGTCACGTTGTTTGTCCACGATGGACTCCTAAACTACTTAACCGATTTTAATCAAACTTGAACACCGTGTGCAGTTTGATCCAACTTGAAAGATAGGATAGCTTACATCTCAAAATAATAATAAAAACTTTTG
The DNA here is from genome assembly GCA_911387775.1 of Thymelicus sylvestris. Lineage (NCBI taxonomy): Eukaryota > Metazoa > Arthropoda > Insecta > Lepidoptera > Hesperiidae > Thymelicus > Thymelicus sylvestris. The sequence goes on from OU426893.1 coordinate 11,735,081, forward strand.
ACAGAACGAAGTCTGTCCGGACAGCTAGTAGTTAATATAATGGTATATAAAGTATTTAAAAAAAGCAAATCAACAACCTACAATTATCCCACTGCTGGGTTCGGGGTCTCCTCTCACAATATGAGTGGTACAGCCACAGGTATAGTCTACCATGCTGGCCAAGTGTGGATTGGTAGACTTCACACACCTTTAAGAACTTTATAGAGAACTCTCCGCTGTGCAGGTTTCCTCACGATGTTTTCCTTCACCGAAGCAAGTGATAATTAACTTCTAAGTCCGTGCCAGGATTTGAAATCGGGCCCCTCCATTCGGGAGACCAACGTTCTAACCGCTAGGCTATCACTGCTGCTATAAAGTATTAGTAATTATATTATTACAGATAGGTAGTGTCTGTTAGTGAATATCTGAAGGACTGTTTCAACTCATACTTAGTAATATTTACACAACAGCATATTTATTTCATAGAGTTTCTAACAATACTTCGCTTGGTGATTCAAAAACATTTTCATGCTAACTCGGCACTATGTAAACTATGTCATCATGAATTATAATTTGTTAAAACTACATGAGTATGCATGCTGTTTTTGGTACATCGCGCTCAGACAGACTATTTCTTACTAATATCAACATTTGTAATTGGTCAACAACATAATTGCTAAATCAGCAAATATTCATTTACATGAAGTTACTTTGTGTCCTTATCTTTTAGATGAACTATTCTAAGAGTGAATACTTCAAGAAATTTGGCCTTGACATAGCAAATCAGTTTTTGAATGTCGAAGCGAGAGTACTCCAGCCTCCGAAAATTGATGTTGGCGGAGTACCAGTGGAGCCAAGGTAAGAAATACAATACTAAACAAAATGTTTATTGTTTACCAATAAAAAATATAAAATAAGGAATGCGTTCTGTTGGCTTGAGAGCCAGTTCTTTCTTTCTTTTTCTTCCCTCTTCCTGGTCGGCAACGCATCAGTAATGCTTTTGGTGTTGCTGATGTCCATGGGCGGCGATGGCCACTTACCATCAGGTGGATCGTCAGCTCGTTTGCCGGCTATTTCAATAATAAAAAAAGTACTTAAATATTTTTACTATGATACGGGTACTCACGATATACGTTTTGTACTACATTTCGACCCAGTTGCATGGATCGTAGTCACGGCTGAACTGGTACAAAATGTGTATATTATATCGTGAGTATGAATAGGTTAACTTAAGGTGATTTGTTCGCAGTACTCACACTGATGCAAATTACAATGATTTATTGACTTTATTGTACAGTTTTTAAAAAGAACATTAGCTAGTGCCTGTGACGTCATTCATATTTTTTGTTTCTACGGATAGATAGTTCAACTTTATTATATTAGTGTAAATAGGTAAATTGATATCACAACAATCTTCTTTTAGGAAAGGTGTTTGGCAATCCAGGAAGCTCTTGAAACCGCAACCACTTGATTCCTGGGGTTTGATTTCTGTGGACACCGACCCTAGAACTTCTTTTGATAACATCGTGAATATGGTAGGTTTTTTTTTGGTATTTCAGCGAGATCTGACAAGTAGTTTTTGAGTTATTTTAAAGTCGGTTATTTTTTGTTAGTTAATATTTAAATCCATACTATCCATACTAATATTATAAATGTGAAAGTGTGTTTGTTTGTTTGTCCGTCTTTCACCTCGCAACGAAGCTGTTATATGGTATGGTTTTTGTGTGTGGGGATAGTGAGGAGGGTGGAGAGTACCGTAGGCTACTTTTTACCGCGATAAAACATCCCCATGGGAAGATCGATATTTTGTTAGTTGCTCTAGATATTTAGTTCCGGGTGTTGTTAATAGATGGCGTTAGTAAAATTCATTTGCAAGTTCTGAATCACGCTATCAAATGATACATGTTTACATAAGTCATAGGCAACTAAATCTAACTAAGTAAAAGTAAGTAGGATTTGTAAAATAAAAAATCGATCTCTACCGCGGGCTAAAGCTAGTACGTAATACTATAATTGTCCATTCTTCTCGTAGTAATTATTCGCTTATTGTATTGAAACGTTGAATTTGTTTACAGATTATGGGCGTCGGCAAAGATATGGGTATGACGGTTACAGCCCCTAAAATGGTATCATTCAACATCAGAATTAATGAGCTTATGAGAACTCTGCAGGCGGTCAAGGATAAAGGATTAATTTTTCTCTTTGTCATTATATCTGCACGGGGAAGAGATTATTATCATCGGGTATGTGTATTTTATTAATATTAAATAAATTATTTTAAATCATGTTTTTGTATATTTTAATTGGCATATTGTTTTTATTACTTTGACATTGTTTTAAATGCAAATAAAAGGTGGAAAGTATATGCCCGTAATAATTGCCTTAAGTATGTAATTTTTAGATTGGGTAAGACAAGGACTGTTATACTAAAGTGTCTAACGCCCCAACACAGAGTCACTAACGGTTACTTAAATCGCTTCTTAGTACAGAATTTTTATGGCAATTCTTTACTAAAGAAGCGATTTAAGATTTAAAGATTTATTTGTCACAAAAAACGGTTTCACAATATAAATGATCGTTAACATCGACAATAGTATTAAACTGTGTCGCCGCTATATACGATTAAATTAACCGTTAAAGTAACCGTTATGGTGGCCACTCACGGTCAGTCCATCGCGTCAAATGGCGTGATATACAGCCAAAATTTGATCGTGAATGTGAAAAACTGATGGCGTGATATAAAAAAATTGTATGTCCAATCGCGCCATTTTGACATATGTCGTTTGGCGTGGCTCCAAAAATGACGCGATGGAATGACCGTGAGTGACCACCATTAGTGACTCTGAGTTGACCTTATAATATATTTTAAATTATTGTTAATTGTCATTTTTTACTTGGCAGCTTAAACGCACAGCAGAACGCGAAGTTGGTATTCTTACACAATGCATTAAGGAATTCACGGCTACTAAGAAATGTAATGATCAGACTATTCGAAACATCATGTTGAAGGTAAGAAGTAGTGTATAGAAGTAAAACTGTTTGCTTTTCAGCGGCTCGGTCGCGTAAAAATAAGTAAAAAAACCTTTAAATTTCGTTATTATGAATCCCTACACTCTACGTCTACAGGGAGTTATTTATAAGTATGTTATAGAATTATAGATATACATCTTATAACTTTACAAAACGGTTCGGTCAAGAGAATATGAAGTGCATAGATAAAAGCAAATTTTATATTATGACCTGGTTGATGTATTATAATTTTATTATCTTCCATAGGTTAATGCGAAGTTGATGGGAATCAACCACGCCTTGGACACCCGTTCTACCCCCGTGTGTCTACAGCAGGGTAAAGTAATGTTGGTTGGCGCTGACGTCACTCACCCTTCGCCTGATCAGGTAAAATTTTATATCTAATTTCATACATACTAGGATAGTCCTACTAATATCCTGCTAATATGATAAATCTGTAACTCTCACGTTTATATGCTTGAAATTGAATTGATTTCCATGAGATTTAGCACATAAGCAGACTATGACCGGGAATAAGATATATGGATACTTATAATCCTGTAATTTATGATTATTGAGTGAGATATTTTAAATATTGTTTCTTTACAGAGTTCAGTGCCTAGTATTGCGGCGGTCACAGCTTCAATCGACAATAAATTCAGTATATATAACATAACGCTCAGTGTACAAACACCAAAGGTAATTCAAAGATTATTTATCCACGAAAACAAATGAACTGTAATGAAATTGTTGGTACATAAATGCAAACTGGATCGCAACAGTTTGTGAAACTAGTAAAAACAAAGCAATCAAGCAAAATATTTATTTTGGTCAAGTAAATTGGACCAAAATTTTTTTGAAGTTATACTTCTAGTTATACGTCAAAAGCTCCGCGCGTTTGGAAAAAAATATGAGAGTAAAATTTTTACGATGCGACAGCCAAAAAGCGACATGATGAAGGTGCTACTATGCGACTATGTATGTACTAGGCGCACAGCATTCGCTGGAGTTGTTTTGGATTGCTAGCGCGGGTCGTGGGTGCGAGCGAGAGGTACTTATAATAAGTAAGAAGAGTAAGCATAATTTCTTACGTGTGTACATAAGTACACACACGCGTTTACTTCCTATTTCACCACATAAATTTTCAATAAGTTTTCTGATTCACGCTGTGTATAGTTTGTCAGCCAATATAACCGTTAGCGTTTTATTTACCGATCTTACTATTAGTATTAATCCTAACTATTCCAATTTTCCAACAGAAAGAGATGATTGTTGATTTCGAAGACATGATGGTCGAGCATTTGAACGTGTTCGAGAAACGCAACCGTGACCTGCCCAGTAAGATATACGTGTTCCGCGACGGCGTATCGGAGGGCCAGTTTGCTCAGGTACGTATTAGAACTTGAGTAAAACAAATTAATAAATATTTCTTTATGTATAGAGCCAACAAGTGAATAGGTAATGTGAAAAACAAGAGAAGAGAAAGATTTTAAGCTCTTCACGGCCCTCAGCAGGATTACAACGAATCGTTTAGCTGCTGACTCAAGCACAAGATTGGTAGCTAGCTAGCCAGACAGGCAGGTTTCACGGAAAGATAAATGTTAATACCAATAATAACATTAACGACTTCATAATAATATATGCGAAATCCTAGCAAAAGGCCGGAATTTGTCGCCTCTTACGACATCCTGGACTCACGGATTGGGATTGGGGTCAATCTTCTAGGCCGCCTCAATTTGACTACAATCAACCGTAACCATGTTAAACTATTTCAGGTGATGAACAGTGAGCTTCAAGCGGTTCACAATGCGTACAAACGTAAAACCGGCCCCACATCTACCAGGCGACCTGAAGTCTTGTTCCTTCTAGTACAGAAGAGACATCATACGAGGTAAGTCTTAAGCTGAGAACATACTATCGGACGTGGATGACGGATGCGGCTGACAGCCGCGACTTAATAGGTATCTAGTTAATGAATGTACACTGAGCTGTGCAAACTATCGGAGGTAAGTCGCGGATGTGACCTTGAGGCGTTCGGACGTCCGAGAGATATCTGGCGCGCTGGATGTTTTTGTCAGCCGAAAACGTCCGCGGACGGTATTTCATGGTATGCACGGGGTGCGGGACGCGTCCATGCGTCAGAAGGACGCGGACTACGCGAGAGCTTGAACGTCGTGTACATATCTAAGTAAAAAAGTACGAACGAATTATCAAGTGTGTTCGCAACAGGGAATTACTGTATAATAATTATAAATTAAAGGATAACAAACATGTTTCAAAAAACAAGAAGTCTGGGAGAAAATAGCTGAAATATCCTTTCTTTATTTATGTCATGGATCCAAACACTTCTTTATATTTTCTTTCTGGGTGGACAACATACCTATACTGAGTAGACAATAATTCGAGAAAATCGTCCTCGACATGCTTCTTCGTCTACAGTTCTTTATGGAATAGGCGTTGAACGCGTCCGCAAGCCACGTCTCAAAAGACTGTGCACACTTATCCGCGTCCGTCAGCCGCGTCCGATAGTATGTTTTCAGCTTTAGGGTTTACTCACACTGATGCGGCGTGCAGCACTTTAAAATAGCAGCAATTTAGACCTTATAGACTATATGAATAGGTAAATAATTCAAGGAGAACGAAAAAGTGCCTTGTCAATTTACGCCTTCGTGGCTCTGCATACTTATAGTTGATTTTAAAGTTTCATAAAAAAATGTGTATTTTTTTAAAATTTTGATATGAACTACTGTTTCGCATTGATAAGATTTGAATGAGAGATACTTTGAAACTTAGATGTAGATTTTAATGAATTAATGCAATTTCAGATTCTTCTCGTCAGATGATAATAACGTAGAACCAGGCACTGTTGTGGACACACAAATCGTGCACCCTAAAGAAATGGATTTTTACCTGGTAAGATATATTAAAGTTATATTAAACGAGTAACCGCCCTCGCTTTGCTTCGGTTTTCTAATTTTTTACACCTTGGGTTGCATTATTGAAGTTATATTAAGGATCCCTAATTTTTTTGAAAATATTATATAGCTTATGCCATCGCGGGGATAGTGTACCTTCCCAACAAAGAAAGAATTTTTCGAATCGTTTCAATAGTTTCGGAGCCTATCCAAAGCAAACAAACAATCAAATCTTTCCTCTTTATAATATTAGTATAGCTAACGAATTAGTAATACATTTAGTTATGGCCCACTGTTTACCGGTCAAAGATATAAAAACCCATATCTCTCCCCCAGGTATCCCACCAAGCGATCAAAGGCACAGCCCGCCCGACCCGCTACCACGCCGTCTGTAACGACGGCCGCATCGCTCAAGACGAAGTGGAGCAACTAACGTATTATCTGTGCCATCTGTACGCGCGCTGCTCTCGCTCGGTGTCGTATCCCACGCCGACGTACTACGCGCATCTTGCGTGCAATCGGGCCCGATCGCTGACGTTGTAAGTACACGTTTTTTTATCTATCCCTCGGCGCAGTAAGTTTGATGTTTCTCTCTGTGTGTGTGTGTGTGTGTGTGTGGGGTTGGGGGGGGGGGGGGGGGGGTGTGTCGGGCAAAAACTCACATACTATCTGTGCCATCTGTACGCACGCTGAATTCGCGCGTGTCGTATCCCATGCCGTCGTACTACGCGCATCTTGGTGCAATCGTGCGTGCTCGCTCACGTTGTAAGTAAACGTTTTTAACCCCCGACGTAAAAAGAGGAGTGTTATAAGTTTGATGTTTGTGTGTGTGTTATTTACTTAAATAGTATACAAATGAAAAGATGATTATTACGCTCATATCAACGCACTAGGTTTGTCTGTGTCGGCGGTCACATGGAGACAAATGAGACATCACAAACTCGCCTGTATCTTTATTTGTCACATAAATGTTTCAGTATAGGAAAAATATTATGTTTATTTTTTATGTTATGGTTACGTTTTCTTCTCGTTTTATGAGTGTTAGTACCAATATTTTCTTTTTTCGCAGTGGAGACAGATTTTCGAACGCTGATCTTGAGAGGGCTCCACAGAGGCTTCGTGTGCTGGAAAGAATCCTTGAAACTAGCAGGATGTTCTTTGTTTAAGCAGAAAAAAGATGTTTAAATCATAATAATGTAACAACATAATAAAACAAAAAAAAAAAAACAAAAAAAAAAAAACTATAGTTACATCCCACGCCACATTTTCTATGGAGTCCGTTAATCTTTCAGTATATTTATTTAGATTCTATACAAAGTTATCTATCGCTTTTGTATCTAATAAATGGCATGAAAATATCTTACTCATACGTCTACATATAATAATGGTATACAGATTATATATTTACTTTAAAATAATTTTCAGGAATTCTTCATATTTTTACACTTTTTAAATAAAACAAGATTTTCCCAATAATTTCGATATTTACATGATTAGACCTACTCTAGTTCAATAAGATTTTGGAATCTGAATATTGTGTTAGAAAATTAATAACGCTATTTCTCTGAATGTTTATATGAGATAAGATTAATATTATGTATTCGAAATAATTAAATAATCAAGTAGTAGGTATAATCCTCAAGATAATTATGCGGTTACAATATTTTAATCTAAAGACAGATTCGGTTGCATTTCTTTTAAATCACAACTTACCTAATGTATTTAATATTTTATATTGTAATTCTTCTTTATATATTGTTCTTTTTGTTGCATTAAAATTCTTACTGTTAAGTGACACTAATTTAATTAATGATAATTATGATTTAAGAACCTGTCGAGACTATAGAGCATATTAAATTAAAAAGTTATCTCATACAGCTACTTTTGCTTTTATTTCGTGAAAGTTGCGATATTGAGACAATTTTATTATTATGAAATTGTATAAATTCCTTAAAAAAATAGCACAAAATGAGAAATGTGGTTAGCGGCGATATTTTTGACTGAATGTAGACTTAGCGTTTATGCGTTTGACGTTATCAAGCGCGCGCTGTGATAACACTGATGACTGACATCACGCTTTATATGCGACGAAAAGACAAGTAATATACCGTAAGTGGATAACAATAAAGTTGAAATTTCAATGAAGCTCATCGTAGCCTCAAAAACATACTTGCCGATGTGCCTGGGCATGCATTTCAATATTAAAGTCATATAAATATTTCGTCAAATAATAATGTCTCTGTATGCCGAGTCGCTAATCGTCGCTGGCACTTAAAAGAACTAAGATGTTCTTGTTCAGTAGCTCGATCACGAATATTTGCGAGAAAGTATTCGTATGGTTAACGTAAGCAATTTGTATGGCATTTATTCAAAAGCGCCCCTATCGTGCGTAAATGGTACTAAAATGCCATACAAATTTGACAAATTGCTTACGTTAACCATACGAATACTTTCTCGCAAATATTCGTGATCGAGCTACTGGTCTCAGTAAAGCGCCAAACATCTAGGATAGTGTTAAAGTAGTCTGTGTAGGTTTGTGTATATGATTGTGTATATGTAGTTATGGTTTAATGTCACCTGTGTTATTTATGTCGCATTATAAATTAAATATAACAGCCCTCAATATAACTTGGAACACTCATAACTCGTAAATGCATAGCGTAAATGGGACCGATTGACTACGATGCCATGACAACATTCAGTTCTTTGATGCAACAGTTTTTGCAGAATCTTTGTTCTATCCTGTAGTTTGTACCCGATTTAATGATTTATAGTATAGAACAGCTACTTTGCGAAAATTTATATTTTTTTCGGGATCCAGTAAAAAAGCTGTTCTATAAAAATGGACTGCCGTGCGATCGTAGACGTAGGTAAATAAAAAATACTTACAGGTATTGGACCTATGCTGTTCGATAAAAAATAATATTTAAAACATTAAGTAACTATGATGTAGTGTAATGTAACCAATGTTTTAATTTCAGACTACATTTAGGTACAACCGATGTCATCGAAGTAGGTACTTTCACTTTCTGTAAACTGAAATCGAAAGCTTTGTCCTTTGTCTATCGTACATCAAGAGTTAGCTTGTATTTATGCTTTCTAACATAGTCGAATCTATAATTCGACGGACCATTATAACAAATAGTGTTGCTATCTATTGCTAACAATCCAGAGATAAAGTAGGAGATTTGTTAAAAAGTGATGACAAGTCTTTGGTTATAGAAGGAAGTGGTTTAATTATCTAGATGTCTGCTGTATACATTTTTAGGACACCGTTTGTAATTGTTACTAATTGAATCTATAAATAATAAGTTCGAGTTCCTTTTGTAAGTTATTATTAATGTGTGTTATTGCATATTGTATTGTTTCGTTTATTTTTATGAATATAATTATGTAGTATCTTAAGAGTATAAAGTTGTTTTTATTTAAAAATACCTAACCAATAAATTAATCATTTTGGTCAGAGGGAAGGAGACCAGAGGACGGTATTGGGAATATTAGGACATTTTGGGTCAGTGGGAAAGTTGAATAAAAGCAAAGTGCGTTTCGCGAGATTAATTTTATTTAATAATACTATACAAACTTAAGTTAGTGCTCGAAAGCAGTGTCAGCAAGGGCCTTAAATCACAGAAGACATAATAGGACTTTTAATAGCGGATTTTATCGCATACAAAGTACATGTCATGTTATATTATGTAGTAAAATAAGTATTTAACTTTTTGCTTTCCTTAATAGACAATACAATATTTTAAGAGACAAGTGATATTGGATATGTTTAACTGTTTTTAATTTGTGATGTTTTGAACTGGTTCAATTTCAAACAACGTCATTTCAGTAGGTATAACAATTTTTTAACAATGCCAATGATAAATTAAAAAAGGTGAACAATTCAATTGAATAAAATATGCCAAATCTAAGCGTACATAATAAAAATCTTAATTGTTTTTATAGCACAAGACTATAAGCATGCGAAGAGTTGAAGACGCGCGCCGCGCCGGTATTACAGGCAATATCCATACCGGTAAAAAATGTACAATACCAATTAACTCAGAACAATGATTTCCCGTCTTTCCATCCTACTTAAATTCACCTTGGCATCATCTCGATAGGAATGACCATGCCTACCTTTAATTAGATAGATGCCTAAACTATGATGTCTCACGAAAAACCCGTCGCATGCTTGTAACGTGTAATTAAAATGAATCAACAAATCAAGGTAGGTACCTAACTGGGTTGTGACATATTTTTCAAAATATGTATTTTTTATTTAATAAAGAATGAAAAGTAAATTTAAAATATAATAATAACTGCCATTAAAAGGATATCTAGGTGACGGTGAAGTTTAAATAATTCTCTTTATTTGTTTTTCTGTTGGAACATCGTTTATTATATCTGAGTTGAGTGATATCTTCGGTTTTTTGGTGCCAGGTTTTATCGATATTAAGTTTGTTTTTGTTGCTCAGTTCCTTTTGAAGAAAAACACGATAAATGTTAGTATCTACTCCTACTACAATTATAATATGAGACGATGGGCTGCTTTATACTCCCATAATAGGTAGGGCTTGGATAACTTGGGATACTGGTATGACTGCAAAAAAGTTGTAGGTATTCGTCCCTGAGCAAAAATCGTGGCACCGTAGCCCAGTGGGGTGATTTATCCTGCGAAGCCAAGGGTTCCGGGATTCTATTCCCGGCCGGGGCAAAAACGTAGTACGGAAAAAACAATTTTTGTGGCTGATTAAACATTTGTACTGAGTCGTGGGTGTTTGTTTATGTGTTTGTTTGTTACCATCTTATTTTTGTCACCAATGCCAATGTCATCAAAATAATATGTAAAAAAACGTTTCAGAGTACCGATGCATTTACTCTAGACTAGGCTTGCAACGAATAGTATATTCGGCAGTATACCGAATACCGAATATTCGGCGAGCCCCCTGACCGAATAGCCGAATATTAGGAAAAAGTATTCGGCAGGATTTTAGCGCCAAAACTTGTACACGTGATTGTTTCGCGCTCGTTCGTTCTAGTGTACCTACCCACCGCCCGCGCGCCCGCAGTTGCTCTGCACGGTTTAAAATGCAGTTTCAACAGAAATGGATCTTTTCTTAAGTATTAGTAATATGTAGGTATATCACGTCATGACAATCCGTATACTTGGTGGCAAGCAAGGAAATTTAAATTTTCGTGTTTGATCAAGATTGCAGCAAAATATTTGTCGGCGCCAGGAAGTAGTGTTTATTCAGAGCGCCTTTTCTCTGAACCTGGGAGACCATCCCAGAAACGAGAAAAAAAGAAGTAAACTACTTCCTAAATGCAGAAAAATTAGTCTTTCTGCACCATAACCTTCCCCTTCTAAATTTTAATTATGAAAATAATTCAAATGCATAGAAAAATTCTTAACTTTTCTAATATGTACCTACCAATGACTACTTAAATGATTATAAAAGAAATGAAAACCTTAGCTTACCCTTCTAAATTTAGATTTCGACAATAATTCAAATACATAGAATTCTTAACTTTTCAAATACAGAAGATGATTATGTACCTGTGTTATGTACCAATGACTACTTAAATCATTATAAGAGAAATAAAAAGATGAATATAGTTATATACGTAATGAATCGATTTTGTTTTTCATTTTACCAATTATCTCCCTATAAAAAAATATATTACATAAGTATTCGGTATTCGGCCGAATAATTTACACATATTCGGTATTCGGCCGAATATAATAAAAGCAGCCGAATAGGCCGAATACCGAATAGTAACCGAATATTCGTTGCAAGTCTACTCTAGACGAGAACTATAATGACGTTAACCTCCCACATGCAAACGAAGGAGCGCGGCGTGATTTATAAATTGGTGTCTATTCGCAAATTGCTCTATTAGTAAACGCTTGTAACAAATACTGTAATACTTCGTTTGGGTATTTAGGCCAAGGACATAAACAACACATTAAGTAGGTACTTATATTACTTATGTCCACTTAATAATATTGCGAACAAATCCATACCTTCGTGATTCTAAAGGTCAGTGTATTTTCGACGTGAAGAATTATTCTATTTTAACTAACAAAACAACATGGATATATACGAGTATCAGATATTTAAGCCATTTGCCAATACAGACTGATCTTCAAGGGGCCCAAGGGGGCCCTTGTATTAATACCACTAGGTACGTACCATGGAATAAATAAATAATGCAATACACTAATAATCGCCCCACAGTAGGATTCCCTGTGTCGTGGTTGCCATGGACAACATACAAAGACAAGAACACATACCTAGACCACGCACAGAAATTCAAACTCTTCATTCAAATTTCCGCCTCGCTGGGAATCAAACCCTGGAACCCTTAGCACGGCCGACGGTCCGGCGTGGTAACCATTGCGCCGTACACGGAACGTCAAATATCGTTATCGATATATCATATAGGTACGCGTATCAGGATATGCAGAGTTGTCTTCAGGGTGGACCCTTGTACCAGTAGGTACCACTACCATGGAAGTACCACCAGTGGCTTGACGGTTTGATGATCGACTGGAGTTCGATGTGAAGATTCAACAGCTTAATTTACAGTACTTGAAAGGACCTGCCTCACTTTGCATAATAACAAATACTTAGAAGGTGTTAAATAGGTACTTAATCCTAAGAAATATCGTAGAAGCAGAGATTATACTTAATCCTAATAAAATAGTCATACAAATTCTTACGAAGTAAGTTAAATATTTCCCAACGGATGTTAATTAGGAAACCCTAATAGGTTTCTAAACGGTTTCAATTTTAGGTCTCCAATTTGCTTTTTGTGTTATAAATATATTACCTAATCCTACGCGTGACCTTAATTCTCTTTTTAATGAAGATGGAACATTCATTAACATTATTATTAGGTCATTTATTTTATAATAAATATTTCTGAAATTGTTTACGATTATCTTGTGTGCATTTATCTTACATAGCTGTGAGTAATAAATGAAGTGACAACTCTGTAGCCTAGTGATTGGCATCTGCCTGCTGACGGTCCTAGGTTCGGTTCCCGGTCCGTGTATGTATTATTAGACAGATGAAGGTTTTTTCTTACGTCCTAGGCAATTGTCGTATTTGTGTATGTCCATGCTACCCATGACACCGGAAATGTTTTTGTAAGAGATGATTGAAACCACACGTTTAACCCTTCGCTAAGGGATTTTTTTTCTTCTCTCTTCCTTGGCCGAAAACGCATCAGTGATGCTTTTGGTTTGGTGTTGTTGATGTTCATGGGCGACGATAGCCACTTACCGTCAATTAAGTGGATTGTCAGCTCATCTGCCGGCTATTTCCATAAAAAAAGATTTCCATTGCCAACCAAATGAGGGTGAAAAAGGTCTGGTAAAGAACTGTTTTAGCTTTGCCTATTTATATTTAAATGTAATACTATCCAATGGACGAATAACTATTCCATCGTCCGTCGGCGGCTGCGGAACGGCCTTGAGTGTAATTTACATCGGATTGTATGTATTAATTACATATTCTAGTTTAAACTAGGTATCTGGTGTCTTAACCATGGCCTGCATAAATTCACACCTTATTATCTGATAACTGGGCGATGCGGCTAAGGACTTGCTATTCTAATTATTCTCGTAGCCAACAAATAACATGTCTATTAATTACCTACGTAACTACGTAAGTACGCATATTGATGATGTCTTTTAACACCAAATTAAATAGCTTCAGTTTCCTAAACGACAATATTTCAAAAGGAGCCAGGGATTGCAATTTATTTCAAGATCCAATAAAATAAATGAGTAGAAGAACCAGCTTCACTGGTTCTTCATTGTTGAAAGTGAAAAAAAAAACCAGTAGGAGGGGCCTGTCGTTATCGCCTTCACTGCCTTCGTCCGTTGCTCAGGAATCAGGATGGATGGACAGGAATATTAACTCGTACTCATGGATGGATATTACACGCTAACTCTTTTTACAAAGTAGACATTTCAATATTATGTATTACTAAGTTAATCTTAAAATTTATGATAAAAATTTAATCGCCCAAGTAATTGTTAGGTACGTACCTACCAACCTACAAACCATAGTGCATTTTGTTTTAATAAACCAATACTTAGAATATTGGCGGAAATCCGTCTAGGTACCTACTATCGCTTTAATCGGCCCAAATGTAACATACAATTTTATAAAACATCCATCACACGCCGAAAATTTGTCTAATCGTGCCGTAAGGTAACCCTTCTAAAATATCAGCGACTGTGAATGTTAAATTATATCTATCAATTAAATTTGTTAATTTATCAATTATCATTAGTGTAAGTATCTACCTACTGTAACAAATTATTGTTCAGGAAATTATTTGGGTTATTTTGTTTGGAATTAGTTTTGGCAATTCTGTCACTGGAGTGCTATAATAATTACATATTTCTAAAGCCAGTAGGTCTGATATGTACCTAATGATGACCTAATAGGAATATTTTACGATTCATAAGGAAATTACGGACTAAGAAATTTTCAAAATTAGAATTATCAGATAAATTTATGTTATTTTATTATTAACTTACATGCTGCGAAAATGCACAATAGGGCAGGAAAGTGGAGTGGAGAGGCCTTTTCTCAGAAAGGCCCGTGCCCAGTAATGACCATAATATATTATATTGGATTGAAGCCTGGTTTCGAAATCCTGTACGCCTCTCATTTTCAAATTATGTATGTCATGTATTAGAAATTTAAATAACCCGCTACTTCTGTCAAATAAAATATTTCGAGTAAGCTGCATAATTAAGATTTCTTTATTATAATGTTCTCAAAAGTTGGACTGTTGTGACTCATTTACTCGTATTTTGAGAGAAGACTTGATTCAGCACTGGAGTACTAATGACACTAATGTATTGTGATAATGACGATGACCCTTTTTTGTAACTCATATATCTTTCTACAATTAACTTACGTGTTTTGGGGCGTAATATGATCGAAAGATATTAAAGATATGAACGAATATGTTAGTGCCTCTACATAGGTATTATTTCATTTTGTAATTATGTCTACAACACACATGGTTCTCACGGATTGTGGCAAAGATCAAATAGGTACCTACCTACCTAAGTGAGTAAGGAAAAATAAAGTCGGAAACATGATAGAATTTGTTTATTTTAGTTTACATAAAAAAACTACAATTCGAGTTATGAAAAAATGGTAAATACAATTTAAAAGTTGTAGAGAATTTATTTCTCTACAATATTGATAATAAATTCAAATAGCGTAAACCCCATAGTAAACGAGATATTTGCAAAAAATATAAAAAGAATCGATTTTTGTGACCTTTGGGCTTTGACCACTTGATTTTAAAACTTGCGACCATCCAATTATATTATCTATGTGAATTTTGAGAACATTTTTAGGAGGCCAAAATACAAGTTTTTACGTGATAATATACCTACTGTGGGTATGTCGATTTTCCGAGATTTCCACCGAATTTGGCCTAATTTGACTGGACTATATTAAACAAAGTGACTCTATGGTGGCAGTGCTGGCTCGCAGTCCGCAGAGGCGTGCGCGTGCGGGGCAGAAATGACGATGTGCTCTCGCACCGCTCCCTCGAACAACGACGTGACAAGTCGAATGCAAAAAACCTAACAAAACCGGACAGGCCGGACACCGTTCAATTTGGCCGGATATGCACTCAAAAAGCCTAACTCTGTCCGGATTTATCCGGACGTCTGGCAACCCTAGTTACGTTGAGGTAACACTACCTACTTTTAATGATTTTGATGATCAATAAGTCCTATGATTATTGATTATTCTGTATGCATTGGGTGTCACGTAGCACATGTCCAGTTACCATGAAAAAAGTGACAGTAGGTTGTTTTCGAAGGCTTGTTATAATTATGATTTCATAGAATTAATTCATATATACAGTAGACACATTAATCTACTTGAGGTCACTAGGTTTCTTAGGTTTCCATACCGTCGGAAGTATATCAAGGTCTTACCACCATCCTTCCTTCCGTTATCAGCCTTACCTTCCTCTACGCGTCAGTACCTATATCCGTATGAAATAAAATGCTCATTCCGTAAAATATGTGGGTTATCACTTCATTAATGAGTACTTAATTAATCCACATGGAAATGTTATGCACCAGAATTTGTATGTACTTAATCTAAAATTGTATGTCATTTTAAAGTTAGGTCACCTTGTACCCAATGCTAAAGTAATTCAAACTACATACGAATGTACCAATTGTAACGAAGGCAACGAAGCAACAAAAGTTGTTCACAGTTACACTGAAAATCAAACTTACCCGGATTATTATAATAACTCACAAGTCACACGTAATCCACTCGACAAAGAGAGTGGTGTAACAGACAGTGAGAGTATCCAACCGTACACAATAAACTTGACCCCGATACTATTAAATAATAAGTGGTGTGTTTTTCACTTGTAACCGTCGCGGCGTCGCTAGTCACGCCTGGTGGGACGCAGTCGCAAGGTGAAGGCTTTCGACTCGACTCACTTTACTTCACAGACACTATCATCATTATCAAGTTGTCAACACAATAGCCAAAACCGGTAGATGCTTCGCTAATACGCTTCGCTACTGTGACTCAGAATTATCATCAAAGCATAAAGTGCCTCTTGTAAACTTGCAAAAGTACATAAAATATTCTTCTTAAAATACGAATAAATTATTTTCGAAATACTTATAATAATTCAGTCAAAACACTGTATTTTTGCCACTTCTGGAATCTATTTAAAATATAAAACACAAAACACAAAAAAATGTTTTTGGCAAATAGCGTAGACGCGATCTCCTTTAATAAAGACTGAAACCATCCAGCCGATGTACCTCAAAAGTCAAACTGGCCTCATTTAACAGGTGATAGAATGCGAAGATGGTTTGAAACCACTAAAACAATGCATTAGGCACATTTTTGATTTTGGACTTTTCCCATATTTTATTTAGCATAGTAGCACATGCTGGGTATCCATTAGTTTTTATAATATAGAATAGATTATCCTGGGTTTTGTTTGGTTTTGATTAGTAGTTTTTGACTTATGAGAGTCATCTTCGTTCTAGAACGAGAGTTATTTTTGGTTGGTTGGTTGGAAGAAAATGCTGTGTTAGCATTACCGCCTTTTGTACCATATTTTTATGAGTGCAATAAAGTATTTTCATTTCATTTCATTTCATTATTTTTTTACTTGGTTCTATTGCTTGTTTGTTGTTTATTTCGAATAATAAAATTAATTGGCGGCCTTTACACCTTCATAGCTTCGCACGTACAGGCTAGGAAAAGCATTTTAAATAAGTACTTAGGTTACTTCTAAGTCACACCAGATAATTTTTCAAGAGGGACCACAGAATTTATCTGAAACTACGATTCATGCAGCTGGGTCATTATCATGAGTATTATATCATTATTTATATCAGTATTATCATATTACCAAAAAATTAAATGTTAGATGTGGCTCCAAAACCAGAAGCAGTTAAATAAACTCTGGACTTCCATTTAGCACCTTGAATTAGACCGGGCTACCCTGAATGGGTACTTCCGTAACCAAATAATTTTGATTTGAAACATTAATATGCCAATCAAGAATATGACATGTATTTTGGAAGTCAAGGTGATCTTTAACAAAATAAATATCGCAAATAAAAAAATCCTAAACCAGTTTACGAAATTGAGATCGTTATATCTACATGGAAAGATTTTTAAGGGATTTCAATAACGCTGAATGAGTGACCATCATTGAAATCAACTTTTAAAATTAAAATTTAATTATACTATACTATTTATAATACTGGCTCTTCCAACATGCTACTAAAGATTCAGCGTTGTTTTTTGATTTCGGGACTCAATTATTTTTGTGTCTGGTAATCTCGAAGACTCATAGCCATCTCATCATAGTATCATGAAGCGCTCATAGCCCGGCGGCTTGCGTCGATTCTATGTGATAAGCAACAGCGGGCGCGGTCGGTAGTTAGATGGGTGACCGCGAGTGGCAAAAATATCTTGAGCGTTTCCGTGCTTCGGAGGGCACGTAAAGCCGTCGGTCCCGATTGTTATCATAAGATAACAGACGTTAAACCATGTTGGAGGCCCTCGGGCCTCGGGCGGTTTGAAAAACTTCCAACACTCGGGTTGGCCACTAACCCCTCCACCAATCCGCACTGGAGCAGCGTGGTGGAGTATGCTCTAGGCCTCCTCAAGAGGAGAGACCCGTGCCCAGTAGTGGGCCATTCATGGGTTGAAGCCAATCTGGAAGTCAACATCCCCTGAGCTATTAATATCATCTTAATGTTATAACTTATAAGTGTGATTTATAAGCAAGTAGGTACCGTACCATAGTTATAAACCAGTTTTGTACCCAAGGAATTTATCTTCGAGTCTAGAGTGAACAGGCTTTCACTAAGTTAATACGGTTTATCACACAAGTCCACATCATTACTTCCCATCACGTGGGATTGTAATGAAGCATATAAGCATAAAGTATAAAATGTCTACTTCCGTATGTAAAATATATTATCACAAACCTCGAAAAGTTGTGCAATGGACTGACTTAAAATTTTTAATACAATAAAATTGTTCAAGGTATTTTAGTAGAAGATTGCCTGTTTTATCCCCAAAGCAATATCAAATTGGAAAATAACTAAAGTAGTATTAGGTATATTAGTTTGATTGGGATTAGGACAAATATTCAAAAAGTACTTAAAATTATAATAATACTAGCTCAATATAATATTCAAATAATGAAATGAAGGTAAAATTATTTTTCGTGAGAAAATAAATATTGTCTATTGTTTTTTTTATCGATGCTGGGCGGATGCCAATTATTCAAGTCATTCAGATGCAAAATACAATTTATACACAAAATGTTACTTTAAAACTTTAACATTACAAAATAGTGGCTAATTCTAGGGTATCGAAGTAAAATCGGAACCCTTATAAGTCCGTCCGTCCGCCCGCCCGAGACCCTTAGTGATAGAAAGCTGTAATTTGGCATGGATATATGCATATTTATTATAACTCCAGAATCGTAGAATAAAATGATGAACCAAATTTTTTTCAGGGTACCTCCCCTACCAGGTAACGTGAGGACGAATTTTTATTCGCGTACCCTATGAGGTATGGTTGAAAAGGTCTTCCGAAAATATTATGGGTCTTCTAAGACCATTTTTGGAATTAGGGGTCCGTTTGCGAAATATTTCGAATAGAGTCAAGTGTCGTCCCCTCCCCGCTGGCTAAATGGTTGGAGTTGGACAAGTGAAAAATTTCTCAAAAATAGGTTATATTATAATGAATTTATAAGAAAAACTATCGCGGCTATGTTAGCATAAGTACCTAGTTAAATGAGTAATAGTCGATAAACTTACTACTTCGGAACTCTACTTTGCGCGTGGCCGTGGCCTAACACTCACTTGCCCGGTTTTTTTATAGGGTGTGTATAATTATTGAGAAATTTAAACTATTAAAAAAAATTAAAAATAATCGTACGAATAAACTTTTCGTAAGTCCTCGGGTAGGCATGTAAAAATATACGGGCTGAATAAATATTATATTTATTATGCAAATGTTTATTGTGTATGAATATTTCACAAGTACAAATTGTAACCTTACCTTGTTATATTTAATTTTGATAGCTAGGTATATAAACTTGTTTTCTCTTGGCATTTTTGCTGTTGTGTACTTCCCCAATTCCCTTCACCCTTTAGGAGGCCATGTTGGTTTTCTGTTTATTTGTGTGACTTAAATAAGCTGGGCTATAGTACAAAATACTCAGAAATTCGACATTTAACCACTTCCGACCTAAACTTGATGAACAACGTGATTTATTACGATGATTAATGATTTATTACGTAAATATCCAACAATCAAGCAGACAAACCATGTGATGGCCATAGAATCCAGGAACACAAGAAAGAAAGAATCAAAATCCACAATGTCGAAGTTGGATGAGTGATCGTTATTTGCATAATAAGCATCAAATTCGCAAGAGCTTCTGCTCCACTGAAGTAGTATGTTACAATTTCATCCAGGCTTCAATTTTGACGACCCTTGTGGCGGAATGGTTACCATGCAGGATTGCCGTACCAAGGGTCCTGGTAAATTTAAATAAATATTTAGTAAATAGCGAGGCGATCCACAAAGATTCAGACTACGCAGTTTGACTCTCAGAAAGACACCGAAATCTTTCCTCCTGTTGGATTTAAAACTATACGTGAGGTAGCTTAGTTAGCTAGCTGAATAGTTTGACCACAAGTTTGACCCTCAGAAAGAAGCCTTATTTCTGTACAGTCCTGCAAAAAGCAAATAATTGTAAGTATGTACATATTAATATTAATCTTCGCGTGTGTCAACAAATGTAAGAACTGGACCACAGTAAACGCAACTCACGAAGTAGCTTGTCAATGAGTTCATGTGCGTGAACATTTTGCTGTTATTCACGCATGTTAGGAGGCTATTAGCCTATTATGTATTACAATCACCAACAATTACCATCATCGTTGCGTTACGTGACTCGCGGGGTTCAGGATTAAAGGCTACACTTAGGTCAAGTGCGAGTTCTTAAGCCGTAAATACAAGCACGGTATCTTAAACTTTTCTTGGCAAAATATGATTGGTCATTAATTAATTTTACTTTTTATAAGATTTTACTTGACTACTGTTCCACCTAGGGTTGCCAAATGGCAAGACTGAAATATATGAAAAAAACTTCAAAAAGACGGGATTTATCGGGACAAAAAATTTTTTTTTGGAAATACCTAGCCGGCAAACGTATAGAGCGCGTGCGGCAAACGCGTTCTGTTGAATCGAGTGAATTGTTGGGACATTTTGTATTTTGTCGGGACTCTGGACATCATGTGAAATGTCGGGACAATCCAGACGAATACTCGACCATCTGGCAACCTTAGTTCCACCTGATGGTATGTGAAGATACCTAGTAAGAAGTTAGTAACAGCTTAAGCACCATTGAACTGAAGATGCTTACATTATAATTGGACGGAAATATTAACGTAGGTAGTTCCAATCCTTAATAATCAAATCAAATCACACAAACACACACACAAATCACGCACTGAAGTCCAGAGAACTAAATCTCTCTCCGTCCTTTTGGAACGCCCAAGGCGAACGCAGAGGCGTTCGAATGTGCGTTTATAACTTGCCTTGACCTTAAATAGGGCGTAATACTGTTTTATTGTTTTATGTAAAAACCAGCTCATATGCCCCTTGACGGGATATAGTGATCAATGGCCAACGTCATGGTTCCTCTCCTTAAAGGTCACTCATTACCACTGAGTTTAATTGACAGGTTTTTGTGCACCGTGATAGGACTTTTTCACGTCCTTGGCTAAACGTATCACCTTTTTCTTCATTGAACCATGAATTTAATGATGATGTCACAGAGCCAGTAATTAATGCCCCTTCGCTTCCTTCTTGGCTGCTTCCGTATATCTATGGTGTTATTATGACGTGTAGGATTTCAACTCAGTCTCTGTCGTGCAACCAACTAACGTTGATACCGTCCAATCACTGCTTCGTTCAGATGCATAATTGAGATGACTTCAACCCATTAACGGCACTACGGAGCGACTCTTAAGGCGACCTGGAACATATTTCATCCCCCCCCCCCCCCCAATCCACACTACTCCCGTGTGGATTGGGGGTAGGGTTAGTGACCAATCCAAGTGTCGAAAGTTTTCATAGCTCCATACGGCCTCCGACATGGCTTAACGACTTCCGAAGCATGGAAACAGTAAAAAAACTTTCAATACATTTGAGATGCTGTCAGATGGTTTCCGAAGCGAAGCAAAGTGGGGTAGAAACTGTTACTAGTGAGGTAATAATTATCGTTCTATCTGAATTATTCGTTCTCGCATTCACCCGACCGTTGAACCATGGATGGTGCAATTGGGTCAATGCCGATCTGTTACCAAGTTCAATGTTCCGTAAGAGCGAACTGTTAAACTCAATAGTATGCCCGGCTATACTCGTAATTATAATTTTCAAGCAAAAAACATCGACTTGTTAAAAGGAGAAGCACGAAACAAATACAATTAATTTATAATTCGTTTTTAATTACTAGATTGATTTATTTACGTATTGTTAATTAATTAATATAATGATTACCGAACACGTCTTACTGATTCATTGATAACAAAAAGAAGTGTAGTGATCCTGATCTTTATCTGAATTAGTTGTTAAAAGGAGGCAACGTTCAGCATTGGTTCAAGGACCCTTCCAAGGATGCAATCATTACGTCTGTAAGCAAGGGTATTTACCATGAGGACGAATGGTTTTTACCATTGTTAAATCCTTGTGGGATTTAATCGTACTTCCGGCTTCTCAGGTCATGTTAAGCTGACTCAGTTATTATCGTCGTTTACTAGATAGAGGTCATTAAACCTTGTTCTTTCTCGACCTTTAGGAAGTATGAATACTTCCGGAAGTTAGATTAGTCACTAATTTGTATACCTAATCAGTTCCTGTGTCACGTTATTTTGAGGTGCTTCGGTCTCGGTTTTTTCTGTTTAGTGGTAAAGATTTGAACCACTTGTAGAAGCCAAAATGATGATGAATTTACTGTCGATAAATAAAATAAAATGCAGCTTCAGTGCAGATTGGTGGAGGGGTAGTTAATGTCGGGTGGTTTTATGTTGTCTGATACTTTCGAATTTCGATATAGCTTAACGACTGTTGTCCAACTATCGACTGCGCCTGCTGTTATTTAACACGATTGAAACAAGGTATAATGAGCTCTGCGATATTATTAAGTATGGTTGCTAATATTTGCAATGCCAATACCAGAAGTGTGGCTGACGAAGAAAGAAGCAGTAAATCAAACCGTTCTTACGTATTTGGTTACTAGCAAGTGACCGACAAATTTTAAACCTGCAGGAAATAAATAAATCCTCACCCGGATTCTTCTCAGACTTCCCATAAACTAGGAGAAATCCGGGGAAACCCGGACGGATGGCTGCCCTGCCCTAATAGTCCTACAAAGTTTTTTGCTCCTACGTCCACTAGTTTACCTATTCTGTGTGATGTCTGTCAATTACCAAAAGCGTTTTGCAAGTTCAACAACTCTAGTTAGGAATAATTAAATAAGTTTATTAATGACATTAAAAATAATGCATTCACACCTGCTCAATTTATATTACTTGATGACCTATTAAATGAAAGTTTATAAAATTTTCCATTCGCCTAATGCAGTCGGAATAGTAAAATTATGAGAACAATAAACTCGTATGTCACATACGACTGTTGAATAAAAACCAATAGTTAAGTTTGAATTAAAAACTAATAATAATACTATCAATAACGCGGGCCCTAACCTTCTTTTTTTAATCTTATGTGACCGAGAAGTCCACCTTAAAATTATCGTTGTGTGACAATGAAATTTTCTACGAGTATTATAATTAAAATAAGGCTTTTTTATATGTATTTGCCGCGGTCTTTTCTACCTATAAAGTGGCACATACATATATGGTATAACTCTTAACATTTCCTGCATTTCTTGTTAAAATAATCAACCTATATTTTAACAAGAAATGCAGGAAATGTTAAGAGCAGGTTTGAATATTCTTATGCCCATAAATGAGGCTATACGATGGTAAAGGTCACAGCCGCCCATAGACGTCCGTAGGTAAGCAAAGGTTTCACCTATGTACATTGTACACCTGTTACCCATAAGGCGGAAGCGATGAACACCCTGATATCGCTACCTAGATAAGTGTCGTGGAGAGGTTGGGGTTCCTGGCTCAAAGGCTCGAATCAAATTTATTCTTCTGTATTGCGGACGCTGCAGACGCTCGACAGCGGGATCTCATTTTTACTGGACTTTATAACGCGGATAATAATTCAGTGAAAATCTATTTTTAAGACGTGTAAACTTCAGCAAGGAAAGATAATTCTTGGATGAAAATTAACTTTAATTCTCACTGGTTAGTAGTACACTGCTCGGAATCGAATGCTGTGAGGAGTCTAGGTTCGGCTTATAGGTACATATATTGGCTGAGAGTCCTTCCAGAAGCCACCAAGGAAATCAGTGTTCCGGCACGTACAACCATTAAACTGATTGACGCACCTTTTCATGGTCTAATTTACCATGACAATGGGAAAACCCATAAACGACTAGATTTTCGTGTTGGACTACTGGTACAACATTGTTGCAGATATTAAAATGTCGTAAAATTTGTTTGTTTCCAGAAGGGCTATCAGCTTCCGCGAGGCGGATTACTTTGTAATTTATAGTTCAACTTTAACAAGTGAAAACCCGTGGCTTTGCCTACGAATTTTATTTAAAATTATATATAAAAGATCTGAAGGGTCTGATTATATAACTACCTCCCCTTGTCCTAAAATCAATCTTTTTTTACGTTTTTTTATTTGGTCTCTGTATATGAAAGACAGAAATAATGCTGAGATCATCTCTTTTGGCCAGCAACTATCATGCTTTTTTCATATTGTCTACTGATTTCCATGGACGATGGTCACCGTTTACCATCAATACTTGTGTTCACATGACGATGTACTTACATTGTATATTGTACAAATGTACACCTACATAGGCATATCGACCCAGTTCCATTAAACAATTGCGATTTGTGAATTGCCTTGGAATGTCCATCCTTTCCAACGCATAACTGTGCAAACTGCAGGAACATAATATGTCAAGATGCACGGAGGCTTGTTTAAGTGTCAAATCACCTCATTCTCGAGATAAACTTGTTGGCGGTTTATGATTACCGAGGTCGCTTATGCGGTTTTTATAGCAGTACAGTAGCGATCCACCAATCCGCACTGGAGCAGCGTGGTGAAGAAAGATCTAGGCCTCCTCAGGAGGAGAGACCCGTGCTCAGTAGTGGGTCATTAATGGGTTGAAACCAACCAGCCAACAGTGCCGGCGTTAGAGCCACTGACGCCCTAAGCAAGAATATTGTGGCACCCATATCTATACCTACATCTATATCTAAATCTATACATCTATACAAATAAATCAAATTGGAGTGTCTGTTTGTAATATTAAAATAACTACTTTTTACTAAGTGCATTTGGATGTATACACGATACATATACCAAAACAATATTTTTTATAATTTTTGCCTGTCTGTCTGACTATCTGTCTGTCTGTTTGTTCCGGCTAATCTCTAAAATGGCTGGACTGATTTTGACGGGACTTTCACTGGCAGATAGCTGATGTAACAAGCTTGCTTAGGCTACTTTTATTTTAGAAAAAAGTTTTTTGGCGATACGAAGTTCGCCGGGTCAGCTAGTAAGAATATAAAAATCGAGCTTTTTTGCCCGAAATTTTTTTTACTGAACCGATGGGAACGTTTATTAACAATTTTATTTTTCCTTTTTTTTTGCTTCTCACCCCAAATGCGGTGCCCCTCCAAATTTGATGCCCTAGGCCGTCGCCCCACCTCGGCCTTCCCTAACACCGGCTATGAGCCAACCAATAGTAGTGGTGCAAATGCAAAAAAGTCGCGATACTGTCGTGGATTGCTCTGTAACAACGATTTTGTATCATTATCGATGCTATACGACATGGATATCGATTGGATTTTTGGTCTTTTTGTCAACCAACGAGCAGACGAACCACCAACTGGAAATTGGAAAATGGATATCAGTAACACCAAAGGCATCACCGATGCGAGCCGGCCAAGAAAAAACAAAGATGGACAGAATTACCTAGCAGTGCAAGTGGGAAGTGTGGGAACACAACGACTCGTTTAGAGACTGAGTCAAGCAAAAGGATGGCTGCTAACCAGGCAGGTTAAAGATAATAATATCTAGTATATTTTTACTACTTAATAATTAGTTAGGATCGGCGACCGAATATGGATATGTTATGATTTATAAGATTAACCAATTGCGTCATTGCTAGGAGTGAGATAACTGTAACTTTAATGAGTTAGTTACTTCTAACGACTAGCTACGTCATTGATAAATAATATTCAAGAGGGTGTATTTATAATTATTAATTACTTTATAAACATCCTGCTTGCACTTGACAGACAAGTTATTATAATATTGACATTCTAGGATGTCCGTATGTAAACTAGAACTAGATATTAAAAATTCCAAGCAACATGCCATGTGAGAATGGCTCGATCACACAGGCGTCCCCTTATAACTGGAGAAGCCTAGGAAGCCTCAGTGGAGAGGCTATTTGAGCTTTTAAAGCAAAATTTGTTTTTCCGGGGATGATGAAGAATTTCATTTCATCACAAAAATGTAACTAACTGTCCAACTATAAGGTTCGAATTTCCTCTGATTATTTATTAGAGATATTAAGTCCATGACCCACCATGCTACTTGCATACTTAAAAATAAGTTAAGCTTGACCACAAATCTCATCTGATGGTAAGTGGAGATGTGGGCCTTAATAGACCCTTTTCTTGAAGACATCCACGTCACAGGTGAGCGGGAACGCGGACGCAGGCAAGCTATATCTCTCCTTCCCGGTGCGCATAACGAACGACGAGGCAAACAGCGTCGTCTAAGCGATGGATACCCGCCGTGCGTCTTGTCGTTCGATGAAGAAACGGGGTGTGGATATGTGAGGATTGGCATACCTTACACACGTTTGAGAACGTTAGGAAGAACTCTCCTATGTTCAGGTTATCTGACGATGTTTCCTTCAACAAAAAGTGATATTTGAATTATAATAATACGGTGTACAAAGGAGGTACAAAGAATAAGATTAGATCAATTATGATTATAATAATTTGTAGATACGTCTATATCTCATTTTATAAAAATGTTAAGATAGATCCGTATCTGGTTCATTGACTCACTTTTTATTGCTTAAATCATGTATAGTTTTTAACAAAAACACTAAGAAGGTTTAAGTAGGTACAGACGCTCTATTATATTACTTGTAGGTAATTCTAATGACTTACAAATAGTTCCAATTGTGAGAACAGGAAAAATACGAGATTTCCCTTTTTTTGCTGTGATGGATTCAGTTGGATTTTACGAGTGTCTACTTAGTACTATTGTATATCATAACAAAAGGAAATCTAAGATATTCCTTCCTTGCATCTATACTAATATTATAAATGTAAAGGTGTTTGTTTGTCCGTTTTTCACGTCGCAACGAAGCTGTTATATGGTATGGTTTTTGTGTGTGGAGATAGTGAGGAGGGTGGAGAGTAACGTTGGCTACTTTTTACCGCGGTAATACGAGTACATCCCCGTGGGAAGATTGATATTTTGTTAGTTGCTAGATATTTAGTTCCGGATGATGTTAATAGATGGCGTTAGTAAAATTCATTTGCATTTCACGCTATCAAATGATACCTACATGTAAATTACCCTAATTACTTAAGTCATAGGCAACTAAGTCTAACTAAGTAAAAGTAAGTAGTATTTGTAAAAAATCGATCTCTGCCGCGGGCGAAGCTGCGGGCAAGAGCTAGTAGTTTTATATATAGCTATGTATTTAAGGTATTGTTATATATGTATCTGTGGGCGTTGCCATGGCAATTATTTTATTAAATCAGTGTGTAACTAACTAGCGAGTTTGTGCATCTGAATTCCCTTCCCTCTCAGTATATAACACGTGGCGACGATCGGACTCACATTTTTACTAATGCACTATGGCTACCGGAACGACCTTTGGGGTACTTGCCACTTTTGACCATAATCTGCAAGATTGGAACACTTTCAAGGCGCGATTAAACCAATGGTATATCGCAAATGACATTACCTCAACAACTGACAAGGCGGCAGTCAAACGAAGGGCGATTTTGTTAACATCATTAGGGGAATCGACTTTCAAACTCGCAACTGACCTGGCGTTACCGAAAAAGGTGGAGGAATTGGAGTACGAAGCTATACTAAAACTCCTTGATGACCAATTCACACCAAAAAGATTTGGGTTTGCAGAAAAATCCATTTTTTATGCTGCAACAAAACGGCCAGGAGAAACTCACACTCAATGGGCGGCTAGAATACGAGGATTAGCGACGCACTGCGAGTTCAAAAACTTGGAGGAAGCCTTGCTGGATAAATTTATCATGGGCATGGCGGCGGGACGTGAGCGGGACAAACTGTTCGTGCAGGACCAGCGGGAGCTGACCCTCGCGAAAGCCATCGACTTGGCAGAGAGCGTGCGCTGTGCGCGCCTGGCCTCGACGGTGGCGGCGTCGGGGCCGAGCGCGGCCGGCACCGACGCAGCGGGCCCGAACGACGTCTTCAGCATTTCCAAGAAGGATAGATGCAGAGTGTGCGGATTTAATAATCATATGTCTAATCAGTGTCGCTTCAAAAGCTATAAATGCAAAAAATGCGGTATTAAAGGCCATCTACGTAAAATGTGTCCTAACGAGGGCAAAGTGAAACACGTAGATGAAGGTACTGTGGAGAACGGTGATGACGACGGTGAGTATTTTAATAATATTCGGTGCGTGTCAGGAAGGCCTATGACGGAGCGTGTAACGATCAGTGGTCTAGCTTTAGAGTTCGAAATCGATAGCGGGTCAGCGGTAAGCGTAATTTCAAAAAGAACTTACGAGTCGAGTTTTAAACGATTGCCATTGTTAGTCACCAACAAGAAACTGTATAGTTATACGGGGGAAAATATCGAAACGATCGGAGTTGTCTCAACACCTATATCATATCTTGGGCGGACGCATACTTTGAATGTGTACGTGGTGCGCGCTGACGGACCGCCGCTGCTGGGTCGCGACTTCATTCAGAAGTTTGACTTGGAGCTCGCACCGGTGCCGTCCGCGTCGCCAGTACAAGCCGTGCTCGACAGGGCGCAAACAAGATGCGAGGCTGACAACAACATTGTTAACGAGCTGTCTTCCATGTTCCCTATAGTTTTCTCAGGAAATTTAGGTTCATTTAACAAGTATAAAATCGATCTACATTTAAAACCCGACAGTAAACCAATTTTTTTTAAAGCCAGACCAGTACCTTACGCGTTGAAAGAATAAATAGACAAAGAACTCGACCGATTAGTATCATTGGGAATTATAAAACCTGTTGCACATTCAGAATACGCATCACCTATTGTACCGGTATTAAAAAAAGACGGCAGCATTAGACTATGTGCTGATTACTCTGTTACAATTAACAAACAATTAAAAGTTGATCAGTATCCTTTGCCGAGTGTAAATGATTTGCTAGCCAGATTACACGGGGGCGTACAATTTAGCAAAATAGATTTGTCGATGGCGTACAATCAATTTATATTAAACGAAGAATCTCAGACATTTACATGCATCAATACTCATCGCGGTCTCTTTAAGTTCACTCGATTAGTGTTTGGATTGTCGAGTGCACCAGCCATCTTCCAGCGTGCAATGGAATGCTTGCTCTCGGGTATTGACGGAATCATTTTCCTACTTGACGATATCCTCATAACGGGGGCAAACAAAAACCAGCACAAGCACAGATTAGTAAGGGTGTTACGTCGCTTAAACGATGCCGGATTGACAGTTCAGATGAGTAAATGTGAATTCTTCAAAAATGAAATTACATATCTAGGTCACGTCATAGATAGGCTTGGAGTGAGGAAGTCGCCTGATAAAGTCAAAGCTATTTTGCAAGCTCACAAGCCAACAAACGTGTCACAGTTACAATCGTTTCTCGGTCTCACTAATTATTATAGGAATTTCGTACCGGACGCGGCATCCGTGTTAAGTCCGTTATATAATTTATTGAATAAAAAGACAAAATGGGAATGGAGTAGGATTCATGATGAAGCATTCATCAGAATAAAAAACATTTTGGCATCCGATACGACTTTAACACATTTTGACCCAAAAGCTAAATTGATATTAACTGTGGACGCGTCACCTACAGGGCTTGGAGCCGTATTGTCGCAAATGAGCAGTGAACGGGTTGAAAGGCCAATATCGTATTGTTAGAAAATGTATTATTTCACTTGTAATATATTGTTTGTTTTTATTTACATAGCTATTTAAAGTAAAGTAAAAATAGGCTGATTATGATGTTCTGTTGCTTAATATTAATCTGTGGCAAAAATGACATATCGAATGCCGGAAATTATAATCAAAATGTCGTTTAATTCCTCAAAACAGTTTGTTCTTGAAAAGTTTATCAATAGCACTGTTATTTTATAACTAATATTAATTTGTTGTAATAATTCGCATTTGTTTTATTGTAATTTAAAGTAATTAGATAAAATACAAGTTTTGTAATGACTTGACGTTCGGACATGTTAATCGTCAAGCGACTGGGCTGTGATTCAATCTTTCAATCATGGAGGAGTTATGCTATTTTTTGTAAAACATAATTACTTAAGTTGAGAGTTTGTACTATGAGCCACATATTAAATATAATGTTATACTGGAAGATTACGGGTTTAATTTACCCTATCAATTCAGAAGCGAGACGGAAAAACCAGCCCACGTATGGTAAAGTATAGAATTGGTGTTTTCGGTAAGTTGAAATATTTGTTACAGTTTTAAATCTATTCCTTTAATTGTAACAAAATGGTAAGCACACTGATTTTTCATAGAAATTATCTACATTGATTCAATGACACAATTTTTCTATTGCCAGTAAGTGCTTAAATCAGTAAATTATGGCTAAAAACAATAAAATGATGCATAGCATAAATTATCAGTATCGATAGTACAAAAGATTGAAAAAAAAAATGGACAAACTAAGTAGTTATTTAAGTCAAAGTGATGAAATTTATTTAATCAATTATTTTTATTTATATAAATAAAAGAAAATGTAACATTAAAATATAAATTTAGACAACAAAGATTACAATGATTTATATAAACCATAACAAGCAATCACTGACATGCATAATTTATTAAGCACATTGTTGTATAGTAACCAAGAATCAATTGAGTATTAGTTCTTGGTGCAAAAGGTATATTACTTAGTTGAATTTGGACTTCATAACATATTTATTTGGGCCTGTAGTAACCTTTAATGAGTTTGTAGAACTCATTTGTCAAAGCATAACATTAGAATATTCAGGCAGAAGGGACACTCAATATATCAAATAGGTATACCTATAAATATATTATTATTATTTCATATTTTGAAACTAAATTACAAAACACTATAATATACAAAAAAAAAGTTCAATAAATTAAAGCACATTGTTCCTGATTTTGATAAAGAAAAATAATTAACAACATACCTAATTGAATAAATTAAATCTGAAAGCTGAAACCGTATACTGCAAGAGCAAACTGGCTAATTCAAACCAGCAAATCTAGGGATCAAAATACTTAACGAAATGTACAGAACATAATTATAATACTACTTTTATATGTATACATCCAGTAGGCTTAACTTTTGAACTATGCCTACCCAATGACTATGTTTAATTAACTTTTTATTTTATATAAAAAAAAACCAAAATCTGATATGTATCCTGAGTCTTAGAGGTTAAAAATTTGAGGATACATAAGTACATCATACAAGGATTTAATTTGGATCAGGCCACTAGATATCTTGACTATTATAACTGTGACTTTAAGTCTTCTCTATGATGAATGGCATGTGCAACATTAAAAGTTTTATCCTAAGCGATTTCAAAATAAATATTTAATAGTAATAACAAATTAAAATAATCTTTTATGTGATTATGTATATGTCACTCTATCATTCTTTTTATTTTGGAGGAGTGATTTTTACAAAATCTTAAGTCACAGCCTAGCATTTCTACTTTGTTTTTATAAATGCAATATCATGGATTAGTGGGTAAATTTTAAAATTGTCGAATGTAATAAAAGTTCAACTACCCCTATATATTATTTGTATTAACATATTGATCTCTAGTCGCAGTAAATACAGCAAACAAAAGATGGTGTGTAATTACAATGAGGCACTATGGATAGCATGCTGGATCACCCTTTGAAGGGTCCTGGGTTCAATTGTATGCATACACTTGAGTGATAAGTGTAAATTTCTGTTGCCGGTTTGAGTATATGGCATTATTTATTACCAATCAATGGTGGTATTTAATGTCAGTGATAAAGAAATGATCAATGATGCAATACACATTTGAATTGTATTGTATTGTACAGTATTGAATAATATATTTCGTTCATAAAAGATAATATTTAAAACTGAGTAACATAACCGTATCGCAATAGTGAGCATATCTACTGTCGAGCTGCGGATCCCAGGTTTGAATCTCGGACAGGGTAGATATTTGTTTCATGAATGGATCTTTGTATTCAGGTCATGGATGTAAGATTGTTTCTCTTGTTTTGTGTGTCTACTACGAGGATGCAAGTGTGTCAGAGTTTATTTAGTTTCATGACAAAATTAATTTAATTCAACCCTTACATTGGCACTGAGAAACAAATATTTTTTACTTATTATATATCGGTGATGATATCAATGCTATTTATAAGGTTAATTACGTACAAATACCTACTTTCAGTATGTTTTGTTATGTCCGATATATGCACGTTATCTCGATGCACTCTCATACATCTGCAGATACGCTTAGAGGCTAGAACTGCAATTTGTGTTGGAGTCAGGAGTTATTCATAATTGAATATATTACATTCGTTTACACATCATTTTTATTCGTTAATGATGATTGACTAGCTATGATTTGTTAATTCATATTAATATTATTATGTTACCTACAATTTTATTTATGTAAAATACACTAACTCAGTAGGGCATACCTGTAATGTTAGTGATAATATTTTGGAGTGCATAAATAAATAAACAAATGTTAGTGACTTATTTAATATCTGATTAATGAAGATACCGGATGTTCCTTCATGATTTTTGTGTCACTCAAATAAAGTAACAATGCGTCGGTCGTTCTTTAACTTCGTAAAGGATCCATTAATTAATATAAAGGACAATGTCCACTTTGTATGGACATTTGGCTATCAGTGAACACCACATTTCAACATAAATATAATATAGGCATAATACCTTTACTCAGTTTAAAAAAGAAAATAATAATTGTTTTGTAACCAGATGTTTAATATACTGGTTATTTGACATAAATATTTTGTAGTTATTTTAAAGAAAACGCACAATCTCCTTGTCATTTCTTTATTAATCTGACTCGTATGTTATTAATATATTGTCCAAGAACTGGGCTGGTGCATTTATAATATCATCTCTGTACCTTGCCCAGCTCAGAAACCAAATAACAGTCATTACATGAGCACAGCAACCTACTGTTCTCCGGCCCACAATGCAGTTGCAACAATATTGTTTTATAGCATCTCTGCCATGTATTTCATTTGCCACGTATCTCCTCGGAGTCCTTCGTGTGGATCGTGTCCGTGTGCAAGTGATGCATAATATCCATATTCAAGGCGGGGTCCACGATAGGATTAGTTTCGGGATCCATAAGCGTGCCAAGGTCAACGTGAGAAGCAGGGTCCAAATCCATTTTCGTAAGCCAAAGGTCGTAATAATATTAATGATGAAAAACACAGACGAAAGTATTAACGATGCGAAAAACAAAACGAATCCGACTTGAAATGAGACTTAAAACTTGAAAGTTGAACGTACATAGATTACTATGTATGTCAAAGTCAAACGATTGACAGTTGGGGATGCAAACAATGCATCGATTCGAGCATGATTGCAAAACATCGATATATTGTTGATTATCGTGAATTATTATAAAAGCAACGTACAATAAATAATATGTTATTCTAGTAAAAATACAACCCTATTTATAGTTTATTGACTTTTTGGTTGAAAATATTAATATGATACTTCAGAAATATACTTCTTAGATATTCATTAGACAAAATGCGTAGAGATTCGGGTATGGCACCGTATGTTAATAAGTACGTCAGTACACGCATATTTATATTGCTTGTGAACATGTTAACGAACCTTCGGGAATGCCTGCGTATACAATATAACTGAAAATTTGTTTTATGGATAAATTGATGCTTTCATAAAGTTCCATTCCAAACCAGTTCTACGGACATTTATGAAATCTAAAGACGTTTCAATAATGTAACTATCACAGGTTGTATTATATACCTATATCTGTCAACTTTTCTGTCCCAATAACCTAAGATTGATAACATTAGTCATACCATCAAATGGTGCGTGTTGATAATGTTGATGTTTCGTACCTACGAAGTTGCAGTTTATCATTATTTAATGAATGTACATATGGAATGATTTATTATTATAATATTAAAATGAAACACGTATTATATGTATTAAAAAAAGTAAGTTCTTTTAAAATTAAAAGTTACAACTATGCAAATTTAAAATACAATAACGAAGTTTCAGAGGGACGTATTAACCAAAGTCACAATAATTGTCAATCGATGATCTCGGTTATGTTTGTGTACTATTTATTATCGAGACGACAATTATAGATACATCAACTTTCCTGTTGATCTCAAGTATCCAGGTAACCCGAGTTTAACTGTTGCTAAATTATTGAGATCAAAGTCGAATGTCAAAGTTATCTATTGACCACTCTGATGACGAGGAGGTAAATTGGGATTCAGATGTCGAATACTAATAATATCTTTATTTTATATACCTAAATTACAAAGTATAGGTGGTTTCTAAGACATGGTCATTATAGTAAAAAGGACAATAAGTTAATAAGGATCTTCAGCTCCATGGACTGGGTGGACAACCTGTAATATAGGCAACTGAAACTCACCCAACTATGAGTATTTACGTTAAAAAGAATAGGTATATGACTATGACCATACTGAACTACTAATACTATAATAAAATAACTATGTCGTGTGTGCTGCGTGCACGCGAGTGTATATGTGTGTGTGTATATATTTGAATCTGAGTGACAATGTGATAGAAGTGAGACGTTTTGGGCTTGAAAGGGAGTCTTTCGACAAACGTATGAAAGTGATTTATAAAAAAAAAATGAGTTTAACACATTGTTCCGTTGTTGGGGCATCCTTTTAAATATATACGATGCTATATTATGCCAGGATGTCCCAGGAATAAAATACGTCACAGGAATATAATTAATTTGTAATGTCAGTTATAATATTTTATTGTACCTATTCTGTTTTTTTCCATTGGGTCTATAACTGATTGCCTTAGCATAATAACTGATATCCAGATTGTTCCCATACATAAATATTTATGAATTTAATTACATACACGTAATAACACCCCTGAATTCTTTAAGATAACTTGCTGGACTATCTACCTGGGTGTACCTGTGGCGAATGCTATGCTTGCTGAAATCGGGAATCACGCCGGCGCCGGTGCAGCGGTGCCGCGGTGCAGCGACTGTCCGTTCCTGGTCGACGGATGGCGTCTAGCAGCCGATAATGCAGTATTTCATGAAGATTATGCACCAGGAGACCGATACACCCCAATAAGGACGTGTGTACGCGGTAGCTGGCTAGGCCGATACACCCGGAGTTTTGTGCCCGGAGCGTGTACGCGGTAATTATAATGGCCCAGGAGTCCGATACACCCTGTGTGTGTTCACGCGGTAACTGGCGAGGCCGATACACCCTGAGCGTGTACGCGGTAAATGAAAAATGAAAATGAAGATGGAAAATGAAAAATGAAGATTTGTGGAGAGCAAAAAGACTCCATCGGCGAATCTCCACCTCGTCGCTGGTTGAAACTGTCCCTGGAATTTGAATTCTCGACATCACACAACCCGGGGAGTATTGTTTTCATTGCTATTTAGACTTCTTACAATAACACCTCATTCACTAACCAAGAGTTCAAAGTACACTTGCTGTATCTTTGAGGAATATCAAAATAAGTAGATACATAGTCATCAGCTGTTTGTCTCATATTGATTAATGAGCGCAGTAGAAAGCCAGCATTTGATGACTAATTGTCTTACAAAAAAAAAACTACATCTCACTTTATTTGTTATTTTAATAATAATAGTATTGTATCTTTTTGTTAACTGTAAAAGCAGGAATTGATGACATAAATACTTGTGATTCTTTTTTTTGACATTACCAATTATAATTTTGTAATACCCACCTGTAAAGAAGAAAGTAAAGTAATTGCTATCTAACAGTCTGTATTGGGATTTAAATTAAATTAAGAATCTATATTCATAACATATTTTGTATTTCAGAAATAACAACTTGTTCAACCATTAATGATGAACCGTCGTGTAGCTTTAAGGACATGCTGTGTGCTGTATTATGCTGCCAAGATGCTAGATCCGACGTGAACGCGATACACCGCATGTTACGAAGATACTGATTAAAGAATAATTAATTATGATCTCGGTTTTAGTAATATTTTAATTTATTAATAATTTAACATAATATTGTATCTTAATAATAATGAAACATTGTACCCCGAGGTTGGCGTAAATAGTGGCAACACGGTTGATACTATAGCCAGTGTTTACGAACATATTATTATAATTTGTAAAATTGTTTTTGTTCTAAATAAATCTTTATTGCTATGATATAAGTGTAGTGAAAATCGAAGACAATGAGTTTGAATGAGGACATTCAATTTGTAAAGGATGGCCGAAATGTAACTGAAGTATGAGATAGAATTGCCATGTCCAGTAGAGTAAAAGTAAATTTAATTTATTTTTATATTTTCAGTAAAATTAGTCATTCAGATTTTCTTATTTAATTTAGAAAAGTGAAACATTTGTTTACATTGTCGTAATGTTTTTTTTTCTCTCATTGCTGTCCAGAAATTTTTTATAGATCTTTTTAGATTTAATATCTTGTAAAATAAAATAAGATAATTGTAAACGAAGTGCCTGAGGTCAGGCAAAAAAATTCAGGATGGCCGACTGTTAGAAAATGTATTATTTCACTTGTAATATATTGTTTGTTTTTATTTACATAGCTATTTAAAGTAAAGTAAAAATAGGCTGATTATGATGTTCTGTTGCTTAATATTAATCTGTGGCAAAAATGACATATCGAATGCCGGAAATTATAATCAAAATGTCGTTTAATTCCTCAAAACAGTTTGTTCTTGAAAAGTTTATCAATAGCACTGTTATTTTATAACTAATATTAATTTGTTGTAATAATTCGCATTTGTTTTATTGTAATTTAAAGTAATTAGATAAAATACAAGTTTTGTAATGACTTGACGTTCGGACATGTTAATCGTCAAGCGACTGGGCTGTGATTCAATCTTTCAATCATGGAGGAGTTATGCTATTTTTTGTAAAACATAATTACTTAAGTTGAGAGTTTGTACTATGAGCCACATATTAAATATAATGTTATACTGGAAGATTACGGGTTTAATTTACCCTATCAGTATGCTTCTCGGACGCTTTCGTCAGCAGAAAAAAATTACGCGCAGATCCAAAAAGAAGCAACTGCGATAATATTTGGTGTTAGACGTTTCCACCAATATTTATATGGTAGGTCTGAGCCCTTCGTGTTACGTACAGACCATAAACCCCTTTTGTCTATTTTCGGGCCTCACAAAGGCATCCCCGAGGTGTCCGCCAACCGGCTGCAGAGGTATGCTATTTTTTTGTCCGCGTACAATTATACAATCGAGTACATTAGTGGTAAAAATAATAGCGCGGATTATTTATCTCGTTCTTGCGGGGAGGAAGATGTGACAAAGACGTCGGACGAGCTCGAGGGGTGCGAGGATCACGCGGCTTACGTTAATTTTGTAGTGGACGGGGACCTACCGGTGACACTGAGCGATTTGCGGCGCGAGACGGCTAGTGACAATATTTTGATTACTGTTACGCGTTACGTTCTAAACGGCTGGCCTAGGAAAGTGAATGACACGGGTTTAAAACCATTTTTCAATTGTAGGACACAACTATCTTTCGAAAAGGGTGTCTTAATGCGCGGTCATAAGGTCGTGATTCCCGCGTCTTTGCAAGGAAGTGTATGTAGGGAACTACATAGTTCACATTTTGGAGTGGTGAAGATGAAGGCCGAGGCTCGGAAACGGCTGTGGTTCCCTGGCGTTGACGCGGCGCTGGAGCGAGTGGCGGGGGCGTGCGGCGCGTGCTGCGCGCTGCGGCCCGCCCCGCCGCACGCCGCGCTCACGCCGTGGCCGCTGCCGCCGCACTCGTTCTACCGCATCCATATAGATTTTTTGGGTCCATTTCACGGATATATTTTTTTGATTATTGTAGATGCCTATAGTAAATGGGTTGAATGTTTTGATATGTCTGTAACGTATAATTCAAGGGCGGTTATAAACAAGCTATATGAGTTTATGTCGCGGTTCGGTATTCCGCACACGTTGGTGAGTGACAATGGCACATCTTTTACATCCGTCGAGTTTAAAGAATTTTGCATACGTAACGGTATCGAGCATGTTCTATCCCCTGCATATCACCCGGCCAGTAACGGGCAAGCAGAGAGCATGGTAAAGATTGTAAAAAAAGGGCTTAAGTTAATCGTATTTGAGGGATGTAATAAAAAAAATATACATGAAAAAATTATGAAATTTCTATTCGATTATAGGAACTCTAAAAATAGTACCACTGGTAAGTCACCAGCGGAAATAGTTTATGGGCGTGCGTTGCGCTCGCGGTTAGATTTATTGAATCCTATCGCGCTTTCACCGTCATCCACAGACCTCACTCGAACCGTCGAACGCAATCAGTCCTTACAGGCTAAATACTACAGGGGAAAACAGAGAAGAGATTTCCTAGAAAACGAAAAAGTTTGGATAACTAAAAACACAAGTAATAAAAAATTCTGTTGGGTTCAAGCGGTCATTAGGAAGAAAATTGGAAAAACAATGTACTCGGTATACGTTCCACAAATAGGACGTGAAGTCACCAGACACATCGACCAAATAAGAAGCCGACTGGACGGCTTGTCGGGTGACGAGCAGGACGAGGACCCGGACCTGGTGCCCGACGTAGCGTCGCTTGTTGCCGTTCATCCCGATCCGACGGTGCAACCAGCGGGGGAGGAGGAACCGGGAACGAGTTCTGAAGGAGCGCTGCCGTTAGGTTCTCCGGTGACTCCGCAAGGCACTGCCGCTAGAAGGCGTCGAGCGATTAGCCCGATCTTCTCGACGCCGACATCGATCCAGTTTGATGATGACGAACCAGCAGATGGAAACATTTGAATAAAACCAGATATGTAGTATCTTTAGTTTGCAGAGTTTATGTTTATGTTATTATGTTTACTTTAAGGGTAGTTAGTTCTTAGCTTAAGGGGAAGGAGTGTTATATATGTATCTGTGGGCGTTGCCATGGCAATTATTTTATTAAATCAGTGTGTAACTAACTAGCGAGTTTGTGCATCTGAATTCCCTTCCCTCTCAGTATATAATAGGTATGAAATATATTGAAGACATTCTCAGAAACAACTAAATGTTTGAAACTAAATGTTTGCCATGCTATCGAGGAATTAAGTGTTAGTGATTTAAAAATTAAAAGTAACAAGTGCATAATTTGCACCGCACTTTATTGGGAATATGTCGTATTTATACTTAATTTTTTTTGGAAAGGAGATATGGTGAAATAATAGTTTTTCGGCGTCATTTTTACAAGACGTAGACGCTAGCTGCAAAGATACGAGCTGGCAAAGTTAAAATTCGGAAAGGATACATTGACATAATAATCTAAATTTTACTAACAAAAAATAACCGATTTCAATTACTCAAAAACTACTTGTCAGCATTAAATGACAAGCACCTGCTTTCGATTAAAAAAAGAATCATCAAAATCGGTTCGCCCAGTCCAAAGTTCTGAGGTAAAGAACATAAAAAAATACAGTCGAATTGAGAACCTCCTCCTTTTTTTGAAGTCGGTTAAAAATTACCCATTTTTGTAACTCCCGGAAAACTTTCCAGGTATCTACCAAGTGACTGGAGCATAATTATGTTTTGTACTTAAAGAAAGTCTCAGAATATATTTCATTGTAAGAATGTCGTTTAGACATAGGATTTAAATGATTACCATCTAATTATTAGATACTATTTAGGTATACAGATTTATAATAAAAAGAGTTGAAATAAATGAAGCCTCACCAACAAACTTGATAATAATATGTTGAATACTGAACTAAATATTGTGCAATATAAAATTTATACGGAACTGAGCTTGGCTGAATTTATTTTGATAATTTTTCGACCGTGATTATTGCACCAT